>CM053594.1:266304974-266334786 GCA_028646575.1 Pseudocheirus occidentalis
TCTCCTGGGTCAGAGAGTGTCACAGCCCTCTTGACCCACTGTCCAATTACAAAGTAACAAGGTGTGGCCATTCCCAAAGAACAAGCCTCCGGCCACAGGCTCCACATGACCACATTCAGCCTGTTATGGGGCAGAGTATACTTTCAAATCAGGGAAGATTCTCAGAGCCACTTAAGCCTATCAAAGAGTCCAGGGGCAGGAAAGATCTTCAGATTCTCATTACAGATGGATGATAGTGGAAATAAAGAAGGAAAAGATATGAAAAACATGGAAGTGGAATCAACAAGACCTACTAATTGAATATGTGAAATGACCTGTAGGTTACCAAGTCAGGAAACAGTGAATGATGTTGTCAAAGGCAGAAATAGTGAAACCATAATGAGGAGGTGGTAGGAGGAAGACTAATGAGCTTCATATTGAACATATTTAACTTTAAGGGCTGGTAAGACATCCAGGTAGGGATGTTCTATGGAACACGTTCTCTAGTAGTTAGTGCTGGAAATACATAGGTTCAGGGTTTGGTATCATGCTTGGAGGCAGCTAAGTGGCTCAGTAGATAGAATGCTGGGCCTGCAATCAGGGAGACCTGATTTCAAATCTCACCTCAGATATTTAGCCATGTGACTCTGAGCTTACTAACCTCTGTTTCCCTTAATCCACTAGAGAAAAAAATGGCAAATCACTACAGTATCTTTGCCAGGAAAACCCCATGCCTAGTTATGGTTGACAGAGTCACAAAGAGCCACACATGATTGGACACAGTATCATTTGTTTAGAGGTAGTAATTGAAATCACAAGGTTGAATTGGATTATTAAGGGAGAGAGTGTATTATAGAGACAGAAGAAACATAAAAGGACCAATGAAAGAGGGAAAACAGGGAGATTATTACAGCAGAATACAAAGAAGTAGGAAAGGTGGTCAAAATTATATTCAAAGCAGCAAAGTCAAACCAAAAGCATTTACTGTTTGCTATGGCAATATCCTGGAGATATAAAGAAAAAGACAAAAACAAGTCCTTGCTTTCAAGAAGATCACAGTCTAATGGGGAAGAAAACATGGAAACAACTCTATACAAATAGAAGATATACCAGATAAACTGAAAATACATTCCAAAGGGAAGGCACAAGCATTAAGGAATATTTAGGAAAGGTTTCTTACAGAAAGTGAGATTACCCAGATCAAAGAGACCAAGAAGTATGAGAAGTGAAAATATAAGTAATGGGATTCGGTAATTAGAAGGCCAATGGCAAATTTACAGAAAACAGTTAGTTTCCATATAGTAATGGGAATGGAAGCCAGATTGTAAAGATCTGATGAATGAGTAGTTAGTGAAGAAGTGCTATTGCATTTAGACAACATTTTAAAGAGACACACACAATCCATTATATATATGATACTATATACCACAGACAAAACCCTGCAAGGAGAGATAGTATGAGACAACCTATTTAAAATAACTCTAGAAGTATAGAACACCTAGAAGTATACCTACCAAAACAAACCCCAAAACTATACAAAATTATAAAAAATGTTTTATACAAATAAATTTAGATTTAAACAATTACAAAAAATTCATTGTTTATGGGTAGGCAGGGCCAATATAATAAAAATGAGAATTTTACCTAAACCAATTTATATAGTCAATGCCATACCAATTAAAATACCAAAAATTATTTTACCGAATTAGAAAATAACAAAAATCATTTGTAAGAACAAAAAGTCAAGAATATCAAAGGAACTAATAAAAAAAAGTAAAGAAAAGAGGTCTTAAACAATATTATAAGGCAATAATTATCAAAACTATCTGGTGCTGGCTAAGAAATAGAAAGGTAGATCAATGGAACAGAGTAGACATACAATTTGCAGTATCAAATACAAATAGTAACCTTGTATTTGACAAGTGTAAAAACTTAAGTTTGGGATAAGAATTCATTATTTGGTAAAAATTGTTGAGAAAACTAGAAAGCAGTAAGGCAGAAATTGAGCACCTTATCATTTACCATGATAAGGTCAAAGTGGATATATGATCTAGATGTAAAGAGAGAGATTACAAGAGATTTAGAAGAACATAGAACATACTACTTGTCAGACTCATGGATAGGAGAACAGTTTATGAATAAACAAGAGATAGAGAGTACAGCGAGGTATAAAATGAATAATTTCATTAAATTAAAAAGCTTTTGTACAAATAAAACAAACATAGCCAAGATCAGAAGGAAAGCAGAAAACTGGAGGAAATTTTTATAGATTCTCAGATAAAGATCTCATATCTCAAATATGTAAAGAACTTTGCAAACTCTATAAGAATTAGAGTCATTCCCCAATTGCCAAATGATCAAAGGATATGAGTAGACAGTTTTCCATTGAAGAAATCAAAACAATTTATAGTCGCATGAAAAATGTTCTAAATCATTATTTTTTTTTAGAGAAATACACATTAAAACAACCTCAAGATAACATTTTATGGGGAGACTAGGTGGTGCAGTGACTAGAGCACCGGCTCTAGAGTCAGGAGGACCAGAGCTCAAATCTGGCCTCAGACACTTAACACAAAAACTAGCTTAACACAAAAACAACTCACTTAACCCCAACTGCCCTCCAAAAGGCAAAAAAAAAAAAAAAAAAAAGATATTTTATACCTATCAGATTGGTTAAAATGATTGAAGGAGAAAACAACAAATGTTAAAGGGAATATAGAAAAACTGGGACACTAATTCATCATTGGTGGAATTATAAACTGATCCAACCATTTTGGAGAACAAGCTGGAATTATTCCCACAAAGTTATTAAACTGTCTATATTCTTTGAGCCAGTAATACCGCTACTAGGTCTATTTCCAAAGATGATATAGGGAAAAGGAAAAGAACCTTTATGTCCTAAAATATGGATAGCAGTTCATTCGTAGTGGCAAAGAAAATTGGAAGGAAATTGCAGGGATGCTCATCAATTGGAGAATGGATGAACAAGTTGTAGTATATGATTATAATGGAATACTACTGTGCTCTAAGAAATGATGAATTTGTTGATTTTTAGAAAAACATGGATAGATTTGCATGAAATAATGAAGAGCAAAATGAGCACAACCAAGAGAATGTTGTATACAGTAACAGCAATATTAATCTAAGAACAACTTTGAGGGACTAAGTCATTTTGACTATTATAAATACCCAAATTGACTACAAAGGATGTATAAAGGAAGATGCTATCTGCATCCAGACAAAGAACTGATAAATAAAATTATATATGAATGATTTTACATATATGTACATGTGTATGTGCATATGTGTATCCGATGGTAGCCATCTCTGGGGTTATAGGGGAGGGGAAAAAGGGGGGAAAATTACATGAAAACTTTATTACATATTTGGAGGGAACAGTAACTTGTACATAATAGATTTGCAGTTTCATATGCAATCATCTTTCTAAAAATTATACTATGTTATGGAAATGTTTATTTTATTCCATAAATTAAAAATAAAATAAAATTTTAAAAATAAATTTGCTAGTGAAAGGGAGTTTTTGTGAAGATATGGGATAAGAGCTGGATTAGCTAGAAAAATCAAAGGATTTTTTTTTTCAGAATTGGAAGACAGTGATATTTGTAGATAGCTAGGAGTAGTTAGTATTGGGGAGTGACTGAATTTGCATGAGAGATAAAATAACCACTGGAATAAAATCCTAGAGAAAGCAGAATTAAATTGGAGTAAAGGAATAGATTAGCTTTAGTGAAAAATGGAGATTTCTCTTCTTTTATGACTAAAGGGAAGAAGAGAGAGCGACAATAGAGAGGTTTGAGAAAAGGAGGAAAGAAGCCGGGCAAGGTGACTAGATGACTTGAATCTCCTCAGTGAAGAAGAATATGGTGGCTGGGGGTGTGGTAAATGAGGATGTGGCAGGAGGTGTGGGAAAAGGAGGAAAGGTTTGTAAGCTGTTTTGAGGAACGAAATCAAGAACTGGTAAAGTAGAAATGGAACTGTTGGGCATCAATTAGATGATGATAGCTATACATTGTGAATCTGTAATGGGAGAAATTAATTCAAAGTTGTGACTCTTTTAGAACACTCAACAGCTTTGGAGCAACAGCAGGAAAATTTGAATGTTATCTAGGGTCATGGATCAGGAATGGTAAAAGGTCAGGGGAGACAAAGTATTGTAAGGTAGAAGTTGGAGAAATATTAAACTAGCAAGTCATGGAGTCAGAGGTGGAAACAAAGGCAAGTGAAACCCGAGATGAGAGACATGGATGGAAGAACACTAACTGGTTAGGGGAGTAAGGGTCATGTTGGGAGGAAAGAGTAGGTTTAGTATTATCAAATAGAGGTTGTGATCAGAGAGGAAAATTTCTAAGATGCAGATATTTGGGTTGACACAGTTCTGAAAGCTTTTGAGGTCTAAGATAAGACTGTGTCATTGAGTGACTGAAATGATGTAGGGGAGGTCATCAGAGTCAGAAAACTTGAGAAATTCTCATTGTTTGAGAACTCATCAACATGATTATTGAAATTCTTACCCTAAATGCACATTTCTAACCCTAACCCTAACCAAAGATAAGGGAAAGAAGAAGATATTAAAGTCACTTACAAAGTTGGGAGAAAGACCTGGAAGTCAGCAGATGCCAAGCATGAGCAGCTTTCAGGACTGCTGCTGTGAACAGTTTCAAGGTTCTGATTACACAGTATAGTGAACTCTCTATTCAGCAGAAAATTAAAGCGAAACATTCACAGAATTCAAAGTACAGCATTCACAATGTTATGCCATAACAACTTATCACTAAAATGGCTACATAGTTTTAAACAAAGTACATTTATTTAGTAACTCAATCATTTAGTACGTCCTTAATTCAATCATTTTTTAATCTCCTTAAAGGACTCAAAATACAATCATTCAATAAGTCTGTAACTCAATCATGACAAAGGACAGGTTACATTGTCTTAATCTCTTTAATCAAAAGTTCTTCTTTCTTAACTGGAGAAGTCCTTAACTCAATAATCTAAATGTAAAGGTCAAAGTTCTCCACCCCTAGGCTATGATGATCTTCTCAGTTTGCATTAAATACCCAAAGAGAGGTCTTTTAATCTTTTCTTGAGGCAGGCTCTCAGCTTCCATGATTCTTCTTCCATGGTCCCAGCTCCTGCCTGAATCTATGCAACTGTCACCTGAGTTCAAAGGCAGACGGCTCTTAGTTCCTTGTCCAGCTCCTTGTGCAGTTCCTGTTCCATATTGAAGCTCATAGTGTCTAGTCTACCTCAAGTCCTTCACAGTTTCTGTTCCTGGGAAGACAAAGCTTAACAAAGCCAAAATAACATCCATACACATTGCCAGCACCATCATCAATTCACTCTCTGCCTGTGAAATCAACACAGACTCACAAACAAGGTCTGAGAACTCAACACAAATCATCAGTATAGTCCCAGGACCTCTGAAAACATCAGTAAGACCCTCCTCCAGGATTTCTGTAAACATATAACAAGAAAATCCTCTTTCGGGGCTTCTTAACCAGCAGTAAGGTCCCAGGGCTTCTGTAATAACAGCAATGTCCTCTATTGGCAGACGAATCTGACAAAGTTACATCAAAACAGACAATGTACCAGCACCATAACCATGCCTCTTCCCAGTTCTCCTCACTTCTCATTTCTCAGTTCTTCTCAATTCTCTTCTCAGTTGTTCTCAGTTCTCTTCTCTCTCCCCAGCAGTAGTAGCTCAGCCTCCATGCTGCTCACTCAAAGTAGTTTTGGCTCCCAGCAGCTCTGGCTGGCTCCAAGAAGCTCCAGCTCCCAGCAGCTCCCAGCAGCTACCAACTCACAGTAGCTCTCAGAAGCTCCCAAGATCCCAGCAGTATTCTCTCTCTCTCTCTCCCTCTCTCTCTCTCTCTCTCTCTCAGCAATTCTGGCTCTCTACTTGGGCTTTTCCTTATATATGTGATTAGCTCCTCCCTGTTCTGCCCCTTCCTGTTACATCAGCAACTTCCTCCTACTGTGGGATTCACAAGTTCTAGATCTTAATACTTGATACAATCTGTGAACTTGAAATAAGGTGCTAAGTACCTGTTTGATTGCCAATACAAGGGGCAGGGAAGATCTTCAAATCCCCATTACCATTACAATGACATGGACCAGAAAGATCATTTTTGTTGGTGGTGGGTCATTTCAGTCATATCTGACTCTTTGTGACACCGCTCCCCTTTTTTTCTTAATATTTCATATTTTATTTTTCTGAAGGGACTTTTTAAAATAATATTTTATTTTTCCCCAATTATATTTTAAAACAATATTTAACTTTTATTTTAAAATTTTGAGTACCAAATTCTATCCTTTCCTCTTCCCTCATCTCCCTCCTCCTTGAGAGAGTAAGCAATCTAATATAGGTTATACATGTGCAATCTTGTAAAACATTGCCATATTCATTTTGTACAGAAAGACTTGAACAAAAAAAGCAAAAAATACTCTGTTTTAGTCTGGATTCAGACAATATCAGTTTTTTTCTCTGGAAGCAGATAGCGTGTTTCATCATGAATCTTTTGGGATTGTCTTGGATCATTGCATTGCTGAGAATACCTAAGTTATTCACAGTTCTTCATCATACCATGTACAATGTTGTCTTGGTTCTGCTCACTTCACTTTGTATCAGTTTGTGTAAGTCCAGGTTTTTCTGAAATCATCTTGCTTGTCATTTCTTATAGCACAATTTAATATCCCATCACAATCATATACCATAACTTGTTTAGCCATTCCCCAATTGATGGGAATCTCCTCAATTTACAAATTTTAGCCACCAGAAAAAGAATTGCTATAAATATTTTTGTACAAATAAGTTCTTTTCCTTTAAAAAAAATTTCTTTGGGATACAGACCTAGCAGTGATATTGCTGGATTAAAGGATATGCACAATTTTATACAACTATAGATAGCTTTGATTGTTTGAAAACTGCCTGTTCACATCCTTTGACCATTTATCGATTGAATGACTTGTATTCTTACAAATGTGATTCAATTTTCAATATATGTAAGAAATAAAACCTTTTTCAGAGCTAATTGTTGCAAAATTTTTCCCCAGATTTCTGTTTTCTTTTTCATTTTGGTTGCACTGGCTTTATTTGTACAAAACTTTTAAAATTTTATATAATTAAAATCATATTTTACATTTTATAATGCTCTCTACATCTTGTTTGATCTCATAAATTCTTCCCTTATCCATAGATCTAACAAGTAAGCTTTTCCAGTTTCCTAATTTGCTTATGGTATCACTCTTTATGTGTAATAATGTACCCATATTTACCTCTTCTAGGTCCTTGGGTATAGTCTTTTTATTGATTCCAAGTTTTACAGAAGAAATTCTTTTATTAAGGGGATTTGTTCTATGAAGTTCAGATTCAGTCAAAGAGATGCACTTGAGGACCTATAGGACCACACGTGGCTTCAAGGCCACAGGTTCCCCACCCCTGTACCTAGTTTCTGCCCTACTATTTTCCAGTTTTCCCAGCAGTTTTTGTCAAATAATAATTTTTTGTTCCAAAAACTTGGATTTGGGAGTTTATCACATACTATGGTCACTGACTACCGTGTCTTGTGTACTTAATATATTCCACTGATCCACCACTCTGTTTATTAGACAGCACTAGATTGTTTGATAATTACAGCTTTATAATATAGTTTGAGATCTAGTGTGACTAGACCACCTTCCTAGCAAAGATACTACAGTGGTTTGCCATTTCCTTCTCCAGCTAATTTTACAGATGAGAAAACTGAGGCAAACAGGATCAAATTACTTGTTCAGCATCACAAAGCCAGTAAGTGTCTGAGGGTGGATTTTAAACCTGGGCTTAATTTCCAACTCTCACCCTAATGGTGGCTATGCAACTCTGGGCTTCTCACTTTAGTCCTCTGAGTCTCCATTTTATTACCTTTGAAAAATACTTGTGTTATTTCTGTCACATTGTTGTTGTGAGGTTGAAATGAAATAGTGTGCAAAGAGAGAGAGAGGGAGGGAAAAGAGAGATCCTTATATCTATATCAATCTTGATATTTTATGGATATTGAGATTGGTATAGATATCAAGACAGAGATTGACATTGATATAGATCATATAGGGAGAGAGGAAGAGAGAAGAAGGAGAGGGAGGGGAAGGGAGGAGGAGAAAGGGAGAGGGAAGGAGAAAGGAAAAGGGAGAGGGAGAAGGGGAGAAAGGGAGAGAGAGAGAGAAACTATTTAAATCTGGGAAGACAGATAATACAGAGAAAAGGATGCTAAACATCTGAGTTTAATCCCTAGTTTTGATACTTATTACTTGGGTTAGCTTAGGCAAGGAATTTAACTTTTCTGAACTTGGGTACCCTCATCTGAAAAAGAGATGTTACTTGTACTATTTATTCCATAGTGCCTTTGTGAGAAATTCTCTGTAAATTGGAACTATTATATTTTTCACTTCATCTACATCACATTTTATTGAAACTTGTCACTTGATACTCTCCCATGCCTGTTTTCCCACTACCGTAGGGAAAGCAAACTATTGAGAGTGATCAAATTCTGCTAGAGCTAAGACTCTATGAAAGAATTTACCACAGACTACTAAGCCAATGATCTCTGTTTCCATAACTTGAAGTCTGTTTTGTTTGCCCTTGCAGGGATCTCACACAGACAGCTGTCATTAAGGTGACCACCACGAACATGTGTTTCCTCAGAACAAGATAAAACAACCTAGCAGGGGCCAATGGCAAATCCCAAGTCTGGTCCAGGGCATATGATACTGAAAACATGGTAGTTGTAAAAGAGAATACTCTAACAAGCCACCCAAGACAAAAGTCAGGAAAAATTTCAAAAATGCCATTGCCAACAGAAGTTTCTTTGTTTTCTCTTGAACCCAGATCCTGCTGAGCAGATTCTTTAGGCAAGAAGAAAAGGAATAAGTATTGAAATAGCCCAGATTATGTGCTAGGAACTATGTTAAGTGTTTTACAAATACCTCATTTTACCTTCACAACAGCCCGGTCAGGTGGACGATATTATCGTCTCCATTTTACAGCTGAAGAAACTGAGATTAAGGAACTTGCTTAGAGTCACAGGTATGAAGCCTCCAGACCCAGAATTCTATACACTGAGGTTCCAGCTGCCTCTTCAGGCTTCAGCTACTTTCATCCTATCTCCTGAACCCTGATGGTGATATCTTCCAAACTATGCCATATAAATATTTAGAAATAAGAAGGAAAAAACCCAGCTGTAGCACTACATGGTTCCTGGAAGTAGCATAAGGTTCATTGCCCTGAGCACTGGGAAAACCATATGTGCAACTGGGCAAGAGAAGGCGAGTCTGCACACGTCGGCTACCCATATAAAGTCAATGAGCACAGATTATTCTTGTGGGAGAGGGCTTAGAAGGATTGCAAAGTGTCATCAAATAATGAAGCTTTTTAGAATTCGTATGGCTTTGGAAATTTAACTTAGAAAGATGACTAATATGAAGAATTCAGGGAAACTTAGATTTCTGCGAACTGATGCAGAGGAAAGTAAACAGAAAAAAAGAGAGAATAATTTATAAAAGGGCCATAATAAAATAAAAGATCATAACGTCGAAAGATTTCAGAACTTGATCAAAGCAGTAAAAAATAATGATTTCAGAATATTAATAATGAATCCTCTCTCCTCCCAGGGGGTCAACTAGAGGTGCAGCGTAAGGAAGACATTTTCAGACCCAACCATCCTGTTGAACTATTTTTGCTTGACTAATTTATTTTATGCAAGGTGTGTATCAGTGCAAAGTGACAATGACGTATTAAACAGGAAAAGAAAAAAGTATCTTTTTTAAAAAATTAACTTGTGAACCTGGATTCATGGTATGGTGAGGGTTTTACTCTTTTTAAAGAAAGTTGTTGACAATGGAGGGAGGGAAATGTCAGTTTCAGAGGAAACAATTAATGTTTTTTCCTCACCTCTTTGAGAATAATTCCACAATTGAGTCATTCAAGATGTTTAGTGTTTGATGGAAACAATTGTTCTTATTTGTGTTTTACTTTATTTTTTGCTCCTGATAAAGTAATTGCTTAATGTTCCTCTCATTAAAGACAAACCTCCACAAAAAGATCTCTCCTCCAGCAGTACAGTTTCTTCAGTTAAAAATGATTGCTCTGGGCTGCAAAAGCTTAGGGATGGAATTCTTCGGTTTCATTTAGGCCCTAGGTATAGATTAGGGTGAATGGTTTTAATGGAGCATTAGAATCAATTCACTAAAATTGAAGCTAAAGAAAAAATTACTTTTACCTTTTTTGTTTTTTACAAGGTTGTATTGAGACAATGAAATACATTTTTTTCCTGTGGTACAGAAGCCTCTCTGTCCAGGTTCAGTTAGTCCAATCCAACTCTTAGATGGAAAAGTTATTTTGTAGAGGGGAAAAAAGAAGGAAGAAAGCGAGGAAGGAAGGGAGGAAGGGAGGAAGGAAGGAAAGAAGGAAGGAAGGAAGGAAGGAAGGAAGGAAGGAAGGAAGGAAGGAAGGAAGGAAGGAAGGAAGGAAGGAAGGAAGGAAGGGAGGGAGAGAGGGAGAAAGGGAAGGAGGGAGGGAGGGGAGGAGGGAGGGAGGGAGGGAGGAAGAAAGGAAGGGAGGGAGGAAGGAAGGAAGGAAGAAGGAAGTTCATTTTTTAGATAGGGACAAAAAGGCTAGCAGGAACAAAAAAAAATTAAAGTTTCTAGAATTGCACTAGTGCCCCAGACAAACATAATAGGAGAAAGTCCCCTAGTCATTGACTAAAAACCTGGGCAGTCTTCTATCTCAGGGGAAGTGACAATGCAAAATTATCCAGAGAACTTCCTTGGGTGCCTTCTCTTTGGGTGTGGCCATCAGAATGCCTGTTTCATCACAATGCCAAAGAAAGAGTAGTAGGTCAGGACCAGGTATTTGATTCCAGGCAATTAGTGAAATGGTCCCACAGCAAAGTGCTCAAGTCCTCCTACATGTGGTAGGCAGAAATCCAAATTTACAAAGCAAAGCAGCGCATGATAAACCACACAACAAAGAGATTCTTCATTTGACAAGATTAACTGCAGGATTCCCTTAAACTATCTCTCTGCTACTGCTGTGTTAAAAATCATACATGATTTATTAAAAATGTAAAGTATACACTACATTATAATAACTAACAATAATAGTGGTTCAAGTGCATTTTAAGGATTGGAAAGTGTTTTACATATTTTTTCTTTTAATCTGTAGTTATGCATGTATTTATTCTATAAAGTGAGGCATGGATAGAGGCAAGTAAAAGGATTGCAACAAGTATGGAAATGGAAGGAAGTTGCTGAAATAAGGAAGATAAGAAATATTTTAAAGCAGATACAGAGCTAGGATCCATCTTGGGCAAGGTAAGGAACAACAAATATCTGTGCAAAGAACTGGTAATGAAATGAAATAAAACAGTTGCTGTTCAGTTGTATCTGACTTATCCTGACTCCGTATGGAGTTTTCTTGGAGAGATTACTAGAATGGTTTGCATTTCCTCTCCAGTAGATTAAAGCAAACAGAGATTAAGTGACTCGTTTAGGGTCACACAGCTAGTGAATGTCTAAAAGAAGTAATGAGATTCTGAAATAGGATAGTATTTATATAAATGGAGAGAAGAGAACAAATGGTGAGAAATGTTATGGAAGTAAAATCAACAAGACTTGACTACTATTGGAATATGGGTGGGGAGGGCAATGGAAGGTATCAAGGATGATTCCAAGGTTGTAAACCTGTGAGACTGTGAGGAAGTGGTACCCTTAATAGAGACAGGAAAATTAAGGATGGGTGGGTTTAAGGGAAAATATGGTAAGTTGTGCTTCAGATGTCTCAAATTTGAGATATTTATATGGTAGTTATGTCCATCAATGCAAGAAGAGGAGAGGAAGGGAGAGGAGAGGAGAGGACGGGAGGGGAGGGAAGAGGAGAGGAGGGGAGGGGGAGGGGAGGGGAAGGGAAGGGAGGGGAGGGGACAGAGAATGTGGAGGGCAGAGGAGAGGAGGGGAGAGAGGAGGGGAGGAGAGAAAATTGTTCAATGCCTTTAATGAAAGATCTAGGGAATAGAAGTGCTAGAGGAAATATGCAAGTATAAGTGTATGTTAGCGCAGGGTTCTGAGTCACTGTCATGCAGCAGTGACACATCTAAAATGTGAGTGGGATTATTAAACTTCCATTGCTAGAAACCCAGACTATATCCTGTCTTGTCCTATGTCAGGGCTGAGTATTCTCTACATGACAAATATTATGCCACAGTGGAACTTGAAGTCACATGTGACATATGGCTCAGTGGAAGGTAGTGTTGTAGATTTGTGTTGTAGATGTCTATATGCATTTTCTTTTGTTCAAAGCAAATCTCCCTTATATCTCTGAGAATATACAATTTAAAAAAATAGAGGAGCAGCTAAGTAGCACTCACTGGCCTTGGAGTCAGGAGGACCTGAATTCAAATCTGACCTCAGACACTTGACACTTACTAGCCGTGTGACCTTGAAAAAGTCACTTAACCTCAATTGCCTTGCTTCCCTCCCTCCAAAAAAAAAATAGAGAAGAGGATTTAGAAACTGAATATTCAATTTAAAATTAGAAAAATAAAACTTAAAAAAGAAGAAAAGATGAAATCTTGACAATTTTAGGAGAAACATCCTAGCATATATGAGTGTCTTTCATCTCTTTGGCAGACAGACCTTATAGAGATATTGCTCTGTCAACGAGTATGCACAATTTAGAGACTGTAGGGTATAGTTCTGAATTGCTTTCCAAAATGGTTAGAACAATTCAAAACTTTTGTCAGCTATGCACTAATGTCCTTGTTTTCATCTATGTATACACACATACACACACACACATATATGACAAATATGTATATATATATATATATTGACATATATACGATACATATATATGGCAATATTTGTCATTCCCTTTTGGGGGTTCAGTTTTGTCATTTTGGGTCAATTGTCAATGTAAGTGTGAGGTGGAATCTGAGAGCTGCTTTAATTGCATTTCACTAATTATTAGTGATTTGGAGTATTTTTCAAAGGTAAGATGGCTTGCATTTCTCCCTCTGAAAACTGTCTATTCCTATCCTTTGACTACTTACCTCCTGGGGAATGGCTCTTATTCTGATAAATTTGAATCAGTTGTTGGAAATCTTGGAAATGAGACCTTTATCAGAGAAAGTAGCTGCTAAGATTTTCCCCCGATTTGCTCTTTCCCTTCTAATTTTAGCCACACTGTTATTCTCTTCACAGAAACTTTTTAAATTTACATAAGTAAAATTATTAATTTTTCCTTCTGTGATACTCTCTTTCCATTGTCAGTCTTGAACTCTTCCTCTATTCATAGATGTGAAATTCAATTTTGACCTTGTTCTACTTATTTATCATAATACCTTTTATATCTCAATTATATATCCGTGTGACATATGGTTTGAGATGTTTGTCTAAGTCTAAATACTGCCGAACTTCTTTCCAGTTCTCCCATTTTTGCCAAATAATGAATGATTACCTTAATAGCTTACAAAGGAGAAAATCAGGACATTGAGATAATTTAGTTTCTATGTCACTTCCTGAAATCCTCATCTTGTTTAAAAAGAATAAATTAAATTTTAAAACACACAAATCTTATGCAATATTTTTAGTTTCTCCTCAACCTAATACTAGACTTCTAAGACCCTATAATTTGAGATCCATGTCTTTCCCTTGCCCCAAACATCTTCTCTAAGAAGAACATGGTAGAACCTATATGTACTCCAGTACCCAACATATAATTTTTCCCCTAAAAAGTGAGGAAAATGTCCCTGAGACTTGATGAGTCAAAAGGGCTAAGACCCAAAGTGTTTATGTGCCATAAAAGAGGGGAATCCTTGAAGAATTCATGTCCCTTAAATTTGCTGAATGTGTAAGTCACCACATCCTGCTCATCACATTTCTGTACTGGGAGTTGAAGAGTACAGCTACCTGAACCAGAGCTCTCTCTCTGCTGAATTTTCCATGCAATGGCTAAGTAAACTTCCTTTTCTTAGTTTTAGATGATTTACAATGTCTCATTTTGTTCTAGTTTTTAACATGAACTACCAGACCATTTGAGTCAGACCTGGCCTAAAACCAGCAATAATACAAAGGCCAAATGCTTTGCACCAAAGAGGAAAAGAAACAATCAGGGTGATAATGTATAAACTCGACAATCAGCTGTGCATAGCCAAAAGCTGTCTATATTTGATATTGAAAGAGAACAGAACTCTGGGGAAATTTCAGGGAAGTCAAAGTTCTTTATAGTTTCCTTCTTTCCTTGGTAGTGATCCAATGTACTTAAATCAAAGCTGTGTTGTAAGTGCAATGAGAAGAATACCCAACATGGAGACCAGAGGCCTGGGGAAGGGCATTGAACTTGGAAAGGAAGGGCCTGTGCTCAAATCCGATTCAGCCAATGTGCCTTTAGGCAATTCATTACATGGCACTGAGTTCCTCAGTAAAGGTGTTAGACCAAGTAACCTCTAAGATACCCCTTCCATCTCCAAATCCATAAGCCCATGATCCTATCACCTTCATGCTACAGTTGTCTTTTGTAAGATCTCTGCAAGTACCATTAAGTGAATAGTATAGAGGCAAAGTGCAGTTAGATAGTACAGTGGATGGGGTACCAGGGCTGAAGCCAGGAAGACTCCTTTTTATGAGTTCAAATCTGGCCTCAGACACTTACTAGCTGTGTGACCCTAGACAAATCACTTCATCTTGTTTATCTCAGTTTCTTCATCTATAAAAAGAGCTGGAGAAGGAAACAGAAAACCACTTACCAAGAAAACCCCAAATGAAGTCGTGAAGAGTCAGATAACAACTGAATCTACCGGACAACAACAACAGCAATGAAAGGGCATGCTTGATTGGCCCTTGACATTAACAAAACAGCAAAAATAGATGTCATTGATGGAGATGGGATGAGTGAGGGGAGTCAGGAATTGTTCACATGGAGAAACTTGAGAATTCTTTCAGAGGGCTGGAATACATACTCAGGACCCTTTCCAGGTTGAATTAAATGTTGCATTCACTAGTTTTAGGTTAGACGTGCTCAGTCTAAATAAAGAATGCTCTTCATTCCTCTACTTAAGTATTACCAAGCTTTAACCCTGACATCATTAGCTTACAAGGCCAACAGTATCTTCTGAGCTAGGCAGAAATTAAGAGAACACGCACACACATCCATCTGGGAAGGTGGTTTCAGTTTTTAAACCTATTTAACCTGATTAACATATGGTGAGATATTACATCAAGTGACACACTGCAATTCAGAGCCCAAAGTCTGTGACAGTACTTGGTATAGATTAAAATTATATCACTCAAAAGATTCAAACTAACATAAGCATTAACCTTTAGTAAGTCCTCAATTGGAAATGCACCAAGGCAACAACAGTTGGCCATCAACAGAGGTTTCCAATCTAGGACATGTGCTAAAACCCCAATGGACAAGGGAAGAATTGTTCCAAAGCATAGAAGAGGAAGGCATGGAAATTTGGGGCAATTCTGTGGGGTTTTTAATATGAAAATGATACTTTTATAATTTCATTTAAATGTTTTTATTTTAATTTTGATATCTTGGGGGGGAAGACTTAAATAATTGGGTAGAAAATAGAATTCTGGACTGCAAGAAAATCCATTATTCACTCCCTCTGAACACAGAATCATGGGTCAACTGGCTACACTTTATGAGAGGAGGAAGTGCTTTAAACTGCTCTGCCTCCTCAGGAACAGGAGCCAGGTGAAAAATGTTGCGGTGCTTGCTAAGTATTCTTTATGATTCTGAGATAAAAGGACCATAAAACACAAGGCTGAATGTGCACTGACAGCAACAGATCATTGTCAATTTCCCTTTAGCTGCTGTAAAGCTCTGTTCTTCATCTTATTCCTTGTCTGTTCCCCAATATTTCCTCTGCTCCCTGCCTTCTTCTCAAGCACACTTTCCTTCAAAACTATTCCTTTCTCCTCACTTTCTATTCCTAATACATACGGGATGAATAAAATGCTAATGGGTCCAGTCCTATCCATCACAGGACTAAGTTATTATGGCAGCAGTACAGAATCCAAGAGTTCGTGTACATGTGACAGGAAAGCTACCCAGCCCTAAACATCTCCTATCTCACTGCTTTAATTTTCACCATTATTGATCAGTTCTTTTGGATTGAGGGATTATTGTCTTTATGTTCCCTCTCTGAGGCATAGTGGATACAGGACCAGACTTGGAGTCCAGAGGACTTGGTTTCCAACCCTGTATTCACCTGCTTTGTCATCCCAGGCTAGCCACGTTCCTCTGTCTTAAATTCCTTATCTGTAAAAGCTATAGGACTCAATGACACTATTTGAACTCAGGAAGATGAGTCTTTATGAATATGGACATTGTGTTTAGAGAAAAAGGAGAAGATAAGACTTGTTTCAAATTATGATTTGTAGTACCACAGAGACATATTGAGATTATGGAAGGCTCTGAAAACCAGGTCAAGGAGTCTATGCTTTATCCTGCACCCCTGTGACCTTCAATAAATCTCAGTTAATCTCTCTTGAGCTCAGTTTCCTCAACTTCAAAATGAGGATCTGGATCAAACTCCCATTCTGCCTCCAAATCTGAGATCCATCTGCTATGAAGATAACACATTTGATCTGTTATGAGCAGCAGGTGAATTCTGGGTTGTGGGACTCAGACTCATTGAGTCAGACGTTGTCTCTTGCTTCCTCCCTCTTGAAACCAGTCTCAGATATCTGAGAAAGGCCTATGGCTGCAATAAAGAGTCTGTATGACTGAAGGAAATGAGCTAAGCTGGCTGATTCAGGCTTGGATGAAATTCATGCCATTGGCTTCGTTAATAAGTTTTTAATTCCTACCAAACGAATCTTTCTAAAATTTCACTTTCATCACATCATGTTACTCACTCTTTGGCTTTGAAGCTTTAATAGTTTCCCTATTGGCTACAGGATAAAGCACAGACTCCTTAACAGGGCTTTCAGAGCCTTCCACAATCTTGATATATCTCTCTGGTACTCCATCATTGTTCTTCTCTACAAATCATCAGCTGAAATAAGTTTTATCTTCTCCTTGTTCCCTGACTGCACTACCCACATTCATAAAATCATACAAGCTTTAGAACTGGAAGGAAGCTAGAAATGAACTAATGCCCTTAAATTTTTTTCTCTTTTTTTTCTGCTGTAACTTTAAGAGCATTAATCAGTGAAACATGTTTTACCTCTATCAGACTAAATTTTATTAAAGAGACAACTACAATGAGAAGGGAAGGTGAGTCAGTATGCACAATTTTATCCCTACTTAGCTGCTTCTCTATTCTCTTCTTCCCTATTTCTTTCATTTGTTTTCTTAAATTTTTATTATGTTATTTAATAAGCATTTATTTTTTCTCTCCCACCCCAAACCTATTGAAAAGAAAAAAAGAAAAAGATAACCCTTGCAACAAATATGCATGGCCAAAACAAATGTCCATACTTGGCTGTGTGTGTATGTGAATTCTACATTTTAAGTTCATCATCTCTCTATCAAAAGGTGGGTACCATTACCCTTCTGGAATCCTAGTTGATCATAGCATTGATCAGTTTTTAAGTCTTTCAAGGTTGCTCGTCCTTTGAATGTTATTTTACAAATTGTTCTGGTTCCAGCTCATATCATTCTGTCATTTCATGCAAGTTTTCCCAGAATTCTCTGAAACTCATCCTTTTCACAATAATGGTATTCTTTTCTATCCATATGTCATTATTTGTCACTTATTACTTTCACCCTGTGATGTTCCTAGTCTACCTCCAAGTTTTGCACTAAGGATGAAACTGTTGCATGGTCCATATTACTCTACACCAGTTACACAAATTCCCCCAGATTGAAAGACAAAGAATTTTTATCTTTTTTCAATGATGCTTCAGACTACTTTCCAAGGCTACCATAAATCCCAACGGAGAGGAAGGGTGAGGGGTTGCGAGGGGAAACTAGTAGAAGGTCTGCTTCCAAAGAGATTCTCATCTATCAGAAAAGGTCCATCAGAGATCATAAGGTCCAATTCAATTCAATCATTTACTAAGAGCCTAGGGGAGAGTTGGGGAGAGAGGAGAGAGTATAGAAGCATTTTGGCTTGGTTTTTCTGACTAGACCTAGAAAGCTTGGGCCATCTTGCATTCTAGTAAGTAACTACTGAATATCCACCTTCTTGCAAGTTGGTGCCTCCCTGTCTTTGCTTCCCTTTTCTTGTTCTGCAAATGGTAATCAAATCATTATTTCCATTGCTTCTGGAAATTAAACAAAGATAAACTGTCTTATGGTTCCACTTGTCACTCCCCAGGGGTATAAAACCCCTTTACTGGCTACCACTATTCTCTTGCTATTAGGAAGTAAGCTCTGGGGCAGCTAGGTGGCGCAGGAATAGAGCACCAGCCCTGTGGTCAGAATGACCTGAGTTCAAATATGACCTCAGACATTTGACACACTTACTAGTTGCATGATCTTGGACAAGTCACAACTCCAAATGCCTTGCCTTTCCCCCTCAGAAAAAATAAAGAAAGTATATTCTTGGCACTGCATTCAACACTTTACAAATATCTCATTCAATACTCACAACAATTCTACAAGGTAAGTGCTGTTATTATATATCCATTTTATGGATGTTATATATCCGTTTTACAGTTGAAGAATCTGAGATTGTAACTTGCCCAGAGTCACTTAGCAAGGAAGCATCTCAGGATAAATTTGAACTCAGGTCTCCCTGAGGCAGCTAGGTGGTGCAGTGGATAGAGTGTCAAGTCTAAAGTCCAGAAGACTATCTTCCTGAGTTCAAATCTAGCTTCAGACATGTACTAGCTGTGTGAGCCTGGGCATGTCACTTAACCCTGTTTGACTCAGTTTACTCACCTGTAAAATGATCTGGAGAAGGAAATGGCGAACTCCAGTAACTTTGCCCAGAAAACTTCAAATTGGGTCTTAAAAACACAACTGAAACAGTTGAACAATAACACTATGTATCAGGTACTGTGCTAGGTGGTAGATATACACAGATAGAATACAGCTCTTGCCCTCAAAGAACATACTTTCTTTATTTTTTCAGAGGGGGAAAGGCAAGGCATTTGGAATTAAGTGACTTGTCCAAGATCACACAGCTAGTAAATGTGTCAAGTGTCTGAGGTCATATTTGAACTCAGGTCCTCCTGACCATAGGATCAGTGCTCTATTCCTGCACCACCTAGCTGCCCCAGAGCTTACTTCCTAATAGCAAGAGAATGGTAGCCAGTAAAGGGGTTTTATACTCCTGGGGAGTGACAAGTGGAACCATAAGACAGTCAATCTTTGCTTAATTTCCAAAAGCAGTGGTAATATTGATTTGATTACCATTTGCAGAGTAAGAAAAGGGAAGCAAAGACAGGGAGGTACCAACTTGCAAGAAGGTGCATATTCAGTAGTTACTTACTAGAATGCAAGATGGCCCAAGCTTTCTAGGTCTAGTCAGAAAAACCAAGCCAAAAAAAAACTATAATACACTCAAATGGAGCAATGATCTCATCAATGTGAATGTTCCCTCCAGTTGTACAGGTAGCAACTTATCCATTTCTCCTCTTCCTGCAATGATTCTTGTTCATGTCTTCTCCTACATTCATGAGGCTCCGTCCAGCATGGGGGAAGGGAGTCTTCTACCTATATTTTCTCCCAATATCAGGAGGGTGTTAGAGAAGTACATGGGATATCCTTCAGCCAGCATTCACCATGTGAGGGATCTCATATGTGTTCTTAGCTTCCATTTCACCTTGGGATAAGCCCATCTTGCTTTTCCGTCGTGTACTTCTTTGATCACACCCTTTACACCCTTTCTCTATAATTTCTGGTTTATAATATGGAACAACTAGCTCCTGTCTTTTATACACCTCTCCAGTACCTTCTGAACAATACTTATTTTTAATTCTTCTGAGACTAGTGTTCCCTGATTTGTAACCATACAATACCAGCAGTAGAACATTTGTATTTTAAAAGTTGAATCTTCATTTCAGGTAGAAGTTTAGGGTCATAAAAGGAACTGCTATTTTTCAAAGATACTCAACCCTCCTATTTAATTAAATATGAGCTCAATTTGGCCTAAAGGACTGAGAAACTATTTTTTGAGTTGGTAAAATGGACGTGGGAGTGGAGTCGCCAATCTCAACTCCTTTCAGGGACTGAATTTGTAGCCCTTTTCACCAGAGAACCTATTGTCCCATAAATTGCTGCCATCAAGTGAAGGCTATACTTACTCTGTCCTGTATCACCTGATCAGCATCATGGTCTTCCATTATCACTTTCATTACCCCAAGATCAATGAGGGCCAATGCTGACAACAAAATGTCTTACCCAACGTCTACTCCTCCCTCATCATTGGGGTGGCTTGGCTCTTCTTAGAGGCCAGAGATAGAAATGTCTTTATCCTCAAATCTATACTTCCCTTCTTCACAAAATCATCTACAAAATCTACCTTGGCCTTATTTCGTCATTCTCTTCCTTATGGACAAAATACGTGCCTACTGTAGTCAGAGGCCCTACCTGGCTTAAGAATTCACATCTGATGCTGTACAGCCTTGAGTTACTCTTTTAACCCCACTAGGTTCATTTTCCTCATTTGTGCAACGTAGTGGTCGGATCATGTGAACTTCAAGGTCCCAACCAGCTATAAATCTATGAATCTATAATCCTATGACTCTCTCTCTGTCTCTCCCTGTCTCCCTGTCTCTCTCTCTCTCATCTCTCTCTCGCATCCAACATTGCCATATCTCTCTGTCTCATAAATATGCTTACGTGAATGTAGACCTTTGCACATGTAACTTCCTAACTTCCTAAGCTGTACTTTTCAAGAACCCAGGAATTGTTGAGATAATATAGGAGTGTTATAAGATAAGAACTTTAATAAATTTTGTCACTGATTCCTTTAGACAAATTCCTGTTCTTTCATAATGGGGTCCAAGGATTGTAAAATTGAGTAATAGTGAAAATTGTTAGTGGCCCAGCACTTAGATGCTGGGCCACCAGCACTTAGATATTCTAAAACATGTCTTCCATTTTAGAATAAAGATACCAATGAGGAGAGAAAGTTATAGAAGTCAGTGTCAGTCTTTGGGGTTATTTGTGACACAGATTAAGCTGCTAGGTATCCAAAGTGGCTGTCACAATCCTAGCTCAATGATCAAGGACACTATTGTACAAGAGCAGGCTGACTTTGTGAATGACTTTTACTCGTGTTTTCAATAGAAAGTTAGCTGAGATGTGTGTACTTGACAGAGCTAACAAGAATATTTATATTTTAGATTATACCTTTCTGCAATATACACTTCTCACTAAAGCCCTTCTGTGATTACAATCTCATCATCAGAATCACTATAATTTCTGTTTCTCTGCAGTAAGCAGAATTCACATTCTCTCATGAACTGCAATTGGTAAAAGTCTCCTTTTGCTTCAGAGATTTCATGATGGTTTAGAGGCATTAAATAGCCATAATAATTTCCTGTTGGAGGAAACTGCTGTTTTGGAAAGCACAGAATCTGGGCCAGAAAGTCAAGGTTTGGCTCTGTCACTTAACAGTTGTGTGACTTTGTGCACATTGCTTCATCTCTCTGAAGCTCAGTTTTCTCATCAGGGGATAATAATCCTTGTACTATCTACCACAATTCAATTAAATAAACACTTATTAAGCACTTGTTATGTGCAAGGCACTGTGCCGTACACTGAGGACAAAACCAAAAGCCTCCTCTTCCAGTAAGGAGTTTCCATTTTCCTGCAGGGATGCAACATTTAAATACATCAGTCTATACAATGTAACTTGGGGAATGAACTAAGGGGATCAATAAAAGCTTTTTGAAGGAGCTGGCATCAGACTTGGCAGAAGATGCTAAGGATTCTAGGAACTGGAGGTGCAGGGAGAGTACTGCAGGCCAAGTAGCTAGGACTCTCAGTCAAAGACATGAAGATGGGAGAAAAGATACAGTTTAGAATAAGTCTCAATTTAGCAGGAACATAGAATGTGTGAAAGGAAGTGCTGAGAAATGTGGAAGGATAACCAGTTCTCCAGGCATGTGATAATGCTATGACCCTTGTCATAGTCCCTCTCTTTCTCATTACACTTTTCCTCTCTCTCTACACACATATGTGCAGATGCACATTTTCTAGAGTTTCTTTACAATAGAAAAGAGTCTGTACAAATTTATAAATACAGTAACAAGAATCATAAATAAAAGTCACTCAATCCTAGACTGAGTAGCTGATAATTATTGTAACTATCTACAATTTTCAGAGCTAACTTAACCCATTGTGACTTTCTCTTCACATGAAGCACTCAGTCCCCTGTGATCCTGAAATGAGGTTTATGTCCCTCATTCCAAAGTATTCCCATGATTCTGAGATTTGTTCAGTTGGGTGCACTGGACAGAACACATTTGCATGTTCTACAATCTCCATTTCAGAATAAAGATGCACAGTGGAGTTTTAGTATTTAATACATATAGCTATATTGTAGGGTCAAAGGATCATGGATTTGGCAGTATGAGGGACTTTAGAAATCATCCAATCTAATCCTCTAATTCTGCAGATGGGAAGGCTAAGAGCCAGAAAAGTTGAGTGATTTGTCTAGGGTGCTACACATGGTGAGCAACCATGCATAGGACTGGAGCCCAGGTCCTCTGATTCCAAAGCCAATGCTCTCTCTAAATTATGTTGTTGTTGTTTAATTGTTTTCAATCATATCTGATTTTTTGTGACCCCCATTTTGGGTTTTCCTGGAAAAAATAATGGAGTGGTTTGCCATTTCTTACAGATGAGAAAACTAAGGCAAAGAGGGTTAAGTGACTTACCCAGGGTCACACAGCTACTAAATGTCTGAAGACAAATTTGAACTCAGGGAGATCAGTCTTCTTGATTTCATGCCTAGCACTTCACCTAAATATTTTCTACCTATCTTCTCTTTTTCCATAAAAAATAAAGATAGACTACAGTTAGAAAGGAAACTACTTTAAATGATGGCCAAAAGAGCTCATATTTTATCTAGAGACAGTAGGGAGCCACTGATTGTTCTTCAGCAAGAGAGTCATATGGTTGAAACTGTGACTTAGTAATATTATTTTGGCAACTTTGTGATTGGAAAGTGGAGAGAATAGGAACTATTATAAACAAATATTGACAAATCAGGTAGCCGATAGACTGAAGGTTTTGTTCAATTTAATTCAACAAATACGTATTAATATTGTCGTAGAAATTGTTCTCTTGGTTCTGCTTACTTCAGTCTGCAGCAGCTCATGTAAGTCCATGTCTCCTTGAAATCTTCTATCTCATTTCTAACAGCACAATACTATTTCATTACATTCACATATAACAACTTTTTTGAAAGGTACAAGAATAATGAATAATACGATGAATAGCCATGATTCCAGATGTTACATACTATCTACATCTGGAAAGAAAGGTAATAGATTAAGGGCATAAAATGAGACACATATGTATGTAAGCGTATGTGTATGTATGTATGTGTGTATGTATGTATGTGTATATGTGTATGTATGTGTAGTGTGTGTGTGTGTGTAAAACACCAATGACGTCACTAGTTTTGCCTAACTATACTTACTTGCTAAAAGGATTTTGCTTTTATTTTCTTCTTTTTTTTTCAAAGATATGGAGGCAGAAGGGAGATAAAATAAATGTCTCCTAATTTAAATTTTTTAAATACAGTGGGGGGGTGTATTATGGATGTGGAATTTTGCACAAATTTTCAGATGAGTCACTGTATTTATTGTTAGTTTTATTCAATTGTTTAACTTTTTACAAGAGATCACTCATGACACGGGGCGTAATCTGCAAATGTTTATAATAAAAAAAGGCTGTCAATTAAAAATTGTACTAAATTAATTAATCACCTACTATGTATCAAGCATTGTGCTAGGTTAGAGGTGTACAAAGACAAAAAGAAAACGGTTTCTGCCACTCTGGTTTATATTCTACTGGGGGGGAAAGGGATCGTGTAGGGAGGAGACACAGAGAAGTGAATACAAAATATATTCAAAGTACATTCAAAAGTAATGGAGAGGGGTTTCTGTGTTTCCTTTAGAAGGTTTCATTCCCTAAGTTTTGAGCCAGAGCTAAGCTGTCCCTGAGATCTTGCATTTACATCGGGGATCCCCAAAGTTTTTTGTTACTTTGACAAGGTCACAAAATGTTATAAAGTCAATCCTGTCATAAGAAATCTTGGATTTGATGGGATTAGCTTCTCACCTCTGCATAAGCAATATCTGCAGCAAAGGTGAATCCATTTTAAATTGAGACATTGAACAACTTTATCCATTGTGACCTTTTTATTATTCTAAACTTCCCCTTTGATGCCAAAGGTTGGTCACATCTCCATTTTCCCCAAGGTATTCATCTTTGATGCAGAAAACTTCCTAGCACAGCAGTTTCTTGATTCGGAGTTCTTCACAGGCCCATGAAATGAAACTTCCGAGATATTCCAAAAACATCTATATAGTCTTTCATTCTCTAAAATTTTTTCTAGATTTCACATTTAGCATTTTGGTCAACTAGAGAGTAATTTTCTGAACTTCTAACATATATGTGTCATTTAATTGTAAAGACTTTGAAAGCCAAATTCTTGATTCAAGTTGTTGTTTTTTTTAATAGTTAAGCAATAGTATAATCCTAATGACTAGTTTGGGTTCCAGAGAAGAGATGGCTTCTTTCATTAGAAAGGTGAGAAATTATAAGTGTGAAATTTTGCATATGCTGTCATAAATGATAAGTATGTTGGTTGGTCTACTTAATTGAATTTTTTTAAAGGAAAAGTTCATTGAATGGGATCAAATTTTGAGAAATGACTGATGTAAGAAAAAAATCAGTAAAATGAAAACAAACACATAAGTCATGAATAAATAAATGATGCCTGTTACTTCAAAGGTGCCCAAGGAAAAAAGGACTTTTACTTTTCTGGTACTTACATGAGTCTTTATTTCATTACTGGTATAAAAATCATTTGCCATGTTGGAATATATCCTATTATAATCTCTCTACAGAACCATTTTGACCCTATTGAACAAATTAACTGGTTACCACGTAATTGCTAATTATAACAAGTAACTCCTTACATTTCCACTGCCCTTCATGATCAGATAGCATTTAACATGTTATTTCATTTGATTCCTACAATAAATCCTGAAGTAAATAGTGAAAGCATTATTATCCTTAATTTATAGATAAGGAAATTGGGGGTTCTAGATGATAAGTGATTTCCACAGACAACAGGCAATCATGGAAAGTTTTTAAGAACTGGAATGAAACTGGAGGAATAGCCAGGAATGTATATATATATATATATATATGTATATATATATAACAGTGCTATTTAGCAGAGTCATTAAATTATATCTTAGAATTAATTAGAGATGTTGTTCCTAAAGGTTAGTCAGTTTTGCATTGTAATCCAGGTCATTAGTGAAAACACTGAAGAAAACAGGATCAAACACAGAACCTCAGAGCATTCCCAGGGCCAAACACATTTTGGCAAGTCAAAGTTTTCCAGAAAAGTGGAGACACGGTTCTCTTGTAAATTATGAGGATCTGGTGATCTCCAGAGAGACCTCATAACAGGTTCTGACGTAGCCTAATAACTCTTCTTCTTCCCTACAAGTAACCTACCAAATACCCCCCAGATTCTAACTCCTGCAAATTCATTGCTACCTCCTTAGGACCATCCCCTCTTCCATTCCTTTTTTTAATGGAACATAGTAGGTGCTTATTAAGCACTTACAGATTGATTTTCCTGGATGTTGTGTTGTACCTCCTTGAGTGACCAACCTGACTTGAGTGTGGGCCTCACCTGATTTGAGAAATGGGTGGATGAAAGAAGATGAAATTCCTTTCCTTCAAGAACTAGCTACTACGCCATCTTCAAAGCAATCTTTTTTCTTCTATTTTATCTGAACCTCTCCTCTGCCCTTATCCCAAATTGTTTTTATTCAGTTGTTTCAGTTGTGTCTGACCCTTGATGGTCCCATCTGGGGTTTTCTTGGCAAAGAGACTATAGAAGTTCACCATTTCCAACTCATTTTACAGATGAGGAAATTGAAGCAAACAGGGTTAAGTGACTTGCTGATGGACACACAACTGTTCTGAGGCCACATTTGAATCCACTATACCGCTGAGTGCTCAGTCTGCCTTGTATCTTATTCATTTATGTGAATATCCCATATATTAAACTTGCTTGTATCTGTTTCCCCAACCCAGTACAATTCCTGGAACATAGTAGTGGTTTAATAAATTTTTAATGACTTAATTGGACTTGATTCAACTGCAAGCTTCTTGAGGTCTGGGACTATGGTTTTTCATCATTGTATTCTTGGAGCCTTCCACTGTGTCTTTCACATATTTGCTATTTTTTTAACCAGTGCTTTGAGGGTGTTGCCTTTGAGTAGAATGGCAGGATTTCAATAAACTACATGATTGATGGTACTACCTTGTACTTCACATTTTCAGGAAGAATCATGGTGAATGATACAATCAACTGAACTAGGCTAATTTCAGATTGAATGGTCATTACCTTTTATGGCACAGAATAAACTAGCTCATAGCTCAGCCCTGGCATAGTTATGTTCTCTTTCTTGTCCTCTGTACACACTACAGGTATTCTCTGAAATGCTCTACAAGACTGAATATAACTATGGTGAAAAGTGATCTCAAGAAAGCCAGAACTGATTTGGGCCCAGTTATCTCACCACTAGGAAGTTGTAGGGCTTCTTATCCTTGGTTTCATCACCTATGAAGTGATGGGCATTCAAGCATTGAAACAGATAACTGCTAAGGTTTCTTTCAGTTCTATGGCCTGAAAAAGTCTCAAATAATAATTAGATTTGCTCCACTACCGTCTGTGTCTTGTTCTGCTTGATTTTTTGATACTTTGCTTAGAATGTAGACTGTTATTAATACATAGCAGGTAGAAAGCCTAAATATACATCTTATATGAAAGCTGATACACTTCTCTCAAAGCAGTCTCATCTCAGTCTTGCTGAAAATATTGAGAGCCACATATGACAAGGCAATTCTAGGTTGTGTGCAGAAATGGGCTTTAATTTTTAAGAAAACCAAAAGAAGAGTAGAATAAAGACTCAAAGATTGATTTTTTTTTCTCAAAATGAAGGGAGGGTAAACTTAGATCTGTGTCAAAGCTTGAAACATCTTCCTTTAATTATATATATATATATATATATATGTGTGTGTGTGTGTGTGTGTATGCATGTGTACATATGTATGTGTGTATATACATATGTGTGTGCATGTGTATGTATATATACATGTGTGTGTATAAAATTAAATGTTTCCTTTCTGTGCTAAGGAAAAAGTGCCCTGAAACAACAGATACAAAATAATGGTTGTTGAATTGAGCTGTTGGTTGAATATATTTCTCTTACTATACAGGTCAATAGATATAATGTTAGAGGTAAGGATTAGGATAGAAATATGAATTGTGGCTGTGATTTCATTGATTTCATGTGATTTCGAATGAGAAATGTCCTCTAGAAATATAGGCCTTCTTCTCTGCACATTAGTCTTCAAGAGCGTGCTAGAGCAGTGAGAGGTTAGGTATTTTGCCCAGGGTCAAACGGCCAGTGTGTGTCAGAGACAGGATCTAAAACTATGTCTTCCTTGTCCTGAGGCCAACTCTCTAAATACTAACCAGGGCTTAATAACGAAAAGAAATTTCTCATAATTTTACAGCATACTGACACTAAAAAAGAGCCTGAACTGGTGGTTACTCATAGTTCTGATGGCACCATTGCACTACAGTTCTTTTACCTCTTCTGAAGTCAGCAAGAAGTGTGCAAAGTGGAGAGTCATAAATAAGGCACTTGCTGAGTGACAATGGGATGCAGAAACCTCAGTCACTCAAAGCAAAAAAGGAAAGAGTAGCAAGAGAAGTCATGGATGGCTCCTTTCCTGTTGCCTACTTGGCCTGGCTTTACTCTAACCAGCTGTTCCTTGTTGCCCAGGACATTCCTTCTATCTCATAGCATGCTGTGACTCATTACACAAACAATATTTCTTTTTTTACCGTCCCTCCACTTTGAGTTTATTTTGCTTCTGACTAATGTTTCCCTTAATCTATTCTCCCTCTTATTCCCCTCTTTTCATTCCCCCCTTAACCCATTTCCTTTCTATTTCTCTCTTGGATAAGATGTATTTCTATAATCTACTCTCCTTTTACTAGTTCAGAAGAGAGGGATATTTACGTGTCATTTACTCCCCGCTCCATCCTTGTTGGATAAACTCCTCTTTGCTCACTCTGTTTATGTTAGATAATTTTCCTCATTCTTCCTCTCCCAGAAGATCAGGATCTCTTGATTCCTACCTCAAGCTTTCACCAACTCCACCCCCCATACAGGCATGGAGCACCTGAATAATCAGTTTCCCATTATCAGGAGAGTCCCCTGCAAATGTGTTTGTAGGCACATCTCACACCTCCTTGCTGTGGTTGTCTTTATTGTTATCCCCCCTTCCTTCCTTCTTGAAGAGGACCAATGACATCATGAGGTGAGAATTATATTTAGCTTCAGACTCAAAATCTTCTCTCTTAAGGTTACACCTAGAAGAAATAAAGAGATTTTTTAAATGAAGCAAAAGTTCTGCAGTGTTTTGGGGTATGGTGCAATCAATATAATGCCATCCACAAACAGTAAATTCTGGAATATATCATTATCCAAAGGGAATCTTTGTTCAATCCAGATGCTATGTTTGATCTCCTTCATCATGGTAGCAAATACTTTTGACAAATAAACAGTTCTCTGCTTTATGTTTCACCTGATGTTTATTATGAAGGTTAATGAATTGTTGTTACATCTTCCAAAGAATCTGGAATGATTTTGGTATGTAAAGACACCTTGTTAAAAAGAGTCTGTAAAGCAGCATTTTGTTGGTTTGAGTCAAATGCTTTCTTGTGATGGAGAAATGATCAATACAATGAGATCTTATATTCTCTACACTGTGAGAGGCTGAAAATGTATTTCACTATTGAATATCATTTGGGCAATCATACTTGTTCCCAATCAGTACCCTCAATTTGCATATTTGCTATTGTTCAGTCATTTAGTCATGCCTGACTCTTTGTGACCCCTCCCTATATGGGGTTTTATTGGCAAAAATAATGGAGTGGTTTGCCTTTTCCTTCTCCAATGGTATTTTCATATAGCTGATGTTTATAAATATTTTGTGTAGATATAAGAATAGGTAGAAGGACTGGTAATTAGCAATATCTATGGATGGTTATTAATAAAGTTTGAGGTTTTTTCTGAGACTTTATTATCTTTTCCTTTATATAACCTTCTCAACTGTATCACTTCCAGCAGAAATCTCCTCTATATATAATTGATTGAATATGACTATTTTTCTGACTTTGTTTCCTTTAGTGCCACTTTTCCCTCTTCTATATTAGTTGTTCTAATGATGATGATGCCTAAACTGCGGGGGGCCGTAAGGGGAGACGCGTGCTTGATTAAAACCCTGCCCTCTCACTTACCCTTTCCCATGGTAAGTCTTCGGTCGTCACCGGCCTCCAAGGAGGAATAACCAGACAGAGCACCCGAGGTGAAAAGAGGTGGTGTTTATTTGGTCAAGATCACATCCCGGAACACCCAACCCACACCAAGCAAGCGCTTATAAACTCTAAGCCCCTCCCTGCTAACTTCCCTAGCCCAATCACATAGCAGCATCCACAACATTCCCTTAAAAGGCAAAACCTACCCAATCTAACTTTCCTCAATTACCTAACACCATTTTACACAATTAATACAGCTAAACTCAGCGAGGCGCCCC
>CM053594.1:266334886-266347988 GCA_028646575.1 Pseudocheirus occidentalis
TCAACTATTTTGAGAATTTGGTCCAATATCAATCAAATTGTCAAGCAGTTATTCTATAGAGCTAGATGAAGCAATAGTTAAATTTGTTTAGAAGAAATGAAGGTTTAGAATCTTAAAGCAAATAATGAGGAAAAGGAGAGCTAGGACTTCCAGATTCAAAACTATACTACAAATCAATAATCATCTATTTTGGTACTGGTTAAAAAAAATAGAAAAGGAGATCAGTGAAGCAGACTTGTTAAGGAAGAATCAGAAAAAAGAACTAAACTCAATTATCCAGTGTTAGATAAAACCAAGGAAATTAACTACTTGAAATGGGACTCCCTTATTAACTAATTAATTGTGGGGAAAAACTTAAAAGAAGTTTGGAATAAATTAATTTTCAAATGGCATCATATACCATATATCAAAATAAGTTCCAAATACATAGTAAACTTCAATATAAAAGATCATATCATTTTTTAAAAGTGTTAAATGCATTGGTGAGATCATTCACAACTATCATTAAGGGAAGATATTTAACCAAAAAGGAGAAGAGCTCACAAAAGACAAGAAAAAATTATTTCAATTACATCAAGTTGAATAGCTTTTATAGGAACAAGTCATTACAGCCAGGATAATGGAAACTCAGTTGACAAAAAAACAACATATATATATATATAAGATTAGGTTCTAGACATATAATAAATAGAGAATTGACCAAATATAGAAAAAGAAGATTAAATCCTCAAGGGATAAGATAAATGGTATGAATATCAAATATTTGCAAATATCAAAATATTTGCAAGCTATTAACAACTACAAGAAAGATTGCTTCCCTTCAAAGCACACCAAAAAACGGGGAAGGGGAGCAGACTGCACATCCAAACATTTCTGAGGTTTCGCTTCACACCCAAACTGGCAAAGATGATCAAAAACATCAATTCTGGAGAGGTTCTGGGAAGGTAGGCACATGAGTCTTTCCCTTTCTTTTGCATTTTTTTTTACAGATTACACATGGGCTTGTACATTGCACTATTTGCTAATTTCATCTGAGAGTCAGACCACCATAAGAGAACACAGACACACAAAGAAAGAGGCAGACGACCAGGAACCAAAGTCCAACATAAGCCTCCTCCTCCTGTCCTTTCTGAGTAAACAGAATGGTGAGGAACTATTTTTTATATATTGGCAGAATTAGTATTCTTTTTTTTTCTTAAGTAGTCTAACTAAATATAATTTTGAGCACAGAAATGCCGGAGCATTTACCCAATAAAATGGCTCCATCAGCTTCCCAGCAGTTGCATTGCCTTTTCTTCTATTCTAACAATGCCAAAATAGTCTCATGTCCTAGTTAGAAAAAAGCTGGAAAGAGAATATCTCTGAGATTCCAGATATGGGTTTGTTCCTTATATAAAGGAACTGGTTTCACTACATTTCGTCAACTAGACTTTATTTAATTGACCTCAACCATTCTTATTAAAAATACACACTGTTGTATATAAGGTAGACAAGCTGATAACATATAGATGAATCAGCATAAATCTATTCATATCATGAAAAAAACAACCTGAAGTGCATTTACTCACTAGCATTGTCTTGCTGCATAAAGTTAAAAATATTCTCTGTGTGCTAAGAATTCCAAAGAAAGTATTCTTCATCTCCGATGTAAATAAACCTATTAGGATATGACTTTGAAAAGCAAGTTATGATATATGTGTTTTATTTCTAAATTTAGTATGTTGTCCATTGAGGAAAAAAAATAACTTTTCTCAGCTCTAAGCTTTTACCAAGATCCTTTGTGGGAGAATCCCCTAGAGTACCTGAACAGAGATCATTTCACTTTTAGATAAAATATATTAGTTTGCAATAAAGCTAGTAGTAAAATGAAGTTTTTCTGGATCTGTAATTTCACTAGCATGGTCAAAGTCCCTACCTATTGATGTAGGTCAGCAATTTTGCAACTTAATGTTTTAGAAAGTTGCCAGGGGTACTGAGAGGACAAGTGACTTACTTGTTAACCTCACTAATATATGACAGAGGAATGACTCAGGTTCCCCTTCCTCTCCAAGCCTGACCTTCTAATCCATTATGCCACACTGTCTTTCAATAAATAGTGATGCATATAGTTCCATGTGAAAACCAAAACATTATTTGTTAAGTAGTAATTGAGTGAAAGAGGAAAACATAAAAACACGATCAGATTAAATCAAAGATAATGATATTATGGATAATATAAATAAAAACTTATGAGCTGCAACTAATACAATACTCACAGGGAGATTTATAGTGTTGAATGACTAATTGGACAAAAGAGAAAGGAAATTAACAAGCTTAGTTTGCACTTAAAGACCTTACAAAAGAAGCAACCCAGCAGAAAAAGGAGGAAAAAAGAGAAATAACCAAAACCAGATCAATAAATTTAAAATGGGAAAATAATTAAAATTACCAGGAAATCTAAGGACTTATTTTAAATACTGCCAAACTTGAGAGTAATTATCTGAGTTAATTTAAAATGAAATAGAAAGATGAGAGCAAATGCAAACCAACAAAATCAGAAATGAGAGATCACAAGAGCAAAAGAAACCAAGAAATGTATCATATATTACTGTACACATATATTACTATGTTAATATAATATATTAGTATATTAATACCATATATTACTATATGTAGCTTTATTGTTTTTTAAAAATTAGAATATAAAAGAAATTACTGATTAGCCACAGAAGTATAAAATATCATAATTAATATTAAAAAGAAGTGGTTTATCTAAATAGACCAAACTGAAGAGAAATCAGGTAGTCCATTAAAGATCAACTCTACACAAAGACTATGAGCCCAGATGAATTCACAAGTGAAATCTATGAAACTTTCAAAGAATAGTTAACTTTTATACTATATAGATGCTTTCAAAACAGAGAAAGATTGCAGACAGCCTTCTGTGACAGTGAGTGTAGATGCTAAGGGTACATTTGACAATGCTACCAGAAGTATACCAATCTGTATCTGACTTGTTCTCCTGCTTTTTAAAATCTACAGAAAAGCAAGGTGCTAATCAAATCGTTAAATACCTAGACAGTGTGGTGTGCATTGTGGCCAACAAGAGGTACTTATCTCTGACCACCAACCTAGCAGGAAGTAGGTACCAGAGGTTTATCAAAAGATAACCATTTTGTGTATGTAGGCTTTCACAAGAGCTTCAGAATTTACACTGCTCACCACAATACATTAACCAACAAGCTCTTAGACTTTCTCTCCCACCTGAATCATCCTAAGCCTTCCCCAGTTCAGGGACAGCACTGCTAGCACCAATTCAAAACTAATCTATGGAAATAAAAATGTAATATTTCTCTGAATAATGATTATAGAAATCACCATATGACTTACACACACACACACACACACACATCCTGTGTCTGGGGAAAGGGCTTCAATCCAATCAATTCTATATTTCATATCAGTTCATTGTTAAGTCACACTACAACCATACACATTTTTCATAAAACAAAATAAGTAAAAAATGGCAAAATTGCCATGCTCTTTTTCTTAAGAGCTCTACAGATCAAGCGCCTCCAGTTCCATTCTCCTGACCACTATGTCTGGAAGCAGAAAGCTTCCTCCTTGGTATTTCCTGCTTTTCCCTGGGAGATGGAAGGTTTAAGGGTTGGATTTATGTATCTGAGGCCTCCTTTCAGAGGCCCTGAACCTCAATAAATTAAGGCAAAGAAATGTGGGAAAGAGCAATCACTTTTCCCTCCATCTCACCAAATGTTACAAAACCCAGAAATTTTTTGTTCAGGTACCCCAGAATCTGTCTCTGTTTCTGAAGCCACATCCAAAATTATCATGTTGAACAAAACAGCTGATTGCACTTGGTGATTGGCAAAGCCCACAGGATATTCATGTCTAACTTTTTCCATCTGTGTCTTTAGCTCCAAAACTTGGGGCAAGAAGTCTATCAAGGGCAAAGGAAAGAGAAATTCAAGGATAATGGGTAAATGTATGATCACATACCTTTCCCATCTCCCTTGGTGCTTCACTGATCTACTACCATATGTTTACTTTCAAGAGGCATTATAAATGCCTATTATCTTCCCATAATTTGATTCAATAAATATTTCTTAAATGCCTACTATGTGCCAGGTACTTTGATAAACTCTAGGCCCTAGAATCTAGGGAGACAAAAAGCAGCAAAAGACAGTCTCTACCTTCAAGGAGCTTACATTATTGGAGAGAGACAACATGCAAACAAATATATATAAAGTTATACCTCATTATTTTGTTTCTCTTTGCTTTACTGCACTTCACAGATAGTGCGTTTTTTACAAACTGAGGGTTTGTGGAGATCCTGCATCAAGCAAGTCTATTGGCACCATTTTTCCAATGGCACATGTTCACATTGTGTCTCTGTATCACATTTTAATAATTTTTGCAGTATTTTGAACTTTTTCAGTAAAATTGTATCTGTTATGGCGATGTGTAATCAGCGATCTTTAATGTTACCATCATAATTGTTTTAGGGCACTGCAAACCATGCACGTACAATACAGCGGACTCAATTGGTAGATGTGTGTATTCTGACTGCTCCACTGACCTGCCATCTCCCTCCCCCTCCTTGGGCTTCCCTAGTCCTGGAGACACAACAATATTGAAGAATATTACATAAACTTAGTTGATAAAGCAGCAGCAGGTTTTGAGTGGATTGACTCCAATTCTGAAAAAAGTTCTACTGTGTATAAAATGCTATCAAACATCATTACATGCTGCAGAGAAATCTTTTGTGAAAGCAAGAGTCAATTGATATGGCAAACTTCATTGTCTTTTTTAAAGAAACTGCTACAGCCACCCCAACCTTTAGTAACCACCACTCTGATTAGTCAGCAGCCATCAACATTGAGGCAAGACCATCTACCAGCAAAAAGATTATGACTTGCTGAAGGGTCAAACGGCAGTTAGCATTTTTAAGCAATAAAGTATTTTTAAATTAAGGTATATGTATTGGTTTTTTAAGACACAATACTATTACACACTTAACAGACTATAGTACAATGTAAATGAAACTTCTTTATGCACTAGGAAACCAAAAACTGTGTGCGACTCACTTCATTGCAGTATCTGCTTTATTGTAGTGGTCTAGAACTGACTTTGTAATATCTCTGAGGTATGCTCATACAATGCGAGTTGTATATAGGATAAACAAACTAATCAAAAGACAGAAGGCACTGGAATTAAGAGCTTCCTGTAGAAAGTGGGATTTTAGTTGAGACTTAAAGGAAGCCAGGGAGGTGATAGAGCAGAGGAAGGGGAGCTTTCCAGGCACGGGGGACAGCCAGAGAGAATGCCCAAAGCACAGACGTGAAGTATTTTGCTTGTGGAATAGCTAGGAGGCCAAGGTCACTGGATGGAAGAGTGTGTATAGAAGAAGAAGGTATAAGATGATCAGAAGAGCAGGAGAAGTTAGGTTATGAAGGGCTTCGAACGTCAAGCAAAGCATTTTGTATTTGCTCCTGGAGGCAATATGGAGCCACTGGAGTTTATTGAGGCAGGGTTTTGAGAGTGGGGTAGTAGATGACAGACATGCATTTTAGGAACAGATTAGAGTGGGGAGAGACTTGAGGCAGATAGACTCACCTGATGTTTGTATAGTACATCTTTCAGGACAGGGATCTGTTTGATTTCTGTCTATATTCCCCATTTCTAACACAGTGCTAGGAGTATTGAAGGCATTTGAAAATACTTGGTGTGTGATCGACTGATTTCACAATTGTGTCACTGTGTACAGATTTCCTTGGAGTGTAATTGTTCTGTCTAATTATGCTTCTTGTTTTCCTAAATGCCATTTCTACTTCTTTTGCAAAGCATGTTATAAACTAATGAATTAAGGCCTCAACCTGGTAGTCTCTCTCTTCCTAATGATGAAAATGGATCATTATAGAATTATAGACAAATCTGCACCATTTTTCATCTACTTGATTCCCTCTACAATTTCATGTGTGATTTAGTTGGGTCTCGGTCAAATTTTCTATAGACTTATAGAAAATTTTTTCTTTCACTTCCATTGTTTTGTTATGTTTTATGAAATGACAATATTTCTTCCTTCATAGTATTTGAATTGTTTACAGCCAGTAGACCATTACTACTGGAGACTCTAATCTCCTGTGACTCTGTATAAACATTTGTTTTTATTTATTAATTTATTTATTTTTAGTTTTCAACCTTCACTTCCACAAGATTTTGAGTTTCAAATTTTCTCCCTGTCTCTCCCCTCACCCCCACCCCAAGATGGTATGCATTCTGATTAACCCTTCTGCCATCTACCCTCCCTTCTCTCATGCTGCCCCTCCCCGCCACGCCCCACTTTTTATCGCTTTTTGCCTTACTTTCTTGTAGCACAAGATAGATTTCTAAACTCCATTGACTGTATATCTTATTTCCCAGTTGCATGTAAAAACAAATTTTAACATTTGTTTTTAAAACTTTGACTTCCAAATTCTCTCCCTTCTTCCCTCTCCATCCATCCTCTCTGAGAAGGCAAACAATTCAATATAGGTTATACGTGTGTAGTTTACAAAACACTTCCATTGTAGTCATGTTGTGAAAGACTAACTATATTTCCCTCCACCCTATCCCACCCCCCACTTATTCTATTCTATCCTTTGACATTGTCACTTTTCAAAAGTGATTGCTTCTAACTACCCCCTCCCCCAATATGCCCTCCCTTCTATCATCCTCCTCCCCTTATCCCTTTCCCCCCTACTTTCCTGTATGGTAAGATACCCAGTTGAATGTGTTTGTTATTCCCTCCTTAAGCTAAATCCAATGAGAGTAAGGTTCACTCATTCCCTCTCACCTCCTGTCTCTTCCCCTCTGTTGTGAAACCTTTTTCTTGCCTATTTTATGTGACATAATTTACCCCTTTCTCCTTGTCCCAATATATTCCTCTCTCACCCTTTACTTTTATTTTTTAGATGTCATCCCTTCACATTCAACTCACCCTGTACCCTCTGTCTATATTCCCTCCAACTACCCTAAGTCTGAGAAATGTCTCACGAGTAGCAAATATCATCTTTCCATGGAGGAATGTAAACAGTTCAACTTGAATAAGTCCCTCATAATTTCTCTTTCCTTTTTACCTTTTCATTCTTCTCTTGGGTCTTGTATTTGAAAGTCAAATTTTCTATTCAGCTCTGGTCTTTTCAGCAAGAATGCTTGAAAGTCCTCTATTTCATTGAATGTCAATTTTTTTTCCTTGAAGTATTATACTCAGGTTTGTTAGATAAGTGATTTTGGTATTAATCCTAGCTCCTTTGACATCTGGAATATCATATTGCAAGTCATGCTATCTCTTAATGTAGGAGCTGCTAGATCTCATGTTATCTGAATTTTGTTTCCACAATATTCAAATTGTTTCTTCCTGACTGCTTGTAATATTTTCTCCTTGACCTGGAAACTCTAGAATTTAGCTATAATATTCCTAAGAATTTTACTTTTGGGATCTCTTTCAAGAAGCAATAAGTAGATTCTTTCTACATCTATTTTACTCTCTGGTTCTAGAATATCGGGGTAGTTTACCTTGATAATTTCTTGAAAGATGATGTCTACACTCTTTTTTATCATGGCTTTCAGGTAGTCCAATAATTTTTTAAATTATTTCTCCTGGATCTGTTTTCTAAGTCAGTGTTTTTTTCCAGTGAGATATTTCACATGGTCTTCTATTTTTTCATTCTTTTGGTTCTGTTTTATAATTTCTTGATTTCTCATAAAGGCATTAGCTTCCATTTGCTCCATTCTAATTTTGAAGGAATTTTTTTCTTCAGTGAGCTTTTGGATCTTCTTTTCCATTAGGACAATTTTGCTCTTTAAGGCATCCTTCTCCTCATTGGCTTTTTGAACCTCTTTTGCCATTTGCATTAATCTATTTTTAAGGTGTTATTTTCTTCAGTATTTTTAGGGGTCTCCTTCAGCAAACTGCTGACTCATTTTTCATGATTTTCTTGCATCATTCTCATTTCTCTTCCCAATTTTTCCTCCACTTCTCTTACTTGATTTTTAAAATCCTTTCTGAGTGTTTCCATGTCTTGAGACCAATTCATATTTTTCTTGGAGGCTTTTGATGCAGGAGCTTTGACTTTGTTGTCTTCTTCTGGTTGTATGTTTTGATTTTCTTTGCCATCAAAGGAAGATTCTGTAGTCTGACTTTTTTTCCCATTGTTTGCTCATCTTCCTAGTCAAGACTTTCTAACTCTGTCATAGTAGGTCTCTGCTTCCAGAGGAGGTTTCAGGGGTTTTGTATCAGCTTCTTGAAGCCCCACCATCTGTGGCCCAGAGCTCCAGAAGGAGTCAGTGTTGACATCACTACGACTTCTACTATCCTGGGGCTGGACTGTGTTCCTCTTTTACCCTGGTTCCACAGAGTTTACACACACCTTCTATACTGCCTTTGGTGTTTGAGGGTTGAGAAGCCTGGAAACCACCACAGCTCTCAGTGATTCAGTTCTGTGAGGCCTGCTCCTGCTCCTGCCCTGTCTGTGCTGACAGGGCCCATGCCTCTCTGTGCTCCACTTCCAGCCCAGTGCAATAGGCCCTTCCTATTGGCCTTCCAGGCTGTCTTGAGCTGGATATTTGTTTCATTCTCTCATTTTGTGGGTTCTGTAGCTCTAGAATTTGTTTAGAGTCATTTTTTACAGGTATTTGGAGGGGTTTGGGGGAAAGCTCAAACAAGTCCCTGTTCTTATTCCACCATCTTGGCTCTTCCTCCCTCTTCTGTGATTCTAATAGATGAGCTTTCTCTTTATCCTACACCAAACCAAACCTCACTTCCCAGCCACCAGCTCCAAACCATAACACTGCATGCATCATACCTTCTGTCTCTCCAACTCCTCTTTAGGCATTGTCTTCCCTAATTGGAAGAAATGCCCTATTAGAACATAATGCTTGCATACATTTATTGCCAGTTCTGAGAATAGTATCCAGCACACATTAAGTGCTTCAAAAATGCTCTATTTTTTCTTTTTGTTTTGTTTTGTTTTTTCTTTCTCATGGTTTCTCCCATTCATTCTAATTCTTTTCTACAATATGACTAATGTGAAAATATGTTTACTAGGAATTAATATGTAGAGCCTATATCAGACTGCATGCCATCTTGGGGAGGGGAAAAAATATAAAACTTAAGGAAATGAATGTTGAAAACTAAAAATAAACTTTAAAAATGCTCTGTTCATCCCTCCATTCACAATCTACATGAATGCCTGGAACAAAACTCTTTTCCTGCCATTAATTCCCATATGTACTGAGTCCAACTATTAGTATATAAGCTTCTGAGGGCAAGAACTGCTTTACTTTTATATTTGTATTTCAGTGCCCAGCACATACAGTTGTAGATACATAATAGATGCTACTTTACCCATTCATTCAAATTAATGAGAAAAATACAACCCAAATATAACACAAGCACTAGCTGCAATTGGCTAAAACATGAAGGTGCCTAGCAGTATGTTGTTTACATTGATGTCCTGCCATGATTCCCTTTGTGAAAATACCTCCACCAAGCCACCCACTCCCTTCAAAGAAAACCGGATGTGAACAGGGACAATCTGGCTTCTAACTCTGCCCACTAACCTTATCTTTGTTTCTCCTCTCCAGCTTTCCAGGATATAATCTCTACCCACTGTACATTTGAATTATTAATCCCTTTTCTGTCATCTCTGTTGTACCTACTTCATTCCCTCTGGCAGTCTTGTCAGTAGTCAGACATATCACCAGTTTGGCTGGAAGGCACGTGATGAGTTCGCCAGATGAGATGGATTTCGGTTCTTCTTTTAAAAGGGTGTGAACATTGAAATGACAGAGTGCTCTGCAGTACACCTTTCTTATTCAGACCTTCATCTCTGAAGGCAGGCCTCCATGACAATAGTATCTCTAATTTATTTTTATTTGTCAGTCACCTAGAAGTAGATTTTGAAGCTAATGGTAAAGCTAACTAGCAGTCTGTCTTTTGATTCAATGCCAAGTTTCAAAGATACAGATTTCTACCAAAAGCTGTTCTCTACCAGTGATGTTTCTCATTAACATTTCATTTATTTGAGGGGAAAAAGAGCAAAAGAAAAACTGACTGGTTGTTCCAAAATTTCTGAAACATGCAATATAAAATTAGGATTTTGAGCCAGATGCTCTCTCTAAGGTAGTTAGGTGGTAAAGTAGATAGAGCACTGGGCCTGGAGTCAGGAAGATCTGAATTCAACTATAACCCCACACACTTAACTAACTGTATGACCTTAAGCAAGTCATTTCATCTCTGTTTGCTTTATTTTTTTTCAACTATAGAAGAAGGATGACAATAATACCTACATTGTATGGTTGTTGTGAGCAACAAATGAAATATTTACAAAACATTTAACAAAACAGCTGTCACTGTACTATATAAATATTTATTCTTTCCCCCTTCTAAGGGGACCCTCTTGTTATATGTCACTGCCTATCAAAGTGGAGACATGAAGAATGGCTGAATAAGTTGCAGTATGTGATTATGATGGAATACTACCCTGCTAAAAGAAATGATGAGCTCCATGATCTGAGAAAAGCAGGGATAGACTTGCATGAAATAGTGAAGAGTGAAATGAGCAGAACCAAGAGAACACTGTATACAGTAAAAGCAGTATTATTTTAAGAATGACATTGAGCGAATGAGTCAATTTGGCTATTGTAAATAGCCAAATTAACTATAAAGGATATATGAAGAAAGATGCTATCTACATCCAGAGGAAAAAATGTTAAATAAAAGTATGTATAAAATAATTTTACATATGTATGCTTTTTGTCTTGCTGGGGGGGGGGGGGAAGTAGGGAGGGCAGGAGGGAGACTGAAGAGAAAAAAACAAGAAATTTATTTACATGATAACTTTATTATATATTTAAAAGGAACAAGTTGTACAGTTTCATGTACAATCATATTTTAATACTATGTTATGGAAATGCTTGTTTTATTCCATAAATTCAAAATAAAATAAATGTGGGGGGAAAAAACCTAAATGGCTCCTCAAACATAGCTACTCTCCTTTCTAACAATTAAGATAGACCAGTGTGCAAAAAGAAAGATTAAGGCTGAAAAAGTAAAGACAATTGTCTAGATAATTTGGATCAAAGTAGATTTTTTTTTTCATTTTCGGTGTGAAAATACTAACATCCATCATTTTGTCTAATTGTTTTTTTATGATCAGCAAATTAGTAGGTGATGTTTATTTTGGATCTTATAAGTGCAAGGCAGCAAGGACTTGGAGTGAGTCCAAACCCTTAGACATTTGTTGGCTATGTGGCTCTCAGCAAGTCACTTAACCTTCCTAGGCCTATATCCTCACCTATATCATGTAAAATGATGGAGTTTGATTCAGTGATCACTAAGGAGAGTAGTAGAAATTAAAATGTATTCCTATTAAGTTTTTAAAGGCCAGGTAAGCTTTGTTATTGTGATAAGGCTAGTTTAATTGGGAAAGTTCATTTAGCGAAAGGTAAATTGTGACCCTCTGAATTATATCTGCCTTCAATGAGGGTATTCACCATGCTTTATAACCCCCTGGCCAAGCTATTGTTGAAAGAAAAAACAGCACCCTTAAAACTTCTCTTCAAAAACAAAGGGGGGACTTGGTACCTGGGAACCTGGAGATGAATTCTGGGGTTGTCATTACTGACCATACAATTGGCAATTCTAAAAGGTCACAGCCCCAGGCAACTGTAGCTACCAAATGGGTAATGTGGAAAAATATTAAGGGACAATAGTAAGGTCTGCACTCTGTGCATGGCCAAGGTTTTTTGTGTGTTTCCACAGTTGATAAGAAGGAAGTTTGGATACCAGAAAGGAGAACAAGGCTGTATCAACAAATGCAGAGACCACGAACTTGGCCCACCCCCAGGACAAGAACCAGGCGAGCCCTACAGTGGAGGAGAAGGAGACAGACCCAAAATGAGGGCAACTGGATCTTACATTTTTGACCTGTAGGAATGATGTATCTGCTTGCCATTGGGCGGACCAGAAAACCTATATTTCCTGGCACAATGATATGAATATTAAAAAGAGACATGGAGGGTATCCTAAACTTATTGGTTTGGACACTTTCCCAATAACAACAGTCTTTTCTGCTCTTGCTCCTAATGGGATATACTTGAGCAAAATTGACCACACCTTTGTACAAGCTTATGCATTCATGTGGGGAAACCTTAGCAATGTAAAAATCACAAGGGTTGATAAGCATTATGATGGCACATTTATTAATTGTATGATTTCTGAATGTCATGATAATATTTCTTTGGGTCAATTGCTATTTGTTATAAGAAGAGCAGATATAGTTATGCTTCCTGTGGAGAGTCAAAACTGGTTTTACTGATGAATGCCGATTATTCTATTGCTCAAATCAATCACCAATTGGGTTTTAATTGAAAAAAGAGGTGTATTTCTTGTTGTTGGGATAATTGCTTTAATTTCTACTATTGTGAGCAGTGTTGCTATGTCTACTTCCGTTAGCATTGTACAAAATCAGATAGTCACGAGGAATTTTGTATGTGTATTTATGTATTTGTAAACAGAATATGGCATAGCCCAAATTAGAAACCATCTTAATGGGGACCAAATACTGAGGCATAATATAGTTGATTGGATTAAGAGAGCTCAGGGGATATTACCTGGGCAAACACAACAAATTATAACCTACATAGGAATACGGGTGGCATTATTGGGTTTATGTACCTGCTTAACCATCCTTATTTCCAGTTTTTCTCACGTCATTCAACAAGTTATATATTGTCCAACTGCATGATTCTGCCGTGGCCCTATATGCTATAGAGGGGATGAAGAGAACTCCCAGAAGTCTTTGGGGCTTCGTTAATGGGATGTTCCCCTCTCCTATAAATAAAAAAGATGGGGGAGATGTTGTAGGCCAAGACTTTCAGGGTCCTTGGCCACATTAGCTCCCCAGTTCTACAAAGATCATTAGGCAGATATGCAAGGAAAGTATAATCTTGTTGGGTGGATGCTCTCATTGGTTTCATGAATATCTAAAGAAAGTACTGAGTTAATTTGCAAGTCTTGATTGTAACACCCTGTTTGTGCCTCTGGACATGGTCCCAGGAT
>CM053594.1:266348488-266373609 GCA_028646575.1 Pseudocheirus occidentalis
TCTCTCTCTCTCTCTCTCTCTCTCTCTCTCTCTCTCTCTCTCTCTCTCTCTCTCTTTCTCTCTCTCTCTCTCCCTCCTTTTATTTCACTCAGCTGGTAGCTAGGCCCAGACTTGCTAGCCGCAGCACTGTTCAAACAAAAGATACAATGAACATTTGATAACCATACAAAACAAACTACCATCCACCCAACTTTTAGATGCATAAAAACAAAACCAGAACCAAAACCTGATCTACCAGAATGTACCTCCAATAAGTAATACAAATTGACCCAACTGAATCCCCACAAGCAATATCTGGAGCATCAATAAGGTGTGCTTTTCTATCTTGTACATTTGTATTTTGAGACCGTTTTGTTCAGTTTAAGGCTCTTAACTTGAACTGACATCATATGACGGAAATTCTTTGGTCCCCTAGCCCTACACCACTCCTCAGGAATCTATTTCCCTTAGAGCCAGCTCTAAATGTTAAGAAGTTTTATTTCTTTCCTGTAGTTTCTGCTTCATTCTGCCATATGAACCAAAAAAACAAAACAAAACAAAACCCTCTCCTATATTGTTCATTTTAGTCATGTCTGACTCTTTGTAACCCCATTTGGCATTTCCTTGGTAAAGATAATGGAGTGCTTTGCCATTTCCTGCTCTAGCCTAGGTTACTGTTGAGAAAACTGAGGCAAACATGGTTAATGACTTGCCCACAGTCGCACAGCTAGTAAGTGTTTGTAGCCAGATTTGAACTCAGGAATGTTTGGGATGAAAAACCCCATAATTAAAAACATGGAAATCTCTTAAGATAAGAACAAGAATTTATTCTCTCCACCAGGAGAAAAAGGCAGTCTTCCCCATGACTGATCATGGGGAAGAGGCAAGGCAATATGGAGGGAGCAGGTTTTTAAACCATAATGCAGTCAAGCCATCTTCCCCAACTGTTCCCTCTCCTGTTGGCTGAGAGGCAGACTCAAGTCTTCGGGCCAAAATCTTCCCCAGTGGCAAGTCACAGGGAAGCCCACCACTACATCTCAGTGAGTCGGAAACAGACTTATAAAGAACAAGGATACTGATTGACAGAATTGGAAAGGGGTGGGGGGAGAGAGAGAAAGAGAGAGAGAGAGAGAGAGCAGTTAACAATCCAAAACTGCTATAGTAATTCTCTAAGCCTTCTCTTTGTCCTCCATATTCATAGTTATTTCAAAAGATTTTGTGTGACAAGTTTCAAGACCCTTCACCTTCCTGGTCACATTCCCTCTGTACACCCTGTAGTTTTTAAATGTCTTTTATAAAGTGTGTTTCCTACCAAAAAATTATTTTAAAGAGCTAGAAAAAATAGTAACAAAAGTCAGCTGGAAGAACAAAAGGTCCAGAATGTCAAGGGAATTAATGAAAAGAAATGCTAGGGAAGGTAGCCTAGCCACATCAGATTTTAAACCGTATTATAAAGCAGCAGTCATCAAAACTACTTGGTACTGGCTGAGGAGTAGAGTAGTGGATCAGACACCTCTGTGAAGACTTTTCAGAATGAGAGAGAGAGAGATTAGCTCAAAACCAAAGACAGACCTTTTGTAAGACAGGACAGACTGGAGTCCTGAGTTCCCTAAGAAAGGTACACAACTTGAGACCTTTTCGCCCTTCCCTGGGTGCCACATTAGCATTCAGGACCCCTCCTTCTTCCTTGTGGCAGTATTTTCCACACACAGGCACGTACATTTAGATTGGATAGTACTGGCTTCCCATTCTTTGTCTTTTTCACACCCAGACTGTAAGCCTGCCTCCCGGCCAATGGGAGCAAGGGACAGTGGTGGGAAGTGGCTTTATTGTAATTAGGGTTTAAAAACCTTGCTTTGCCCTACATAGGGCGCCTCCTTCCCCTGATTTGTCTTGGTGGAGGATGCTGTCTTCTAGTGAGAACTGAATGAAAAGCTTCCTGTTCATCTCCTAGTCACTTCTGATTCTTAATTTTTGGGTAAATGGTGTTCTGACCCACACAAGTGGAATACATTAGGTACACAAGACACAGTAGTCCATGACTATAGTAACCTACTGATTGATAAACTCAAAGACCCCAGGTTCTTGAATTAGAACTTACTATTTGACAATTATTGGGAAAACTGGAAAATTGGTCTATGCCAGAAACTGGGCATAGACCAATATCTAGTGCTCTAAATCACTATTGGTTAGAGAAATGCAAATCAAAACAACTATTAGGTACCACATCTCGCCAATCAGATTGGCTAAGATGACAAAAGAGGAAAATGATAAATGCTGGGGAGGATGTGGAAAAATTGGAACACTAGCATTGTTGGTGTAGTTGTGAACTGATCCAACCATTCTGGAGATCGATTTGGAAATAATGCCCAAAGGGCTATAAAAATGTACATACCCTTTGACCCAGCAATACTGCTTCTAGGGCTGTACCCCAAAGAGATCATACAAGTGGGAAAAATATCCATATGTACAAAACTATTTATAGCAGCCCTTTTTGTGGTGGCAAAGAATTGAAAATCAAGCAGATGTCCATCAGTTGGGAAATGGCTAGACAAAATGTGGTATATGAATGCAATGGAATACTATTGTGCTGTAAGAAATGAGGAGCAGCAGACTTCATAATAACCTGGAGAGACTTACATAAACTGCTGCTGAGTGAGAAGAGCAGAACCAGGAGAACATTGTATACAATTAAAGACACATCATATCTGTGATGTCTCACTTTGATATACTAGGCTCCTCTCAGCAATGCAAGGCTATATGACAACTCCAAAAGACTCATGATTGAAAAGGCTATCCACATCCAGAGAAAGAATTATGGAGTCTGAATTCAGATTGAAGCAAACTATTTGCTCTCTCACTTTTTTTGTTTTTTTTTGTTTCTTCTTCCTCATTGTTCACTCCATTGGTATAATCTTTCTTCACAACCTGACTAACGTTTAATGTGAAGGTATTTGTGGATCCAAGATTTGATTGCCTGACGACATAGGGAGGGGGAGAAGAGGGAAAGGGAAAAAATTTGAAACTCAGGATTATGGAACTGAATTTTGCAAACTAAAAATAAATAAATACATTTTTTAAAAAAGATATCTCTAGAATTAGTCTATTTATCTGTCAAAATTGTGTTGATTGCAACTTATTTCTCCTGGTATATGTTTTTTTTTTTCCAAACTATATTTCTATCCCTCTCCACTTACCCAAGTCTATCAAAGTTGGAAATCAAGGTGTTGTGGAACTGAATGTAATAAATTAAAAGTAAATAAATAAATAAATTCAAAATTTAAAAAAATAAAATGTGTTTCCCAGGAATGACCAGTGTATGATGCAACAGGATTATGACCTCCCTTATTCTGAGCCTTGTTTTCTAATTAAGATAACCTCAGATGGGATTCTTTGTTTGGCTGCCACATCAACCTGTTGCATTCTCACTGAGGTTGCATTCTATAAAGGGCAGCGCATTTTCACATAAACTGCTTTCCAGTCGCTTCCTTTGCCCTGCCCCAACATCTGCCCTTCCACATACACACACACACACACACACACACACGCACACACACTGCAATCTTATAAATATGCAACTGATTTCTTTATTTTTTATTTTTTGCTTTTTTGGAGGGCAACTGGGGTTAAGTGACTTGCCCAAGGTCACATGGCTGGTTTTTGTGTCAAGTGTCTTAGGTCACATTTGAACTTAGGTCCTCCTGACTCCAGGGCCAGTGCTCTATTCACTGCACCACGTAGCTGCCCACAACTGATTTATTTCAATCCATATTCATTTTTCCCTATTAAATTGTATCTAATCATTGAAGGCCCATTTCGAAGGCCTAAGATTGGTTTTGGATGCAGCTTTTAGCATCTAGTTGTGTCAGCTGTCTCATCCAGATTGACATCCGAATGCAATCTATGTCATCATCTAAGTGATTGATACAACTGGAGAACAGAACAAGGCCAAGGACAGAGCCCTGAGGCAAGAACAGCTTGCAAGGTAGAGCTATAGAAGTAAACTTACCAATGAGAAAACTGCTCTGTCTGTAAAGTCAAGTGACCCTCAGTAGGTAACCTCAGCAAGACAGCCATTAGCATTTTGTATAGTACATACTAAGCACTCTAATGGTGCTTAATAAACATTATTCAGGCCTCAGAGTGCTTGGTCACAACACCTAGTAGGTAGATATTAACCTTTTTTAGAGTTGAAATAACAAAACCCAAAGAAATTAACTTGTCCTCAAATCAACCTGGTGATATTGCAATGCAGGAGTAATGGACAGAACAGGCTGCTGGGTGGTACAGTGGATAGGGTGGCACACCTGGAATCGGGACGACATAAGTTCAAATTCAGCCTCAGAAACTTATTAGCAAAGTGAGAGATACTTACTAGCTATGTGACCCCTGGGCAAGTCATTTAATTCTGTTTGCCTTGGTTTGTAAAATGAGCTGGGGAAGGAGATGGTAAACCACTTCAGCATCTCAGCCACGAAAACTACAAATGGGGCCATACAAAGTTAGTAATGGACAGAAAGTACTTTACCTCCATGATTATTCCATGTGGCATCAACATCCTACCAAGAATGTAAAGTGTAACTGATTGCTATGTAAATTTCATTTGATTTTATTTAAATTATAAGAGTGTGCTGATGGCAGAAAATGATTTTTAAAACTCCAGTTTGAGGTCTTCAAAACCAAATTATTCATCTCCTTATATTTTGAGATGTTTTCTGTTTACCTTGAAATAAATTGCCTGAAACCTCCCTCACGACAGCTTTTGTTTATTTTTGTTTATGGTCATTATTCTTTTTGTTTGTTTGTTTTTGTTTTTATTTCTGGAAAGGGATGGAAAGAGAGAGCGATAGTAATGAAACATTTAAAATTACACAAAGGAGAAGACACAACAGCTTTGAAACTAACATGCTGAATTTATGATGTACTCTAAAAAAAGAGAGACAGCTGTTAATAGTAAAGAGAAAGGTTTTTGCATTTTCTTTTTTCTATTCCTTTTTGAGTGTGAAAATAATCATATTTACTAGTGTTTATTAAGTATAGAACAAATAAAAAAGCTAATAACATATTGCAAATTATTTTTAAAAATAAACAAAATTCCCTTAGGCAACTACTCCTTCCACTACATGTCTGAACCCTTCAAAGTAGTTTAAGGTGAGTTTAACTACTGCATATTATGAGACATTACCTTTAGTTATCTCACAGTCCAAGAAACAAATGAGATAAAGTATACAACATATATATGAATTTCAAACAAACAAAGTATATATAAACAAAGTATTCTGTAAAATGTAGAGAGTCCCAAGTGTCAGCTCTGTGGGAGTAGATGACCTTGGAGCACTCACTCTTCCAGCTCTGAGTTTCTGTTACTCTGGGCTAGCCAAGCTGAAAGCAGGTAGCAACAGAACAGGGCAAAGGGGGATATTCAAGGGACAGGAATTAAGCACGAATCCCCAAGGGGCTTGGAAACTGTGAAGGCAGATGCTCTGACCCTGATTAGGGAGGCAGGGAACAGAAAAGAAGTCGATGTCACTTTGACCTGAGCAACTCAAGTTTTCCAAAGTACTCTATTCCAGAGGACAGGAAGTCTGACCTGGTTGGAGAGGGATGCCCAAGAGGGGTTATAAACATTTTCTTAACACCACAACCATTCTGACCCCAGTTGCAGGGCTGAGAGCCAGTAGACCTCTAAATCCATACCATCTGTGAAGTCTGAAACCTTGCAGTGTTCAGAACACACACTAGCAATGGTAGAAGTCAATGGCAAGAGCTTAGGTAGTCAAGGTCAGGACCCCAATAGGACTAAATCATTCCATATATGAATACAGAAAGGAGCAGAGTTTAGCCCTGCAAAAAGAATTGAAGCTAAAGATATGAGTTAACAGAAAACATATCTTTTACTCAGGAATATTGCTACTAGGCAAAAACAAAACAAAAAAAGAGGGAAAAGAACAAAAAGAGTTCTAGAAATATCTTTTGTTGTAACAAGAAACTAGAAAAATGGGTGCCCTTCAGGGGTGGCTAGGTTGCACAGTGAATAGAGCACTGGCCCTGGAGTCAGGAGAACCTGAATTCAAATCCACTCTCAGACACTTAACACATACTAGCTGTGTGACCTTGGGCAAGTCACTTAACCCCAAATGCCCTGCCCTCCCCTTCCAAAAAAAGGTAAAAAAAAATGGCTGCCCTTCCGTAGAGGAATGGCTGAACAAATTATGATACAGGAATATAATGAAATATTATTACACAATAAGAAATGACAAAAGAAATAGACTAAGAAAAAATTGGGAAGATTTCTATGAACTAATGCAGAGTGAAATCAGCAGAACTGGGAGAACAATGCATACAATGACCACAGCATTGTAAAGATATATAGTTTTGAAAGACTTAAGTGTTCTGATGAATGCAATTACAAACCACATCTGCAGAAGACCAATGATGAAGCTTTCTACTCACCTCCTGAAAGATAGTGATAAGACTTGAGGTGGAAATTCAAATATGCATTTTCAGGTATGGGCAATGTATGAATTTGTTTTGCTTGACTATGTTTATTTATTATAAGGGACAGGGGCTTTTTTTTTGAGAAAGGAAGAATCAGAAGGATAATAGGGTTGCTAACATTGTTGCCCTTTTAAAAAATGCACAGAAGAGAACAGAAGAAATTTTAGAGCGAGTCATGGACAAGCAGGTCAACTTTGAAACAAACATGTTAAATTTATTATGTACTTTTTGAAATATAGGATTCAAAGTCTTATATATAATCCTCTTTTTCTATCCTTCTTCATATCAGAAACAAAAAAAAAGAGCTTGCTGAGATGAGAGAATAAATGGGGTAGACCAGTTATCTGGATTGTTGGATTAGCTAAGGAAAGATGGTACCATTCATCCAGTCAAACATTGATAATAACTAAAATGTAAGATATTTTATTTAATTTTCTTCACACAATAACCTTCTGGTATAGATACTACAGGCAATGTTAACTCCATTTTACAGATGAGGAAACTTAGTCTTTGACAGATTAAGTTGCTTACCCAGGGTCACATAGCTATGAAGGTTGGATCTGAACACAAGCCATTCTGGTGCCAAGTCCAGCACTCTACCCACTATCATTTGCCAAACTAGAAAGATCAGCCAAGGTAGGAGAGTAGCATGTAGCTACTACAAATCAAGGAAATAAATTAAATAAATTCAATGTGTGGATTAGGAATCCAAATAATATGTGCTAGCAACAAAGCAGCTGGGAAGCCAGTAGAGGTCCTGTGGGACAGGAAAGCAAGAAAAAGACTAGGGGTCTGAGTGATGTTCATAGGGCACTGATAGCAAGAAAGCAACTTGTTACTGAACTTGGAATTTGGGGAGTCAGGAGGTTCTGATCCAACTGATCTTTACCCTATACCAACAAAGCCCAACAAAGTAAACAAGGTCTAAGATTCTGGTCTTTCAATCTCCATAACTGTAAAAGTATCAGCAAATACTATACCCTCCGAGGGCTAAAACTAACAAGGTTTAACAAGTACTTTTTTAAATCCCAGAATTTAGGGACAGTGTGATTTAGTGGAAGGTCACTGACCTGGGTGAAAGGTCTGACCCTGACTCTTCCTGAGCCAAATGTTTATTAGACTCTTTAAGATTTTGTTGTTGTTGTTCAATCACGTCCAATTCTTTGTGACTCCATTTGGAGTTTTCTTGGCAAAGATTCTAGGGCAGTTTGACATTTCCTTCTTCGGCTTATTTTATAGATAAGGAAATGGAGACAAACAGGGTTAAGTGACTTGCCAAGGTCACAGGGTAATAAGTATCTGAAGTAAGATTTGAATTCAGGCCTCTCCAGACTCCAGGCCTGGCACTGTATTCACTGGCACTTAGCTGCTGCCCTAAATGTTTTACTTACATGATGTCCTTGGTTCCTTAGAACAACTTTGTGAGGTACATGCTGTCATTACCACTGTTTTACAAGTGATGAAACCCAAGTGAAGAAAGGTTAAGTGATTTGCCCAGAGTCACATGTCTAGTGAGTGGCTATGGCAGGATTTGAACTTAATTCTCTACCAAATTAAACATTCAATTACCACACCTTTTGATTGGAGGAAAGTCCTTCCAATCCAACAGTCCTTGGACTCCTATAAACTATATGAAGGAAGCCCTATGAAAAGATTATAGACTTAGAGTTGGAAGAGACCCTATGAGATGGTCTGAATCAATGCCCTCACATAGAGCAAGCTCTTTGATGTATCCTTCCCACCCCCTCCCTCAATGCTCCTCTGTTTCATGTCAGTGCATCTTCCACCAGATTCTTCCTACCGGGAATTGGTGCTTGCTCCTCATGGTTTGAAGGACCTTGTTATTTCTACTAGCTTTTAAAAGAGAAAACAAACCTCCACCAAAGTATTGGTTGATAATGGCTCAAGATGTGTTTTCTGGATTGGCCAAGGAGCACATCCACTTTCCTGATTTTGATGAGTTAACAAAATCTCCCAAGAGGGGAGTTTTATATTTAGAGAAAGTCACTTAATGAGAATTCTAAGAGATTAATTCCCTGGAGGACATCTCTGAAAGAAGTACTGTGACTGGGAAGACTAGCCATAACAGTGTCTCCCCAACATTGAAATAGCATTTAATTTTGGAGCTGGAAACTTTCCCTGGTAAGTTCTTATTTTTCTACCAAAATAAAAGCAGCAATTGAATCGAACTACCACAAGAAAAGGAGCTACTTATTTAAGCAACAACTCCCAAAGTCTTGACCTTGGAAAGAACAACCAAATATCCTGATACACCAACCTGAGGCAGTGAAAAGGGAACTAAAGAATTAGAAGACTCAGGTTCAAGTCCAGATTCCAACATTTCCAGTTGTTTAAATGTGGGCAAGTCATTTAACCTCTCTGTCTTATTTTTCTCATTTATATTGATGGAGAAAAAAACAGTTAGGGTTTGCTGCGGGAAGATATGCATAATAAAAACAGAAATGCAAACTAGAACAATGATCTAGCTTCTTTCCCAAACATCATCTTTTTGTAGGGCTTCATTTCATTTACATGCTAAATCAGAGAGGACCTTCCAGAGGTCTAACCCTAAGCGAGAGAGCTGTCTGAAACAGAGTTGAGGGACTCGGCTGATCCATTGGGAACCCAGAAGCTGCAGGGTTATTATCAGAGAAAAGCAGACCAGCATCCTATGTGTCTAGAAGGCACTCAAAGAACCATGGGAACTGGGGGGAAGATTTACTTTATACCAGCTGGGGAGCAAATCCAAGTGGGCCTATAGCACTAGAGGAATTAACTGCCCTAAACTGCCCTTGCCACCTATTCCCTATGTGGATTTCCTCATTTATTATCCCTACATACATATGTATGTTTGAGAGAGTATGCCCCAACATTTGTGGGAGATATATTCTATTTTACAACTTGTCTAGCTATGTTATTTCATTAAATGCCATTTCCATGAACTAATTGTGTCCCCTTCACTAACTAGAGGTGGAAAAAGAGGTAACATGAAGTGTCATGACCTAAAATTTTGAGTAGACAGGAACCCACAGTGTAAATTGAATCTGGGCTAGCTATTTTGGAGGCTCTAGGTCTGAAAGTTGAGTGTCTCAGGTGATGATGATGATGATGATGATGATGATGATGATGATGATGATGATGTGTGTATGTAATAATAACAGCACTTGACAAAAATCTAACTAATGTTATTGCTGTAAAAAATACTTTATAAACCTTAAAATACCATTTAAATATAAGTTGGGTGAATACCATGATTCTTCCACTGAGCACTGTATGTGCTCTCTGTCCTTGTTATGTCACATTTATTTCTCATGATGATTTTTCAAAGGTCCCTTGGAAACCAGAATAAAAATGAATCATTATAACCAAGATTAGTCAAACCTAATGTATCTCCTATGGTTAGACAAGAATAGCCACCCCCTTGAGCCTATGCCAAGCATAAAAAATGTAATTCTGTGACCTCTCCAGCAGTACATGATCCCAGCTTTGCAGCCCCTAAATAGTGCATAACCAGGATCAGACAGTAGGTCCATCAAAGGCTATATGTGTGGATATGGATGATATAAATATAGATGTCAGCACTGCCAAAAGAATGATATCACTAATAGTGGGAAGAATTTTGGACTTAGAGTCACAAAGACTTGAGTTTGATTCCCATCTTTATAACTTACTAGCTACATGACTGGAGGAAATTATTTAACCTCTTCGAGCCTCAGTTTCCTCATTTGTAAAACAAAGGTGCTGGCTTTGATGACCTCTAAGTTCCCTTCCAGGTCTAAATCAATAATCACATGCTCTTATGTTACACTTTAAGATTTGTAAAGCACTTTAAATACATCATTTCCATTTGGCATTTAAGAGTGATCTCAACTTGGTCCCTTCTTGCATTTCCAGTATTCTCACACATACACTTTATGGTTCAAGAATACAATATATTAATAATACTAATAGTGCTTGTTGACCGATTGATTGATTAGCTGATTAATTGATTACCACATACTAGGCATTGCTGTGTTTCCAGGAGAATCATTGCTATTGCCCAAATTACCTTTGTAAGTCTGCCAGTTCCATAATCTTTAAAACTTGACAAATCATTATCATAACAGTCCTCTTCATACAATCAGTTTCTGAGAATTTTTATTAGTGAGAGATATTTCTGGAGAGTAACCAGAGATAATGTGTGATATAGGATAAAAAATCACTCAGCTGGAAGTCAGAAGATTCAGGTTCTATCTGTACCTGTTCTCCTCTCTTGTGTCACCTCAGACAAGTGATTTTACTTTGCTGTTTCTTCATCTGTACAGTAGCAGGCTTAGACTAGATGAGTTCTGAGTTCCCTTCTAGATTTAAGAGTCAAAGTCTTCAATAACATTTAAGACTTCAAAAATCATTATTTTTACATTTCTATGCACTTCAGCTGAGCGTTTTAATTCAAATATTTGAGAGAAAAGTCTGTGTGTTCTCTGGTCTATGTGAAGAAAGTAAACAGAGAGCAATGGAGAATAAACTGGAGTAAAAGGACCAGTAAACACTCACCAGTGGCATCATAGACTCACGGAATCAAAAATATGAAGGTGGAAGGGATCTATGAGGTCATCTGATTCAACCCTCATTTCACAGATAAGGAAACTGATACAAAGAGATTGACTTAGTCACTCTTTCTACTGCACTCCATCACTTTTCGATATTTTTCTTAAGGACTGGAATTTCTAGCTGCACCATGAAGATCACAACAAAAATTTTTGTTTTATTAACTTGAAAAGAGAGTAATACATTTCTGTTGCCACTTAGCAGTTCTAGGTTCCTGATGGCAAGGTCTTTCTTGACCTCAAGTATAAAGCATCCACTAGGAAAGAATTCAAGAAGAGAGCAGGGGAGGGTTCTTTCACTCAATATGGGGGAGGCGGAGGGACTTTATGGTCATCTCTTGTTTTAAAAGAAAGGTATTTAAGGACTCCCTCTGGTAACTAAAAAGTTCCTTTTCCTACTGTGGTGCATAAGAAATAAGAGGAAAAAATAATCCTTGATATATTATAAATGCATTTTAACCAGTAGAAGTTATTTTAGTAAAGATTCATTTGATTCTATGCTACAGTGATACTCTTCTTCATATTGCTGTCTCTGGAAGATCTTCCCTTACTCTACCAGTAGGAAATACCCTTTCACTTAAGAAAATACCCATGCAAAAAAATATTTTTTAATTAAAAAAAAAAAAGAAAATACCCACACCATTTTTCTATAGTTCAGTTATGACCTTTTCATGACCTAGTCTGTATTATAGTTATATGCATAATATTTTATCTTCCCTTATAGACTGAAATCTACTTGGAAAGTGGCATTGTTAGGAAACAAACTTACAGGTAGTAGAGCTTTTAAGGTGAGAGGAAGAACGAGGATGCCATGACACAGTCACAAGAACTTTATCACCAGATAATTGTACATAGTCCATCAATCAATCACCAACAATGTGTGAAATACCTACCATGTACTAGGCTCTGTGGGGTTACAAAAACCAAAAATGCAACAGGCTCTTCTCTCAAGGAGCTCACATGCTATTAGGGAGACAGCTTGTTTGTATAGAGGTGAATATTCAAAGTAAATATATAGAAGATATATGGTTATGGGAGGGAAGTGGGCAGTGGCTATTTGTGGAATCTGGAAAAGCTTCATTGAGAATATGACTCTCGAGCTGAGTCATGAGGAAGACCAGGGACTCTAAAGTACAAAGATGAGGAAGGACTGCATTCCAGGCACAGGGGACAGCTAGTACAACATTAAGAAGACAAGAGGAATGCAAAGTACAAAGAACAGTAAGAATTCCAGTTTGACTGGTCCATAGAGTGTGTGCAAAAGGGAGTATATTTGAATAGAGAGAGATATGAGGCAGAGAGGTAAAGAGGAGGTTACTAAAGTAGTTCAGATGGGAGGTGATGAGAGTAGTGGCTATGTAAGCCAACAGAAGGGCATAGATAAAGATGTTGTGGAGGGAAACTTGACAAGACATGGTAACTGATTTGGATATGCAGGTCAAAGTGGAGATTTAAGGATGACACTGATGTGACAAATTTGGCTAATGGAAGGATAGCGATGGCCTTGACAGAAACATAGAAGAGATATGTGGGTTTGATGGGAAAGAGAATAAAGTTTGTTTTGGACATATTGGGGTTGAGATGCCTGTGTGGCATCAAACTGGAAATGTCCAATAAGTAAATGGTAATAAATGACTGAAGTCAGGTGAGAGACTGGGGCTGCATATGTAGATCTGGGGATCATCGGCAGAAAGATAATAATTGAATCCATGGAAGGATGAGTTCACCAAGTGAAAGAATATAGAGAGATAAGAGAAGAGGATGTACTACAGAGCCTTGATGTATGCCCACAGATGGGGGCATGATATTAATAATGATCAAGCAAAGTAAAAATAAGAGATCAAATAGGAAGAAAGAAAACCAAGAGAGCAGTGGTACCTAATCCCAGAGAGGAGAGAGTATCCAGGAAGAGAGAGGGTTAACCACAGTGTCAATGGCTGCGAGAAGTGAAAGAGTATTTCTGAAGTGAAAGAGTATTTTCCACTGGTAGAGCAAGGGAAGATTTCATGGAGAAGGTAGCAGATATACCGCATCAAATTAATCTTTGTTAAAAATAACTTCTATTGGTTAAACTATATTTGTAATGTATCAGGGATTTTTTTCCCTCTTATTTCTTATGCTCCAGACAGTAGGAAAAGTAGCTTCTTATTTCCCTGAGGGAGTCCTTAAAAATCTCTTTTTCTTTTAGAACTAGAGATGGCCATAAAGTGTGCCACCCCCACCCATATGGATTGAAAGATCCCACTCCTGCTCCCGTCTTGAATTCTTCCCTAGTGGATGGTTTATGCTTGAGGTCAAGAAAGTTGAGGCATTCCTGACAGTAGCCTTCATTCAACTTCTCTACAGTTTCTAGCTGAACTTCTTCCACTTTTTGCAGAGTTAACCCCATTTGGTATGTAAATCATTCTGCAGCCGCTCTACTTTTTGTTTTGATGACTTATACTCTGGTACTGAACATTTTTTTTAACTATACCTTTTGGATACCAGCACTTCTTTTCCCTTCCCTCTGACTTGCACATTAAATGAAGCTGAATCCCCTAGTACAATACTACCTTTTCTGAACACAACTCTCCTTGCCATCTAGTGGTGTACTGGAGCCAACTCTAACCTGCTTGGAGAACTGATTGTTAAAGTTTTAGTATGAGTATCTACACTTCAGAAATCAGTAAACACTGCAAATCAGGGCTTGATATAGTATTTTGTCATTTGCCTAGACTTAAGAAACTGGTGGAAAAAAATTAATAATTTAGATTAAACTTAAAAGTATATCATAAATCCATTACCCCTGCCACCAGTGAGTTGATTATGAAACATTTACCAGTACATCATAGGCCCCACTACCTCCACAGGTATCAATGATAAACTGCAGACTGTTTCAGTCAAGCTAGAACTCTTACACTATCTGCTCTTTTAACAGTAACAGGTCTTATCAAGTTTTTCAGTTCCAGAGCTTCAGTTTATTGTTCTGAAGGCTCTTAGTGCAACCCTTTGTTTTGTTTGTTTGTTTTTTGAGGGGGGAAGGCAAGGCAACTGGGGTTAAGTGACTTGCCCAAGGTCACATAGCTAGTAAGAATCAAGTATCTGAGGTCTCATTTAAACTCAGGTGCTCCTGACTCCAAGGTCAGCACTCTATTCACTATGCCCCCAGCTTTGTACATAGCAAGAGCTTAACTGATATTTGGTAAATTTTGGTCTTGCAGGTAAAGATTTACACTGCAATTCTTCAGTAAGTTTATGAATAAGATCCCATGTGTTATACGGGAGACATAAGGCAATGAAAACCTTTGAAAATCATGAAACTGCATAAGCCTGAAACAAGGTTCTGAAACTTACTATATGACCTTAGACAAGTAATGTGCAGCAAAGTGACAGAGATTGGGCCTGTGATTTTGTTAGTGTATGGAGCTTCAGTGAGAAATTTGTTCTAGGTATATGGGTTAGTCTCCACTTTGTAACTCATCATCTTGGAAAGCTGCCTGGGGAGAAATCCAAGCTATATATAATGGTATGTAGCAATGTTCCAAATCACTATTAAGTAGAGAAATGCCTGTTAGAGCAACTCCGAGGTTCTACCTTATATTTATCAGACTGACAAAGTTGACCAAAAAATAAGTGGCAAGTATTGAAAAGGCCACAGGTTAAAAACATGAACAAAAACACATTAATGCCCTGTAGGAGAAGCTGTGAATTGTACCGACCATTCAGGAAAGCACTTTGTAACTATGCCCCCAAAGTCACTAAATTGTACACACCTTTGGCCCAGCAATTTCAGTAATCAGCTGATGTCCAAAAGAGATCAAAGAACTTGAAAAAGGTCCTGTGTGAACAATAATTCTTTCTTTTTTTTAATAGCAAAGAACTGGAAATAGTTTTTAAATGGCTGAAGAACTCTAAGTGAGATATTTAGCAATGATACCCAGTGACCGATGATGAAGTATGATACCTGCTTCTTGACAGGTTATGGAATAATATTCAGAATGAGACATTTTTGGGCAACACAAATAGAATTAGTTTTGATTTACTATGCTTGATTAAAGCAAGGGTTTTATTTTTCTTCAGCTGAGGGAGTGGGCAGAAGGAAAAACAATAAATGCTTAATAACTGAAAAAATAAAATCCAATTTTAAGAAGAAATAAAGGTGCCTGGTGGCACTACAAGGTTAAATAACTTATCCATTGTCACATATTGAGTATATCAGAGACAGGACTTGAACATAGGTGTTTCTGACCCCTAGGCTAGATGTTTATTGATTTTGATATACTCCCTCTCATTAGCAAAATAATTATCATATCGTTTTTCACCAGGAGAGGATTCTGGGAAGATGGCAGCGTAGGTCAGAAAACTTTCAGCTCTCCAAATTCCCTCCACAAAAAAACACAGAACAGAGTAGAGCCAAGATGGACGAGTAAAAACAGGAACTTGGCTGAGCTCCTGCTCCAACCACCTCCAATACCTGTAAAATATGACTCTAAACAAATTTTAGAGCTACAGAAACCACAAAGTGACAAGGAGAATCAAACAGCCTGGCAGGCCAACAGAAAGGGTCTATTGCACTAAGCTGAGAGCCCAGTGCAGTTCCATGAACCATGGGCCCAGCCCTGGAGCAACCCTGACCAGCAGCATAGATTGGCCAGAGCAGACTTCAGAAAAGTGAACCACTGGCAGCTGTGGAAGTTTCCAGACTTCTCAATCCATAAACACCAAAGAGAAAGTAAAAGATCAGTAGAGAACCCTGTTTGAACAGGGTAACAGAAGAGCTGTGTCCAGCCCCTGCCCCTGGGGCAAGAAGTGGCAGAGGTACAGTGGCTGCAGCTGCTGCTATATGGCAACCTCCAGAGCTCCTGACCTGAAGATGGTAGGGGGACCAAGAAACCATTCAGAGGGTAATATCTTTTGCTTTGACCTGATTTGGTCTGGGTGGCAATCTTGGGTGGTGGTACTGGGATGTGTGGCCAGAGCGCCAGCACTTGTGGAGGCTGTAGAGAGGGCGCCCTCCTCAGACCTCTGACAACTGCTAAAACAACATTAATTTGGGACATAGCTCTCTCCACTCTGGAAGCAGAGTTTACTGTGGCAAAGAGCTCAAAAGTCAAGTAATTGGCTGGCAAGATGAGTAAGCAAAGGAAGCACAATCAGATCATAGAATCCCTTTTTGGGGACAAAAAGGATCAAGGCATGGCACTAGAAGAAGAAAACAATTGGGGACAAAAAGGATCAAGGCATGGCACTAGAAGAAGAAAACAACTGGGGACAAAAAGGATCAAGGAATGGCACTAGAAGAAGAAAATGAAGTCAGAACCTCTGCATCAAAAGCTTCCAAGAAAAACATGAACTAGTTACAGGCCATGGAGGAATTCAAGAAGGATTTTGAAAATCAAGTAAGAGAAGTGGAGGAAAAATTGGGAAGAGAAATGAGAATGATACAAGAAAATCATGAAAAACAAGTCAACAGCCTGCTAAAGGACACCCAAAAAAACACTGAAGAAAATAACACCTTAAAAAATAGACTAACTCGAAGGGCAAAAGAGGCCCATAAAGCAATGAAGAGAAGAATGGCTTAAAAAATCAAACTGGCCAGATGGAAAAGAAATTTCAAAAACTCACTGAAGAGAACAATTCCTTCAGAATTAGAGTGGAGCAAATGGAAGCTAATGACTTTATGATAAATCAAGATACTATTAAATAGATCCAAACAAATGAAAAAATAGAAGGCAATGTGAACTATCTCATTGGAAAAACCACTGACCTAGAAAATAGATCCAGGAGAGAAAATTAAAAAATTATTGGACTACCTGAAAGCCATGGTCAAAAAAAGAGCCTAGAAATCATCCTTCAAGAAATTCTCAAGGAAAATTACACAGATATTCTAGAACCAGAGAGCAAAATAGAACTTGAAAGAATTTACTGATCACCTCTTGAAAAAGATGCCAAAAAGAAAACTCCTAGGAATGTTATAACCAAATTCCAGAGTTCCCAGGTCAAGGAGAAAATATTACAAGCTTGCAGGAGGAAACAATTGGGTATTGTGGAAACACAAACAGGATAACACAGGATCTAGCAGCTTCTATATTAAGGGATCAAAGGGTTTGGAATATGATATTCCAGAGGTCAAAGGAGCTAGGACTAAAACCATTAATCACCTACCCAGCAAAACTGAGTATAATGCTTCAGGGGAAAATATAATCATTCAATGAAATAGAGGACCTTCAAGCATTCTTGATGAAAAAACCAGAGCTGAACAGAAAACTTGACTTTCAGATATGTGAAGCAAGAGAAGCATGAGAAGGTAAACAGGAAAAAAATCATAAGGAACTTATTAAAGTTGATCTATTTACATTCCTATGTGGAAAAACAATAATTGTAACACATGAGACTTTTCTCAGTATGAGGATAGTTGAAGGGAATATATATACATACATATATACACACACATACACACAAATACATATATTTATATTCATATATATTCATATGTGTGTATACATACGTACGTATATATAGGAGGGTGTATGTGAGTATAAATACATATGTGAGTGTGTGTATATGTGTGGACATGTATACATAGACAGAGGGCACAGGATCAGTTGAATAGGAAGGGATGATATACAAAAGATAAAATTAAGAGGTGAGAGAGGAATATAATGGGAAAAGGAAAAAGGGAGAGATAGAAAAGGTAAATTATCTCAAAAAAAGAGGCAAGTAAAAACAGTTACAATGGAGGGAAAGAGCAGGAAGGTAAAAGGGAATGGGTCAACCTTACTCTTATTGAATTTAGCTTAAGGAGGGAATAACATACACCCTCAATTGGGTATCTTACCCTACAGGAAAGCGGGGGGGGGGGGAGGTGTTAAAAGGGGGGATGATAGAAGAGTAGGTAGATTGGGGGAGAGGGTAGTTAGAAGCACAGACTTTTGAAAAGGGAAAGGGTCAAAGTAGAAAATAGAATAAGTGTGGTGCAGGACAGGATGGAGGAAAATATAGTTAGTCTTTCACAATGTAACTACTATGAAAACATTTTGCATAACCAGGCATGTATAGCCTATACTGAATTGCTTGTCTTCCCAGTGGGGGTATGTGAGGAGGAAAAAGGGAAAGAATCTGGAACTCAAAGTTTTAAAAACAAATGTTTATATGTATTTATGAGAGCCTAACTTGTAAAATGAACTCTTTGGTCCTTTAAAATTATCAGCAGATATTTTAAAATGGGGAAATAATTTTATTTTTTTTACAAATATCAATGCAATTGTATATGTAAAATCCTTGATCCAATTTTGAGAACTTATTACTAAAACATATCCAAAGCCTGAATTTCCATACTAGATACATTTGGAAGCCAATCATATACTTATTTATATAATTCTTAGAGAAAACAGTCCACTTCTGTTGCTTTCTTAAAATTTTCTATTCCATTTAATTAGAAAACGTTTACATTACATTACATTTTTGTCTTATTACTTTGTCTAATTTCCCGTTTTGGAGGATATCACCCCTATATTATAATTTAACCATAAATATGGATCAAAATTGTGAGATTTTTTTCATACTCATATCCTATCATAGTAACTCAGAAATGTTCCAGTATCAATCTAATTAACTAATTAATTAATTAGTAGATTTAGCATTGTACTTGACAAAATTTCTACTGCTCACCTGCTGTGATTATAGAAATTTGCTATGAAAGTCAAAGGCGAGACCTTGTTATAACAATGTCATCTTTCATTTGATATTCCCTCTACCCATAATCCCTTTGCTTCCCATCTTCTCTAGTATATTACTTGTACCATCCCCACTCTCTCTCCTTTCTTCAGTCTCTTCCTACCTATAATCTCCTTCCCAGCTGCCTAAAGATAAACCCGTGTCTCCCCCAGACTTTTAAAATCCTCACTTTAAGGGACAGCTAGGTGGTGCAGTAAATAGAGCACAGGCCCTGGAGTCAGGAAGACCTGAATTCAAATCCAGCCTCAGAAACTTGATACACTTACTAGATGTGTGACTTTGGGCAAGTCACTTAGCCTCAATTGCCCTCCAAAAAAAGCAAAAAAAAAAGTCCTCACTTTATCTGACCATTGCCACTGGTTATCATATTTCTCTTCTTCCTTTCTGCTAAATTCCTTGAGAAAGTCATACGGAATCTTCTACTTCTCTCACATTTTACTAAATCCTCTGCAGTCTGGCTTCTGATCTCACCCTCAAGTTAAAACTGCTCTCCCTGTCTTCTTTGCTGGATCTTTACCCAGGTAACACACACTAGCCACGAATATACTCCAAGGTTCTATCCTGTTCCTCTTCTCTTTGCCCTTTATACTGTCCCTCTTAATAATCTCATCAGTTCTCATGGATTCAACTGTAATCTCTGGGTTTATTATTCCCAGGTGTATATATTCAATCCTAATCTCTCTCCTGAGCTCCAGTCTTTATCAGTAACTGTCTTTTGTACATCTTGAACTGAATGTTTCACAGATATCTCAGTCAATGTTCTCTAAAGAGTCACTATCCCTCCCCTCTTTCCAATTTCCCTTTTATTGTCAAGGGGAGGGAGTCATTATCTGTCCAGTCACCTACGCTTACAACTTCCATGTCATTCTCAAGATTCTCTCTCACACTCACCTCACATAACCGATCTGTTGTTGTTTTGTCATTCACAATATCTCCCTTATTTATTTCCAGCCAGCCCCGTGGTGCAGGTCCTCATCACCTCACATTTAAGGTTTGTTGCTAGTCTTCCAATTGCTCTCCCTTCCTCAAATTTTCTCCCTCAATCCAATACATTCTCTACTCATCTGCCAAAGTGTTTCTCTTAAAGCATAGGTCCACCTATGTCACACTTTGCTCAATAAACTCCAATGGTTCTCTATTAGTTCAAGGATCAGATATAAAGTCCTCTATTTGACATCTAACACTGGTTAGTGCTCAATCTGGCCCCTTTCCAGACCTCTATATACTGTGCTTGTCACTGTGGCTTTGCACTGGCTGACCTCCATACCTGGAATTCTCTCCCTCCTCCCTTCCATCTCTTCATTTCTCTGGTTTCTTTTAAGACTCAACTTAAATACAACCTTCTATAGGTTTCCAGCTGCTCATGCTTTCCCCTCTGAACTTATAATCCATTTACAACTCCATATATCTTGTATGTACATAGTTATTTGTGTGTTATCTCCCCTATTGGATTGTGAGCTCCTCAAGGGCAGGGACTATCTTTTGCCTTTTTTGTATCTGCAGTCCTAAGTACAGTGCCCAACATATAGTAGGAACTTGATAATGCTTTTTCACTGACTACCATACTTGATATTTTGAACCAGAGGTTTTTCAGACAAGCTCGTATCTATTGTTACGTAATTCACTCAATTTTGTATGATTTTTAAAATACACAAATAAGATATTTTACTGGAGAAGGGTCTTCTTAGCCGTGTTTTGGTCTCTCAAATAAAAAAATTTTTTTATAGTTAGCAAACAATAAGCATAGAACCTTTCAAGCGACTGTAAAGACATAGTCTATTGTAGCTTTCATTTGCAAATACCTAGTAATAAATGAGCAGGAACAGAACGAAAATGAAAATGCAGAACAACATTCTAATGGTGACATTGTGTCACATACTCTACAATGATTAAATGATTGTTCATGTTAGATCTCTATCAAAAAAGGAAGTGTTGCAGTAAATATCTTGTCACAAGATTTATGACTTTAATTACTTCTTTCAAGCTCTCATCATCCCTAGAGTGACATTATTAGGAGATACTTATCATATTTTAGGGGAAATGACAGGGATCCATCAATCAGTGGGTTTTGAACACAGGTCTATATATCCATATCTATATCATCTATACATATATATATAGAGAGAGAGAGATGATATATATAAGAACATATACGTGTTCTTATATCCATTTCCTTCTCTAAATGAAAATTTTCTTTGAGCCAAGAACACCTGAGTTCAACTCCAACATCAAGCACTAGCTATGTGACCCTGCACAAGTCACTTAACTTCTGTTTGCCTCAATTTCTTCAACTGTAAAATAAAGATTATGACAGAGTTGCTCTGAAGATCAAATGAGATCATATTTTCTGAAGGGTTTAGCACAGTGGCTATAATGGGTGCTTTACAAATGCAAGTTGTTGTGATTAGAAATCAGACCATAGTACAAACCTACACAATATAGTGAAACAAGTCCTGAATTTTGAGTCAGTAGAACTGAGTTCTAGTTCAGCCACTTGACCGGCTGTTTGACCTGAGGCAAGACACTTTACTTCTCTGTGTCCCAGTTGCCTCATTTGTAGAATAAGTATAATAGTATTAGTCCTCCCTTCCTCCCAGGGTTGATATAGAAATCCAAAGAAATCATGAGTTTAAAGTACTTTGTAAGTATAACAAAATAGACAAAGAGAAGCAGTTATTATAATACTGCAGGAGAAAGGAGTTATTCACCCATGATTTAGCTCTGGGTCTCAAAGAAGAAATACACCAAATGCACATTTCTCTATACTTAACCAACAGTCTTATCACCATCAAAAACACATTGTTCAAGTATTTTGCTCCCGCTATGGTATTTTCAACTACTACCATTGCCTTTGCTACTCAAATAGACTTTTTCAACAACACCATCAAGGAAGGGGGTCTAAAATTAGAGCTGCCAACTATGATTTCCTCTGCAGACACATCTGCGTATGTGGTGCCATCCCTCTGCCTTTCTGCTCCATTCTTCTGAATATAGTAGATATTGAAATGGCAGCATCCTGTAGTGGAGAGTTTTCAGAGTTCTGACACAGAGAGCATGAATGCATGGGGCTGACTGGCATCTCTGTGCATAATACAAAATCCTTCTTATATATTTCTGTCCCCTTGCAAGGGGATGCAGATCACACAGCACAGTAGAAGGACAGTGAAATGTTCTCCTGTGATGAGCAGCAAGAAAAGAAATGCCCTGTGTTTGCTACTGGCTATGTGCCCTGAGAAGGATTTCCTTGTGTCTCAGAGACCCTTTTTCTGGGGCTAATGTTCCATCTCACAGGATCAGAAGGCCGATTACGACATTTTTCTCAAAGCAAAGGAAGTCTGAGGCCTTGGAATCATCACTAGATTTTAGCTAAATCTCTCCCAGCTTAAAGCAAGTTTCTTCCTTCATTTTCTCTTCCTATCCCTAAAAAGCAGAAGAGGACAGGTACTAACTATACAGGAATGGATTAAGAAATGCACACTCCCCCTTTGGTGGAAATCATTTTTATTGAGTTCCTCTGAGTTTAAAGGATAACTAGACGTTCTGCTTAGCCCAGCATTCACGGTCTTCCACAATGTGGCTATTACCTACTTTTCCAAATGTATTTCCTCCTACTTCTCTAGTAGATTCTCTCATTCCTACCCAACTCTTCTGCTGCTAAGCCCTTACCTCTCATTCTCTTTTCCTGCCTTTAGAGCTTCACTCAATTCTGTCTTTGTGCCTGAAATGCTTTCCTTTCTATCTTAATTCACTAATGCAACTGCTAGCCATCCTCCTACATTCAATTCAGATGGCACCTCCACAGTGAAGCCTACCTTGATTACCCCATCCAGTAGTGATCTCTCCCTTCCATGAACTTCAATCAATCAACTAACAAGCATTTATTACATACTACATGCCAGGCACTGTCCTGGGCCCTGAGGATACAAATATAAAGAAAGAAACAATCTCTACTCACAAATTCAATGGTTTGTATCTAGTTGGCAACTTGCAGCTTTATTGTATACTGTTACACAGCATAGTCATTTCTATACATGTCTTGTCATCCTTATAATTCTATAAACTCCCTCAAAACCATGTCATTCAGTTTTGTAATCTCCATACTACCCAGCATACTGCCTTGTTAGAATAAGCTCTCAATCAATATTTATTGAAAAAATGAATAAATATGTCAGAACCATGGAGGCACTGAAGCACAAGCAATTAATTAAATTAATTAAAACAAAGATTATAAAATGAAATGAAAACACAGGCCTATGCTATCTGTCATCACTACTGGAGCCTTGCCTCGCATCCCTGCTTATGAGGTCTCTGGCTTCCTGGGACAACAGAGAGGCCACTCAGACTCCTTCCTATCCATGATGTGAATCTAAGGATCAGTGCAAATTCTGTCTTGTTCATTCAAATTCACTTAATCTCCCTCAACCTCAGCTTCACTGATTTATAAAGGTGAGGTAATAATACCTGTAATACCTACCCTGACAGGGTTATTATGAAGCTCAATTAAGATGCTACATATAAAGTGCTTTGCAAACTTGAAGGTTTGGGATGAAGATTGAACTTGAGATTTCATTGTCAGAGGGAACTCCCAAAAGAGGATACTCCCTCTGTCAAACCATACCAGCACCTGCTCTGCAAAATGCAGCCTTAGGGAGTTTCCTAGAGATGCTTGTGTATTTAACTCCTTCAAGGTTTCAGGTCACTAAATAGCGGCAAAATCAAGGGATGGTAAAATGTGCCCACTGTGGGTGGCTGAACCTGGACCTGAATCTAGGTATGCCTGGCTCTTTATCCACTACTTTGTTGATCAGTTGTTTCAGTTGTTTCTGACTCTTCACAACCCCACTAAGGGTTTTCTTGGCAGAGATACTGGAGTGGTTTGCCATTTCCTTCTCAAACTCATTTTACAGATGTGGAAACTGAAGCAAATGGGGTTAGATGACTTGCTCAGGGTCACATAACTAATAAGTGTTTAAGACTGGATTTGAACTCACAAAGAGGAGTCTTCCTGACTCCAGGCCTGGCACTCTAAATACTGTACCATCTAGCTAGCTGGGTTTTAAAAAATATTTTCTTTTTGACTGGGCAGATCCAAGATGATGGAGTAAATACATGGACTCCCTTGAGCTCTCTCCCAACCCCTCCAAATACTTGTAAAAAATTAATCTAAATGAATTCTAGAGCAGCAGAACCCACAAAGAAGTAGAGTGAAAGAAATTTTTCAGGCCAAGATAACATGGATGACTTAGAGGAAAGATCTGTTGCACTGGACTGGGAGAAGAGCCCAGTCTGGCATGGGCTGTGCTGGCACAAACTGGGCCCCCAGCAAACATGGAGCAGGCCTCTGGGGACTGAATTACTAGCAGCTGAGATGGTTTCCATACTTCTCAACCCACAAATGCCAAAAACAACTTAGAAAATCACTGGAAAAGTCCGTGGACCCTGCGTGAGAGAAGAGCAGTGCAGCCCTGGGGTGGCAGTTTGGCAGTGGTGGCAGTGGCAACAGCAATGGCAACAGCTGCTTCCAGAGTTCTCAGCCTACAGATGGTATGGGGAACAAATAACTGATCAGAAGGACATTACAGGGATCTCTTTGCTAGCACTGAGACAAGATTCTATTGCTTTACCCACGCTTGGATCTGGGTTGCAGTCCTGGGTAGCAGTCCTGAGTAGGCGAGAAGGAGTACTGGCATAGCAGAACTTATGGCAGTGGTGGAGAAGGAACCCTCCTCACTATTCCAGGGCAGAAAAGAGTGCTTGTGGTCTATCACTGACCAGAGCAATAGGCACCTCTCCTTAGATTATACCACCTTGGAAGAACTGAAAATTTAATAGGTCCTTAGAAGTATCTCTGAAAACAGCTGCACAAAACCCCTAGAGCTAGGGACAGTACACACCCTCCATACTGGAGGCAGAGCCCTACCTTAACAAAGAATTAAAAAGTCAAATAAATGACTTAGAAAATGAGAAAGCGGGGGCGGAGCCAAGATGGCGGCATAGAAGCAGCAAAGCACCACAGCTCCCACACAAACACGTTAAAAAACTCATAAAATGGGACGCTAAACAGATTTTCAAGCTCCAAAACTCTCCACAAGACAGAAAGCACTACGGGCAGCACAGCAGGCGGTGCTCTTCCCAGCAGTCTGGGAGCCTTGGCTGAAACCCCCAGCCGGCTCAGGCCCTGGGGCAGCCGGCGGGGAACCATGGCTTCAGGAGAGCAGATCGGCTGCACTGGAGGCACAGTTACCACATTTCTCAGGCCAGAAGAAAAAAAGGCTAAGAGAAAGGTCAGTGGATTTTGCTAACTGGGGAGGAGAAGAGCGGGTCAGGCCAAACTGCTCC
>CM053594.1:266374109-266410052 GCA_028646575.1 Pseudocheirus occidentalis
CCTACCCTGCTGGAAAGCTAGAGAGGTGTTGGAGGAGGGCATAAAAGGGAACAGATTGTGGGAGGGGTCTTACAGTGTGATCAATGTTCTGGGCTGGGGGGTAGGGACAAAAAGGGGAGAAAATTTGTAACTCAAAACCTTGTGGAAATGAATGATGTAACCAAGAAAATAAATTAAAATTAAAAAAAAAAAAAGAAAATGAGAAAGCAGCAGAAAAAAACTATACAATCTCACTTTGGTGATAAGGAAGATCAAAACATACAATGAAAGCTCCTGCATCCAAAGCCTTTATTTTTCTTTGGAAAAATATGAATTGGTCTCAAGCCATGAAAAGCTCAAAAAGGATTTTGAAAACCAAGCAAGAGAATTAGAGGAAACAAAGGGAAGAGAAATGAGAAAGATGCAAGAAAATGGTGAAAATCAAGTCAACAGCTTGCTAAAGGAGACCCCCCCAAAAATGATGAAAATAGCACCTTAAAAAATAGACTAGAGGCAGCTATGGGGCACAGTGACCAAATGGCCAGAGAGGTTCAAAAGGCCAAAAAGGAGAAGGATGCTTTAAAAAAAAAAGAAGAAGAAGAAGAATAGGCCAAATGGAAAAGAAGGTCCAAAAGCTCACTGAAGAAAATAATTCCTTAAAAATTAGAATTGAGCAAATGGAAACTAATGACTCTATGAGAAATCAAGAAATTATAAAATAAAACCAAAAGAATGAAAAAATAGAAGACAATGTAAAATATTTCATTGGAAAAATAACTGACCTATAAAATTGATTCAGGAGAAGTAATTTAAAAATTATTGGACTACCTGAAAGGCATGATCAAAAAAAGAGCCTAGACATCATCTTTCAAGAAATTATCAAAGAAAACTTCCCTAATATTCTAGAACCAGAGGATAAAATAGAATCCATCTTCTAATGCTGAAAGAATCCCACCAATCATCTCCTGAGAGAGATCCCAAAAGGAAAACTCCCAAGAATATTATGGTCAAATTCCAGAGTTCTCAGGTTAAGGAGAAAATATTACAAGCAGCCAGAAATAAACCACTCAAGTATTGTGGAAACATAAGCAGGATAACATAAGATTTGATAGATTCTTCATTAAGGAATCATAGGACTTTGGAATATGATATTCCAAAGGTCAAAGGAGTTATGGTTAAAACCAAGAATCACCTACCCAGCAAAACTAAGTATAATCTGTAAAGTGGAAAAAATTTATTTTCAATAACATGGAGGAATTTAATGCATTCTTGAGAAAGAAGCCAGAGCTAAATAGAAAAACTGACTTTCAAATACAAGGCTCAAGAGAAACATGAAAAGGTAAAGAAGAAAAAGAAATCATAAGGGACTTATTAACATTGTGTTGTCTATATTCCTACATGGAAAGGTGATAGATCTCTCATTATTAGAGTAGTTGGAAGGAATACATACATACATATACATATACATATACATATACATATACATATACATATACATATACACATACACATACACATACACAATATACATGTGTATATACATACATATATATGCATACATACACATATATAGATACAGGTGTATATGTTTACAGAGAGCACAGGGTGAGTTGAATATGAAAGGATGGTACCTAAAAAATAAAATTAAGGGATAACAGAGAAATGTGCTAGGAGAAGGAGAAAGGGAGAGATAGAATGGGGTACATTATCTCAGATAAAAGAGGCAAGAAAAAGCTTTCACAGTGGAGTAGAAGAGAAAGGAAGTAAGAAGGAATGAGTGAACATTACTCTCATTGGATTTGACTTAAGGAGGGAATTAACATACACATTCAACTAAGTATCAAAATCCATTTTACCCTACAGGAAAGTAGGGGGGAAGGGGATAAGGGGAGGCAATAAGAGGGCAGATTGGGGGAGGGGGTAATCAGAAGCAAACATTTTTGAGGAGAGAGAGGGTCAAAGGCGAAAACAGAATAAACAGGGGGTGGGATAGGATGGAGGGAAATATAGTTAGTCTTTCATGACATGACTATTATGGAAGTATTTTGCATGACAACAGCTATATAACCTATACTGAATTGTTTGACCTCTCAATGAGGGTGGGTGGGAAGGGAGGAAGAAAGAGAATTTAGAACTCAGAGTTTTTAAAAAAAAATGTTAAAAATTGTTTTTACATGTAACTGAGAAATAAGATATACAGGCAATGGAGTATAGAAATTTAGCTTACCCTGCAGGAAAATAGAAGGGGAAGGGGATAAGAAAAGGTAGGGGGAGTAATAGAAGGGAGGACAGATTTCAGGAAGGGGTAATCAGAAGGTATGTCATTGTGGGGTTGAGGAAGGGAGAGATGGGGAGAAATTTTGGAACTCAAAATCTTGTGGAAGTGAATATTGAAAACTAAAATGAATGAATTTTTAAAATTAAAAAAATATTTTGTTTTTCCCCAATTACGTGTAAATGTAATTTTTAACATTCAAATGTTTTTTAATTTTGAGCTCCAAATTCTCTCCCTCCTTTTCCTCTCCACTCCCTGAGATGGTAAACAAATGGATATAAGTTATACATGTGTAATCATGTAAAATCTATTTCTGTATTAGTCATATTACGGGGGAAAAAACACAGCCCCCCCCATAAACAAACAAATTGAGTGATAAATAGTATGCTTTGATCTGCATTCAGACCCATTCAGTTCTCTCTCTCTAGAAGAGGATAGTATTTTTCATCATGAGTCCATTGGAATTATCTTGGATCATTGAAGTGATCAGAAAAGCTAAGTCATTCACAATTGATCATTGTGGAGTATTGCTGTTACTGTGTACTGTCTTCTAGTTCTGTTTACCTATCCTTAATCAACGATTAAGCTTTGCCTTAATCAAACTGAGACCTGTTAAAGACCTTAGCTTAAAAAAGGCCATGTCTCCTACTGCATCCAGGGCCATCTCTAGTCGTCTTAATTTGTATCTTGCCACTGGACCCAGATGGCTCTGGAGGAGAGAGTGAAGCTGGTGACCCTCCCTCACTTAAATCCAATTCATTTGCATGTCATGGCATCACCTCCTTGATGTCATGGTCTTCTCAAGAATGAAGGACAAACAACAGTAACAACGTTCTCCAGGTTATGTTTGCTTCACTTTGCATCAGTTCGTGTAAGGTTTTCCTGGTTTTACTGAAATCATGCTGTAGCTAGCTTTTTTTTATCCACTATACCACATTTCAAAACTTAAAGCACTCTATAAATATCAGCTGTTGGTATTATGTAATGTCTTCAACCTTAACTTCTCCACAATATTTGGCATTGTTGACCACCCTCTCTTCCTTGATACACTGTCAGTTGTGCTTTGGTGATACTGCTTTGTTCTCCTTGTATCTCCTTCTCAGTCTTCTTTCCCGGATCATCATCCATATCATGCCTCCCTTGTTGTGGACCTAGCCCAAGGCTCTGCCTTGGACACTCTTCATTTCTTATTTTTCTCCCTGTTTTTCCTCTTTCCCCCCTCGCTCTGTCTTTGTCTCCATCTCTCTCTCACATGCACACATCATCTCTATACAGATGACAGAGTAACACAGAAGATAGAGCACTAGCCTCAGAGCCAGAAATAGTTATGTCTAAGTTCCATTTGTGACACCTCCTGGCTGCATGACTCTGAGCAAATCACTTGAACTCTCAGTGCTCTAGGCAGTTCTCTAAAATTAGACATTGCAGAAAAGGTACTAATCTGTATTGTTAGAGAAAGTCCTCACCAAAACTTTTACCCACAAAATCAATCAATAAATCAAGTGCTTAAGAAGTGCCAACTATGGACCAAGCACTAGGGATATAAGTTACAAAGGAAATATCAATCTCTACTCAAAAGGAGCTTAAAATTATCATAGAGAAAGAGGGAGAGGGAGGAGGAGAAGGAGACAGACAGACAGACAGAGAGACAAAGAGAGAAAGAGAGGGGGGGGAGAGAGAGAGAGAGAGAGAGAGAGAGAGAGAGAGAGAGAGAGAGAATGTAAATATATCATATTAAATACATGGTAGTTTGAAAGGGAGGGCTCTTGTTATTTGGAAGGATGAGTCAAGAATCATGAAAGGCTTTATGCAGAAAGATCCATTCCCATATCATCAACTGATATTGATATTCTGATATTGATATAAAGACATATCAAACTCTGGATAATATGTCCAGAACAGAGATCAATTTTTCTCCCCTCTCCTCACCTCAACCCATTCTTCTTTCCTATTTCTATTGAGAGTGCTACTACCCTTTTAATCACCCAAGTAAACAACCTGAAAGTCATCCTCATCTCCTCCTTCATCTTCATCCCAAATATCAATATGCCAAGTCTTACCAATTCTACCTCTACAATACCACTCCCATCCTTCCCCTTCCTTATACCCATACCACCATGACCTTAATTTAGGCCTTCACCATTTTCTAATTGGTGTCCCTGCTTTAAGTGTCCACTTACCCCAACCCATTCTCTACATGATTGGTAAAATAATATTCCTAAGGCACAGATCACCCTCCTGCTCAATAACTTACACTGGCTCCCTATTGCTTCTAGAATCAAATACAAACCACTTTGACATTTATAGTACTATACAACTTTGCTCCAGAATACCTTTCTAGATTTCTTCTATGCTAGTATCCTTCATTCACCCAAAGATCCAGACAAATTGACCTTCTTGCCATTCTTCACACATGGCATTCCATCTTCTTTCTGGATGCCTTTAAAAAAGCTATCTTATAGGTCTGGAATGCCCTTCCTTCTTAGCTCAGCCTCTCAGAATCACTAGTTTCTTCCAAAGCTCAGCTCAAGGGGTTTCTCCTATAATAGAACTTTTCTGATACCCTTCCCCAAGGTGGGGGTGGGGGAGGCATAGAAAGCATCATCAATGTTCCTTTCACGTTCAGAAAATTAGTTCATATGCATACTGTATAAATTGGGACTTACTTTTTATCTACTCATTATTTCCCCCAACAGAATACCTGGGGCTTATAAATGTTTGACTTCTTGGTTAAATACCTATTACAGATGTTTAATAGTCAGTATTCACATTTGTCCAATTTTAAGAGTTTACAGTAGCATCCCCCATTCAGTTATTGGTTGGAGTTGCATGTGGGTTGAGAAACTGACCAGTACCAGGATAATTGATCATCACAATAAACCACCTTGCAGATAACAATACAGAGCCCCTACTAATAGTATTATTGTTTTTCAGATATTCTTGGCATGGTTAACATTCGAACTAGTCCCATTCTGTTTTGGTTTCAAATGAATACAGTAGAGGACTACTAAGAATACTATTGGGGTGGCTAGGTGGTGCAGTGAATAGAGTACCTGCCCTGGAGTCAGGAGGACCAGAGTTCAAATCCATCCTCAGACACTTAACACTTACCAGCTCTGTGACGTTGGATAAGTCACTTAACCCCAATTGCCCTGCCTTCCCCCCTCAAAAATGCAAAAAAAAATGCTGTAAATTCTACATATCCCTAAGATTTTCCTGTTCTAGACATAGTTTTATTTTAAGATTAAATTCAATTTTAAGACTAAAAGTTTGTTTCACATGTTTATAGCCATTAGATAAAGCAAGGTATTAATTCCAAAGAACTAGTAGAATTTGTATCTACTTGTGAAAATTTTTAGAAGAAAAGATCATAGGATAGTAGATTTAGAGCTGGGCATTTCTCCTCAATGTTCATAGGATTATTGATTTAGAGCAAGAAAGGACTTCAGAAGCCATTTAATTATGACCTCATTTTTTTTAATATAAGAAGCCTGAGGTTCAAGAGAATGTATGTGACATACTGGAAGTCACACTATAAGTATGTCCATTAGAACTTGAATTCCTTGACACCAAACCCCATAATTCTTCCACTGTCCTTCATCTTTTGAGACAAATAATTATTTCCCTCTTACATTAACAATCAGTCAATATTGGGAGGGACGCAAGTGTTTTTTTTTCTTTTCTATTTTCTAGCCTCTGAAAAGATATTTCTGAGCTTTCCTCAAAAATTTACCACCCCTAGACCATCTTATCTAGTTGGAATTCCTACCATACACAACTAGAAAACTTTTACAAAGGGAAAACTAATCTAGGTGAATTCTAGCCCATTGGGTTCTACTCAGACAGGCTGGAGTGAGGGGGTAGAGTCCTTTGTCTAGATCATCTGGGGGGGTAGGGGGCCAGTGATCTGAGTAGAGAGGAGTAAGAGTGACACTATCAAAGTCACATACCCTGCCCCTCATTAGAATAGGTCCACTTCTCATTACAGTATTCATTCTCTCATTAATTGTTAACCAATCAGAGTTGATTTCTATCTTTGGGAACACCCACTCTTTCAAGGGCATATAAGTGTTAAGAGGCCTCCAAGATTTGTCTTTGGTTTATGAGACAAAGCCAAATAACCATCCTTTTATTAATTATTTCCTAGTCATAATTAATAAAATGATTATTAATTATCCAGAAATTAAGTCTCTCAAATTTTTCTTGGCGTTCATCACACTTTCTTTGAATGCCCAGCACTTAGCACTGTGTCTGGCATATAGTAAACACTTGACAAATTTTTATTTATTGACTGACTGCCACATCGTGTAAGGGAAATAAGAAGTCATTGATTCTGACCCATATCTGAACAAGAATACACTTTAGAACACAGCCAGCAAATGACGATTCATCCTCTCCTTGAGGCTGAACTCTGTACCACCATCCCCCACACCACACCAAAGGTAGTGCACTGTTTCTACTTGTGTCCAGATCATTCCTGGTAACTAAGTACAAATTCTTCTATCCAGAACTCTCAGTTCTTTTTCAGTGCTGTATCTGTCCTGATATCTGTGGACATTGTGCTACCTAGCTGATTCAATTGTGTTTATCGTCTTCCTCCTAAAACTGCTGCTCCGTCCAAACTTCCTTATTAATACACATTTTTAATCATTCTTCTCCCAGACCCTCAAGATTATTGCCTTAAGAGTCAGTATTTGAGTCTTCTTTATTCTTCACTACCCCATCCAGATGTTTCATTCACATTTTTCTATGCTTCTATAACATTTTCTATATTCTATATTCTCCTTTTGGACCCACTGCTCCCTATTGGTTCCCCCATCATTGTGTTAGCCTAAGTTCTAAATGCTCATTTATTTCCTAGAATTCTTGCTATCCACCTGCTAATCTTTCCTCCTCCAAACTACGTTACACAGAGGGATAAGAAGAATTTTCTTAAATACTGTTTTGGTCATATCATCAGACTACTTAGAGACCTAATTGCCTCTTGAAGTTAGAACACCTAGTAATGGGCTTTGAGAATCTGCTTATGCATTGCCTCATCTACTTCTCACCCTAGTGTGAATTCCACACTGTAGGAAGACTTAACTCTTTCCTGTTTAAAACTTGCTCCCTTCTGTCCCTGAGTCTCCACCTGGAATGTCCTCTGATGTTTCTCCCATGAATATAGTATGCTAAAAGGTAAACTAAAATGAGATAATAATTGTACTTAGCACAGGACCTAGTACATAGTAAACTCAATATACAGGTTAGCTATTATTATTATTATTGTTATTACTATTTTCTTCTTTTCCCCACACAGAGTCTGCAATAAAAGTCTGAATATAGTGAGTAGTCAATAAATATTGGCTTTTCAGTAACTAAAGGTTTTTTCTCATGATTTAGAATTTTTTACTAGAAATGAGATTACTGAGAAATGGAGAAACTTTTGACCCCTGAGAAGGCTTTCTCAGTCAAAAATTCAGAGCAAAGAAATGAGTAGTGCTCTCCAGACCATGACTTTGCACGTGTTCCATTCCACTAAGATTCCAAGGATGACCATACTTCATGAAAATACTAAGCATTAGATTCCAGGAACAGGGGCCAGACTAGTAATTGCCCAGTATGGTGAGTGAGCAACTACTGACTCACTATTTCCTTAATCATGGATTTCCATCAGCCACAAGGAACTCTGGGAAGTGGGCAAGATAAGTGGTTGAATTAATATGCTTGAAACCTTCCTAGACTTTCTTTTATCTTCTTTTCCATTTCAGTCACACACAGTCTAACTTCTCCCTGTTCCTCATCACCCTCTGGCTCCGTCCTTATTACTTTTCCATTCACTTTAGAAACATCAACAATCCTGTACACCTTTCTTAACATATTTCTTCTATGAGGCATCCAAACCAATGTTAGTGGTTGAAATAAAACCCTATCGAAATGTCAATTATTATTTAAAGAAGTACAGTTGTACTATTTTCCAGTATATATAGCAATAATTTATACTAAACTAACAAAATGTTGTAAAATCTACAAGGAAACATGCTTTACTAGTTATAAAAAAGATAATTTACAATGAACATTTTTATGATAGAAATACATAAACTTTTAAACTAATTCTGTCTCAAGTTTCACTTAACTCCAACAGATAATTAATAATTATTATTAACAAAGAAGCTAGGGATTTCAATAGACATACCTCTGAGCTTGAAGTGAAAAAGAATTAAGTTCAAATATGGCTTCAGACATTTATGGCTAGCAAGTCACTTAACCTCTGTCTGCCTCAGTATCCCTCAGTGGGGATAAAAATAGCCATTAGCTCCCAGTGAGGATCAAATGAAATTATATTTTTAACACACTTTGAAAGCCTTAAGCTTTTTCTCTATTAAAGTTTATCTAAACCTTAAGGTTTGCAAAATGCATTACAAATATGATTTCAATTGATCCTCACAATAACCCCAAGAGCTAAATGCTATCAATATCCCCATTTTACACATGAAGAAACTGAAACTGAGAAATGTTAAGTGACTTACCCTGGGTGACATAGCTAGTAAGTATTTGAGGCAAGATTTAAGCTCAGGTGTTTCTCACTATGGGTCTACTACATGATTCTCTATAAGAATAATAGAAAAGAGCAGTTGCATAGAATGAGTTCAAAATAGTATTTACATACGGATCAGAGAGCTGTTTCACCTTCACAGAGGTTTAGTCCAGTGTCTGATAGCACTAATATTCGAAAGAGGCTGCCTACATTTAATGTTAGTCATCTGCTACTATTCTTAGCCTCACTGTGACCAAGAGCTCCATCTCACATTTTTCTGCCCTAGCACATTGTCCCATTTTACAGATTCTCTCCAAGACTGAGAGCCTATGTAGCGTACTAGAGAAAGTGATGGATTGGAAGGGAGTCAGAGGACTCAAATTCAGATCTTGACTGCCACAGACTACTGGTATGAAAGTCAAACACGTTTTCTACTTTTTAAAGTGAAACAGTAATACTGATGTCCTTCAGGCTTCATTTATTGTTGGAACAAGAACATTAGATTCAAATGTCCAAAAGGTATGTTTCTCTCTGATTTTTTCATTTTTGCCTAATCAGACCTTATCAGAAAGATATTCTTTGTGATTAAACTTTTTAATTCATTTTTTTCAGAATCAAGAATCCTAGGTTTTAGAATTATTACACTGACAAAGACATGTTGATTGAAGGGTATATCTGACTTAGCACAGTTTTTAAAGAAAACCCTCCATACCAGTGGAGACATGTTGAATCTGAAAGTCCAGTTCATTCTAGGTCTTTTTGTGTTCTCGATCTGCATTAAATAAGTGTAACTCATAATTAAATAAGTATAATTCACATTAGCTAAATTGCACAAGCAAAGAGTATTTGTAGCCAGAAAACATCAAGCTCTCAAATTAATTATGTCCATTCAATGTTAGGAGGGGAAAAAATCCCATGAGTCAGTTGTCTGCGTGTTACCTGAACAACCGGTGATGCCCTAAACCTTGCACTTTTCAGCTGATTGGTTTATTATGATGTAGACATAGGCCTAGGGTGCAAACACATCTCTTTACACTCAAATTGGCCTGTACTAATACCCCTCTCTTTCTAAAAACAGATTTCCCTAATTCCTTCAATAACCATAAGCAAATACCCTGAGTAGAACAGCTCTACAGAAACCACAGTTGCACAAGACACTTCTGCTGAGATAAGATGGAGAAAAAACCATTTAGAGTGAGGGAAAGTGTTGAAAATCAAAGGATATCTAATCAGAGGCTTAATGGTATTTACACAGGATATAGCAAGCTCAAGTTGTTCTGGTCTGGATAAACACCTGAGAAACTTTTTGAGGTGAAGGAAAGTCACATCCTGTGATTCTTCAAATATTAACACAGCACTTAAAATTTTTCAGTTACAGAAATGTGTCCGTGAACACTGATTTTCGACCCATTTGGATATATCCTTTTGGGGTGGTAAGAGGGGAGGGATTCAGCCACATGGGAAACACCCCCCCTCCACCACCACCACCCCTCCCCCGGCCATTTGGGTTTACTTCTGGTAGGATTTAATGGTGCATTTCTTCTACTGTTCCCCAAGGGCTAAAGGGATACAATTACCTGGTTCCAATACATCCCCTTAGAGTCCATCCAACCAAGGAAGCCTCCAGAGAACCTGACAAACCAGGGAAAGAGTAGAGTCAGGTAAGAAAGGAAGTTTTGAAGTAGCCAATTTGTCTAGATAGAGCTCTCCCATCTCTCAACATCTAATCAGCTCAAACTGGAAAGCCTAGATTTCTGCTTTACAATGGCAGCTCATAAGATGTTAATACATGACAATGGCTTATTGTGTTGCATTTTAGCAAGGAACTATTTGAGAATCAAAGCCTTAGCCCCCTTTCTCTGGGCTGTTACATATACCCAAGGGCCAGATGTGTCCTCCAGGTTCTGAGCCACACTTCTCCTCCCACTGTCTCCATAATATTGTATCAGTCCTCAGGGACCTGAGCTTTGCTTTTCGGGGTCAGATACTTATCGGGTAAATTAATCCAAGGCTAGATCTTAATGAGCCCAAGTGCCTTAGCACATTCTTTTCTCTCCCTAAGGGTATTTTCATTTTCATAGAAATACGCTGATACTTAGAGCTTTCCCCTCAAAAGAAAGAACTTTCAGCCTGGTTGGCAGTTTGAGGATTTAGGAATGGAGAGGTGCTGGAGCCAGTTTAAACTACTTTTAAGATCTAATACTTTTTCAGTGTAAGTTACAAATCAGGGCTTCATTTAATATTTTGGTGATAGTCTAAAAGACTCAAGACAGTAATGGAGACGATGTTAAACTTATAAGTATGCTGTGTACGGGGTTTTTTTGAGAGTCAATTGTTAAACATTTACTATTGCACTACTGCCTAAGAGGGACCTCAGGGGTCATCTAGTACAAGTGTTCTTACCTTTTTCTGTGTCAACAGACCCCTCTGGCAGTGTGGTATAGCCTATGGTCTCATCAGAGTAATGTTTTTAAATGCATTTTTAAAATACAAAGGATTTTAAAGCATGTCAATTATATTGGAATCAAATATATATCAAATATTGTATATATAATACATATAATCAAATATATAATGGAGTCCATTTTTTTTTAAGTTTCATAAACCTTAGATTAAAAATTCCTGATCTGGTCCAACCTCTTCATCCTTCAAATAAAGAAACTGAGGCTTAAATTACAGAAAGTCTGTTCTGCTTATGCATAAGGCCAATCCTAGAGATATAATGATAATTATTTGATAGGCCACTTACTGTTTTCCATTAAATCTGTCCTAATTTCTTTGAGCATATTGCTTTATAAAGAATTGCAAATCAACTTATCTTGTCTTTCATCTAATCTTCTCTTCTTCAGGCTAACCATACCCAGTTACTTCAACCTGTCCCTTGGATATCTGTTAGATTTCATTCAATTCAATCTTTGTTAGCTTAACTTGTCCAGGATCTAAGTCTGATTTCATTCTGCGGAAGGTGGAGAGAAAAGAGATGAAAATGTGGAAAGTGGCATGTGGGGAAATGGTGCTTCATTGAACTTGTTTTTGAAAAACATAGCCATCTCTAGGGCGGGGGTGGGGAGGAGAAAAAGAAGAAATATGCATGATGATTTTATTATGTTTGAAAGGAATAGGAAGTTGTACAGATCAGATTTGCAGTTTCAGGGGCAATCATCTTTTTTTTTTATCGTACTATGTTATGGAAATGCTTGTTTTAGTCTATAAATGAACAATAAAATAAAATTTTAAAAATAATGTAAAAATTATATTTAATGGTTCCTAAAAATAAAGCACAGCTAATTCCAGGAAATGTGATTTAGTACAGACATTCAAAAGTAACTTTATAGTATGTATTTCACAAATAATCCATTTTTAAAATGCAGAAAATTTTTTGAGGGAAAAAAACAAGGTTATTTTTTTTATCTTGTATAGAAATGACTTTCATTCATGTTTCTCATAGTAACACTGACCCTCATCTGAGAATACCAAAACATTTTCTACTTTCTGCCTTCTCTTCCATGCCTGTATTCAATAAGGAGATACTGCATCACTGCACAAGGAAACTTTCTGGTGAAGAGTTGAAGGTCCCTTTCCCATCATTCATGTAGCAGCTACTTGAATACGTAAATAATCAAAACAATTAGATCTCCCAACTAGAAGCATTTTGACAAATGAGAATAAGCCATCTCAGTCAACATAGCACCAGGGCACTTCTATGAATGATGACAGCCAGCCTCAGGTCTGAAGTACACTTGAAAAGTTTGTGAAATATCACCTCTGGGTCCTTTTGATCTCTTAAAGGAGCTTTAACCCTTTGGAGACTATCAGGAATGTCTATTTTCCCTTTATCAAGTATTGTTGACTTTGAAAAGGATGATCAGAATTAGAAGTTCTCTCTCCAAAGAGGGAGAGAAAAGAAGACATGAGAATCATTGACCTGGAGCATGAAGACACCTCAGAAATCATCTGCTCCTCATTTTACAGGTGAGAAATCTGAAGCCCAGGAAGGTGTGTCCAGAGCAACATAAGTAAATGGTAGAGGCAGTTATTTGAACCCAGGTCTTATGACTCTGGGCAGCTAAGGCAACTCAGTAGAATGCTGGGCCTAGAATTGGGAAGATTTGAGCTCAAATCTGGACTCAGACACTTACTAGTTGTGTGACCCTAGGCAAGTCACCTAGCCCTGTTTGCCTCAGTTTCCTCATCTGTTAAATGAGATGGTAAACCATTCCAAGTATCTTTGCCAAGGAAACCCCAAATGGGGTCCTGAAGAGTCATATACAACTGAAGTGACTAAACAGCCTCTGATTCTAGAATCAGTACATTTTCCACTGAACCACATTGCTGGGGGATGGGGTGGGGCAAAGTGGAGAACAGGGAAGGAAGAAGGAAGAAGATTCAGATTGTAGCACTCATCCCTTGTGCTGCATCTAAAATGACTCAGAGTATTCCAACAAAGGTTCTCAGGCATTAATCCAGGGAAAAGGTCAATAGATGCACACACATTCCTCTACACACTAAAAAAAAAAGAAGAAAAAAAAAAGAAATCTTTAACACTTCCCTGAGGAGTATGTACTGTGGTATGGAAATAGTGCTGGTTCTTTTTTTTTTTTTGCTGCTTTTTTTTTTGGAGGGAGGAAGGTCAAATGACTTGCCCAAGGTCACACAGCTAGTTTTTTTGTGTGTTAAGTGTCTGAGGCTGGATTTGAACTCAGGTCCTCCTGACTTCAGGGCCAGTGCTCTATTCACTGTACCACCTAGCTGCCCCAATAGTGCCAGTTCTGTTCAAATCCCAGCTCTTCCATTTACTGTCTAACCATCCAGTGATATCTTACCACTGGACCAAGATGTTTCTGGAGGAGATGTGACTTTGCACAGACCTCCCTCACTTAAGTCCAATTCACTTGCATTCATGGCATCACTTCCTCGATGTCATGGCCCTTTATAAGAATGAAGGACAAGCAACAACCTCTGTGAGTACTGATAGGAGCTGCCCCCACTGGGGACCCAGCTGGAACCAACTGGAACTGATCAGTTGAGCAATGCATCTTTCTTTCTCCTATTCTTCCTTCCTTTCTTTTTTCTTTCTCCTTTCTTTCTTTTTTCCTTCCTTCCTTCCTTCCCTCTTTCCTTCCTCCCTCCCTCCCTCCCTCTCTCTCTTTCTCTCTCTCTCTGTATCTCTGCCTCTCTGTCTCTGTCTATGTCTCAGCTTCTCTCTCTCTCTCTAAAGTTAATATAGCAAACAGGTCAGAGAGGCATTGCCCAGAGGGCAGGCAGTAAGAGCTTCTGAGGAGCTTCTGACTGTTAGTGAGTCAGCCTGTCTCAAATCTCTTTCCATTCTAATCTACCTTCCATTCAACTGCCAAAATGATTTTCCTAATGTGCAGATCTGAACATGTCACACACACACACACACACACACACACACACACACACACACACACACTTCTCAATAAACTCCAGTGGTTCTTTATTATCTCCTGGAGCAAATAAAAAATCCTCTGTTTGGCGTGCAAACCCCTTCATAACCTAGTCTTCTCCTACCTTTACAATTTTCTTATATCCTAATTAAGGGTATTCTTGCATATTAAAGGATATTATTCTTCAGTACAGAAACACTGGCCTCCTGACTGTTCCATGAGCAAGACATCATCATCTCTTAGCTCCAGGCTTCTTCTCTGGCTGTTGCCAATGCCCCAAACACTCTCTCTCCTGACCTTTGCCTACTGGTTTCTCTGCCTTCTTTTAAGTTGCAATTAAAATTCTTCTCCAAGAAGCCCATTCTATGCCTTCATAATTTTAGTGTCTTCTCTCTTTTAATTATTTTTCTGTTTAACCCGTGTATAGGTTATTTGTACATATTTGTTTGCTTCTTGTTTCTCCCATTAGATTATGAGTTCTTTGAGGACAGGGAGTTTCTTTTGCCTCTTTTCATATCATCAGCACTTGGCCAAGTGCCTGGCACATGGTAGACACTTAATAAATTGACTGACTATAAGGCCCCTTCTTGTTCTACATTTATGATTGTGCCCAGTCCATCGAGAAATCAACCTTTATTCTTCCTATCTCAACAGATTAGTGAATGGCATTTATTAAAAAAACAAAAAACAAAAAACAAAAAAAAAACCCTTTCTGCCTTAAGATTCTAAGTCTGTGATTTTATCATGAAATGGTCACATAGGGATCTTCTTTTTGTATTGGTTTCATCATTAATGGAATAGAATCTTTTTTTTTTCTTACCTAAAACTTCCAGTGCTTTAATTCTGCTTTTAAACACTAAGTTCTCTTCCCCCACAGGGAGATGACTGTTTTCTTTCTCTCTTGTGAGCTGAACATAAAAGATTTACAGTTGAGTTTGGATAATAATGGCCACCACCATGACAACAATGCTTATGTAGTTCTTTAAACTTTGCCAGAGGTTCGACACTGTTTATCTCATATGATTCTCATAAAATCATATAAAATAGGTACTATTATTATTATTATTTACCTTTTACAGATGAGGAAACTGATGTTGAGAGACATTAAGTGACTTTCCCAAGGTCACATGGCTAGAAAACTAAAAGTACTATTCAGATTCAGGTCTTCAGGATTCCAAATCCTGTAGTCTATCCATTATGCTAGGAGCCTAGCAATAATCATCACAGCGAGGCTTCCTTGTCAAAAAAAAAGTAGAGTTGGGCCATGTGTAAAATTTCATCCAGGTTAAATGACTGTTTTCTTTTCAAAATGACTAAAACATCCTTTTTTGAAGGCTAATTGTCTGCCATGGTTATTGTATTCAGAATGGGGAAAAAATAGGTCTGGCTCCAAAAGCAAGGACAAAGTCTTATTTTTTTCCCTCCTTAGGGAAAAATGTCTTGAATCATTTTATCAAATTTAACCCCCACAAATTTTGGGTTAGAAATGTATGTGCCAAGTTTCAGCCTGAAAGAATATGTTTTTGCTGACACTCTAAACCTCTGCTAATGTTGACCATAATGGAAGTGCTGACAATGCTGGAAACATAGCACTACAAATGTGATATTAATCCTCTCTTTCACTTCTATGGCAACATTCAAGAGCTTAACCACTAAGCTGTGCCTTGCAACCAGAGAATTGTTAATGATATTAGCCATAAAAGCAGCCTATCATTAGGCACCCTATACTTACAAAGTGACTTCTCTGACATATAGTCAAAAGCCAAATTAAAGATAAAAATTAAAAACTAAAAATGTTAAAGTGGTTCCAAACCAGTTCTCAAATGCCAGATTTTTCTTTTCTGACTATGTTTTGACCCGAAGTTAAATTGACTCTCTGGATTTCAGGCTATCTTCCAAGGAAAATGATCTATAAGCAGCCCCCAGTGGCAAATTCTCCTCCAGAGAGTGTGAACTGAATAAAGTCTTCTCATTAATTGGAAGTTCAGCCAAATCTAGTATATTTGGCTACAAACAAAAAGTTAGCTCAAGCAGAGCTGTCACGATGGATTGTTATAACAAGGACAAGAAGCCAAAAAAAGGAGGGGAGAGCAGCAGCCTTAACCCTGAGATTCCTTGAAACTATTGAGGGAGGAGGCAGGGGAGGAAGAACTCACCAGGAGCAGGGCTGAAGGGATTGTTTTTTGTTGTTCATCCTTCTATTCTCAAAGAGGACCAATGACATCAGGAAGGTGATATCTTGACTTGCAAGTGAATTGGATTGAAGGGAGGCAGAGCTGTGCAAAATCCTCAGCCTCACTCTCCCCTCCAGAGTCATCAAAGTCCAATGGTGAGACATAGATCAGAACAACTGGTGATGGTCCAGGATACAGTGGGAGACCCTGGCCATTTTAAGCTAAGGTCTTTCTCAGGTCTCAGTTTGTCTGAAGCAACACCCATTCAGTAGTTAAAGGCTAGGTAAGAACTGAGGCAAAAAATGGTCTAGTTTATCTTCACAAAAGAATCAATCTGGGAAGGGAAAACCCTCCGAGTTTCTGGCCAGAACAGAAACAATTGCTCCTTATACTCACTATTATCCATCAAAACCCAAACAATGAGTAAGTGTGGACTGGGCTAGGACCTATTATTGACCAACTGGGAAATAGCCAGGATAGGGTCCACCCTATGGGAATCATCCTCTTTCATTCACTTGGAGATAATTTCACTGCCTTCAGTTTAGATTCTCCTTATAGAGGTCTAGAAGGAATCCAATTGAATCCTTAAAGGGGAATGGTCCAGAAGGAATGAGATAGAATATTACCCCCCAACTACTATACTCTTTTTCCTTTTCAATATTCCTATAACGTGACCTGAAAACTTCTTGGGGCAGAGAGTCATATCAGAGGGTGTGGGGACTATGCCAGTCTGAACATTTCTCTCTTTCTCTCTCTCTCTTTGTCTTTCTCTCTCTCTCTCTGTCTCTCTCTCTCTCTGTTTCTCTCTGTGTCTCTCTCTCTGTCTCTCTGTCTCTCTCTGTCTCTCTGTCCCTGTCTGTCTCTCTGTCTCTCTCTTTCTCTGTCTCTCCCCAAGCTATACATAGCTTGAAATAGATTAATGTTAAATTGAATAAAATGGTTTCTGACAAATGAGCCTAAGTCACAGAGTACAGCATTAGTATTCATATTTTTTTCTTTGACATATAGAATGAGCAAAAGAAGACAGATAGCCAGAATGATGTCTCTTAGTGCCAGAGGTATTCAAATAAGGCCTCCAGCATGTGGGATGGAGTCCATTAGGTGATTTTTGGAAGGACATTGGCAATAATTATGCAGCAACTATTGATGGCAATGTATTGATTGAGGCAACTGCTGAATCTATGAGATCACAGATTTATTTGAATATTCATGCTAACTAGGTGCTAAACTTATTTACAAATTCTTGTTTCAGTTTTGGTGTAGTTTATCCTTCTATTAGAAGAGAACCAATGGCATGGGTTGATGTCTTGACTCCTGCAGGAATTAGATTTAAGTGAAGCAGAATTGTACAGTCTTCAGCTTCACTCTCTCTTCCAGAGTCAGCCTTTGAAGGGACTCTAAGTACCTCTAAATGTCTGTGCCCTGAGGCAAAACCACAACCCTCTCAGGGTAAGTCCCCCTAGCCCTGCCCTACTTACTGCTCAGATATCATGTACTGTATGTTAATGTGAATGTGTGTTTTGAGGAATGCTAATTTCACAAAGATACAGAAATCAACTGACAGGAGACAGAACATAGGGAGAAAGACAACTACATCCCCCCTTCTATTTGGCAGAGCTTCAGTCTTTTAAGTATCTACTTGGAATCTCCACCACCCATCTACCCTCTCTACCAATATCCATATCTTGAACTCCCAACTCAATTACTCCATTCTCCTTGCTTGAGGGCATTGTTCAGGTATGCCTGACTCTATGACCCCATCTGGGGTTTTCATGGCAAAGATACTACTTTACCCTCTTGTATAACACAGTTAAATGACTGTCCCAGGGTCACAGAAAGAGTAAGTGTCTGAGGCTGGATTTTAACTCATAGAGATGAGTCTTCCTGATTCCAAGCCCACTGCCCTGTCCACTTTACCACCCAGCTGCCCTAAAGTGGATATCACTAAAGCTCATGTCCAACTACATCACTCCCCTGCTCAAAAAGATTCAATGGCTCCCTATCACCTGTAGGATGGAATACAAATTGCTCTTTGGAATTCGAAGTCCTTTATAATCTGGCCCTAAAGATCTTTCCCAACATGCTCTCCCAGTGACACTTTATAGCACAGACAAATTGGTCTAGTTGTTGTTCCTTGTACACAAAATCTCATCTTCTGCTTATATGACTTTTCATAGGCTACCCTCTATACCTAAAATGCTCTTCCTTCTCATCTTTACCTCTGAGAATACTTAGCTCTATTCAAGGTTCAGCTCAAGTGCCATCTTCCACATGACATGTTTCTCGATCTTCCCAGTTGCTAGTTTCTCCTTCCTCCCCCCTCCAAAAAAAAATGTGTTTATTCTGCGTAGATTTTAGAATGTAAGTTTCTAGAAGGGAAAAAAATAAAAGACTTTTTCATTCTTGTCTTTATATGCTCAGAGTCTATCACAGTGCCTGAGACATAGTAGGCACTTAATTCTTATTGAATGAAATCTATCTCTCCTCCAATTTCTCATAAAACTGTCTGGATGTCTATTTTGTACCCATCTCACTTTCTTCTATCACAATTATACATGCTCACATATTTCTCCCCATTAAATGATAAGTGTCTTGTGGGAAGGGTCTGTGTCCTATCTATGTTTGTATCTGTAGCCCCTAGATCAAGATTTTGTACATAATTAGGAGCTTGAAATGAACTGAATACAATTATCTAAGTCATGGACCTTTTGTAATGACTTAAATTATAAGCATGGCAGACCAATCAAATCTACATAATTTATTTCATACCATATAAATTTGTAATAACAATTATTGCCACCATAATCTTAAATTTGATGCAGAGATGAGACTTATATTTCCTGTGGTTGCCATTGTACACCAATGTCTAATACTGTCTATTGGTCAAAAATTGAATGTTAAATTCTAAGTTTAAATTTTTAAGGATTAAGGTTTGAATATTGCATATAGAACAAGCATATTAGGAATACATTGGAATGTCACACCATTCATTTCTGCTTATCAAGAAATGAATTCAATATAGCAGGATCCTTTTATTAAAAATTTTGGGATCTTTAAAAAAATAATTGTTCCACTGATAAAAAAAAAAAAGTAGAAGAGTAGATGCACCAATGCAAAAGAAAAGATTTACGCAGTGCCTGTTCTAGGCCTCAGCAGTCTCCAGACTGCAGAGAAACTGCTTTGAGGCAGTACTAGGGAATATGCAGTAAAGTTGTCTAATAACCCGCAGTGGCTCCTTCTGCAAGTAGGTCTCACAACTTAAGGATCCTCCCCTGGTATGATGACATGGACTTGGAGAACAGTCCCTACCCTCAGGGGGCTTATATTCTTATTGATAAAACACTTAAGAAACTAAAGATGTGATGGGCTAACTACACTAAGAGATCAGAAGTATCTGCCAATGACTGAGACCAAGAAAAGCACTGACCCTTAGGCCTTCTGGATTTTCTAAGTCCATATTACTATTGCCATATACTATTGATTTGTTTATTGATTCTATGCCAAATTTAAAAGCACAATATGCTATTAAGCATGTTTGTCAGTTATGCCACAGTGAAGGGAGTACGAATCAGAAAGTATATCAAGTTGAGGACGGGCAAGTTTTGCCTTTGTACAGGCTCAAGAGCTGATTTCTAAACAGAAAAAAATCACAATAATTCAAATACCACTGAGAAGTTAGTGCTGCCTCCAAAGAGATAGGCAGTGCTGAGAAGTAGATGGTAAGCAGGCACTGCGTAAATCTTTTCTTTTGCATTGGTGCATCTGATAGCCATAAAGAGCTTGGGATTTTCTCAATACTTCCACCCAAGGACATGCATTCACATGAATGAGAGCCTGGGTCTGTATAGACTAAGACTGAGATGGTACCTAACAACTAGCTGTTGTTCAGTCTTTTTTTAGTCGTGTCCAACTCTTCCTGACCCCATTTTGAGGTTTTCTTAGCTAGCAAAGATACTAGAGGGGTTTGCCATTTCCTTCTCCAGTTCATTTTACAGATGAGGAAACTGAGGCAAATGTGGTTAAGTGACTTGCCTGAGATCACACAGCTATTTAGTGTTTGAGGCCACATTTGTACTCAGTGCAGATTTGACTCTGGGCCAACACTCTATCCACTTTGATATCTAACTACCCCAGTAATTACTGGCTAATTAAGTAACCACTAAGTCAACAAGTCTTTATTAAGTACCTGTAAGTGCCAGGCAGTATGCTAAGTCCTGGGGACAAAAAGAAAGACAAAACCCCTCAAGGAGTTAACATACGAAATGTATATAAATAAATGGGTATGTGTAAGAGAAATGAAGTAGAAGGAAGGCAGTCTTGGAGGAAGGCCTAAGTGACTGAAGGGATGGGGAAGGAGTTTAGCTAAAGGTGGCATGTGAGCCAAGTCTGGAAAGAAGCCAGGGAAATGAAGAGACAGAGGGGAAAAGGAAGAGTGTTCCAGGAAGAAGAGATGGCCATTAAAAAGGAACAGAGTATCTTGTTCAAGAACAGCAGGCAGGCTGGTATCAATAGACCACAGAGTACATGAAAGGAATTAAAGCATGGCAAGATGAAGTGTCAAACAGAGTCCTTTTCATTTGATCCTCAAGATCCATAATAGGAAGCACCTGATTTTCACTGAGCAGAGAAACGACATGGCTAGACCTGTGCTTTGGGGAAATCACCTTGGCAGCTAGGTAAAGGGTAAATCAGATTGAAAGCGGAGTATATGAGAGATCCTGTAAAGATAGAACCAACAAAATATTTGGGTGAGTGAGAAAGGGGAATCAAGGAGAAAACTAAAGTTACCTTCAACCTGAGAGACTGAGAGGACGCTAGAACTCTCAGACACAGTCCTGCCTGACCCAGGCTCCAAGTCTCAGGGGCCCTTCATGTGTTAGAGGGTGCTGCTCATCACAGGCTGGTTGGTTGGTCGTCCTTAATTTTCTTTTTTTTTTTCTCCTGTCTTTTTGGAGGGGGAAGGCAATGCAGTCGGGGATAAGTGACTTGCCCAAGGTCATGCAGCTAGTAAGTGTTAAGTGTCTGAGGCTGGACTGAATTCAGATCCTCCTGAATCCAGGGCTGATGCTCTATTCACTGCACCACCTAGCCACCCCTTGTCCTACATTTTCAAAGAGAACAAGACAAAAGTCAGGATGACAGGTGACAGCCCAGGATGCTATGGATGGCCTTGACATCTGACATCTGACCAAGCTTTAAGTGCCCCCACAGAATCTGCTTTCACTGCCTTCATGGCCAATGGAATGAATCATTCTCATCATCCCATTCCCTGGGGGGAAATCTTCACATGCTTGGAGTAGACATCCCCCTAACTCACCTACAGTTGGAGGCCTTTTGTTTACCTTCAACCTGGTTTATCCCGTCTGCTGAGACAGTTTCGTCATGGCGTGGCTGCTGCACATGCTACAGCTTCTTGGAGCTTAAGGTGTGAGTACGTAGGAAGCCCCTATACTACCCAAGAACTCTTGTTACAGGATAGACCAGACCTCACCAGTATCCATCCCTTCCACAGGGGACATAGGTGCTGTATAATCCCCATTTTACAGATGATGAAATCTAGGATAAGAAAGATTTAGTAGGGATAGCTAGGTGGCCCAGTGAATAGAGCACCGGCCCTGGAGTCAGAAGGACCTGAGTTCGAATCCAGCCTCACACACTTAACACCAGCTTTGTGACCTTGGTCAAGTCACCCCCGACTGCCCTACCTTCCCCCCTCCAAAAAGAAAAAGAAAGAAAGAAAGAAAGAAAAAGAAAGATTTAAGTGTCAAGTCTAGTGCCACAGTTAGTGTCTGAGGCAGAATTTGAACTTATCTCCTGACTCTAAGCCCGGCACTCTCTCCACTGTGGCACATAAATTAAATATCTCAATCACTTTCTTTGAAATGTCAGAAAGAATAAATTTGGATTTGAAAATATTTTTTCATTCTCTGTTGTTTTGGAGAAGTTGTAGGGAGGCAATCAGGGTGATGACTAGAAGTAGTGAATGTAATCTGCAAGGAGGCAGACTTTATTTCAATGTTTAGAACTGTTGGGACAGCTAGGTGGAGCAACGGATAGAGCACAAGGCTCTGGAGTTAGGAGAAGCTGAGTTCAAATCCAACCTTAGAAAGGAACTAGCTGTGTGACCCTAGGTAAGTCACTTAACTCTGCCTCCAAAAAAAACAACAGAAAACTGTTAAGAGGTAGCTAGGTTTAGAGCAGGCTAATTGCTGGCACATGCTAGCTGTGTGACCATGGGATAGTCATTTTAAAATATACCTATCAGAAAAAATTATTTATTTATAAATTATGCATGCATACTTTATCATCTTACATTTTGAAACATACACAAAAATACCCATTAAAAGGAAATAAAGATAAACAATCTTCAGATTTTTTTGTCAATGATGCAGTGTTCTCACTAAAATATTGATTTTTAGTGAGAACAGTCTGGTTAGATACACTTTTTTTGACCTATGTATATCCTTGCAGATAGAGCAGGCATAAATAATGATTAAATAGTTAGCTAATTTAACTTATGTATTTCATCAAGCATGTGAATTTTTAGATATTTTATGAAGATATACACAACAGTCACTAATAGGTCATACATCCATGAATATTTTGTATATTAATCATAGTAATCATTATTAGAACCTAGGCATCAAAGGCCTAATCAATACGAATGTGTCAGAATCTGTTACATGTCAGACACTAGGCTAGACAATGGAGATAGTAAACAGAAGTGAGACAGTCCCCATTCTCAAGGTGTTTGCCTTTTACTAGGGGGAAGAAATGTGTTCACAGACCAGTAAATACAATGTATACACATAATACATGTGCAGTTATTGGAGTGAGGCTGATAACTGGAGGGATCACGACAAGCCTCTTGAAGTAGGTAGCAACTCATGAGGCTTGGAAGGTGGTGATAAAGAGGAAGAGAATTGAGAATTCTAGGCATGGGGAATGGCCTGTGCAAACACATAGAGAAAGAAGATGGGAAGTTACATTGCACAATGCAGTTGGAGAATATTAATTTTTAAATATTAATATTAGTGTACTCTCTATGTTCTGAGTAGTTAACTGGTTTTGATGTCCCGTATTTTTTTTGCTTAAAATTTCTAATCTTTCCCACATTGCTGGAAATTTTTGGATGTTCTACTTAAATTCTAAATAAATCACAAAATAAGTCACTTTTTTCAAATTTGTTATTTAAAATGTCATAATCACTAATTTTATTACTCTTAATGGTAACAAATATTAAAATTTTCCCACCTAAAGAAAGTGCAGATCAAAAATTACCATTAAAGTACGTTATTGAACTTGTTTGTTAAATTGCGTAGGATGGTGTCTTCTGTTATGTAACTTTCTCTCAGAGGCTGGATAGTTTGTATATAAACCTGAATGTTTTAATTTTGTCCTTTTAGTGTTTGTATATGTCTAAATGATAGTAAATTATAGTGTTTAAAAAAAGGGGGGTAGAGCACTTTGTTACACATTTGTATCAACAATGGAAACATAAGTTCCACTTAATTTCATTTTCTTAAATTATCATTCTGTCATATTTAATACAAAGTAATTATACTTTTAATTTGAAGAATGTATTATTTATCTGAGGTTTCATGAAACAGAGCACTATGAAATACAAAGAAAGTATAAACATCGCATTCTCTGGTTTATTTGTACTGCCAACACAATAAATTATATTTTAAATAATAACAATTTAAACTTTTGTGTAAGGAAACTATTATCAAGATTATCTATTCCATGAAAACAAATATCATTATCAGGACCTCCTATGATGAACTTTTTTTTTCACATAAAATGCTTCAAAACATGGGGCCTTGAGTTGTCACAGTAAGTAGAGCACCAGTACGGAAGTCAGGAGAACCTGAGTTCAAATCCAGCTTCAGACACTTGATACTTAACTAGCTGTGAAACCTTGGGCAAGTCACTTAACCCCAATTGCCTTGCCTTCCCCCCTCCAAAATACAAAAACAAAAAAACCCACACCAAAACAGAATTCCAATCAGTGATGAAATTTTTATGTGCAGTGCACTATTTTTTAATATATGCTGTTGCAAAAAAGGCCACATTTTCAGTTTTCTTGTAATGTGTATTATTGAGGAGTGATAGGAGCTGTTCAATGTAATCTAATTTCTAGGTATCCACTCCTGAATGATGTTAGCAGCAACACTTTCTGAAAATGAAGCTAAGGATATTTGTGGGACTACTGGCAGCTCAGGAGTGAGGTGTGCTGTCATGGGTATAAACCAATTTTTTTTTTTAATATCTGAAGAGTATTGTTTTGAGCAGCTAGAAGGATAGAGAGGTATAAGGGTAATGGAAATTCAAAGATCTTCCCTGCCCTTTAATAAACCTAAGGGAATTTGAAGACCCTCCCTGCTTTGAAAATAAACTCTGCCCCCTAATAGGCTAAATGTAATCACATAGAGCCTGTGGTGGGAGGAGTTTGCTGAAGGGAATCAGAGCCCACAGGAAGCTGGGAGTCAGAGCTAGACTAAATGGTTAGGAGGAGAGCATGCTTCTGAGGGAGACGGACAGGACTGTGAGTAAAAACTGTTTTTTTGCCACCTGCTGTGACAGCCAAGCTTGTGTTGGTTTGTGAGAAGGCTAAAGGATGGTGCAGCTGTCTGCTACATTGTAGTGCATTAACTTCTATGTTGCTATGATGGATTCAGTTTCCTTGTTTTGGGATTTGGTTTTCTGCTATCTGAACAAATATTTTTGCTTCTGTCTTATATATGGAGAGTCTGTTATATTTTGTGATTGAGAACTATGCAGGTATATTTATAGTGACTACGGGCACTGTGGCTATTGCATTGGTGCTACAGGAGGCAGATTTATTCTTTAACCATCAGCAGCCAAGCACACTAAATGGAATTGTAATTCAAGTGATCATGTAGACAACAATGGCAATCCAAATTTAAATAAATTTGGCTCTGAACAATTTAATGTCTTAAATAACAATACTTTTTATGAAAAGGTGAATATGGTGACTTATTCTAAATCTTCTTAATAAATTAGCATACCTTGCATAGGTTCTAGAAGTCTGTAATGCATTTTTAATCAAATTGTTTATATAGACAGAGGTCCCCCAAAACTATTCACTTTGGGTATCAGCCAGATATTCAATTCCCATGAAATGGAGCAAGCATAGTAGCTCAAACTAAGTATTTATGGATCTTTTTAAGAGATCCCTTTAGTAAAAGAGATGACTGGAAGGTTTCAGATTGTCCTTTCCATACTGACCTCATATAAAGTAGTGTTACAATGACCCGTAAGGAAATATAAAACCAGAAGTCTGGGAATCTTATCAGGAGCTGTTAGTATGACATGGTTCTGACACTGGAGCCTGCCTTGAATTTGTAGACCTGATTCCCTGCTTCAACTATTATTCTGAACCAATACTAAGCTAATTTAGATGAATAATTTTAGGCCCAAAAGTTAAAAATGTAATAAAAAGAAACTCATCAAAACATGAAGTTAAAAATGAACTTTACTTAATAAGAGATTTTAAAAGATGCAAGTTCCAAATAAAACACTAAACTCCTCTAAAGTTAACATAGCAAACAGTTCAGAGAGGCATTGCCCAGAGGGCAGGCAGTAAGAGCTTCTGAGGAGCTTCTGACCGCATCTCATTTAGCTGGGTCTTTTATACCTCAGGAGGGAGGGGAGGGTGCCCTTCATAACACTACACCTGCCCATACTTCCTTAGCACAGTCACTAAATGCATCAGCAAGATGACCATAGACGCTTAAATGGCACACAAAAATGAACCCCTGGCTTAAAGAATCAAGATCCTTTCCTTTTTCCAAAGGACAAGCTTGAATCTCATCTCCTATGGGGGAGGGTGCTTCCGTGACCACTGAAGTCCAAGGTGATCTGTGACACTTGTAAACTTCATGTTGTTACCTCTACCACTAATTTGACAATCAGTGGATGCACTTTGTACTATTTATTCTTCTTTTGCACCATTAGCCAGGAGAGCAATTTTGATCCAAAGTTAAGGCGGGGTCAACCTGGAGCCCAGATAGAAGAGGCCACTGGTTGTTTAGAAGAAAGATGAGCTAGGGCTGGAACAAAGGTGAGCTTGAAAGAAATGATAATGAATGTAAAAGAAAGGAGAGTGACCATAAGGTCAGGTCTTTGGAAGGACCTTGCTGATCAGTAAAAGAGTTAAAGAAGGAGAGACTAGAAGGAATTGATTAACGCTTGCAGGCTGTGCCAACTTATTTTAGTTACATGAGATTTTATCTCTAATTTATGTAATTATAGATATTTTCTATTTGATCATCTGGATTCCCTTGCCCTGGGGTAAAAATAAACAAATCATTCACTTGAATGATCAGGTTGGGCACGATATTACAGTGATCAGGATCCAAAAGGGGCATCATCGTCTTTGCAAGAGAAGTCTCTCTCTCCCTCTCTCGCTCTCTCTCTCTCTCTCTCTCTCTCTCTCTCTCTCTCTCTCTCACACACACACACACACACACACACACACACACACACACACACACACACACACACACACACACACACACACACACACCAATTTGTGTTTCCTGAGGCAGTGATAGTTACTTCTGGTTGAGGGGTTCCTGTTTTGTTTCATTACACACCTGTCATTAAAACTGTCAGGATCTGCCTGCCAGAAGTTGCTACTTGTCTCTACCCACACCCCTTCAACCTCAGCCAGGTGTTCCCAGTTAGCTGAGGGAGCTGACCATGCAGGGATTCTGCCTCCCCCGCATTAATTACAAGCCCTGAGCCAGAGACAAAAACAGCTTCAGTTACAGTATCAAGGTCCTTCTTTGTAATCATGTCTCATGAGAATTCTCCTGCTTACTTTTCTCTTGATCTTTCAGCTCCTGCTGTTCTCTACCCCACCCCCACCCCACTTCCTGCTTGTTTGCCTAAACTGTGAAGAAACCACTTTGCTCCCTCCTTCAGTATTTCTGTCTTCCTACCTAGTTCTTGTCTCTCTATCTGGCCTCTAGCCTGTTTCTTGCCCTGTGTCTCATTCTGACTCTGCTCTGCCAACGTGGCTCTAACTCAGTGGTTTTCGACCTTCCTAATGCCGCCACCCTTTAATAGAGTTCCTCATGTTGTGGTGACCCCCCCAACCATAAAATTATTTTCATTGCTGCTTCATAACTGTAATTTTGCTACTGTTATGAATCATAACGTAAGTATTTGATATGCAGGATGTATTTAAATTGAACATAACCCACAGATTGAGAACTGCTGCTTCTAACTCATAGCCCTAGACTGACCCTTAGTCTCTAGAAGTAATGCCACTTTGGACTGCTTACCAAATTCTAGATCTATGGTTCAGCCTGGGAGATCCTTTCCTAGGTCCTTGTCCAGGCCTGACACTTCCTCACCAGTCTCCCATATTCAGAAAGATTTGCTTCAGTGTACCAGTCCTGGCTCTCTGCCCTATACCAATGACCTAAGGCCCTGACGAAAATACTTTTATAATTCAGTGTTTCAGTGGATTTATGATTTCACTGATGTTGGTGCTTTCTCCTCCAGGGCACATCATAACTCATCTATATGTTTTCATCCCACTCGATTCTTGTTTATATCTTTACATAAATACTCAATAGAGAATAACCCTGCTGTGCTTTCTCTGGCCCTTTAACATCTTATGGATACCATTTCTAGCACCGAGCTGTCCATTTGTTATAGTTCATTTTTATGCCGTAACTCTTCTGCCTTTTTTTTTCTGGTCATAGATATATATCCTTGATGATGTTGTCATGCCAACTCCTCACGTACAAATCTTCATTGACAATATGCTTTATCATACATAAAGTAGGCCTCCCATATATCTTTCCATTGCATTCTGGATCACTTACAATTTTGATTACAATTTAAACCTGAGATTATGGTGTTCCATAATTTACAGTCAGATAGCATCTATCCAGGTTATTATTTCACAACTGCACAATGGATCACTGAGAACCCAAGGGTTTCAAAAATAATTATTTTACTAAAGCAGCAGTTCTCAACTGGTTATGTTCAATTTGTAACAATTTAAATACATCCTGCATATCAGATATTTACATTATGATTCATGACAGTGGCAAAATTACAGTTATGAAGTAGCAACAAAAGTAATTTTATGGTTGGGAGTCACCACAACATGCGGAACTGTATGAAAGGGTCGCGGCATTAGGAAGGTTGAGAACCGCTGTACTAAAGCATAATCTAACAGGTTACTGGAGAAAAAAATTCTTAGCAGTAAGTTTCTCTGATAAAGGTCACATATCCAAAACATACAGGGGGAAAGAAGGATTTCTAGTAAGAGATCTTTAAAGAAAAGATTAAAAAATAATTAAAGACAATAATTAAGTTATAAAGAATTGGTAAATCAAAGAAAAAATCATAGAAACATTAAAATATCATCACAAAATAACGAGTTGATTTTTTTCCTGGAAAAAAAGTATTCAATACATACAGGCATGAGTTTTCTAGCGACTCTATGGTTCCTTGTCCACTTTTGTTTCATAACCAAAAGCCGTATTTTCTAAGACAATTTTCTTCATTCACTATTGGCCATTTTCACATTGGAGTCGGAGTGTCAATGTAAATATTAATGTATTTTGGAATAGTGAACACTATATGTCACCAGGCCCTAATCAAAGCATTTCCAGTTTGCTAGGATCTGCTAACAAAACTTTAAAATACAATACTTCCTGTCACACAGTGATGAAGTATGGAAGGGATTTTTGAAGAAATGTTTCAATGAGACTTTGAGTATAACCATTCTGCCCTACCAGGGCTCTTATTCAGAACTCTATCTCCGATTCTAAAAGAACACAGAAAGCAGCCCTGTGCTGAAGGCACATCTAGCAGCCAGCCAGGCTCTGGCATTTGGCACAGATGAAAGTAGGGCCCCAAATCACAAATTTGCCCTTTTACAAATAGGCATTTACATGTAGGTGGCTATATGATAGAATTACAAATTTCTTAGCACTGCAAGAGACTACTTTTAAGAGCCCTTTTAGCACTGCAAGAAGGTACAACCCTCTAGATTTAAAGAGGATAAAAATGAGAACTTTGGAAGTCAAATGGTTTATACAAGCCCATATGACTACCTGAAGCTAGATCCCATCTATCCTGAATCACAATTCTTCAAACCACCCCACACAAAGTCTTTATTTATCTTTTTTTCCTCCAATGTGAGACAGAAAAGGAATGAAAGGATGGGCTAAAAAATAAAAAAAGAGGGGCAGTTAGGTAGTTCAGTGAATAGAGAGCACTGGCCCTGGAGTCAAGAGGACTGAGTTCAAATCCAGCCTCATACACCTCATACACTTGACACTAGCTGTGTGATCTTAGGCAAATCACTTAACCCCAAATGCCTTGCTTTCCCCCTGCCAAAAAAAAAAGAATAAGACTGAAGTATATATATATATATATATATATATATATATATATATATATATATATATGTATGTATATATATATATATATATATATATGTATGTATATATATATAAAACAAAAGAAGATTGTACATTTAACCATGAATATTTACTATATACAGTTTACTTTTCTCTTAAACATAATAAATTTAACATGTAATTTTCACAACTTTTCTGTTAGTCTATGATTCTTTGTGGTCTTCCTTCAGTAATTTTCTGTACATTAAAAAAGTTATATAATTGAAAAAATACGTCCATTACCACCCAGTGGGAGGGGTAGTGCCAGCTTTGGTAAACCCAAATTCAAAAGTTCTCAAGTTCTTAAAGTCCTAAGTTTGAAAGTTAAGACACTCAACCCTCTAAAGACAGATTTCCTGATGCAATGTACTCCTTGGAAAAAGAAGAAGAGAGTATACATTGTTCCTGCCAGTGTCCTAATTGGACAAAGAAACCAAGTGGGTTACTAAGATAATGTAGTTCAAAGTCTTTACTGCTCATTTAGCAATCCCCTAAGTATGTTCACCTTCCAATGGCAATATAAACCAAATGGTGGCGCTATGTCTGGAAAAAATACTATGTCTTATGTACAGGATGGATTTCACAAAACTAATAGGGTATTATCCCAATAACAACCACAAATTCACTTTGCTTTACAGAGAGGAGGGGAAGAGTCAAGTCAACAAGCCAAGAAGCATTTATTAAGTGCTTCCTATTTCCAGGCATTGTTTAACCAGGGGGTAACAAAAAAAAAGGGGCAAAAACAGTCCTGCCTTCAAGGAGTTCACAATCCATTGGGAGAGTGGGGACAACATGCAAAAGACCGTGTACAATGTACTTTATACCATATACAAACAAAATATGTAGAAGCAATTTGGGAGAGCATAGGTTAAGTGCTTTCTATGTTTTTTATATTGAATATAGTGTGTCTAAGAGGTCATGAGATCCTGGAATGATGTGACCATATGAGTGAAAAAAAGGAACTGCATAAAGAAAATTTATGGAGACAGACACAAACCAGACTGGCAACTATTTGGGTATCAGGAATGAGTGAATGTGAACAGTCATGGGTGACTCCTAGGTTGCATCTCAGGCAATGAGAAATATGGTATTACCTTAGAGGAGTTAGAAAAAGGGATAGATTTTGGTGGGAAAACAATAGTTCCATTTTGAATATGTTGAGTTTCAAATGCCTATGAGACATCCAGGTTGAGACGTCCCACAGATAGGTAATGATGCAGGACAAGAGGGGGATGTGTGTGTGTGTATATGAGAGAAAGAGAGAGAGAGAGAGAGAGAGAGAGAGAGAGAGAGAGAGAGAGAGAGAGAGAGAAAGAGAGAGTTTTATCTTAAATGAAATTAATAAAATATTTACAATAGCATTTTTGTGATACAAAAGAACTAGAAATTAACGGTTAAAGAAATGTTAATACACAGATATAATGGAATATTAGTTGTGCATAAGAAATGATGAATGTGATAAATATATAGAAACCTGGAAATACTTTGATGAAAGTGAAGTTAGTAGAGTGAGGAAAACAATGTATACAATGACTATGATGATGTAAATTTAAAAAAATAACCACCTAAAATAAATTTTTTTAAAATGTTGTGGAAATAAATAGAAAATGTCCCCAAAGAATACATATGAAAAACCCCATATTTCCTTGTCCCTTTGAAGAAGTGGGGGAAGAGAGATGGATCATACATGTGCAACGTTGCATATAACAAAGTTTTTCAATGAGTTTTGACTATTTTTCTTCTTTATTTTCCCATTTTCTTTTTTAAAAAAGTTCTTTGTTATACTCTATGGCTCTTGGGAAAGGGTAAAAGAAAGGAATGCAGGAAAAAATCAAAGTCATATAAAAACAATATATGTCAATAAAAATATATAAAAAAAAATAAACCATAATAGACTTTTTCTTCATGGACTTCTGCCCTGGTAAAAACTTCCTTAAAACACTAAGCAGAGTCCTCCAAAAGCAAGGAAACATAAAAAAGCAGAAGGAAATTTAGGGACAATATTAACAAAGGACTTGAATAAATCATGTTAATTTCATTCACTTTTTTTGCTAATTTACAACTAAAAGAGTATAATAAGTAGGTATAAATATAAAAAGAGTATAAATATTAAAGTCTAATTCTCTCCTCTGGTATTTAACTGACTTAATGAGAGTTACAAATGTATGAGCAGAATTCAGGCCTAAGAAAAGGGATAATGCCTAAGGGATTAATCACAAAGGAGTCATTACCTTATTCTCTTGGGTTTAAGCTGTAACAATAATTGTTAACTATAGTTTTTATAATATAGCACATGCTAATAACAATTAGACTTTGTTTAACATAATACAATTCATTGACTGTTTGGAAGACACAGTTAGTTACTCTTATGAATACATCAACCTCAGAAAATCCTTGCTCCCCACAAAATTTTCTTAGCTTGATTTGGAAAAGAGAGTCAAAAATAGAGGGATAGAATATCAAGAATATATATATATATTTGCTTTTTGGAGGTCAATTGGGGTTAAGTGGTCTGCCCAAGGTCACACAGCTAGTAAGTGTATCAAGTGTCTGAGGCTGGATTTGAACTCAGGTCCTCCTGACTCCAGAGCCAGTGCTCTATTCACTGTGCCACCTAGTTGCCCCTCAAGAATATTTTTTAAAAGTACCCAAAAAAGGAAAACTTCTCTGCCAGATTTCCAAATATATTCAGAAGCAATAATCACAAGAACCATCTTAAGAAGGAAAAAGATAGAGAATTGGATCAATAGAAGGGAATAGAGAAACCACAGATAGAAATCCAATAACTGTGGGGAGAGTGATTCTATAAACAATGAGAAATATTATGGTTGAATTATTACTTCTCAATGTTAACTTTTCTGCTCTTTGTGACGTTATTCCCCCAGCTCCCACAAGAAAATGTAAGAAGGATAAATAACTACAGATTCCTTTCCTGGCTGTTTATGTTTTGATTGAATGTATTTACTCTGGTGGTTGAATGCTTTTGTATGTGAGCTTCTATGTGAATGTTCTCTGTTTTAGATGCAAATTGACTGTCCTACCACAAGTCACCCTGAGTTAATCATTCTCACTTGGAACATGATCCAGCTCAACACTTTGAAAGTTCTGATGCTAGGTATATTTTTTTTGTAGTTTTATAGATAGAGAAACTAAGCCAGGAACAAATTAGTAGCTGCAAACTCCAGTGAGTCTGGAATGAAACCACAGGAAGAGAATTCAGGTTCATAGAAATGTGATTAACTTTTTATATGTTATTTCAAAATCACAGTGCTTTTGCAGCCATAGGATTCTGAGCTGTTGAATAAAGGAGATGCTGATTTAGTAGTATTCCTACACTAGGAAAGAAGCAGCTAAAATATTTTTATAAAAATGAAAGTTGTCTCCCAGTCAGAGCTGGGACAAGACAATAGTGTTTCCTAGCCAAGGTTCGAAAATTATGTCCCTGTGTATTCCTTCTGTTAGTCAGAGGCTTTGAGCCTTCCCTGAAATACCCATATCTCGACTGGCACGGAATGAATACCTATAGACCAAGAAGGCTGAAAAGGGTCAGGTATTAAAACTACATCTTTTTTTAAAAAAAATTTATTTATTTATTTTTGCTTTTTGGAGGGCAATTGGGGTTAAGTGACTTGCCCAAAGTCACATAGCTAGTTAATGTGTCAAGTGTCTGAGGATTTGAACTCAGGTCCTCCTGACTCCAGGGCCAGTGCTCTACTCACTGTGACACCTAGCTGCCCCTTATATCTTTCTTTTTTAACTATATAAAAATTGTCCTTCATTGTACTCTCCTGTATGTATGACCCTTAGTGGCTGTCTACCTTGTCTACTTTTAGTCCTGGCTCTGGTCTCAATTCAGTTTGCTAGACACACAATTTTACCTCTTTCAAAAATAGCTCATAAAAACAGTATGGCGCAGTAGACAATGCCTTAGACTGGGTATCGAGAATTCTAGGTCATAGTAACAGTATTGCCACTAATTTGCTATATGATATTGGACAAATCACTTGATCTCCCTTGGCCTGCATCTCTACTCATTTTATTATTTCTTTGCAAGCATTCGTTTTCTTTCCTTCTCACTCACTCCACTGAACACCACCACAAAAAACTCTCGTAACAACTACACAGTCAAGCTAAGCAAATGCTCTCACTGAATATGCTCAAAAACATATGTCTCATTCTGCATTTTGAATCTCTGTCAGGAGGTGGGTAGCATACTTCATCTGTAGTTCTTTAGAATCATGTTTTGTTTTTGCATTGATTGAATTCTAAAGTCTTCCAAAGTTTGTGTGTGTATGTGTATGTTTGTTACTATGTCATCTTTTCCTTCTAGATCTGCTTCTTTTATTCACTGTTTTATTTCATACATTTTCCCCATTTTGCCTGAAACTGTCCATTTTTTCATGTCTTATAGTATTCCACTATATTTATATCGTAATTTGTTTGGCTATGCCCCAATAGGTGGGCAATCCATTAGTAAGCAGTACTCTGCCATAACAAAAAGAGCTTCTATAGAAGTTTTTATCTTATGGGTCATTTTCCTCTCTCTTGTATGTCTTTGGGTTATATGCTTATTACTAATAATACAGGAATCAAAGGGACCAGTTTATTGAATTTTATAAAAATCATGGTTCTAAATTACTTTTCAGAATGGTCGGACCAATTCTCAGCTCTACTGACAGTGTATTTATGTGCACTGCAGCCCCTGGAACATGTATCATTTTTCTCTTTTGTCATCTTTGCCAATCTGATGGGTGTCAGGTGAAACCTCAGAGTTGCTTTAATTTGTATTTCGCCATTAGGAATTTTAAGTATTTTTCCTATAGTTCTTAATAGCTTGGGTTTCTTCCTTTGAAAACTTTCCGTTCATATTCTTTGACTAATTAACTATTGGTAAATGACTTTTGTTCTTAAAGGTTTGAACCAATCCTTTATATATCTTGGAAATGAGATCATTGTCAGAGAAACTTGTTTCAAGGATTTTTTCCCGAGTTAACTGTTTCCCTTCCAATTTTAGTTGAATTGCATTTTTGTGGGGGGAAAATTAATTTTTTTAAAAAAATTATTTGTTTATTGTTAGTTTTCAACGTCACTTCCATGAGATTTTGAGTTCCAAATTTTTTCCCCATCTCTCCCATTCCTCTTCCTCCAAGACATCACACAATTTGATATAGGCTCTACATACCGTTCGCGTTGAACCTATTTTCATATCAGTCGTGTTGTATAGAAGAATTAGAACCAATGTGAGAAACCATGAGAAAAAAGAAACAAAAAAAAAAAAAAAGAAAAGAGAGAGCAAATACTATGGTTCAATCTGCCGTCAGACTCCATAGTTCTTTTTCTGGATGTATACAGCATTTTCCATCATGAGTCCTTGGGAGTTGTCTTGGATCCTTGCATTGCTAAGAAGAAATAAGCTCTAACTCTAAGACTAACTACCAAAGTTAATCATCACATGTTGTGGTTGTTACTGTGTACAGAGTTCTCCTGGTTCTGCTCACTTCACTCAGCAGTTCATTCAAGTCTTTCCAGGTTTCTCTGAAGTCCACCTGCTCATCATTTCTTTTTTTTTAAGATAGCAATATCCTTTATCCTTTATTGTCAGAGGTATGATTTGTCCTTTCATACATACCCACTTCACACATTTTCCTTAGGTATCTGTCTGTCCTCAGCAAGTCAATAGTCTTTGTACTGTTGGTTTGTGTATTTTTATTTTTAAATTTTTTGGACTTGTTTATTTACTTTTAGTTTACAAGATTCAGTTACAGAATCATTTGAGTTTCAGATTTTCTCCCCTCCCTTTTCCCCTCTCCCCCCATGGTGGCGTACCATCATGTATGGAATCTGCAAACACTTTCACGTTGTACAGTAGTCTAGTTGTATAGAAGCGTTGTAACCAATGGAGCAAATAATGGGAAAAAAAAACCAAACATGTAAAAGAACAATAGCATGTGTTGCTTCAGTCTCCATTTAAACTCTGGTCTTTCTAGATCTTTCTCTGAGTGTAGATATCTCCTTCCATTCTGAGACTTGTAGAGCTGTCTTTTAAATGTGCGTTGCTGAGAGGAGTCCAGTTTATTAAGGTTGATCATCACACATATGATGTATCTGTGACTGTGTACAAATTTTTCCTGGTTCT
>CM053594.1:266410152-266466019 GCA_028646575.1 Pseudocheirus occidentalis
ATCTCCTTCCCATTTCTTATAGCACAATAGTATTCAATTACATTCATATACCATAACTTGTTTAGCCATTCCCCAATTGATGGGTATCCCCTTAATTTCCAGTTTTTTGCCACCACAAAGAGAGCTGCAATAAATATTTTTGTACATATGGGTCCTTTAATTTTTTTTAATTGTTAAATTGATTTGTTTATTTGTGTTTAGTTTACAAGATTCAGTTCTACAATCCCTTGAGTTTCAAATTTTCTCACCTTCCTCCCCTCCTCCCCTTATGGTGTCTTGAAATCAAGTATAGGATCTGCAAATACTTTCACACTGGCCATTAGTCGGGTTGTAAAGAAGGGTTATAACCAATGGAGTGAACAATGGAAAAGAAGAAACAAAATCAAACATGGAAAAGAACAATAGCATGTAAATTGCTTCATAGTCCATTTAAACTCTGTTCTTTCTAGATCTTTCTCTGAATGTAGACATCTCCTTCCATCCTGAGTCTTTTAGAGTTTTCTTATAGCCTTGCATTGCTGAGAAGAGTCCAGTTTATCAAAGTTGGTTGTCACACGTACAATGTGTCTGTGATTATGTACAAATTTCTCCTGGTTCTGCTCTTCTCACTTAGTATCTGTTTGTATAAGCCTCTTCAGGTAAATATGAAGTCCATCTCCTTCCCATTTCTTATAGCACAATAGTATTCCATTATATTCATATGCTATAACTTGTTTAGCCATTCCCCAATTGATGGGTATCCCCTTAATTTCCAGTTTTTTGCCACCACAAAGAGAGCTGCAATAAATATTTTTATACACATGGGTCTTCCTCCCACTTCTATGATCTCTATGGGATACAACCCCAAAAGTGGTATCACTGAGTCAAAGGATATGCAATTATTTATAGCCCTTTGGGCATAGTTCTAGAGTGCTCTCCAGAATGGTTGAATCAGTTCACAAATCCACCAACAATGAATTCGTGTTCCAATTTTTCCACATCTTCTCCAGAATTTGTCATTTTTCTGTTTTGTCATCTTAGCCAATCCGACTGGAGAGATGTGGTACCTCAAAGTTGTTTTGACTTGCATTTCTTGAATCAATAAGGATTTAGAGCATCTTTTCATATGCTTATAGATATCTTTAATTTCTACCTCTGAAAATTGCCTATTCCTATCCTTTGACCATTTATCAATTGGAGAATGGTTTGTATTTTTACAGACTTGATTCAATTCTCTGTATATTTTAGAAATTTGGCCTTTATCAGAGACACTGGTTGTAAAAATTCTTTCCCAATTTCCCACTTCCCTCTTAATCTTGGTTAAATTGGCTTTGTTTATACAGAAACTTTTCAATTTAATGTAATCAAGATTATCCATTTTGCATTTTATAATGCTCTCCAACTCTTCTTTGGTCATAAAGTCTTCCCTAACTCCATAAATCTGACAGGTAAACTATTCCTTGCTTTCCCAGATTATTTACAGTATCAGCCCTTATACCTAGATTGTGCATCCATTTAGACTTGATTTTGGTGTATGGCATTAGATGATGGTCTATACCCAGTTTCTGCCTTACAATATACCAATTGTCCGAGGAGTTTTTATCAAATGCTGAGTTCTTATCCCCAAAATGGGGGTCTTTGAGTTTATCAAACAGTATATTACTATAATCGTTTTTGTACCCAATCTATTCCTTAGCCAGTACCAGGCAGTTTTCAGGACCGCTGCTTTATAATACAGATAAAATCTGGTATGGCTAGGCCACCTTCCCTAGCTTTTCTTTTCATTAATTGCCTTGATATTCTGGACCTTTTGTTCTTCCAAATGAATTTTGTCACTATTCTAGCTCTATAAAGTAATTTTTTGGTAGATTGATTGGTATGGCACTAAACATGTAATTTAATTTAGGTAAAATTGTCATTTTTATTATATTAGCTTGACCCAGCCACAAGCAATTGATGTTTTTCCAATTAGTTGGATCTGATTCTATTTGTGTGAAAAGTGTTTTGTAGTTGTGTTCATATAGCTACTGGGTTCTGCTCCTCATTTCTTATAGCACAATAGTATTCTACTACCTTCAGATACCACAACTTGTTCAGCCATTCCCCAACTGATGAGTATCCCCTCAATTTCCAAGTTTTTTGCCACCACAAAATATTTTTGTACATAGGAAAAGCACATGTACAAAAATATTTAAAGCAGCTCTTTTTTTGGTGGCAAAAAATTAAATTTTATGCAATCAAAATTATTCATTTTATCTGCTATGATCCTCTCCATCTTTTGTTTGGTCATGAATTCTTCCCCTGGCCATAGATTTGAAAAGTCGGTTCTTTCCTGCTCTTCTGATTTGCTTATTATGTCACCTTTTATGATTAAGTCATATAACAATCTGGAGCTCCTTTTGGTATATATATATATATTATGAAGTATTTGTCTATATCTTTTTTTCTAGAGATTGCTTTCTAGTTTTCCCTGCCATTTTTGTTGGCAGGGGAGGGAAGGAGTGGGGGATAGAATTTGGAACTGAAAACTCCAAAAATAAAAAGGTTAAAATTGTTATAATTGGGGAAAAATAAAATTTTATTTTAATAAAAAGAATAGTATGTCTTTACTCCAGTATATGAGGTCTTTGGGTTTATCAAAAACTATGCTTCTGCATTTATTTGCTTCTATATATTTTGGACCTAATCTGTTCCAGTGATTAATATCTCTATTTTTTAACTAGTATCAAATAACTTTAATAATTACACCTTTGCAGCATAGGTCAAGATTGGTGGCACAGTTGCCAGAATGTTAAACTTAAAGCCAAGGAAACGCAACTTCAAATCCTGCCTCAGACACTTAATACTTGTTGTGGGAAATAGAATAAAATAATATAACTGTATTTCTTTTATGTAAACAGAAACTGAATCCAGAACTCTAAGCAGGTCAACTAACTGCTCTCAACATCAGCCTCCTGATCTATAAAAACAGAGACAATAGCATCTTCCTCACAAAGTTGTTATCAGGATCGAATGAGTTAGCATATATAAAGTGCTTTGCAAACCTAAAGTGTTATATAAATGCTAGCTGTAATTCTTCTTGTCATGTCTCAAAATGTATAGGGGAAGAAATGAAAGGGAAATTAATGACTCAAATACTATAAAGATAAGTGAACTAGAAATGATAATAACCTTGAATCAAAATGATCATTTCACCCTATATGTAGTATGTGATAACTAAGGAGGAAAAGACTGGGCATAGTTAGACAAGTAGTTTAAACTTTAGGAAAGCCGATTTCAAAAAATTCAGAAAAATCAGAAAACATAATCCTTTAGGTCCTTAAAAAAATGGCATGTAAAGTGTTTTGCAAACTTAAAGCACAATCTAAACATTAGCTATTATGAATAGTCCTAGGCACTCTTCTTTCACATTTTTAAAAATTATATGATATTCTTTTTTGTTGTTGTTGTTGTTGTTTTTTTGGAGGGGGAAGGCAGAGCGATTGGGGTTAAGTGACTTGCCCAAGGTCACAGAGGAGTGCTAGTAGATGTCAAGTGTCTGAGATTCGAACTCATGTCCTCCTGACTCCAGGGCTGGTGCTCTATTTACTGAGCCACCTAGCTACCCTTGAAAATATGATATTCTTGACATTTTGTTTCTATTGGCCTCCATTTTCACATCTGTAAATGAGGAAATTGAACTTTTTCTGTGATGAGGACTGATGAAAACAATGAACAAATGCATTAATAGGTAGAGAAATGAAAATTTGGCATTATGTGTAAGAAAAAGGGGAAGTAATTCTGAGGGGCTAGTGAGTAAAGAAGTTATAACAGTTGTATGTATGACCAGATTGGGGGAACTCAATATGATTTTGAAGGTTTTTCCCCTATAATTTCTCACTTATTCATGAGAATCAAGGAATGATGAAGAGTAGGGATTAGAGTCAACATGTTTTTAGCATTTTCCTCCATTAAAGTCTTTCTCTGTTATGGAACTGAGTTTATATTATGTTCTCGGTGGCTCTGCCAGGGTGACATAACCCTAGCTGATTTGACCAACCTGATTTGACTCTCACTGCCCACTCCACAGAAGTAGTAAGGAAACAAACTTCATTGTATTTCAGAATACTTTGTATCCATTGAGAATTAGTGCCAAAAAAAAAAAAAATCAAACCCTTCCAAGTAGTATTGGAATTTCGTTCCCCTTCTCTTAAACACTATGAATAATTAAAGGATATTTATATGAGAAAATAAGAATTGTAAATCAATCCTTAAATAGACTGGTGTGGAGATTCTTGTGAGGCATACCTAGCTTAGTTTCATCTGGTCCTCTGCATGATACTGCTGCAGAATTCCTGAGTTATTACATTTGTCACTTTGATGAATGATGGTTTATTTCTCATTCTGAGTACATTATCCAAAGGTTACAACACAATTGACAAGCTGATAACAATGAATAATAATAGGTGATAACACTAGAAAAATCCACAGTCAAGTGAACACCAAGGTAAGAAAAGATACTAATAGAATCTCTCAAATCTTACTAACTTTTCTCCATCTCTCTCTTTTACCAGTGCCTTCCTTTCTTTTTTTCTTGCATCTTCCTTTTTTTCTCTCACTCACTATTTTAGTCTCTTTTCTTTTGCTCTTCTCCACTTCTATTCCTCCAGCTTTTTATTTTTTTCTCTACTCCTGGATATCATATGAAACCAGTACAGTATGGGTCAGACTATGGTATTTGTTATATTTTATTGATCTAGGCTTTTAACATTAGAAGGGAGCTACATTTTAAAATTTGTTTCCTTATGAGGAAAAAAAAGTTAAAATGAAACTACTTTTTTGCTGATTGCTATTTTCTTCCACAGGGGGAAAAAACTTTAAAAATAAAAACCCTTTTAAACCACCCTATAGAGTATTTCTGGCAAGATGACTGAATGAAGGTGTATAAGCCAATAGCCCTTTTGTCACACAAACCAAAGGTAAGTGCCTCAAGAACATAAAAGAACAGTCACTAAAAGGAAGAGAAAAGAAAAGGAATCTGAATAGAAAAGACAGCAGAGAGACTAAGGAAATGAGCAAACCTACCATTTGCTGCATATGAAAAACATAATTAAAACAGAAATCCTTCCAGACTTCAAATTAAAGGATGGTTTAGCTGAATGCAAGTAAGTGTTAGAATGGCGAGACAAAGTAACAGTAAAAACAGATGTCAACATAAATAAACAAGAGATTTGCATAAGATTAAAGGCATTAAAGATAATAAAACAACATTAGTAATATATATATGTATATATAAGGTGAACAATATAACTAAATATTTAAAAGAAAAGTTACCTGATTTATAAAAAGACCTAGATACTAAGATAATTTAATTATAGAAAAATGATCAGCATCCTCTTTGTTTTATTAAATTGTTGAACTGGGGGATGTGCACAGCCAGACTTCACCCCCTGCTGTGTTGGTCAGCCCTGCTTGTCCTCACCCCACATTACCTGCATCCTGCGCCGACCTCCACTTTCTTGCATTTGTTGTCCATCTAACATCTTGGAGATCCTGTCCTGCAATCTGAAGACAAAGCGATAAAGAGGCCCCTATATACCTGGGGTGTCCTGATCTGAGATTTGCAGAACCACACTGGTCACTGTTGCTTTACAATGCTGCCAAGGGTACAAAGATAGTGTGGTGGATAGAGTGCTGAACCTGGAGTTGGGAAGACCTGAGTTCAAATTCAACCTCACACATTTAATAGATATATGACCCTGGGCAAGTCATTCAACTTCTGTCTCAGTTTTGTCAATTGTAAAGTGGAGCACCTCCCAGGGCTGTTGTGAAGATAATATTTATAAAGTGTACCTTTATCACAGTACCTGTGCCCACAGTAGGCACTTAATAAATGGCTCGTATGCATGTGCATGTGTGTACACACACACACACACACACACACACACACACACACACACACAATCTAGAGCTTTGTGATCACCCTGGGCCTTTCTCAGAAGAACCCTCACTCTTGCTGCCTCAAGACACAGATATTTGCAGGCCACAGTTATCTCTGGTCTACTCCGACTTTGATGCTGGCCATCTTTTCTACTGTCTGTGGGCTTCTGGCTAGCTTTATGCATAGTTCTGGGTAAAAGAAATCATTTGCTGTCATTTTTAAGGGATTTCTTGACTATTATTCAGTCTGGTATGAATGTCAAGATTTTGCTGGAAAAGTTATGTGAAAGCTACGTGGTCTGACTCTTTTTAGGCAAATCATCTTATTTGGAATTCCATTAAGTGACTTCTGAAGAGACAAGATGTAATCTTAAACAGCCTTTGAGTTTGGTTCATAGATTAAACATGCTAAACAATTAACTTCTTTTTATGATAGAACCTACATATAAACCTGCAGTGACAGTGCATTCATTTTTGTGACACCTTATGTAATCCAATCCAATCTAAAAGACATTTATTAAGCATCTCTTCTATAGACACTATGCCAGGCCCAGGGGCAAAAAAAAAAAAAAAGAAATTGTGCATAGTCATAGTTACCACTGCTACACAAACACCCCAAAAGAAATCAGAGGAAGAGGGAAAAGATTCTTATACACAGAAACTTTTATAGTAGCACTTTTTGTTGTAGCAAAGAACTAGAAACAAAATTCATGACCCTCCAATGAAGACTAACTCAACAAATCATGGGATAGGAATGTAATTGAATATTAATGATGTACTCATCACTACATCTTATATTATGTTTATCTGTGTGAATGCTGTAAACCATATGTAATTCTTGTCACTAGATGCAAGCTTCTGGATGACAGGGACATTTTTTATCATTGTGTCTACAGAGAGAAAAATGTTTATATAATAATGAAAGTTATTGGCCTTGGAGTCATGAATATCTGGGTTCAAATCCCACGTCTGATATATACTGATTGTATGACTCTGGGCAAGTCACTTAGCCCCAGACAACTCTAAGACTATAAGTGACAGTAGAAAGTTGGTGATCTATATAATTTCTACATAAGAGTTCCCTACATGGATGAAATTACAGATATGGACAAAAAAATTCACAAAATATATTTCAAGGTGTTGAAGCTCTAGATTCTATTGAAGGGATTCATGTTATAATGGGTTCAAAAAAAAGGTTTTTTGAATTTACCCAAAATTTTGTGATTTTTTTCTGTACCTTGCATATGGTCTTTATATCTTTCTTTAAGTGTTTAGCCCCAAATTATTATAGATAAAATAGGTAGTCTCTAATGGTATGCTACGTGAACTCTGTCTTTAGACCTATCTTGTTCAAAATGTTTTAGCAATGATTAGGATTTCCTTTCTCACTTCCATTTCCTAAAGGAACAATATTCTCACTTATTCTTTTTGTGTTCTTTTGCTGAGGTCAAATCTTTGTTACTTGCCCCACATAAAGGATTTATTATGGGTAATTAATACTGGTGTATGAGTCATTCAAATAGATAGAACTACCATGGTGCTCCTCTATCAAGCAAGGAAATGCTTCTAAGGGAGTGGAGAGGAATGACTTTAATCCAGTTAGGCAATAGGAAATGACCCTTGAAGGATCTGAATAATCCATACCAAGAACACTGAATTGATTATTTTTCTATTTTCCTTTGCATATTTTGCAAGTTGGACAGCTTTAGCTGTCTGCAGTTGCTTTTACATGTTTTTTTATTGGTTCTTTATAGACTTTCCTGGTAATGTCCCGTAGCAATGTACAGGCTAAAACAATTAAAGTGTGTCATTAGTGAATAAATACCATGCATAGCTCTTATAGATCTTCCTAAAGATTTTTAATACAAAATGTCTAAAGCAAAATCTTGCTTTCTTGTTTTTGTTAATAAACAGGTCTTATTAAAACATGATTTAGACAATTCTTGAAAAAACCTCTGCCATTCTGATTAGAGTACATTTATTTACACATTGTTAAATTAATGTAACCTGGAGCCTCCAAGTTCAAGGCACATTTTGGACCAACTTTTCTTGAAACCAAAAATCAAGATCATTCTACTAGTGTTCCTCTTTCTAAAATAAATGAAGGACACATTCACTTAAAGCAAATGATACTTAATTCAAAAGCACTGCAAAATAAATTGTGAGGAAAATCCTTCCCCACCCCCTCCCCCACTCAAGGGTATATACTCTCATGCTCTCATACTGTCAAAAAGGGAACATACATAGGGATCACTCTTGGAGAGGAAGTACATGTGGAAAGGGCACATGGAGCCAGAACATTTACATGCCCATGACTGCATTTTCAGTGGAGTGTTCTGATACTGATACTGTTTCCCTTAAATTATTGTTGATGTCATCTGCATCAAAAGTTGCTACATGGGACTGTTAGGCTGCCTTGCTGAACTGTTATGTAAACTGCACTACCATGTGCTAATCTTCCATTGCTAAAAAGCTCCCCGGGAGGCTTCCCTAAGAACTCTTGGTTGCCATCTGTTTATTTTAATATATTATATAATTACATACCCTGTAGGAAGAGGGGGTTCATAGTTCTAAAAGATTAAGGTCCTTGAGGCTATTTCAATTTTTTGTGATTCATACTTATGCCATAAAGTACCAGGGAAGATCAGGGGTATGAATCCTGTCTTTTTGCTTTATTAGTTTACTTAATATCTGATTACAATATTCTATCTGGCTTATTCAAATGGATCTGTGATCTCATCAAGTTAGAAGTTCTCTCTAATAAAGCAGATCAGGGCCCAGACATGAGAGCCCATGCTGAATATCCTTTGTCCATGTCTTCCCATAAGCTCACTACAGGGAGTAAACCTGACATGCTAGAGGTCTTTTGGGCTATCTCCTGATTATCTGGTGGGTATGAATGGAACACTTTGATTATCAACTGTTATCCTAACCTGTATGAAGTGACCAATCCATTTTCTCTTTCTCTCATACAATTCCCAATGACACATTTTACTCTGCAATTTGGAATTTGTTAGTTATGTATTACAGCCTGCTAACTGCCCCCACCACCATCACCATCAATGTGTTTCTCCATTCTGTGATACTGATTTTTAACTTATAGGTTCAACTGTATTTAATGTCCTGCTTCCAGATAGTAACATTGGTAGAATATGTATATTTTAAAAGATGCAACTTTGCTTTTATGAAAAGCTTGGGGATCATCAAAGTAGTTTTGCAATTTCCCAGAAGACAAAATATCTGTTTTCTTTTTGTTTAACTCACTGTCAAATTGGGCTATCTGTCCCATATATACATGCTGATAGACAAACTCTATAGGTCATTCATCCAAATGTATATTTGAATCTGAGTCAAAGATTTTCTTTATCTACTGGGTCTTTCCTATGTAGATTGTCAAGCCAAACTGCTTTGCGTGCTTACTTCTATTTCTCAGGAGACCCAGAGGTGTTGGAGGCTTAATATAATTGGCATGCTGTCATCTGCAAACAGGAATACCCAGGGGACCTCGTTATCCACAGGGAAACCCTCTGTAGCTTGGACTCTGGGATCATACAGCACCCGGCTCCATATCACATTGGTTATTCATTTCCCATTTTTGATTGTCAATTATTTTTAAATAGTTCAGGATTAAGCTGCTTCAATGGCACACCCTATCTTTTTCTCATTATTATTCTTTCTTTCTTTTAACTAATTTTGATCTTACCTCTTAGCAGTTAATAGGTTAACTGTACTCAAGCACCTGACTCAGAGATAACTCCTTAGAGTGAGAAAATATCTTTCCATTTCTATTCTACGGAATGTGGCTCATTCAAATCACTCAGTGATCAAGACCTAGAGGCTTTGGATGGACTTGGCAACCTTTGTCCTTCATTCTCTACAATGAAATCATTGTGTACCTATGTTAAGTTAGGCTAATTCCCAAATGATAGTAGCTTTCCAGCTGCAATTTGACCATAGTATTTGTAACTCTGTGATTTGGTACACTAGGACAAATCACAAACCTTCATTAAGCTCCTACTCTATGCTAGGTGACTCAGTGGATAGAGTGCTGGACCTGGAATCAGGAAGATCTGAATTCAAATTGACCTCAGACACTTACTAGCTACATGACCCTGGGCAAGTCACAATTTCCTTTGCCTTAATCCACTGGAGAAGGAAATGGTAAACCAATCCATTAAAAATTGCCAACAAAACCCCATGGAGAACACGACAGAATGACTGAACAGTAACTACACGTGCAAGACAGTGTGCAAGGTGGTGGTCATAAAAAGGAAAAAAATGAAACACTTCTTACCTTCAAAGTGCCTACATTCTCCTTGGGAAATACTCCATGGACACAGAAAAGTAACTACAAGGAAATTTGAGGAGGAAGAAGGCACTAACATCTAACTACATCAGAAGGACTTCCAAGAAGCCCTTAGGGAAACTCATTTATGTCTTAGTCACCCTGTCAGAGTAATAACTATAGTAATTATGCAAAGCCCCTTGCCCAATGAAATGGGGTTTGAATATCAACCAGCCTCAGATATCCAAGAGTCTTTACAGCCCCCTCACTAGCATGAATCAGCACCAATCCCCAGAACCTGGTTCCTCCTTCCCTTGCCCAATGCCTGATCCTGCTTATCCTACATACGAAACCTCTTTAAAAAGCCATCAAATTTCACTGATTTTTGAATTTGGTATTTGGTATTCTCCCTGGAGTGCCAGAGAGTTCCCCAGTTCTATCCAGGAGCACAGAAGGATACACAACTTCCCCAGAGAGCCCAGGAGACCTCTTCTCGTAATTCCCCTGGACTGCCCTTTGTTTTATGAATATCTAAACTTAATAAAGCTGATTTGCTTTACTGTCTCGTGAGCTCTACCTTTCCTAGAACTGTACTGTTTATATTCTGAACCTCTCCACTGTGTATAAAGACAGTAGTTTAGTTATATTTACATTGCCATAAATTCTACTTACCAGTGTTCATCCCAAAGAAAATCTGCCAATGCAGTGAATGGGGAGTGACCTTCCAAAGTATAAAGAAAAACATAAAGGAGGTTAAAGAATAATGAATACATTTCAAAACTGCTTGGTAAGACGTTTGGTAAGCACAATTTGACGACAATGTAAACATGACTAAACTGCTAAGTGCTTACCGTAAGCCTAAGTGCTAAAACACCCAGTACCACAGGGAGGGACTGGTGAAACAAGTATTTTCAGTGTGTAGAAGGTTCTACCCACAAAATGCTGTTTTATCCCCTAAGACAGCTTTCCTATAAGTTTCTGTAAGTGTGAGTGTGGATGTGAGCATGTGTGTGTGTGTGTCTGTGTCTGTGTTTGTGACTATGTCTGGCCTACATTGTGTGTCTGCAGGATAAGTATAGGGAGTGGTACTTTGATTTGATTGGTGTAGGGTGCACCCAAATAAGGGAACGCCCTCTACCAATTCAGGTCTGGTATGTGTCCTGGAATTTATAGTCTGAGAGGATTGCCTAGGTCACTGAGAGGCCACACAATTTACCCAGGTTCACACAACCAGATTGTGTCAGATAAGACTTGAACCTGGTATCTCCTGATGCCAAGGCCAGCTCTATAGAAACTGCACCAGAGTGACCTCTTACAGTCTTAAAAAGAGATGAGAAAACTCTTTGGGACCAAAATGTTTGAGTCACTGACGCTGTCCAGATGGAGTCTTCATCTAAGCAAAACACAACCAGCGAGGTGAATGAGCTATCAAAGGAAATCAAATCACAGAACGCGTTTTCAATTCAAATTTGTGCGTCGCCTGCTAGCTCCGATGACCAACACTGCCCCTGTTTATGAGTGCACACAATTAAAAGATGACTTTTCAAGTCATTTCAAAAAGCACTTTAACATTTGCAGAGTGGTACACACACACACACACACACACACACACACACACACACACACACACACACACACACACACATACACTATCTCCTTTGACTTTACTGATAACCCTGTGAGAGTTATAGGATAATTTCTACTTTACAGATGAGAAAGCTAAAGCGAAGAAGTGAAGTGATTTTTCCCATGGTCTCACAATTACTGCATGAGAGATGGAATTAGAACAAAGGTCTCTTTGGGCTCTAAGTCAAGTAGAATTTCCACTATTCCAGGCTTTCTCTTTCAGGAAGCTCAAAGAATCCTAGAATTGGAGAGATCTTTAAAATTTATCTTGCTTATTCTTCCAATAAATGTCCAAATACTTTCTAGGATAGTCTATGGTTTTTTTTAATGATACACATAATAAGTACTTAATGAATGTTGTATTTCACCGTGTAATCATCACTGATTTTATGGAAAATTTTTGCAGAAAAGTAGGATGCAACCATTATGTGAAGCTTTAAAAAAAAATGTACCAGTATTACTTAAAAATCATTTATTACTAAATTGTGTCTGGTGCAAGATTAAGATGCGAAGAATACTCACAACATATGTTAAAACCAGTAGGATGCAAGTTGTACCATATCATGTGACTTATTCATGGCAGCTTCATCTGCCTGCCAGCTCCTTTTTTGTCCACCACTCTTCATTGGGTTGAGTGACAATACTGTTAGTACTGCAGTACTCTAAACAAAACCCGTCAGCTTTCGGAAATACAGTGACAATGTGTGTGTGCTGAGAATTCTAGGCTCACCTCACAATGAATGTGAGAGATAAATGTGTATCCATATACCACTGGTGAATACCTTGCTGCTCTGTTTACCTTTTGAGCAACATGACAGAATTACACCATGAGACAAATACATGATGAAAGGTTACAAACCATTTTTTAACTGAAAAAACAGCGTGCAACAATTATGTGGTGGCATTGATTATGCAGTGAAATATGGTGTTTATTGAATGAAGGAATGGAGAAATAGCTCACCATTTACTAACTTTTTTTAACCCTGGGCAAGTCAGAGCCTCAGTTTCCTCATCTGTTAAATAAGGAGACTAGAACAGATGAGCTTCTTCCCAGCTCTGAATCTGTAATCTGATGATCCTAAATCAATAGCAGCTACAATTGAATAATTCTATGTATCAGACCAATTTTTCTTATGTTAGATTTAACCAGGGGTGTGCTGGAGTCAGAATTATTTGAGTTTTGAGAGTCTGTTGTCAGTTTTTCACTGTTTGAGCTTATAACTTGGAAATGGGCAATCAAATCAGGGCTTGATTTAATAAATTGTTGATTGTATTAGACTTAAGAAAGTATTAATAATGTATATTAACCTAAAAAAGTGCATGTATACATTTTCTTCAGAGGGTTGGTTGTTAAATATTTACCAGAATTGTTGGTTTACCTTTATTACTCAAAAAACATAGATTGATTTCTACAAGACTGCAATAAAAGGGTCAGAGAATTCAGTTATCACCATAATGGAGGATTGAAGACTGAACAATGATGATGATGACCAATCATCATCATCATCATCATCATGATAAATGGCATTTATATAAGGTTCACAAAGTGCTATATATCCATATTCTTATTTGAGCCTTACAACGTCCCCGGACTTCACCTCAGTCAATCAAATGATCCACATGCGTTTATTAAGTGCTGAGCATGGGCCAAGTACTGGGAGTACAAAACAAAAACAGAATAGTTCCTGCACTCTACAAATTTATATTCTAATGTTTGAGATAATATACATAGCCATATAGTTACATATACATGACATATACAAAACAGATACAAGGTCACCTTGGATGAGAAGTCCCAAGCATCTGGTGAACCAAGGAAGTCTTATTGCAGTAGATGGAGCAAGCCTGTGTTGATTTTTGAAGGAACCGTGGATTCTGAGAGGTGAAGGTGAGATGTGGAAATTCAGAAACATCTTCACTCTCTACATTTACAGGCACTATTTGTGCCTGACCTGTGGTAGAGCCTTCCAAGCTCATTTTGATCTTATCAGTCACAGTCAGACCTACTGTACCTTGGCTCAAACATAATGTCATTTTTGGTCCTCTTTGGAAATGAAGAACAACCAGCGAACCAAAACCATTGAAACTGATGAGATCACCAATCAAAGAATGTGAAGAGAATTGAGAAGAAAGACCAGGTCAGAGATTTAGGAAATACCCACAGTTAATAAGTATGACTTGGATGAACATGGGAGCATGCATGGGAGAGTGACAAAAGCAATCAGATAGGTGGAGAAGAACCAGTAGACAAGAATCATGAAAAGCTAGAGAGGATAAGTTATTTAAGAGAAGATAGTAACTAGCAATGGCAAAGGCTGCTGAGACATCAAGATGGATGAGGACTGAGAAAAGCCTATTAGATTTGGCAAGAAACCAACAGTAACTTTGAAGATAGCTGTTTTAGTTGTGTGATGAAATTGGAATCTATATTGCAGAAGGTTTACAAGAAAGCAAAAGGAGAGGAAATGGAGCCAAGAAATATAAATGCCTTTTTAAAAGGACTTTGGGGAGCAGCTAGGTGGCGCAGTGAATAGAGTATCAGCCCTGGAGTCAGGAAGACCTGAGTTCAAATCCAGCCTCAGACACTTAACATAAAACTAGCCATGTGACCTTGGGCAAGTCACTTAACCCCAATTTCCCTACCTTACCCCCTCCAAAAAAAGCAAAAAAAAAAAAAAGGACTTTGGATGGGAGGGGGAGGAAATAACAGGCTAATAGCTATTAGGATAGTAGGTTTTACTAAGTATTTCTTAAGGATAAGGGAAAGTTGGATATTTTACAGGTAGTAGAAAATGAACCAGGGGATATGGAGAAGATGAAATTAGAAAGAGATGGAGGATGATTGGGACAATTTATTGGGGAATATGGAAAGATATGGAATTAAGGGTATATGTGAAAGTATTACTCTTGACAAAGAGAAGGACAAACTCTTCATACAAGACTAGAATAACAGGAGAACTAGTGGGAATGATACCAAAGGGATATGTGATAAATAGGAGAAAAGTAGAGGGAGCTTGACACAAATGGTCTCTACTTTCTTTGTAGAATATGAGAAGAGTTGACAGTTTGAAAGGAGGGGATGGTAAGATTTGAAAAAAGAAGGTTCAGAACAGCTGCTGTGGTGGTGGGAGTTGGGGGGAGGAGGTAGGTAGAGAATCAATTGGTAGCGGTCCTATAATCATTTGGAACACCTGAGTTAAAATCCAGCTGCAGATATTTACTAGCTGTGAGAGCCTGGGCCAATCATTTAACTTCTATCCATCTCAATGTCCTCATCTAATAAAGTGATAGCACCTCCCTCCCAGGGTTGTTAATGAGGATAAAATGAAATCATATTTATACATGATTCTGCAAACCTTAAAGTACTACATAAATGCTAGCTATTATTATTAATCATTTTCACTCAATGGACCTTCTAAGGCAACAGAAAACCATCTGTTATTTTTTTGGTGCCATAGTCCTTCAAATATTTGAAAACCATTCTCGTTCCTCCCTTTAGTCTTTTCTTCCTTTCTCTGACCTGAAGAGTCCCTATCCCTTTAGTCATTTTTAATAGCACCTCACCTTCCTATTCTCCTCTTATTTCTTTCTAGTCAATCATTTGCACTTCTTAAACTGGTTTTCCAAGGACTAAACAAAAGTATTGTGAGTACCAAGCACATTAGGAATATAATTCAGATACTAGAATTGCAATAGCTACTTTAGTTATTCCATCAAACATTAAATTTAGAGTCCTCGAAAAGATTCAGATAATTTTTTTCATGAATTGCTATCAATTCTGTTATTCAGTACTTACATGACTATATTTTTTAAAAATCTTAAATGTAACACTCTATTTTTCTTCCTGTTATATTTCATCTCATTGGTTTGGACAAAGCCTTCTAACTTTATATGATCTTTGTATACTTTGTTCCTGTCACCATTTAATGTGTTTACTTGTTGCTCCAGTTGTAGCAGAAATGTGTGTGTGTGTGTGTGTGTGTGTGTGTGTGTGAGACCCTGAGGTCACCCTGAGGGGAGGAGGAAGGATTATGTAGACAGTGCCTCATTCTATTCAATAGTAAAGAACATGGTACATGCAATAGAGCAAGCACTGTCTCTAACCTCCTGTTTGTGACCAGTGGAAGCTCTGAGGGTATCAGCCAGAGCTCTTAAGGGTTCCCTCAGGCTCTGTAGCTGCTGCTGCGACTCACTTTTTAGCTCTATCCTTCATGGATAGTGTCCCAGAGTTTTTCTTACTCCAGGATCTGTACTGTTTGGTTTGAGCAGCTCCTATCTAGTTGGGGGGAAAATCCATCTTTCATTGCTATGCATTTCAACTAAGATAATTTAAAAAGACATACATCCTAGAATCTACAGCTAAAAGGGACTTCAGAGGCCATTTTGATCAAACTTCTCATTTTACAGATGAGAAAACCGAGGTTCAAGGTCAAACAAGAAACATCAAAGGTGGGATTGAATCCAGATCCCCTGATGTCAAAGTCAGCGTTCATTTCATTGTGCCATGTTGCATAATTGGATACAGCTCTGTAATCATTGCTAGAAAAGGCATTTTAAAAACCTTCAAGCACCTCAAGGTATACAGAACTAGCAACTAACTCTCCCTAGCCTTTGAATCCTCCTCAGACTAGGCCACATAATGTGCCTAATCCTTGGCTTTTCAGTTTACAAACAGTGTTTAAATGCTCTAATTCAAAATCTCCTAATTCATATTGCTATGGGGTATGGGAAGAGTCAACCTCTTACACAATCCTAAAGAGGCTGTAGCATGCACAGTGGCCACACCCTGGTAAAATTGTCTCAGCAGATGGGATAGAGTAGGTTGAGGGTAAATGACAGGCCTGTTGGTGAGTTGAAGAGATAGATGCCTACCCCAAGCATATGAAGACCTTTTTTTGCAGAATGAGCAAATGAGAACAATTTGTTCCAATGGACATGAAGGCAACTGGAGCAGGTGCTGTGGGACACTTAGACACCAAGATCACCCTCTGCATCCCAGTCATCTTGACTTTTGTCTCACCCCTAGACTTTGATTACTCTGGAAGAGAGAGTGAGGCTGATGACTTTGTGCAATTTTGCCTCACTTAAATGCACTTCAGGATGGAACCAAAACATCACCCTTTGATATCATTGAAAATAAAGGACAAACAGCCACACAGTCACAGTCTCAGGGCTGGGCTAGGTACTAGACATCCATTTGGATCCTTCCATGTACCTGCTTTTCTTCATTCATTTGGTTCTAGTACCTTCTCTGATCTGTATCCAGGCTGCTGATTGCTCTGTGCTGAGTATGGCCTTCCTTCTCCCAGAACCCCATATTTAATCCTCATTGGTCTCAGAGCCTGGATTATGTTCAAATGTTGTGCGGCCTCAGCTTCAATATTATTGAAGGATAATGTGTGTAGAAGGCAAAAGGGTAGGCTGGCTCCTTGCCAAATGCCATTTTATCTTTTCTACTGATCTTCTCAAAATTTGCTTTATCCTATGACCTTAAGATTTGTTTCCTGAGTTAGCCTCCTGCCTATTTGATCCATTGTTAGCAACTCCCATTCCATTCTCTTCCTTGTATCAACAATGCAGTATTCACAATACCTATAGTAATTATAAATATGCTGATATAGTTATTAATCACAAAATATAACAGGCTTTCTACATGGGAGATATAGCTAGAACATTTATTCAAACACCAGAAAACTGAGTTCCAAAATCAGAAAGTCAAAACCATCACAGTAGCCACAGAGTTGGCACACATAGTTAATGCAGTAAACACCTACATTCTCAAGCCTTCAAAACAGAAAAGGCTACTTCAGGCAAAGATCCTCCTCTCCTTATTCATGGTAACTGCTCAGCCTCCATGCAGCTTGCTCCCAGCACCTCCAGCCCCCCGCAGTTTCCATCCCTGGCAGTCCTCGGCAGGAGTCCTTAGCAGAAGTTCTGGCTGGCTCAAAGAAAAGAAGTTTGAGCTACCACCACCATCACTTCCAGTTATTGCACTGGCTCCAGCCCAGCTCCTACTCAGCTCCAGCTCTTTCCCTGCCCCACCCCTTTCTTCTATCTCAGCAAATTCAAGAGGCATTGAAGATCTTCAAATCCCATTACCATTACACTCCTCCAAAGTAGAATCCACAATCCCATTCCTATAAATGCTGCCCCTGTTTAGGCAAAGTAAGAAACAGCATAGTGAGGGAGAAGGAGTGTTACATATTAAATGATTTCTAATAGATACTATTCTCTAATCAAATTTGAATTTTTCTTTACATTGTATACCTAAAACAGGTAGTTCCTCTGGTCCACCAAAGAAACCATGAGAATTAACACATGGAAGGAAAAATACAATTTACAGAACAGCTCAGCAAGTTTTGACTTTCTTGTACAATGAGGGGGGAAAGAAATTTACAACTCAACCATTTTCTTTTATCTGAAAAATAACATTCTTTAAATTGACTTTGTGAGAATCCAGATAGTACAACTACTATTATACTATAATTTTAAATTGAATATAATACTTCGATACAGTATTTTTAAAGCCCCAGATAAAAATAGAATTTGAATGTACTATTCACATTAATAAGACCACCCATATCTGTTGAGAATAATTGTTTTCACATTCTTGTTTTATTTGACATTTTAGTGGCAAAATTACCACAAGTAAACATTTACCTTGCAATTTCTGAATGTCAAAAGAAATGAATTATAATATTCCAAAATGCGGCTACCACTATAATTTTCAACAACCAGTGTATTTCTGAAGGTGTTGTATTGATTAGCTATTCATTAGAACCCATTTTCTACCACAAGGATTGCTTATGTAATGTCAAACAAGATGACTTAAGTCATACAAGACCACTGTTGTGTGAGATGTGTTGATTATATGTCATTGTCCAGCATTAGGAATATTTTAAAAACCAAAATGTCAATGAAAATGACATCTAATGGAAGTATAATTTGTTTATCAACACCAATTCTGAGAATAAATTACATGCCTAACTGAATATGGAACTATGCTGGGAACTGCACAAAAAAAGCATAAAAAGACATTCAAATATCTAGATGTTTTGTTTACATTACATCATTTTAACACCAGTAGTCTCCCCCTGATGGTATACGGTGGCAAATCATGGAATAATATACTCAGAGTAATCAAATTTACAATTTACTCAAAGGGCAATCAATAGATGCCTACTAAGCATAAATAGGTTGAAGAATATTACCAAAGATGACTTTGTAGTGAGAAGTTGGGTATAGGATATTACCAATAATTCTCATCAATAGTAGTTCTCTTTCCTTTTTTTTTGTAGGGCAATTGGGGTTAAGTGACTTACCCAAGGACACATGGCTAGTTTTTTTTTGGGGGGGGGGGTGTTTGTGTGTGTGTGTGTGTGTGTGTGTGTGTGTGTGTGTGTGTTGTGTTTGAGGCCGGATTTGACCTCTGGTCCTCCTGACTCCAGGGCCAGTGCTCTATTGATTATTCCACCTAACTGTCCCTGCCAATTGTAATTCTCAAACTTTTTGGTCTCAGGACCCCTTTACACCCTTACAATGATTGAGAAACCAGAGAGCTTATTTATGTGGATTACATCTGTTAACATTTATCATATTAGAAATGAAAACCAATGAATTTGAAAATATTAATTAATTTTAAAATAACAGTAAGAAACCCATTACATATTAACATAATTGACATTTTATGGAAAATTGCTGTTTTCCAAAACAAAAAAATTAGAGATTTTTTAAGGCAAAAGGAAATGAGGTGGCAAAGGATGAGAGACATTATCTCTCATGGAATCATGCTGTCATGGAAATAATGAATGTGAACTTGGACAGGTTAAATGGTGAAGAATAGAAGGGCCTGGTGTGCTGTGGTCTATGGGGTCATGAAGAGTCAGACATGGCTGAGTGACTGAACCACAATAACAAATGGCTAATTGCTTTAGTACCATCAGTGAAAATGTCGACAGACTTGTCCTAGGATAAACCATGAGATTCAATAAATTATTTAATGCTTTGAATATTTCAGTACTGTTTGTGTTGTTACCAAACATTCACATTTTAGAGTATATTCTCTGATTAGTTGGTATGATACAAGATGAATGCAAGCAAAACAGCAAGTCTACCAACGTCTGTCCATTCATCCATTTGTAAGGGAAAAATACAACTCACAGACCAAATGCTAACTCAATCTATATGTTTGCAGCTAAATCTTGAATTAGTAACTCATATGCCCTCTGAAAAACTTCACTGAATACTCACGAGATGAGAGTGGAAAAGGCAAATAACATCTTAATATTATCATGAAAATAGTTTTACTTTGTAGACCCCTTGAAGAAGTTTTAGGGATTTCCAGGCATCCCCAGACCACACATTGAAAACTGTTGATCTCAGATATATGTCTCTAGAAAAGAAAATGGACCCTTCATGTAGTGAGGCAGCAGACAGAAAGACCAGTGGCTATATTTTGATATTCCCAAGGTATTATAAGAATAAAGAAAGGACTGTAGAATTTTGGGTAAATCCTTTACAGAGGATTTGCGGGAGGGGGGAAGAACATGGATAGGAATCATTCAGGATGAATGGTGCAGGGAAGAGGGAGCTGCTTTCTGCATAAATAGAGTACTCATACTAACAAAGCTATGGACTCACCAAAGACTCATGTGCTACAGGTAGGTAAAGTATACGTATCCATTGCATCCTATAACTCATGAAAGATTGTTCCATGTCATGAAGAGTGCTGCTGGGTCTGGGTCTATACTAGTAGACTTCAAGGGCATATTTTAAAATATTCTACAGAACTTGGTATTTTCTATATAGACACAATATATTATTCATACAAATTCTGTCACATTCCCCTTTCTTTTCTAAAAAATTATCTACTATGCCTATATAAAAAAGCACTTTATTCTCTAATTTCTTGGGGAGAGAGACAAAAAAGGAAAAAAAACATACTTTCCAATGCTACAGAAAAAACTCAAGGTTTATTTGTACTAAGCTAATATAACTATAGTATGACATTGTTTTTTAATTTATTATTGTGACAGCTTGAGTTTTTACCATTGAGAATAACCTGGAGCAACATCAGAATACTAGATGAATCTTGACATATCTAATAAAGCCATTTTAATGGAACTGACTATGGCCTTTCCTCTAGTGAATGTTGGGAGAAGAACTTGAGTTCTGAAAGTAATTCTGTGCACCAAAATATGTTCTTGATATGCCAAACCCTATTAGACAATAAAGAGGAATGAGAAACAATTCCTGATTTTGTAATGATTATCATTTTACACACACACACACACACACACACACACACACACACACACGAGTAAACTTAGAAAACCAAAACACAATGTGTATTTTCAAATTTTCTTTTTCTCATGGTAAAACTATATAATGCCAACTTCTAAGTATAATAAAAATACTCTTTTCTATTGATTATTATATTTGATTACAAGTATTGAGTACAGATATCCTGTACAGAAAGTAACTTTCTTTTCTTTGAACTAAAAATATAAAATACTCCCCTCCCCCAAACCTACCTCGATGAGATCTTGCTCTTGCAAGACTTAACTGTGTGATAAACTGAAGCAGGCAATTTTTAGTTTCCCTTTGTTCATTATGAACACTCGACATTTGTGCAATACCTTTGTTTTCCTCTGTGTATATTTTTGTTCCTAGAGAGTGAACAATAATGGATAAAGAGTCTGCCCTGGTGTGAGGAAAAATCAGGATCAAGTCCTACCTGTTGATGCCTACTGGCTTCATGACTTTGGACAAGTCACCTCAACTTTCTGGGCCCTAAGAGACAAGGCTATATAAGTGGCATAGGAGGTGGACTTGCCTAGGAAGGAGCAGCCCCTCTGTAGGATGTAACAAAATTTGTGTTCCTTATGTATCCCTTAATACATGATTACATGTTATAAGCTCCTTGAGAGTTGAGACTGTTTCCTTCCTTTCATATTTGTATACTCAGCAACCAGTAAATGTGATGTACATAGAAGGAACTTAGTATTTATTGTTGCGTTATTGTTTAAAATTACTTTCTGTTGGGGTGGTTAGGTGTCACAGTGAGTAGAGCACTGGCCCTGGAATCAGGAGGACCTGAGTTCAAATTTGACCTCAGACACTTAACACACATACAAAAAAACTAGCCATGTGACCTTGGGCAAGTCACTTAACCCCAGTTGCCCTCCAAAAAGCAAAAAGAAGAAAGAAAGAAAGAAAGAAAGAAAGAAAGAAAGAAAGAAAGAAAGAAAGAAAGAAAGAAAGAAAGAAAGAAAGAAAGAAAGAAAGAAAGAAAGAAAGAAAGAAAGAAAGAAAGAAAGAAACGATGGAAGAAATGAAAATTACTTTCTGTTGCATCCATTAGCTTCTAAATGTCTGATTAAAATCTTAAAGTCATGATACAAAAATCAACTGTGAAAATCTCCAACAATCCAAGATAAGAAATTTAGCAAACATTGCAATATTAGTAATATGGCAATCTTCCACACCTCCTCTATTTTCAGCTTCTTTTTTTTCTTTGTTAAATACACATCTTCCTATGTTGTCTCCTGTTTAATATGGAACAGAACAAGTTGTGAATGTGCTACACAGGAGAGCTCTCATGGCTCAGGAAAAATTCTCTTCAGAATTCCATGTCCTTTGATTTGTTAATTATTTATTATTAAGCAAACTTAAAGCAAAGCTTCACTTTACAGGTTAATTAAGGCCAATGAGAGGTTTCCTTTTTGTTTTGTTTATTAAACCAGCCAGATAATTTTCCCTATTTCATGCAGCTTAGTAGAGCAAAGTAGGCCCCATACCTCTGACCACAGACAAAAGAAAACAAAGCTTGTATTCTGAATGGCCTTCTCTTCTAAAAGGTCAAGCACAAAAGTGCACGAAGATGCAAAACTGGTATACTTAAAGAACATACACAAATTCAAACTGATACTTTTTCAAATCATAAAATCTAACCTTCAGGTTAAATGTTTTAAAATGGAATGGAAGGTTACTCTCTTCTTTTCCTCCCTCCCGTTGCCATTTAAAACCCTTACCAATGTGCTTCAGCCTGCCTTTCTAGACACATTGTATCCAGCCAAACCAGCTCTTTTTCCCTTTTCATGGTTCTGCCAGGCAGGGATATCTTCCATGCACAAGTTACTACACCATTCCTAAGGAAAAGTTGGGCGTAGGGGAAGAGAAGAAGGAGGGAGGAAGTTTGGTATGTTCATAAATGTTTATAAACCAGTTCTCAAACATACATACATACATATACATATAAATACACATACATGTGTACATGTGTGTATACGCACATTTTAAATTTTAATCCACATTTTAAACATTCCATCATTTCCTAAGTCTCTCTAGAAAATCAACAAAAAAAATTAAGCACAAATTTGTAGTGTTTATGGATATAAATGTTCACAATGAAAATTTAACAAGTAACTCTCTTGAACCAATCTAGCACACTGCTGGAGGAAATCTGTGTCCATAACTGGAATGTTCTAAGGGGTGCTACACCTAAGAAACTGGGTCTGATTATTTAGAAACTAAGCTAATCGTTTTTTTCCTTTTATATAAGATGAAATTATTAAGATGGTAAAACATGTTATGTGGGAGACATGAACCAATAGGAGTAGAGGCACCCCACTCACATGGTAGAAAAGGATTGTCAAGTTAGCACATGCCCAAAGCCCTGAGCACAGGCTTCTGGGGCAATAACATGTCAGAGGCTCATGGCTCTGGGCACTACATGTATAGGCTTATTTGGGCAGTAAGCCCAGATTTACAGACTTCCAGTTCCATGCTGAGAGACAGGGAGGCTTGAATGAGAAAGCCATTTGCAGACCCCCCAAGAGGGACCAAGACACAAGAGAAAAAGACGCAAAATGACATAGAGGCGATACTATATCAGCCTCAGAACCTGCAATTCCATGTGAAAGGGAGGGTCTTCATAGGTAGGTCTAGAGTTTGTAGGAATCATGTGTTGAATATTCAAGGAGAGAAATGAGACTTGCCAACACAGACTACCATTTACCATGCTTAGGAATCATAGTCTCTTTCCTCTTTTTGTAGCCCTAATGCTTAGCACAGTGCCTGGCATGTAGTAGTTGGTTAATAAATGTTTATTTGTTGATTGATAAATGAATCCTTTCTAGGTTCATTTCTGCTTTTAATTAAAGTTGTTCTATATTTAATCCCTTTTATAACTTAAGTGTCTACAGGAGAAGCAGGGTTCCTTTCTAAAATATGAGCCAGATTCTGCTCTAAAGGAAGACCCTGTCTGGTGGCATGACTATTATTGGAGACAAAGAAGCTTTGAGATTAGACTGGTTCTTTCATATCGGAGGTCTGGATCTGACACACTGATTATAGTTGTGAACTCCAAATAGCAAGGCTTATGGTTGACAAAATGTTACACTTCTTTTCCCACCCCTCACCACATATTGTCAGGTAGAAATCTGCATAGAAAAGAGGCTCCACTTCAGTTATCTCAAAGAAGTAAAGAAAGCAATAAGACTTATGGGGGGGGAGGGGAGATAGTAGGAGTAGATTTTTTTTTTTTGCTTTTTTTTTTTTGTTTTGTTTTTGGAGGGCAGTTGGGGTTAAGTGACTTGCCCAAGGTCACACGGCTAGTTTTTTGTGTTAAGTGTCTGAGGCTGGATTTGAACTCAGGTACTCCTGACTCCAGGACCGGTGCTCTATTCACTGCACCACCCAGCCGCCCCAGTAGGAGTAGATTTTAACAGGATATTTTTCATTTCTTAAATTTCCTTTTCTAGGGGGTAGAGGCAAGATGGCAGCATAGAAGCAGGAAAACGCTGGGAGTTCTCCCTAAAACCACCTCAAATACTTATAAAATATGACTCTAAACAAATTTTAGAGCTATAGAACCCACAAAGTGACAGAGAGGAACAAATCTTCTGCTGAGGATGGCCAGAAGGCCATCAGGAAAGAAGGAAGAGTCCATGGCAGCATACTGGGAGCCAAGCCCAGCCCCCCACTAGCCCATGGTTTTAGCCCCAGGGCGGCCCTGACCAGCAGCAGCTGGAGCATTTGGGACAGTGGATCACCAGCAGCAATGGAGGTTTCCAGAATTATCAAGCCATAAATGATAAAGACAAAGTAAAAGGTCAGTGGAATTCTGCTGGATCTGGAGGGGACAGAGTGTGGTCTGGCTTCTGCTCCCAGAGCAAGAAGCAGTGGCCCTGCAAGCCGCCTCCACATGGCTGCTTCAGAGCTCCTGGCCTGTAGATTGCAGGGGGGAGGGGCAAACAATCATTTAGAGGCTAAGCCCTCTTGCTTTAACCTGCCTGGATCTGGATCACGGTCTTGGGTGCTAGTCCTGAGGTGCGTGATCAGTGAGCCAAAACTGGTGGAGGCTGCAGAGATGGTGGCCTCTTAATAGCTCTGGCAGCCATGAAAACAGGCAGGAAACAGAGTTCTACTGTGGCAAAGAGTTCAAAAGTCAAATAATTGAGTGGCAACATAAGCAGGCAAAGGAAGCAAAGGGCACAGCAATCAACTTTAGATTCCTTTTTGGGGGACAAAAAGGATCAAAGCATGGAATGGGAGGAAGGCAACACAGTCAGAACTCCTATACCAAAAGCTTCCAAGAAAAATATGAATTGGTTACAGGCCATGGAGAAGCTCAATAAGGATTTTGAAAATCAAGTAAGAGAAGTAGAAGAAAAATCAGGAAGAGAAACAACAATGATGCAGAAAAACCATGAAAAGAGAGTCAACAACCTGACTGAAGAAAATAACACCTTAAAAAATAGACTAATTCAAATGGCAAAAGAGGCCCAAAAAGCCAATGAGGAGAAGAATGCCTTAAAAATCCAAACTGACCAGATGGAAAAAGAATTTTAAAAGCTCACTGAAGAGAATAAATCCTTCAGAATTAGATTGGAGCAAATGGAAGCTAATGACTTCATGTAAAATCAAGATATTATTAAACAGATCCAAAAAATGAAAAAATACAAGGCAATGTGAAATATCTCACTGGAAGAACCACTGACCTGGAAAATAGATCCAAGAGAATATTTAAAAATTATTGGACTACCTGAAAGCCATGATCAAAAAAAAGAATCTAGAAATCATCCTTCAAGAAATTCTCAAGGAAAATTGCCCTGATATTTTAGAACCAGAGGGCAAAATAGAACTTGAAAGAATATCGCCAATCAACTCTTGAAAAGACCCCAGAAAACTCCTAGGAATATTATAGCCGGATTCTGGAGTTCACAGATCAAGCAGAAAATATTACAATCAGCCAAGAAGAAACAATTTGAATATTGTGGAAACATAATCAGGATAACACAGGATCTAGCAGCTTCTACATTAAGGGATTGAAGGGCTTGGAATATGATATTCTGGAGGTCCAAGGAGCTAGGATTAAAACCAAGAATCACCTACCCAGCAAAAGTGAGTATAATGTTTCAAGGAAAATATGATCATTTAATGAAATAGAGGACTTTCAAGCATTCTTGATGAAAAAACCAGAGTTGAATAGAAAATTTGACATTCAAATACAAGAAGCAAAAGAAGTATGAGAAGGTAAACAGGAAAAAGAAATCATAAGGAACTTATCAAAGTTGAAGTATTTACATGCCTACGAGGAAAAATCATAATTGTAACTTATGAAACTTTTCTCAGTGTGAGGATAATTGAAGGGAATATGAATGTATATATATATAGGAGGGTATATATGTGTATGAATACATATGTGAGTGTGTGTATTTATGTGTACAGGTATACATAGACAGAGGGCACAGGATCAATTGAATATGAAGGTATGATATTTAAAAGGTGAAATTGAGAGGTGAGAGAGGAATATAATGAGAGGAGATGGGGAGAGACAGAATGGGGTAAATTGTCTCATATAGAAGAGACAAGAGATAACTGTTACAATTGAAAGGAAGAACAGGAAGACAAAAGGGAATGGGTCAAACTTACTCTCATTGAATTTGGCTTAGGGAGGGAATGACATACACACTAAATTGTGTATCTTGCCCTACAGGACAGTAGAAGAGAAGGGGATGGGAGAGGGGATGATGGAGAGGACAGTAGGTTAGGGGGCAGGGTACTTAGAAGCACACACTTTTGTAAAGGGACAGGGTTAAAGCAGAGAATATAACAAGTGGGGGGTGGCATAAGATGGAGAAAAATATAGTCAGTCTTTCACAACATATCCACTATGGAAATGTTTTGTGCAACTACATATGTACAACCTATATTGAATTGCTTATCTTCCCAGTAAAGGTGGGTGATGAGGGAGGAAGAGAAAGAAACTGGAATTCAAAGTTTTAAAATCAAACGTTTAAAAAAAATTAGTAGTAGTAGTAGTATTTTTACATACAACTGGGAAATAAGATATACAGGCACTGTGTAATGGAGATCCATCTTACCCTACCTGAAAGTCAAAGGAGAGATGGGGGAGGATATAGGAGAGAGCAGACTGGGGGAGGGGGTATAGAGTGGGATTGTTGTTTTGGGGTGTTGGGTAGGGGAAAGACAGGGAGAAAGTTTGTAACTCAAAATCTTGTGGAAATTAATTATGTAAACTAAAAATGAACATTAAATATAATTTTAAAAAAGAAAAAAAAAGAAAAATTCAGTCACAGATGGCTTCAGTTTGTTAGATTGTCAAGAGAATAGAAATTCAAAGCAGAAGACCTCTGGAGGTCTTGAATCCATCCATTCTGACTACAACATTTACTAACTATGGAGAAATGAGAAAGTCACAACCCTCTTGGGGCTTCCAATTCCCCATCTACAAAATTGTAATAATAATATTTGTACTGGTGACCTCACAAGGCTGTTATTGGAAAAGCATTTTATAACCCTTAAAGCAAGTTAATTAGTCCTCATAAAACAAATGCAATTTGTAAATGGGTCCATGCTCAGAGAATTTCCAGCTATGGGGACATTTCTCAGAGTTTGTGTTTACTGACATAGCCTTCAAGAACTCAGAGTCACTTTCATGTTAGAATGAGATCCTACAACAGTCCTCAAATGGATGAATTTGACAGAAAGAGAAAGAAGACAAGGAGGATAAGGGGAAGAAGGTGGTTGTTGTGTTTGTCCTTCATTTTCAAAGAGGACCATGGCCTCAGGGAAATGATGACATGACTTGCAGTTGACTTTGATTTGAGTGAGGGAAGGCTATGCATAGTCACCAACTTCACTTTCTCCTCCAGAACCATCTGGATCCAATGACCAGATAGATATTCATCAGAATGACTGCAGATGACTCAGGAGAGACTCTGGCCATTTTAGGCTACAGCCTTTTCATGTACTCACTTAGAGTGAGGTAATGCCCATTCAGTGAATAGGCCACAGATGAGAGAAGAAAGAAGAGGAGAAGGAGAAGGAAAAGAAGAAAAGGATTCAGGTGAAAGAGAAGGAATAGAAGAAGGAGAAGGAGGAGACAGATTAAGTGATTTATCTAATGTTATCAGATCATTAAATGGAAAAGTGAAAATAAAATGTGACTTTTTCTTGTTCTTTCCACTAAAGTATGCCATGATTGGCAATAAAAAAATTAATTTCCTTTTCTCCTGGTTCTATTCTATTGCTTGCCTAGGTTCCTGTTGGTATATTAATCACTGAATCTTGAGACCTAAACTATCTTTACAAGTCTCTATTTTCACTTGACATTGGAGACTTTAGCCATATGACATACCAGAAAATGACCCTTATCAATATGAACCCAAGTTCATGAAGGACTGGGAACTGACTTGCCTCTAAGTGATGTTAGTTTTGATGCCCATATAAGACTTAGATTGACTATTTTTCCCCAATAGAATAATAATCCTTATTCATGGATCTTAGCCATGTAAATACAGGGTTCAATTATAACATAATTACTTCTTCACTTTCCTAGTAAGAAATATTCCATCTGTTGAATTTGCTGACCAATCATGGCTCTTTCAGACTGAATTCCCCACTGTCACAAGCTTACCTTGAGGCAAAGGAAGTCCTTGGAAAGGTCAGTTCAGGCATGCATCAAACTGATGTGGGACCTAGACTATCATTGAGCTGTTGGCTTCCTGTTTATACTTCCTTTCAAGAACCTTCAGGCAGCTTGGCATCAGTAGTCCTCAGGGTCCTCACATAAGGTACTCCATGTTGGTTTCCCTTCCTAGTGGGAAGGCATTCCAACAGTGCACAAACATGCAGACTATTGGCAGTTGTGTTGTCTTACTATGCTGACAATACTAATACTGCCTTGCTCCTTTGAACCTTTTCTTGCTCATGCTTATTCCCAGATAATAGGATTGCATCTGTTCTAAAGAATCAAGAATCAGCAGCATTTGTTGTTCCTCATAGATCAAATATACTAGCTAATTGCAAAGACCAGAAAAAGGTAGCAAGGAAGCCATACCTGTTTACAATTCAATTACAATGCTTACTTGATTCCCCTTTAATTTTTTTTTTCCATTTTGTTTTGCGACCATAAGATGAAAGATGCTCAAATACTTAAATGAACCCATGATCTCACTGTTCTGGGTGTTTCCTCCCCTTGTGTGGACTCCATCTCATCCATGCCTTCTCATCCTGGGTGACTCATCCATAGCCTTCCATTTTTATTTAAAACATCACCAGGAAGGGGGTGGGCAGGAGATTCCAAATGTATTGTATAGCTACGTCACAGTCAAAGACTCAAATACTGAGTAATATCTATAGCAATAAGTTAAAAATGAAACAGTAACTGCAGAGGCAAAGAACCAAGGTCCAGATTCCTGGGCCACTTGTTGGCTTTGAATGGGGGAATACCTGAGGCCACTCCCTGCATAGCATCATTTCTCTTTTTCCTCACTGGATTGCTGCCATACAGGAAGAAATAAAACCAAAAGGACAGGCTCTAGATTATTGATCACTTTTTAATGTCAGTCATTTCTGATGAGTCCCTAAGACTATAAACTTTTTTGAGCATCCCAAAGAGCATAGAATTCTCTCAGATAACAAGAAAAAACTTAAAAGACAGGAACTACATGACTAATACTATGATACCTCCTAATAGGTCTCCTTGCCTCAAACCTCCAAAGCCTTCTCAACAGCTGCCAAAGTGATTTTCCAAAAGCACAGGTCTGAGGTTCATGCCACTCTCTTATTCAATAAACTCCAGCAGTGCCCTATTATCTCTAGATCAGATAAATCCTGTTCATTTTAGCCTTTTGTAGTCAGGCTACAACTTATCTTTCCAGCAGAAAAATTCTCCTTTTACTATCCATACATGCCACTCTGTTTCCTATGGCTGTACCTTGCACTGGCTATCCCTCCATGCCTCTAAGGCAGTCCCTATCCACTTCTGCTTCCTAGAATCCCTAGTTTCCTTCATGATTCAGCTCAAATACCATTTTAATCTATGTGAAGTCTTTTTTCATCTTTCCAATTACTATTGTCTTCTCCCTTCCAAAAAAAATTACCTAGAATTTTTTTTGAAATATGAAATGCCATTGTGGGTAGTAGAGAACACATGGAGTAGAGATAAGTTCAAATCCTGCTTCAGACATGTACTAGCTGTGTGACCCTGGGTAAGTTACTTAACCTATGTCTGTCTCAGTTTCTTCAATTATAAAATGGGAATCATAACAGAACTTATATTACTGGGTTGTTGGGAGGATGAAATGAGAAAATAAAAGCACTTGTCAAAGTTCCTGGCACATAAGGGGCACTTGGTAAAATGCCTGCTCCCTTCTTTTATAGACATGGCTATACCTATACTTGCTTTTTGTTTTCTTTGTCAGGGGGAAGGCAGGGAATTTGGGGTTAAGTGACTTGCCCAAGGTCACACAGCTAGTAAGGGTTACATGTTTGAAGCTGCATTTGAACTCAGGTTCTCCTGACTCCAGAGCTGGTGCTCTATTCACTGCACCACCTGGCTGCCCCTATACCTATACTTGTACATATCTCCTCTGATCCAGGCTATATTCTTTGAGAGCAGAACTTGCTTAACTTTTATCTTTGTATGGCACATATGAGTCACTTAATAAAAGCTTGTTAATTCATCAACTTATTGATAGCAATAAGGTTTTCATTGATTAACAGTAATGAGATGAAATCATCTGGGACATTGTTGGTCAAAAACAGTTTTGTCAACTCTGCTATGTGAAGTGGCCAGAATCATACAGGTGCAGAATGTTAAGCAACTGAATCAGACCTCTCATGAAGGGCATGAGTAATCTATAAATATTTGTATTGTAAAAACCAAACACATCAAGAAAACTGTTTTTTAAAGTTTCTTTTTTCAAATTTTCTCTTATTAGCTGAGAGAGTTCTATTCTTTTTGATGCCCAAGAAGGTTTCCAGCCTTGCCAAATCAAATAACATTTGGAAAGCGATTTTCAAAACTAAAAACACTGTGTGAACACTAGATATTATTATTATTACTGTTATTATTGTCCACTGGTTGGTGGGAGAAACAATACTCCTGATTCCCAAATCCAGTTCTCTTTCCCTAATATGATGCTACCACCTCTTCCTCATGTATAAAACCTTGCTTTCCATGACAGTTTCAGCCTACAGCAATCTCTTTTCCCTCTGAATTAATATCAGTCATTGGTGGTGCCATTCATTTGGCAATTAATCATGAAATATCCTCTGACATCTCTTGTACTGCTGGCTTGCATTATATTTTCATATGTATGTATTTTCTCTTCCAACTATTCTGGAAGCTTTTTGACAATAATATTATCTAAATATAACAGATGGTCCAGAGATAGCAACACTGGGCATATACACTAAAGAGGTCAGAGACAAAGAGAAAGGACTTGATGAACAAAAATATTTGTTTTGGGTGTTTATAAATAATATTTTATCTTTTACAATCACATGCATGTACAAATATTAACCTTCATCTTTTTGTAAAAATTTGAGTTCCAAATTTTCTCCCTCCTTCCCTTCCCTCCCCCTCCTTAAGACGGTAAGCAATTTAATATAGGCTATATATTGAACAAAAATATTTATAGCAGCATTTTGTGTTAAAGTAGCAAAATTGATAACAGTAGGTGTCCATACATTTGAAAATGGGTAGGTAAATTGTGGTATGAATATGATAAAACATTATTTTAGCAATAAATAATGACAAATATAAAGAATTCAGAGAAACTTGAAATTGTTTGTATCAACTGATACAGAATGAAATGAACAGAATCAGGGGAACAATCTCTATGATAATCACAATAATGTAAAGGACAGAAACTCTGAAAGACTTCAGAACTTGATCAATGCAATAACCAAAGTTGAAATCAGAAGACTAAGGGCAAAGCATACCTTCTGCCTCTCAGCAAAGAAGTGGTGAATTGGAGATGAAAAATAAGACTTGCATTTTCAGGTATGGCTAATTTGTTTATTTATTTTGGTTGACTATACTTATTAGTTATAGGGAAGGGCTTCTATTGGCTATGTATCTTGGGTAGTGAAAGGGTAATGGGGAGAGAGGGGGACAGAGAGAGAGAGAGAGAGAGAGAGAGAAAGAGAGAGAGAGAATTTTTTTTTGCAGAAGGAAGAAATATGTGATTCACTCAAAACCAGTTGGGCAGGCACAAGTCAATCCCCATAGAACTTAATTTAATAGTGGATAAACATTTATTAAGTGCCCACTATGTGTCAAGCACTATGCTGAACTCTGAGAATGCAAATACAAAAAAGAAAGCTAGTCCCCTACCTCAAGTAATTTACAGTCTCCTGGGGGAATACAAAACATAAAAAGAAACTGAAAACCTAAGGAGGGGTTAGCCAAAGAGAGTACCCCACACTAAGGCATCATGGAGAAAGAAGGCACTCAGAGAAGTCCCAAAATAGTACAATTAGATAAGAAATGAGGTCTCTCCTTAAATGAAAATTTGCAGCTTGTGGTCTTACCCTCCAATCAGAAAGGCAGAGGAAAATGGAAAAGTAGAGGGCCAAGACTGATGAGATCTTGCAAGATGATGAGGTTATCCCAATAATGAGCTTCCTGTGGCATAGTGGAGAAGTCAGTGAAGTTTCAAGGTAATTTATCCAGGTAAAAAATATTTTAAGTTAGCCTTAAGGTATAATTTAAGTTAGCATTAAGGTATAATTTTTGAGTTAACAGAAAGCTATAAGGAAAAAAAAGGTCAAGTATTCCTAAAAGAGTCAAAGAATATATTTTTAAAACTGAAAACATGTATAATTTTATATTAGTTATTTTATGGCATCATTTTTGAGTGAATCTTTACCTATAATTTTATATGTGAAGCATTTTTGGTATAGAGAAATCATTGCACAACACTGATCAGGAGCTTGTCTATAACATTTGTCCTTAGAGTTTCCTGGAGCACTGAGAGATACAACACCTAACAACGTTGATTACAATTAGCTTTTAATTGTTAGTGAGTTTTATCCAGGGCTTAACTCAGACATATCTTACTTTTGAGCTTATTATTTACTCTGTTGATTAGTTATTAGTTACTTTATTGATCTCTCTCGTTTCATTTACATTTACTTGGATCAGAGAATTCAGAACAAAGGAATGATGTAGCCCAATACTTTTATTTTACTGATGTTATCATCAGCTTCATTGTGCTCTGACTGGGATAAACTCATCAGATAATCTTATCACTAGGAAAGGGGATAGAGGTATCAATTTTGCTATTTATACCTCATCAGTAGTCAGTCAATAAATATTTATTAAGCACCTACTCTATGCTAGGCACTGTGCTAAGTGCTAGGGATTTTTAAGAGTCAAAACAGTTCCTATCTGTAAGTAGTTTACAGTCTAATGAAAAAGACAAACAAATAGGTACAAACAAGTTATAAACAGGATAAACTGGAAATAAGAGAGAGAAGGCATTGCAATTAACAGAGGTTGGGGAAGGCTTCATGTAGAAGATAGGACTTTAGCTGGGATGTTAAAAAAAAAAGGCAGGAAAGCCAGTAGGCAGAGATGATGAGGGATAATATTTCAGGCATGGAGGACACCCAAGGAAAAATGCCTAGACTAGAGAAATTGTGTGTTATTCCTGGAACAGTCAGGAGGCCAATACCACCTGATTAAAGAGTAAATGTTAGGCTAAAGTATAAGAAGACTGGAAAAGTAGAAGGAGACTAGGTTATAATGGGTTCTGAAAGTCAAATTAATTCTGTTTTTGATGCTGGAGAAAATCAGGAGCCACTGGAGTATATTGTTTAGGGAACTTATATGGTTGGACCTGCCCATTAAGAAAATCATTTTGGTGGCTGAATGGAGAATGGATTGATTGGGAAGAGATTTGAGGCAAGCTATTTCTACAGTCTACTTGTGAGGTGACAAACACCTGTACCAGAGTGGTTTCAGTGTCAGAGAAAAGGGCATATTTGAGAGATATTGCAGAAGCAAAATCAACAGTACTTTGCAGCAGAATGGATATGAAGGGTGATAGACAATCAGGAGTCTAGGATAACTCCTAGGATGCAAGGCCGAGGGACTGAGAAGGCAGTGTTACCTTTAAGGAATAGGGAACATAGGAGGAGGGAGAGAATTTAGGTTTTCAGAATCGTTCTTAAGCTGATCTATGGCTTGTAACCAGTCTACATTTTTCTTGGAAACTTTTGGTACAGGAGTTCTGACTGTGTTGTCTTCCTCCTGTTTCATGCTTTAATCATTTTTGTCTCCAAAGAAGGAATCTAAAGTTCAATTGCTGTTCTTATTTTGCTTCCTTTGTCTGCTCATGTTGCCAGTCAATTACTTGACTTTTTAGTTCTGTGGGACTCTTTTTCCAGAGGGGAAAGCTCTATCCCGAATCGCTGGGGGTTTTGCAGCTGCTGGAGCTATTAGGAGGCTGCTGCATCCCCCACCAGCTTTGGCTCACTGAAAATGCACCTTAGGACCACCACCCAAGACCATCCTGATCCAGGATGGTTAAGGAAAGAGCACTTATCCCCTGAATGATTGTTTGGCCCCCCTGCAGTCTGCAGGCTGGGAGCTCTGAAGCAGCCATGTGGAGGTGGTTGCCCTGCTTCTGCTGCTTCCTTGGCCTGGAGGCAGTTCGGCCCAATCCTCTCCAACAAATTTAGCTGGGTTCCACTAACCTTTCACTTAGTCTTTGTTTCTTATGGCTTGATAATTCTGGAAATTGCCACAGCTGCCACTGATCCACTTTCCTGAAGGCTTCAGCTGCGGCTTGTCCTGGCTGCCCCCAGGCCAAGCCACAATTTCAGGCTGGGCTGATTTCAGCTCCCAGCATATTGTGATGAGCTCAAATCTGGACTCAGAAATTTACTAGCTGTGTGACCCTGGGCAAGTCACTTAGCCCTGTTTGCCTCAGTTTCCTCATATGTTAAATGAGATGGTAAACCATTCCAAGTATCTTTGCCAAGGAAACCCCAAATGGGGTCCTGAAGAGTCATATACAACTGAAGTGACTAAACAACAGCCTCTGACTCTAGAATTAGTACATTTTCCACTGAACCACATTGCTGGGGGATGGGGGTGGGGTAAAGTGGAGAACAGGGAAAGAAGAAGGAAGAAGATTCAGATTGTAGCACTCATCCCTTGTGCTGCATCTAAAATGACTCAGAGTATTCCAACAAAGGTTCTCAGGCATTAATCCAGGGAAAAGGTCAATAGATGCACACACATTCCTCTACACACTAAAAAAAAAAAAACGAAAAAGAAAAAAAATCTTGAACACTTCCCTGAGGAGTATGTACTGTGGTATGGAAATAGTGCTGGTTCTTTTTTTTTTGGAGGGAGGAAGGTAGGGCAATTGGGGTCAAGTGACTTGCCCAAAGTCACACAGCTAGTTTTTTTTGTGTTAAGTGTCTGAGGCTGGATTTGAACTCAGGTCCTCCTGACTTCAGGGCCAGTGCTCTATTCACTGCACCACCTAGCTGCCCCAATAGTGCCAGTTCTGTTCAAATCCCAGCTCTTCCATTTATTGTCTAACCATCCAGTGATATCTTACCACTGGACCAAGATGTTTCTGGAGGAGATGTGACTTTGCACAGACCTCCCTCACTTAAGTCCAATTCACTTGCATTCATGGCATCACTTCCTTGATGTCATGGCCCTTTATAAGAATGAAGGACAAACAACAACCTCTGTGAGTACTGATAGGAGCTGCCCCCACTGGAGACCCAACTGGAACCAACTGGAACTGATCAGTTGAGCAATGCATCTTTCTTTCTCCTATTCTTCCTTTCTTTCTTTTTTCCTTCCTTCCTTCCTTCCTTCCTTCCTTCCTTCCTTCCTTCCTTCCTTCCTTCTTTCCTTCCTCCCTCCCTCCCTCCCTCTCTCTCTTTCTCTCTCTCTCTGTATCTCTGCCTCTCTGTCTCTGTCTCTGTCTTAGCTTCTCTCTCTCTCTCTCTAAAGTTAATATAGCAAACAGGTCAGAGAGGCATTGCCCAGAGGGCAGGCAGTAAGAGCTTCTGAGGAGCTTCTGACTGTTAGTGAGTCAGCCTGTCTCAAATCTCTTTCCATTGTAATCTACCTTCCATTCAACTGCCAAAATGATTTTCCTAATGTGCAGATCTGAACATGTCACTCACACACACACATACACACACACACACAGACCTGAAACTTGGAACAGTGCACCCTCCACCCTAGAAACAGAGCCCAATTTTGACATAAAGTTATATGTCAAAAAAAAAAAAAGCAAACAACAACAAAAAAGACCCTGTCCATAAAAAGTTACTATGGTGACAGGGAAGATCAAGACAAAAACTCAGAAGAAGACAAGAAAATCAAAGCAGCTACATGCAAATCCTCAAAGAAAAATGTGAATTAATATCAGGTCCTAGAAGAACTCACAAAAGGTTTTAAAAGTCAAATAAGAGAGGCAGAGGAAAAATTGGGGGGGGGGAAATGAAAATGATGAAAGAAAATAATGAAAAAAAGAGTCAACAGCTTGGTGAAGGAGGCACCCTCCAAAAAAATACTGAAGCAAATAATACCTTAGGGGGTAGAGCCAAGATGGCAGAATAAGAGCGAGGACTTACTTGAGCTGTCCCCCAAACCTTTGCAAATAACTATATAAAATTACTCTAAACAAATTCTAGAGCTACAGAACCCACAAAATGATATAATGAAACAAATCTTCAGCCCAAGATAACTTGGAAGGACAATAGAAAGGATATGTCACACTGGGCTAGGATCAGACCGCAGTTTGGTATGGGCCATACCGGCATAAGCAGGACTAGAGCAGGCCTTAGGGGACTGAATCACTCCACCTGTGGCAGTTTCTAGGATTCTCAATCCACAAACACCAAAGATAGCATAGAAGATCAGTGAGAAAACTCTGTGGAACCTGGATGAAAGAGGAGCTGATGAATGGATTTTTTTTCCTGTCTCTACTTTCCCTCATTGCTCTAATGCTTCAGGACAATTTTCTTTATTTCTTGTATTATTGTACCAAGATTCTTTTTTTAATCATAACTTGCAGTTAGTCCAATTATTTTTATATTTTCTCTTCTTTTTTTATTTAATTTTTTTCTTTTTTTGCTTTTTGGAGGGCAGTTGGGGTTAAGTGACTTGCCCAAGGTCACACAGCTAGTTTTTGTGTCAAGTGTCTGAGGTCGGATTTGAACCCAGGTCCTCCTGACTCCAGGGCCAGTGCTTTATTCACTGCGCCAACTAGCCGCCCCTATATTTTCTCTTCTTGATCTAGTCTCCAAATTTGTTGTTTTTCTTATAAGATGTTTCACTTTGTCTTCTATTTTTTCATCATTTATATTTTGTTTAGTCATCTCTTGATCTCTTATAATTTCACTGGCTTCATTTTGCGCAATTCTAATTTTCAAGATGTCATTTTCTTCCTTAAGATTCTGGATCTCCTTTTCTACTAGGATGACTTTCCTTTCATACCCTTCTTGTTTCTCTTGGATTATTCTTATTTTCTTTTTTTTTTAGCTTTTCCTCCATCTCTGTCATTTGATTTTTAAAGTCTTTATAAAGATCTTCTATAAAACCTTTTTGGGCAGGTGGCCACTTGATGTTGCTCTTTGGGGGTTTCTTTACTTCAGTATCCTCCTCTGAAGATGAACCCTGATCATCTCTATTCCCATAATAGGTTTCTATGGTTGGATTCTTTGTCCTTTGCCTGGGCATTTTTTGTGTTAATAGCTTAATTATTTGTAATCACCTCTAGCCCTGGGGTATGGGAAATGGTGCCTCTTGCCCCACATCTTCAGTTCTTCCCTCTAGACTGAAACCAAAGTCAAACCTCCAACCTCCTATAGTGTCCACAGCCAGGGGCAATACAGTCAGAAGCAAACGCTTTTGAAAAGGGACAGGAACAAAAAAGAAAGTAGAATAAGTGGGGGGTGAGATAGGATGGAGGGAAATATAATTAGTCTTTCACAACATGATTATAATGGAAGTGTTTTGCATAACGACACATGTATAGCCTATATTGAATTGCTTGCCTTATCAATGAAGGTGGATGGGGAGGGAGAAAGAGATAATTTGGAACTCAAAGTTTTTAAAGCAAATGTTAAAAATTGTTTTTACATGCAACTGGGAAATAAGATATACAGGCAATGGGGTATAGAAATCTAACTTGCCCTACAATAAAATAAGGGGGAAGGGGATAAGAAGAGGCATGATTAAAGGAAGGGCAGACTCAGAGAAGGGAGAAGGAGTAATCAGAATGCATGCCATCTTGGGGTGGGCAGAGAGGAGAGATGGGGAGAAATTTGGAACTCAAAATCTTGTGGAAATGAATATTGAAAACTAAAAATAAATAAACAAAAATTTTTTTTTGCTTTTTTGCAGGGGGAAAGGCAGTGCAAATGCTGTTAAGTAACTTGCCCAAGGTCACACAGCTAATAAGTATTAAGTGTCTGAGGTCAGTCTTGAATTCAGGTCCTCCTGACTTCAGGGCTGGTGCTCTATTTACTGTGCCACTTAGCCACCCCAAATTAATTTTTACAAAAAGAAAATAATACCTTTAAGAACAGAATTGGTCAAATGCTAAAAGTGGCAAAAAAAAAATCCACTGAAAAGAAGAACTCCTTAAAAAGTAGAATTGGCCAAATGCAAAGAATGTGCAAAAATTCACTGAAGAAAATAACACCTTAAAAAGTAGAATTGGCCAAATGGAAAAGAAGATACAAGAGCTCACCAAGGAAAATAATCCCTTAAAAATTAGAATTGGGCAAATGGAAGTTAATAACCGCATGAGATATCAAGAAACGATGAAACAGAAAAAAGAATAAGAAAAATAGAAGAAAATGTGAACTAACTCATCAGAAAAACTACTGACCTGGAAAATAGATTGAAGAGAGGTAATTTAAGAATTATTGGACCACCTAAAAGTGATGATCAAAAAAAGAATCATTAATCCATGGGAAGTGATAAGATCATCAAGTGAAGTAATATAGAAAGAGAAGAGAAGTAAGGATAGAACTCTGTGGGACACCTAGGGCTAGAGGGCATGATCTACATGAGGATACCTCAGTTGAGGTACCCTCAGTTGTTTCTACCTTTCTGGTTGCAAAGCTAAAAAGTGAAGCGAGAAACTCCTTCTGTAGTCCCTCTTTATAGAGGGTTCAAAATGCCAGCCATCTCTTCATTTGCCACCAACTTTCTGCTTGGTAGTGTACATCATAATTTTTATTATGCCCCTGGCCTCTGTCACTGCCTTCCTACTTTTTCGGTTTCCTTTTGTGTATTGTCTTTCTCTCATTAGAGATTGTAAACTCTTTGAGGGAAGGGAATGTCTTTCTTTTTCGTATTTGCATCACCAGCACTTAGTACAATGTCTGATACATAGTAGGTGCTTTAACAATGTTTATGGTGTCATATCATCTCATAATGGGTAGAATGCCTAATGAAGGTCAAGTCCTCAAAGAAAACACTTTTTAGGTCCTGTCTAGTCCAGCTGGAGGTTTAATTAGACTGTTTCTGGACATGCATAATAAAGGAACTTTTCCTCCCTTCCCCACCCTCCTACTTCAGAATACATGAAGCATCCTCTAACTATTCGTGTTGGTTTGTAATATGCAGTAAGAAAAAGTCTTTTAACTGGTTTCTAAGTTGGAACTATGTGTACATATAAAAGTTTCAGGCAGACAAATTTCTTTGCTCTCTTCCTTGATGACTTTGGAAGAGGAAAAACCCTTGTAAGCCTCTGAGGGAAGGGGGGACTGCAGAGTTTCAGCTTCCTCACCCAGCCTCCGGGCATCTATGAAATTAAAGCATCTCTATGCCTAATATGTTTCTTATTTCCTGATCATAGGTTAATGATCAAAGAGACCTACACCAGCAAGGTCAGGAGGTCCATCAAAGCCATCTGATGTCCCTCTGACAATGAGATTCCTAGAGCCAGTGAAAATAATAGGGAGTATGGTCAGAAGAGAGTATAGCAAATCCCAGAAGCAGCATGCTCTACCCAGCCTAGCAAGAAATCATCCCAGCTGAGCAAGAAAGCACTCATGCATGAATTATGCCATACCCAGAAGTGATCTTTATAGAGACTCTTGGATGAAAGGAGAAATGACTTCAGAGTCAGGAAGTATCTCCCCTCCAATCCCCATGTTGGGAGGTAGAAGGTTTATAGCAACCACTCTCTTTTTTTTAAAAGTCCATTCTCTCTAGGGACCAAGTGTGTGTATAGAGGTGAGAGCATACTTTCAAGATTCAAGGGATGATTTTGTATTTTAATCTTTGTTATGCCTTCTGGGTAAATAATCCTTTATAAAGGTTAATTATTATGAACAAGTTAATTGATAATAGGGAGATAGCAACTCAATTGAAATCAAGGGAGAACAAGCCAGGTGAGGACTAATCCTTTCAGAAGCTATAACCCTAAAGAAGAGTAAACCAACCCAGGTTGGAAACACAACAGGTCAAAGCTCCTCTGCCAATTAGTAGTAGAATTGGGCATGTGAATAACCCCTGCCCTTCCAGCCTGGGTGAGATAGGGAAAGTCGATTTTTTTTAAAAAAAGAATCAATATTTTTATTTATGGCTTTGAGAATAGATGGTGCATTGATTGGATTCAAAGATGATTGAAGAATTCTTGTGCTTTTTCTTTGAGGAAGCTGAATTCTTCCTCATTAAGAGGTGGAATTGCATAGTGGTTAGAGTGCTGGACACGGAGCCTGGAAGATAGGAGCTCACATCCTGCTTTATTCTCTTACTAGTGGCATGTTGTGGTTGTTGTTCAGTTGTTTCCATCATATTCAGCTCTTCGTGAACCCGTATCTGATCTTAACAACAATTGGTGATGATACTGGGATAGTTTATCATTTCCTTCTCCAGCTCATTTTAAAGATGAGGAAATTGAGGCACACAGGATTCTACGGTAACAGTTAATGTCTAAGGCTGGTGTTGAACACAGAAAGATGAATCTTTCTGATTCTGCGCTCAGCATTCTATCCAATGTGTCACCTACCTTTCCTTACTAGTCATTTAATCTCTTTGAGATTCGATTTCTTTATCTGTAAAATGAGGTTAAAAGGAGCCCTGACTTTATGGGGATATGGTGAAGATCAAAAGAGATGCACATAAAGATGTATTTTTTAAAGTATATAAAACCCTTTGCAAACCTTAAAATGCAATGTAAATGTTAGCTGTTATTATTATTATATTCTAATTGTACTCCTTAGTAATAGTTCTCTCTTCTAAAAATGCTTTCCCTATATTTGAGAAAAAGCATTTTCCTACCATAATACATTGTCAAGATTTTTTCATTTTTTAGAACAACAAAAAAAAGACCTTCTCCTTAAAAAACTCAAAACCAATCTTTTATTTTATTTTTTGTTTTTTTGTAGGGGGGAAGGCAGGGCAATTGGGGTTAAGTGACTTGCCCAAGGTCACACTGTTAGTAAGTGTTAAGTGTCTGAGGTTGGATTTGAACTCAAGTCCTCCTGACTCCAGGGTTGTTGCTCTATTTACTGCATCACCTAGCTGCCCCCAAAACTAATCTTAAAATTGAAATAATTTTTTTGGCACTTCATATTTTCTACTAAGATATCGGTTTAAATTTCTTGTAAAGTTGTCAAATCTTTTTCTGCTTTAATTAATGATATTAACCTTTTTACACATTTCTTTTTTTCTAATGGCCTCTCATATCATTGAGGCCACCCAGGATTCTATGCCTGTACTGGTAGAATACAAAGCCTAGAAGTTCCTGCCAAGCTGGAAAGCCTTCAAGGCCAGGTTAGGTAAAAGAATTGTAAATCTGTGCCCTTCAAAGAAAGTCATCAGATTTGATAATTAGATACCATTCTTTATTCATCCATTTGAACTTTATTAATTAGTCTTTCTATCTGTCTGCTTATTTACTTAATTATTTGCCACAGGAACATAAGAAACTACCTCTTAAGCTGTGGATGACTTACCCTCTATATTTTTTATTTCTTTTCAACATTTATTTTTTTCAAATTTGAGTTCCAAATTCTCTCCTTCCCTCCTTTCCCTTCTTCATCCATTGAAAATGTAGGTAGGTAATACAATATCAATGGTACATATGAAGTCATCCAAAACATAATTCCATATTAGCCACATTGTGGGGAGGTGGTAAGGGAAGAACAAGAAAAAGAAAATGGGGGAAAAGTTGTGCTCCAATATCTACTCAGAGTTCATCAATTCTCTTTCTGGAAGTGGATAACATTTTTCATCATGGGTCTTTTTTTTACCACCTATACTAAAAAAAAAAAGAATATTTATGTGGATTAAATCACAGGCCCTTTAATAACTATTTCAAATGTTGCAAATATTTTTCCAGTTTTTGGCTTTTTTTTCTTTTAAAATAGGATCATAGGTATAATGCTATAAGAGACCTCAAAGGTTAATGTAGTTCAATTTCCTCCGTTTACAGAAGAAAAACCTGAGATACAGTGAGGTTGTGATTTGCCTAAGGCCACATGGGCAATAAGTGGGAGGGCAGAGATTCAAACTGAAATCTGTGACTCTTAGAGATGTTTCCAAAGTGGGAGATAATGTCCCCTGGGAGGTGGTGGTAGTAACCCTGAGTGCAAATGAGGGGCATTGAATAAAAATAAGGGAACCGTGGAAGCATAAGAAAAAAAGAGAAAATAAGAAAAATTTGGAAAAAAAAACCTATTCTTACAAATTTCAGCTGTTGTGTAAAAGAATTAAAGTCACAGTGATTACATTATTTGCAAAATAAACACACAAAATGCAAGTTACAACCAATCAGTGGTCAAGTCTGCCAAAAGATCTTAATAAGCAAGTGTTGACAGGTGAGCAGGTCTCAAATTGTCTAATTTTGGGGAAGTCCAGCATGCATGGGCAGGAATATGTGCATGTAATGACTTGTTTGTAATTCAATACCATATGGTTGTGCAATGTTGCTTCACTAAAATTTCAATGCAGGAAAAACCCCCACAAATTTGTAATAAATTATTATATTTAAGATATGTTGTTTAAAACATATACATACACACATATGTTTGAAATGATGTTAAAGGGTTAAAGAAAGTAAATCTCCAGGGGGGGTGGGGAGTACTTTTTTAATGGAGTGGTAGGCCAGATAAGTTTGGGAACCTCTGCTCTAAAGACATGATTTTTTTGTTGCATCTTAAAACTTCCACCATTTGTATCTTGAAAGCCAAGTACAGTGCCTTGTATAGAGTAGTCATGATGAATCAAGTGAATTATTTTATAATGGCAGATTGAAATATATTAACAAAGTATAAATGAAGTAGCATATTTCAGTGAGACTGAAAATTTTATAATAAACATTTTTATCTCTTTGAAAAGTATTTACATGATAGGGCTGTGTCCATTAGAAAGTGAGTTCCCTGAGGGCAGAAATTGGTTTTGCTTTTGTTTTCGTAATCTTGGTTCCTCCTCCAGAACCTGGAACATAATAGGAGTTTATTCAGCCTCCACATACTCATTCTCACAAACTGTCCTCCCTATGCATGGAATGCACTCTCTTATCATTTCTTTATTTGAATCCTTATTTTCTTTCAAGGCTTAGCTCAGGTTGGAATCCTTGAATACCTATTCCTAGTACTCTTTCCCTTCTCAGAATAGTTCTTATTTAATTGTTGTTGTTCATCCTTTTTCTCTCTTATTTACTTATGTGTTCATGTCATATTCTTCGTCATTTTTTTTCTTGAAGGGAAGAGCTTAATATTTGCTGAATTAAATTACTCTTAGTGATGATCTCCAGTAGTGATTGATACCAAACAATATACCTGGCTGAAAAAGTATTGAACACCAAAAAAGCAAAAACAAAAAAACAAAAAACAAACAAAAAACCTTGGATTGTATCCCAACTTTTCAACTCTATCATTAACTTCCTTAAACTTCAGTTACACTGTCCATCAAATGAAAATAATACCGCTTCATCTAGTGTTTTCAGAAGGAGGAACTGTAGAGTGGTTCTTTAACTAATTTTAATTTTCCTCTTGATCATTTTAAAGTCCGTAATGATGGATCAGTCCATTTCCCTTCCTCTTCTTTTTTGTTCTCCCAGGAAGAGAAGCATTATAGCTCATGTTTTCTCTCTTCTCTGTCTCCCCCTCCAGTCCCTGAAATATCCATTATCCCATGTAGCAAGGAATATTATTCCTAAAACAGTTTCATCTTCACAGAAGAAAAATATTTCAAAAATCTACTATTGAAATATTATTTCAATATCCACCATTATATTTCAATATATTACACCCGTACAAGTATCTTTGGAAAATTCTTAAAAGTGATTTCCTTGCAGTATCTCAATTACAAAAGAAAAAAATGCAATGCATTTCTAAACTTTACTATGCAAAATATAATAATACCTGACTAAAAAGGAAGCGTTTTAGTATCATCTTTCAAAGAATCTACTTGAGTCAATCTTCAAAAAAACACAATTTGTAGCTATTTTCTTTCCCTAAATAATGTTCTCTTACTGTTGGAAACATCTTTCCCACAGAAACTCATTAAGAAATCTATTGGTATCCTACAAGTTTACTTGTGTCTTTAAATTTTTTTTTTACTTTTGCAGCATTTCATATACTTCTAATTTTTTAAAGAAAAAAAAAAGAAAACCTTTTTTTCCTTTTAGTAAAATGCTTTGTTGCCTAGGTCCATCTGCCTTGGAAATGTCTTCCTTAGTCACTTTACAGACTCCACATCATATATAAATTATCTGTCTTCATATTCAATAACCATTACCAACTCAGCTTTTACCATGTCCTCATCATTTTCCCCCTTATCTGCTTGCTCTATTTGTTTCAATTATATATACATACATATACACACACACACATATATACATACATGTATGTGTAAGTATATACATGCACACACATATACACACCTGTGCTCCTTTTTTCGCTTCTGGAATTTCTATTTTCCTCCATTATCCTTTATTCCTATAACAGTTGACTTAACAAATTAGCACTCTTTTTTTCTTCAAAAACCTTCGCCAAACTTTAATTCCTGTTTGGGCCAGGCAATCAGTAAAATCAATTATTTTACCATGCAGTAGATTTATCAGAGGAATTTGCCTGATTATTCTTCAGAACTGTATACTTAGGTCCAATTTAATTGCTTATGTAATTTCAGAATCTTGGGAGTTGGTAGAGACCTGAGCATTCCTCTAGTTCAAACTTTTGTCTGATGTATTAATCCTCATTACAACGTCCCATTACATGGTCACCTAGCTTCTTCTCCAACTCCCAGTGAGGATTTTCCACAGTATTTAACATCTAATTTCTCAAACTACCAGGCTCACTTGCCCACCTTGTGTCCTACCTATTCCAGCCCCAAAACACTGCACCTGTTTTCTATAATTAGAGTCAGTTTCTAAGGATGCACAACTCTTTGTGGCCCAGCAAACTCCAGATTTGTATTGAAAAGTTTTTTGAGTATTTCAGAAATATGATTAACTTCCCAAATAACCTCCTTAACAAATAGATTTAAATATGAAGGCCAGCAAAATGAAAATGAGATTAAATTCATTGGCACCACAATACCCCACAAATCAGCAGAAAATTGATGGTCAGACTACAGAGTAATAATTTTAAATGGTAGACTCAGAATCTTAAAAAAAAAAAAAGAACTAAACTTGTCTTAAATTATCTGGAATTAAAAGGCTCTGAAACCAAAAGGATACCCTTGCTTCTTTTATTACTACATTTTAAAAAGTTGACAACAAATTTAATGAGGGTTACTTATAGTTACATTACATTCTGTGGTTATAGCGCTTTACAGGTGTTGTGTAAATGCATTTACATTCATGTATTATATATACTATCTCATTTGATTATCAAAGCTGTGTGAGATAGAATGTGCCCATTTGGCAGGGCCAACATCCTATTCAGTGTCAATTACTCTGGTCCAATAGGACTTTTACTCAGTGTTTGTGTTGTAAGAAATGAAGGAATCCACATTCACCACCCAGGTGATTGAGGTTGTTTGCTGACAAAGGTATTCAACAGGATTATGTATACTTCATCTCAGGTCACCAGATTCCCAAACACATTGGGATATATTGTAGTATAGTGGTTGCTTTGGAAAGGAGAATGGTTTGGTGGCTGACTGTGGTGAAGGCCCAAATTGGTAAAGCTCTAGGCCTCATTGCAGTTCTCAGTCTAAAACTTCCTTAGGGATTCTACTTTGGCTATGATACAACTTAGGAATCCACTTTCCTTAGGAGTAGTGATGAGGTGAGTTAATCAAATGTACTTATTTTTATAATTTCTAGTAGTCCGTGGTGTAGTAAAAGGTCTTAAAAAAGCAATCCACCAGGCCTTATCATTACAATAGCATTTTGAAACAAAGAAGTAGAAAACTTTTCAGCAAAGGGGTAAGCATTAGGGACTTTACATATGAAGTCTCTCAAAGGAGGCCATGCTTTTATGGTCATGCCAATCTAGGTAAAAGGCACACTTGGGATAGGTTACGCATTACATTAAGTATCATATTCCTAGGGGTTAGGTAGGAGTTTTATTTGGACCATGTATGTGATGAAAACACAAGACAGAAGTAACTCCCCAAAATGGCAAAGATAGTGATCACAAATGTGGCTTCTGAATTATTAAACAATCTGACAAAAATATGCCTATTGGGTCACTGTAATGCCAAGCAAAGGCAACTTCCAAGGTTCGGAACACCAGCATAGTAACTCCCCATTTATTCAGTGAAAATTAAGACAAAACATTCATTAAAAAGAGAAAATAAAAATACAGTGTAACTTCATCATTTAGCAAGTTCTCAATTCAATCACAAAGTATCTCAATTCAGTCCCAAAATATAGTACCCAACCCTGGCTAGTACATTAATTTAGTCAGTCACAAAGTCTCTCTTCTCAAATGGAGTTTAGTTTCCAATTATAAACAAAGTATATTCATTTGGTCAGTCACAGAGCCCAAGAAGTCAAAAGTCTCCCACCACTGGATCACAACCCAATTACAATTATCATCAGTTAAAACCAAGCACTTTCTCAAAAGGGGCAATGGAGGGCACAAAGGCCATCTACCCCTAAGCTACAACAAGGTTAAGATATCATCACAGCATTTAATACCCAAGGAGAGGTCTTTTCTTCATCTTGACCCGAGGCAAGTTCTCAGCAAGCTCTGTTCCTGGGTAGACAAAACTTAAAAAAGCTACAAGATACATTGCCAGTGTCATCAATTCACTCTCTGCCTGCAGAACAGTCTCAGAACCCCTGAAAACATCAGCAAGACCCTCTTCAGGATTTCTGTACACATACAACAAGAAAATCCTTCTTCAGGGCTTCTGAACCAACAGCAAGTTTCCAGGACCTCTGCAACAACAGCATTGTCCTTCACCCACAGATGAATCTGGCAAAATAACTTCAAAACAGATAGAAAAAATACCAGCACACCACAGTCATACCTCCTCAGTTCTTGGCAGCTCCAGGTGGCAGCTCTCAAAAGGCCTGGGCAGCTCCAATTGGCCCTCAGTAGTCTCTCTCTCTCAGCAATTCTGGCCCCTGGCAATTCTTCTCTCTCTCTGCCTCCAAGATACTGCTCCCCAAAAGTTCTTCTGGCCCCCTCTGCTTGGGCCTGTCTCTAAATCCACCACACCAGCTCCTCCCAGTTCAGCCCTCTCTCTTCACATCAATAAGTCTATCCCACAAGTGGGATTCACAAGCTCTAGGTTTTAACACTTAACGCCCAAACCAAGCTAATACAAGGGGATCTTTAAATTCCATTACCATTACAGTCACCAATGTCTTCAAGACTCAGGTCTCCTGGACAGGAAGTATAAGTGTGTACATATACATATACATATACATATATATATATATATATATATATATACACACATATATATATACACACACACATACATATACATATACATACACATACACATATACAGATGCAGATATACATATACAGATACATACATTATACATATACATATACATACACACACTATGTATATGTATGTATGTATGTGTGAATATCTATATATACATATAGATATATAGATATAGATATATAGGGCTGTCTCTCCTTTTGGTATACATGAAAATTATCGATTGTTTTCCCCATATCAGGAATCTTCTAAGGTAGGTTACTTCCTGAAACTGCCCTTCAAGAGAGGACTTCATTCTGAAGATAGCTGCCGTATCATTTTCTTCAGAAATTTTAGAGATTTGAAGATTGCTACTGCTGAGAAGTTTGAGTATTTCTCTGTCTTGACTTGGACTTAAAATGAGGATAAACATTTAACCCAATATCTTTGCACAATTGTCATGAGATCTGAGCAAGGATGGGACAGTTTCTCTTTCATTTTCCAATGACACCAGATAGAAGTAATTGACGCAAAAGGAAATATTTCCCATATTTGTGGCTGTTTAGTTCCTCAGTCACTCTGCATTCCTTCCTCAGAAGTTCATCCTAAGTAAGGCTGCACCATTTTCCAGAATATCAGATAAATATTCAGTTGTTGCTACAAAAAAAGATTCTGTCCCTCTCCTCTGAATGTGAAATCTCTGTAAATCTATATCAAAATTACTAAGTAATATCTTTTACCCTACTGACTTATCTGTGCCACACATCAGAGATCCTTAAAAAAATCCTTTCATCAACTAGAATAATTTCTTAACCAATATACATAAGCATTTAGGAAACAAGAAATGAAACTACCTAATGTCTGACTAGAACTCTCTCTTTTTCACACATTGACTGCCTTCCTCTGTTATCTTCTTGCAAAGGTTTACAAGAAAACTCAGGGACTTCTCCACCCTTTGTAATTTCTACATTCTGGTTGATTAACCAACACATATTCATTGAGTGCTTGCAACTCCAGGACTATCCTAGGCACAATGTGGGTTACAAAATCAGAATAAGATCACATATTTTCTCTTAAAAGATTAGTTAAGGAGACTAAAATATAAGGAAACTAAAAATAAAAAACAACCATTCAACTCAATACACATTTCAAGGCTCCACTATTTGCAAAATCCTATCCTACTCTTGGGTAATACAATAGGATAATGCTTCATGAAATTTGCAATGCACATGGAAAATAAGATGCATAAATGCACCATATAAATCAAATGAAACAGAACACAGGGGCTTGAAAGTTGCAAGAGTACTTTTACTTTTCCAAGACCAAGTAGGAAAAGATCATTTCTAACTGGGGGATCAGGCATCATGGAAGAGATAGTGCTTGATATGGGTTTTGAAGGATGGCTAGCATTTTGATAGGAGGAAATTGTGAACAAGGCCTTCTAGACATAACGATAATAATAACCAGAATTTATATGACGCCTTGCGGCTTACAAGTAATTCTATCTATGGAAACTCTTTTAATCTCTACAACAAGCCTTTGAGTTAGTTAGGTACTATTATTATTATTCCCATTTTATAGACAGAGAAATGAAAGCTATAGTTAAGTTTATACAGTTATCAGTATATACAGTTAGTAAATGTTTGAGACAGGATTTAAATTCTAGTCTTTCTGCCTCCAAGCCCAGTACTCTTATCCACTCCACTCAGGGAATGGTAAGAAAGTATGAGATTTTTGGCAGCATTGAGAAGGGTATTTGAGTACTACAGTTTAGCTTGGACTTAGGATGTGTGTGTGTGTGTATTGTTTAAAATAAATAGAGAAGGTAGGGTGGTACCAGATTGTGGAGAGAATGGAAGACTAGGGAATCTAGGTTTTATTTAGCAGGCCTCAGGGATCCACTGAAGGGTTTTGAGTGGAGGAGTCAGCTTGTCTAAAAGGAAAAACTGTTTCCTTAAGAGCAACAATCCAAAATAGTTATTTAACCAAGTGCCAAATTATGTTGCATAGCCTGCAAGTGTTAGTGTAACAAGTCTTCAAGTAAGAATGGGGTTAGACATAACTATTCTACATTCATGTTTTCCTTACTGACTTCTTCTCTTTTATTTTAATAAAAGATTCAAGTTGGTTATAAGCCTGAAAATGTGAGGTAAAAGTTTTTTTTTGGGGGGGGAAGAAAGAACAAAATTATAAAAGTGTTGTAAACGGGGATACCCTTCAACTTACAGGATGGGTCCCCCAGATAAAGCTACCCCAGGTTCAAGGTAATCTATGCATCTGTGTCCACTCCAAAGTCAGCTTGTGAAACCCCACTGATGTGTTGAACAGTCAGTGAAGGGACACAATTAATTCAAAGTACAGGTATTTAACAAAAGAATATTATAGGAAAAGTAGCCCTCTCCTCCCTTCCACCCTAAACATTTCATCCATATACTTAGAACACACTATCAGTGGGAAGAATGGACACACATAAGAAACATGTATGGAGAAACATATATGGGGAACATATGTAGAAAGAAATACATATGGTAGGTGACTTACATCTCTGTTGCTGCAGGTCTGCTAATGTCTTTTGTTGATGTCATTGTGTAACTCCACTAGAATCACAGTCTGCCAAATGCTGCCAAGGCATGGCCCTATCAGATATCTGGCTATGGAGATTCTCTCTGCTCCCAATTTCTAGTTTCAGTTGATGTACTTAGTTTTAATGCCCTCTCTTCCTCATGAGAAGAGTAGACTCTGTCACGTTCCTTCAGTTAATAACCCCTAAACTTTTTTTCAGCTCTTTTAGGAAAGCAACAGCCTTTACCTCATCCACAATACAAGGAAAAATTGGTGAGGGGGTGGGAGGGAGGGAAGAAACCATCCTGGTCTTTTTCCTTTAAGGAATAAATGTGAAATGTGTTCCTCTCCAGAGTCCTGATTATGTGGTAGGAGAAATACCTACTAGAATTCTCAACAATGTGGTCTGGTATAATTCTTTTCCTCAAAAGGCACTGAAGCTGTCTTTCAGAGTTGACAATCTCAGGGTCATGATCATATGGGTACCAAAAAAAAAAAACCCAACCCAACCCAAATATGAGTTCCAACACATCTCTGAGTGTTGGTCAGCAGCCTACCATGGGTAACACAAAAGCAGGGAAATAAATTGAATCAATGCTGTATCCTGGATTGAACACAGTTTCTGTGCTTTGAATTTCCTGTTACTGTTAAGTAAACTTCCTTTTACCTTCCATTACATGGAAATCTCATTTTCTTCCAATCTTAACCCTGAGGTACCAATCCAATCTGATCTATTCAAGAGGACTACAGGCTAGAAGACCTTCATCTTCAACGGGAGACTTTTTTCCCCCAGTTAACCAAGATTAATCAAACATTGAGGAGAATCTTCCCAGCTAGCTTTTATTCTCATTTAATCTTTTCTTCCAACCAAATTTCCTCATCCAGGGGCTTGGGTTTCTCTGTTAGAGAATTCATGGCTCCCAATTTTAATAACACTCAACGCATTCTTAATCATCTGGCAACTTCCAGAATGTTCTTGGATCTAAGATTCCCCCATTTACTTGACTCCAAAACCCCTTCTTCTCTCTCATATAGATGAGTTGTTGCAGTGCTCTTACCTCAAAAGAGGCACAGAGAGAAAACTATGTAAAGTCATTGTCTCTCCTCTTTCGTGTATATAGATAGGGTGGTCCAAAAGTTTGTGCAGTGTTAAGCCATTAAAGCTTAACACTACATGAAGACTTTAAGGATTATATGCACACATATATACAACATATATGATCTGTATAGGCACACACTTGTATGCATATATGGATATATTTATGCATACATGCATACATCACCAGAAAAGTGAAAAAATGAGATTTTGGTCTCACCCTCAGGAAAGAAATGAGTCATTAGGATTGTAGGATTAAAGACATACATTTAGAGTTGGAAGAAATCCCAGAGGCCATCAAGGCCAAACCCCTCATTTTGCATATGAAGCAAGTGAGAACTATGGGAAGTAAATGACTTACCTAATATAACATAGGTTGAGTCAGAGGTAGAATTTGAATCCAGGTCCTTTGACTCCAGAAGCAGAGTGCTTTTTCCAGAAAGAAACACACTTGAGAAGGGGATGTAGGGTTATGGGTATACCTCTGTCTGATTTTTATACAATTTAGGTGGCATGCATAGGATTTCATAGCAAACAAGATGAACTTTATGTATCTGATGATGATGATTACACAGCTTGGTCCCTTCCAGGCCATTAAAAATACGTACAGAAAAAGAAATAAATAAACTTATTCCAGGGCATGGTTTTGTCTAGTTTATTTGTATATCTCCCTTAGTATCTAGCACACAGGCATCCAAAAACTGTTCTGTGAACTATATTGAATTAGTCAATTGTGGTTTGCACACGTGTACTCCATTTAACTTTTCACCATCTATGGTTTGGGGACCGCCAAATAGTGACGGCTTGGTTTCAAAAAGAATGACAAGTACTAGCTTCCTCCTGTTCCACATTCCATTTAGCATTAGAGACCTCAGCACCCTTTGCTGGGGAGCAGCTGTGAGACCGCTGCCTCTTTTGCCAGTCCCCCTCCATCTCTCTGCTCCCCCCCCCCCCAAGTCCAGCACTACACACAGTCAGGAAGCCACGCAATATCCTAGCTCTGGAATGCCAGCCCCCTGTTCCATCCCTCGTCCAATAAAATGATAACCCACAGATAACTCGACCACAGCACTCACACACCCCTACCATGGGGATGAGGGAGATCAATTTTCTTTTTCCCAATTCCACACTCCCTCACCCCCACCCCGCCCTGTCCCACAGCAAGAACAACAGAGCCCAGATCTTCATGCTTAAGTTTTGCAGAAGCGCGTGGCCCAGAGCTCCACAGGCCCCTCCTGCAAACCCGGGAGGTGAGTGTCTAAAGGAGCTGGTGGCAGTTGCAGCTGTGCCTGGAGGTGTGGGAAACGACGAGGAGAGACCTCCTCCTCACCTCATCACAACCCTCCCCCAACACAGACACAGACGCACACGTTGCTCGCGAGCGCGCACACGCTCGCACACGCGCACACACACATACACACACACACACACACACCATACATACACACACACAGCACTCACCCCCTTTCCTCCCATCTCCCTCCCTTACACGTCACGCAGCCACTTCCCCCTCACGGCGCGTGCGCCGGGCTCGGCTCAACTCTGGCTTGGGAGGAGGAGGAGGACGGGGCAGGAGCTGCTGCCGCTCGGCGCTCTGCTGGAGAAGCAGCCACAGCCGCCGCCGCTGCAGCCTGGGGCATCCTCCTCCTCTTCCTCTTCCTCCTCTTCCGCCTCCCCCGTGCCTCCTTCCCGCTTCCCTGCCTTGCCGACGCTCTGCTCCCTTCCCTTCCTCTCCACATCGGGAGCCGCCTTTGGGTCTTCTCTCTGTGTCTTCCTCCCCCCTCCCACTGCCCGGCGGGAACCGGGGGACCCCCGGGGGCGGCGGCCGCGGCTGCTGCCGGAGGGGGGACGGACTGCGATGAGGCTGGTCCAGAGATGCCGGTCCCCTTCTTCCCCCCTCTCCTCCTCCTCCTCCTCCTCTCCTGGGGCGGTGGCGGGGGCGGGGGGCGGCAAGAAACAAGGGCTGGCCCCTCCTGGGAAGAACCCCTTCGTGCACGAGCTGCGCTTCACCCCCCTGCAGAAAGTCCAGGTAGGTACCAGCCGTGGCCCCCTCTCCTCCCCTACTCTCCCTTTACATCTTCCTCTGGTAAGGGTTTCCCTCAGCCCCATCACTGCTCTCCCTCCCATGCCTTTTCTCCCGCCCTCTCTCCTTCCTTTCATCCCAGCTCCATTGAGGAGGTGCTGTTGGCTTCTTTCCCTTCTCCATGGCAGCGGAGGCTCTTCCCCCCCCTCCCCACCCCCTTACTCTTCTCTTCTCTAAGGGGGTAGTGATTGGAAGGTGTTAACTCTGTGGCTTCTAGAAAGGATCCCTTCGGCCCCCCCCTCTTCGTCCCCCCCCGCCCCAGTCTTCCCCGTCATCTTTGCCACCAGGGTATCTATCCCCTCTTCTGGCGGTGGAAAGGAATCTACCCCGAAGAAACCTGCATGCCTCCGGGCCCCTCTTTGCTTAAGGATGTCTTTAGCCCTCACTTCCCAACACCTCCCCATGTGGCTGACTTTCTTGCTTCCTCCCACCGTAGGTGAACGCCCTCTGTATTTAGCGACTAGTGTCTTCACTGCTTTCTAGACCCTGGCTTCCAAGCCTAGGTTGGATCTATGTCTTCTTGTTTTTTTCAAATGGAATTGTCTGTGTCATTAGTAGAAAGGAAAAAGAAATAACTTGTTATGAATTTTTTTACTGCAAAAGTAATGAGAGTGCTGTGGAACAGGTTTCTTTAGTAGAGCCCTTTTCGTGTAAGGACAAATGCTTGCAGTGTTTTAGGCATATTGGGTTCGGAAAACGGAGAATTTTTAGATAGTTTGAGTCTTGATTGAAGACATTTTTTTTAAAAAGGCCATCAGCCCACAATCCTTTACTGTAATGTGAAGTATATTTAGAATTTCCTGAAAATAAGCACATGTCATTTGAATTTTTCACCCTCTACTTAGAAAATGATGTTTTAGGGTGTTCACTTTTTGATATGGGTAACCTAATTGTTTTGACTGAAGTTAGAATCATTTTTTATATCATTTAGATTTTCAATAAGTGAAGTTCTGAAAATTTTCTAGTATGTTTTTTGTGTGCAGTGATTCATTTCATTCTTTAAAGAGGAAAATAAATATGTGTACCTTTAAGAAGTAATAGGAAAAATTACCTTTTTATTTTTATAATTTTTATTGATATCTTTGGCTTTTTATGTCACTGAAATTTATCCCAGTATCCCCTCTCCCAAAATGTTAACTATTTAATATTTCATTTCAATTAGCAGATTCAAACCTTTGTTGGCATTCATTGTTAGCATTCAGATAATGGTTATCATTCCTGTTTGTTTCCTTTTTTTTTAATTTTAAGGAATAGAATATATTGAATCTTCAAATTTGACATTCTGGTAGCATCAGATTACAAGCTTTGTATTTGTGCTTCTTTGAGGTGGCTCAGAAAAAGGCCTCGCTTCTGATTGGACAAAACATATAGTTTTAAAGATGAAAGAACTTTACAAGGCACCAACAGAACTCAGCTTTGTGGAAAAGATATTTCCACCTCTTAAGAACTTGATATGGAGGAAGAAGACAACTACAATTGATTGGCGTTTTCAAAGGCTGTTTTGAGTTTATGATTTTTGTTAGATTATTATAAAGGACTTTTAAAAATGGAATCTTATATTTTAGATAACAAAGTTCAGAAATTCAATAAAGTTTTGTAATTGAGATTTTACAAGCATCCGGAGAATTTTTTTAAAGTTGATTAAGTTTGCATAAAAGTGGAAATAAATGCAGTATCTTTTTCAATGAAGATCACCCTGCTTCATGTAGTGCCTTGGGGAGTGAGGTTAAAGAGAACAGAAACCAGAATAGTATTTCTCCCTCCACCACACATACACATTCTCTCCAGTGTGTGCATTGGTTGGGGAAAATGTAGGAAAATTAATCCATTTTTACTGCCCTAAAAAAGGAGGGAGCAGAAGCAAAACCAGTAAGATTCAGATTGCTGCTTTCTCTTATTGTAAATGTTGGAAGAACCATTGCTGTTCCCATTTGATAGATTGTGTAACTGTAATGCAGAGAAAGCGGTTATTCAGTTGGAAAGTTGGGAGATAGTCCAGGTTTTGTATCAGTACATGCCTTTTCCTAACAGATAAGTCCAGGTTTTGTATCAGTACATGCCTTTTCCTAACAGATGTATGACTTGGCATCAGTCTGTTCTGGACTTCCTTGCTACCAGTAATTCAATTAGACAAGTATTGGGGCGGGGGGGGGGGGG
>CM053594.1:266466119-266495659 GCA_028646575.1 Pseudocheirus occidentalis
AAGTAATTACTTAAATGTTAGCTAAAGTTTCAGATAAGTCATGTCACAGTACGGTGTTTCCATACTTTATATCTTCTAGATCATAGTAGCAGAAAAATACTTTCCGTTTCTTAGAGCAGTTTCTGCATTGAGAGGAATATTGACCTCTAAATCAGAAGAGTTGGGTTCCAATACTAAATCTCCTACATTGCAGCATTTTAACCCTCTGCAAAGTCACTTCCCCCTCAGGTTTTCTCATCAGCAAAATACCCAAGATTGTTGTGAGGAAATTACTTTGTAAATATGTAAAATCTTATGTAACTGGGAACTGAAGCTAAACATTTGTGAAGCAGGATAGTAAACAGTGAAGGAGTTTGGTTTTAAAGCTAGGAAGACCTGGGCTGAAGTCCTACTTCCAACATGTTTAGCTGTGTGTCCTTGGGTGAGTCATTTAACTTCTGAGGTGCTCTAGGAAGCTCTCAAAAACCAAATGACTGAGAAAGGTAGGTGCTGACCTGGTGTTTCCTTACCTGAGAGTTACCAGTGCCATTGAAATCATAGGTTCACTCCCTAGTGACCTTATCCAACAAAGTTCATACATGTGATATGAAATGAGTTTTCTTTACTATTCTTTCAGAACTATTCTCCTTTTACACAATTATATTGATATTTTTTGGTTTTATATCACCTTTATTATTTAAATATGTACCCCCAACCCTATACAGGGAGATAAACTTTGAAATTATGAAAAAAGAAACTTATGGGGGAGCAGTTTGGCAAAACTAATTGACATCACCTGACATCACTGTATGCCATGAGGAACTTTTAAGTGCCCAAATACTTTCTCTGTGGGTACTCTAGTAAATAGGACCATTGATTTAGCTGTGGATGTTAGTGTGCTGGGGCTATTTCCTTTCTCAGACTTGTCCATCTGTTCTTTAAATACAGATTTAGCAAGGAGTTGGAGCTTTTCTTTGGACTAGAAACAAAACACCAAAGGTAGTTCAAAAGAGCTATCAAAACCATTTGTAACATTTGAAATAAATTATTAAAAAGGTCTTTTTGAATTAAAACATAGATCTTTTTTTCCTTACCAAAGAAAGAATATGAATGTAGGAATAAAACTGAATTCTGGTGTTTTTTCAATTAAAATTTAATAACAAAATGTTCCTCTCTTAATTTTATATAGTTTGGTGTATTTGTGTAATTTTGTAGCATGTCAGTGTTATCAGTGGTTTGGCATTAAAACAACCTTATTTAAATTGACTATATCATATTTTACTCCAGATTTTCTATTGAGGAATTTTCATTCTCTTGTTCCTTGGTCCTCGGAAGACACTTAACATTAAAAGATTAAAGTCTATTTTCCCAGAAGTAAAAATATTCTGCCTGTTCTTTGAGAGCTGAGTGCCAAAAGAGATAACACTCATCTCTCGCTGGAGATAAAATATTTTACCTCTAGGAGTGTTTGCTGACATCACCAGTTTCTTGGCTCCCTTCCTCCCAAAGATGTAGTTTACTCTAATCCATAGAAGAGGATTATTGATGATGATATCGGATAAAGACAACTGTTCTGCCCTACAAACTAAAGGAGATATTGTAGTTATTGTCATATCTCGGATAGTGCAATATTAGAAATGCAGAGGGGTTGGAATAGATTGCATAACTACTCTCTAGGGTTTAGAGTATAGTAATTGATTTTCTGTAGAGTACAATTAATTCATCATCTTTGGTCTTTTAGTTACCTTTTTTAGGGTTTCTGTTTAGTTAGGTATTCTCATATAATTGTACCACATTAGGGTCAGATTTTTTTTTTAACTATGCATCAGCTCTCAGTCATATAACTTGGAATTTAAGTCTGGTGCATACTTTTAATAGAGATATATGGATTCTTATGTTTAAAATTTGAGGTAAAATTACTATAGGTACACTTTACATAATAAATGTGCAACAGAAAAAGTATGTTTAAGTGAAATTGTTATAATGTGAATTATTCTGAAATCACAAAGGGGGTTGCATGTACTTAAAGCAAACCTGTCCTTACAAAAAGTAAGTCACTTTCTTATTTCTTAGTTTTTTAAATTCAGGCTCCTTGTATGTTTTAAAAACTTGAATTAGATTGAATTTAAGATTACAGTATTTACATGTATTCAAAGTAACTTGCATAAATAAAAATTAGATACAGTTTTCAAATAGAAATTTGAAATGTCAAATAGCAATTAAGGTTTCACGTTCTTAATTGTAGAGGAATGATTAGGCATTAGTTATCTTTATCTTTATTTAACTAGGATAATACTTTTTCGTTCCATGGGAGAGGGTGTGTGTGCCCATATACATATACAACTTCCTTATGAAGGTACTTAATTTCATCCTGCCTGGACGTGAGGTGTTCTTGTTCAGTTATTTTTTAGTCACGTCCAGCTCTTTGTGACCCCATTTGGGGTTTTCTTGGCAAAGATACTGAAGTGATTTGCCGTTTCCTTCTCCAGCTCATTTTATAGATGAGGAAACTGAGGCAAACACGGTTAACCGACTTGCCCAGGGTCATATAGCTAGTACATGTCTGCGGCTGGATTTGAACTCAGGAAGATGAGTTTTCCTGACTCCAGCCACTGTACTACTCAACTCCCTTGCAGGTAATTCTACCTTAGTCCCTTTATGGTATACATAGAATGAACTATCTCCTATTCAGCACACATGCATGTAAATAAACTTTTTGGAAAGGTAAAGAAGGTGATAGAGCAAATAAAATAAATTTCATTCAGTTTGTAGATCGTTGCTCTCCAGCAAAAGGAATTCTCCACCCCCTGTAAAAAGAATCATGACAAATTTAACATTTTTCCTAATTAGAATAAAAAAAGATGGAAAAGAGCAAAAAAAGTAAAAGGAGGGGCCAGATCATAGAATAAAGCATAGTGAATTAGGTAAGGGTTAGCTAGTTCCCCTCCTTCCTTAGAGTGCTTTTTTTTTCCAATTAAAGGAGGGAGATTCTGTAATCTTTATTAACTAGGTCTAGTTTTTTTTTCCCCCCTTAGCAACCTCATGAGAAGGAAGTTAATATTTCACATACTTCAGTGTTAAATGACTGAACCAAGAAATTTAAGACCTAAAGAAATATATTTCTTTTTTGGCAGAACCTTTCAGAACTGTACATTTAATAGTGTATCTCAGGCTTTCAAGCTGGGACTATTTCATTTTACAGATAAGGAAACTGAGGCTCAGGGAAAGGAAGTGCCTTGGCTGTGGTTGGTTAACTCATATATGGTAGACCAGGGGTTTAAATAATTTTTTTTTACTTTACAAGTTTACTTAAAAAAAAAAAACCTTTTATATTCATCTTTTCATTGTCTCTTCCTACCTTAGGCCTATTTAAGGAACAGATATTTTAAAACCCATATTCCCAAAGTGAGTGATTAATTTTTTTTTGTCTTCTAAGTTCTGATTAGTAGACTAATGATGTTAAAAATCAGTGTCTATAAAAATGGTCCCTTGATGTGCTCTTCCACTTTGTCTTGTTGGATATACTCAGACATTTTTTGTTTGAAATAATAGCTATTATAAACCTCTTGTATCCTATGTTACAACTCTATCAACAGTTGCCTAAATCATAAATTTGAATAGTTTTAATTCCTAATAAAATTCCGTGATGCATCTCTAATTCATCAGAGAAACTGAAGGCCAGTCTGTATACTTAAGTGGTCTCAAATTTTCCTGTACTTTTGATTTACTAAGCTGTTTTGACTTTGCATATAAAGTGATTTTAAAATCCTCTCTGAATTTAATTTCCAAGTAATTATAATGTTTCTGATTTTCTCCACTCTAAAGTGTCTCACTGTTCACTTCCTGGGCTTTAGTTCTGAGTTCTCGACTCTTATAAATAACTCAGGAGGTGCCCAATCATTTTATGACTAATAACCAATTTTTCCTTTCCTCTCACTCCAATCCTAATCTCAGTCTCAAACCAAATCTCTTAGAATTTGTGATTTGAAACTGAAAGGAAATTTAGAGGTCATCAGATCCCATCATTTCAGTATAATGATGAAAAAATTAAATTCCAGAAAAGTTGTCTTGCCTCAATTCACATAGTAAATTAGGATTATAGTTAGGATTATACAGAAGCTTTATCTCAGGTATGGAGAAATAGAGATTTCCACTCTGCTTTCTTTGAAACAATGGAATTTCTTGTCTTTTCAAATTCTCCTGCTTGTTCTATCTGATGTTACTATTTTACCCCCTCTTAAACAAGAAATCTTGGGAGGAGAGAACATGAACAAGTGGAAAGAGCCCATTTCAGACTATATTTTAATCATATTGTAAAGCCCTATTTCTTTTATTAATACTACTTGCAGCCATCTCTTTTCTATTTTTGGAATTAAATCGTTGAAAATGCTGAATTATTCCATTATAGTCATTGGCTTGTGTAAAACTAGGTGGTGCAATAGATGTTTTAGACTTGGAATACAAAGACCAGAGTTCAAATCCAGCCTCAGATGCTTACTGACTGCTGTGTGATACTGGGCACATCAATTCAATTCAATAAACATTTATTAAGCACCTACTATGTGTCAGGCATTGGGCTAAGTGCTGAGAATACAAATAAGAAAAAGAAAGATTGTAGCTGCCCTCAAGGAGCTTATACTACAATGAGGGAACACAAGACAGTAGAGGAAGCTGGAAAGGGTGTGGGATACATCTTGTTCTGTGAAGTTGAGATGGAGGATTGCTACAGATGCAAAGTAGAATGAGTTACAAAGTCCAGGTTCTGCACTCTATAAAGAAAGATTACCTAGCCTCCCTCCGCTTCAGTTTTCTGATCTTTAAAATGGGGAAATAATAGTTCCTATGTCCCTATAAAATGAAATGATAATTGTAAAGCCATTTGTAAATCTGAAAGCACTATGCAGATGCTAGTTATTATTATTATTCTTAAGACAATTTTGTAATGAACCCCATAGATTCAGGCCTTGGAAAATTTACTTTGTATTTATGAGATAGTCTCAAATATTAGGGGCCAGGAGAAATTTTGGTCTTTTACAGAAAAAAAAGGAGTTAGAGAAGAGCAGAATGCTGCAAAAATGTACGTTGATTCCTTGTTACAAGTAGAATCGTAAATTATGACCACTGAGATTCTATAGAGGGACCTGAACATATCTTGTTATTTCCTCTGCCGAGTAGCGGGCAAACTAAAGCCCTGGAAACCAGCAGCCTTTTTTCATATTCTTTACCCTCCATCTCCCTATACATCAGAGGCTCTCAACCTGTGGGTCACGACCCCTTTGGGCATCAAACGGGATAACCTAAGACCATGGGAAAACACATTTCCCCATGGTCTTAGGAACCAAGACGCTGCTCCTCTATCCATCTGCAGGGGGATCCGCCGACATGCAGATACGCCCACATAGGAGTACTAAAGGGTCTTGGCATTAGGAACCACTGCTATACATCTTACAGTCTCCAGGTGTTCCCCATTCTGGTTAACATTTGTCACTTTCCTGATTGTTCTACTAGTAAAATTCAAGTGTGTTTTTATATAGTTTGAGAATAAAATCATATGGCTAATGTTAGTCTCTGTGATGAAATTACCAACAGAGTGATTAGGAATCTTCAGATACTATAATGAAAATAATTAAGGTTTAACCCTAGGTCACCACTTCAAGAAACGGCCAGCACTCTGGGGAGTACCTCTTTTGGGGGTCTCCAGTTACTAGAGAAGCAGTCTGGAGGGGTAACTATGAGAGTTATCCATCACCCTTTCATATTTGATGGTATCCTAGTACTCTATTTAATTGCTTTGTTGAAGTCCCTAACCTTGACAAGATACTACTTTGCTTAATTACTTGTTTTGTTTGGGTCTGACTCCATTTGCTCTCACTTTTCCTGCAGATTGTATTTCTGAAAGAATAACCTTTGTAACATAATTCAATTTAACACACATGTATTAGGTGCTGATGGTATAGTGAGCATTGACCTAGGTTGTATGGAAGACTCAAAGTTTACATAATTACACCATAGAACTCATCATAGGGTTAACATAAGCAAGATAACTATAATACCCCATAACATACCAGTCTATTAGAGAGGTTTAGAACAATTCTGTAAGAAGTCCAAGGAGAAGGTAATTGTAGGTAGAAGAGGGAGAGAACCTCATGGGGGTGGGGGGAAGGGGATGGTGTTTAGGTTTGCTTTGAAGAATGAGCAGGAATTTAATCAATTAAAGAGGAAACCTTAGGCCTAGGAACCAGGATGATCAGTGGCACAGAGAAAGGCCAATGTAGGAGATGGACAAGGGACAAAGAACAGTCCAGTTTTGCTAAAAACTTGAGATTTATGGAAAAAAAATAGTACAGAGGAGATAATGGGGAAGGTAAACTGATGTCAGATTATGAAAGTACTTGAACGCCAAAAAAAATAGGATTTGAACTTTATTTTGTAGACAATAGGAAGCAACTTAATGTTTTTGATCAGAAGAATGACGGGAGAAATGAGAAAGATTAGTCTGAATGTAAAATGAAAGATGGATTGTAGTGGGGAAAGCACAGAGGTAGGAAGATAGTCAGGAAGCTATTTCAGTAGTCTAGGTGAGTTGTAAAGAGAAGGGAAGTAGTATTTATTAAGTACCTGCTGTGTACTAGTCATTGTGTTAAGTGCTTTGCAAATATGATCCCATTTGTTCATTTTGGTTGAAAGGACATTCAGATTAGTAAGGGGTGCTGAGTTGAGCGATGTTGTGGATGACTTGCCAATGACAGGATTTAAGTGAAGAAGGAACATGAAAAGATCATACCAAGGTTTCATTGTGTGAGACTGGCCTTGCTGGAAAAAATAGTGAAGTCAGCAAGAGGAACATTTGGGGACTTGAGGGGGTGAGGAAAGTAGGCAAGGTGGGAGAAGGAGAGGAGAGGGAAAAAATATATGTTGTGGGCATTCTAAACTTGAGGTGCCGGGGGAAGCAGTTATTGATCTGATCAGCTGTGTCAGACACATTATAACTTGACTATCATAGTGATGTCATTTTGGTCCTTGTGGAGAATGAAGAACTACAGACACTGCCAGGGGAAAGGAGTGGGTTTAGAATTTGAAAGACAAGCCCTACCTGGAGAAATAGATTTGGGTGTTGGGTGCTTAATACCACCCTGGTATTAAAAGTGTTTGATAAAGTGGGAGAATACAAAAGGGAAGAAAACGAGAGCTCATCTTGTTCCACCAGGCAAAGTTTGAAAGGTAATGTTTCTGCTTAGTCCACCTTCCTGAGATGAGTTCTCTTTCTGTATTTTGTAGTGGTTTATGGCACAGAATTGAACTAGAGCTAAGTAACAGAACCTAGACAAAGTGGCTCTTGAAGTGATTAATCTGGTTTAATTATTCAGAGTGGATTAAAAGTAGAAGAGGTAGAAGGCAGGTACTAAATTAGGAGAATTTGTCATCATGCAGATGATCCATTTGAGGACTATGTATATGCCTGTAGCTGTTTCTACTTAGGAATTTCTGCCCAAAGACCATCTGGCTTGCCTGTTTGCAAACAATCCAAGATGAATGGTTAGATTTCTAGAGAAAATCTAAATTTAAGTCTCAGGCCAGCCAGAAAAAGAATGGCCAAATTTTAAACAGTTCCTAGCATGTTCTTATAAAGAAAAAGGAATCTATTGTCAATACTGTGTTAGGTTGCATTATTTAGATTTTTTTGAGGTGATGTGAAAAAACATCTATTTCTTTTCACTCTTTTAGAGGAAGAAGGATATCAGTTAGCTAACATGATGTCATAATATGGTTGTATAGGAGGTTTCCTGATTGGCTAAGAGTGAGCTGTAACTGTGAGACCTGGGGGAATAGATAGATCCATCATGTGCTGGGATATCTTGAGAGGCATGACTCCATTCCCTTCTGTGGCCAGAAAGGAAAATGGATACTAGAACATCTGGTTTTTAATATGTAAAGGATCTCAGGCCAGGGGAGGCCTAGGAACCAGGCATTGGATTTGGCCTTGATTTGAGTCAGAAGACTTAGTTTCATACGGTCACTATAAAATACTACAAATTTAGTTAGGCACATCATTTAACTTGGAGTCAAAGGATCTGGGTTCAGATTCTGTCTGGTGGATTCCTGTGTGGTCTTGGATAAATTACTTAAAACTTTCTGGGCTTCAATGCCTCATGCTGTTAAGATTCTGTGATAAGTTTTGGTGCCTGTCTTTTATAGACTGGACTTCTAAGATATGCACTTGTAACTGCCATACCCAGGCTTAGGGTATTTCTTAGATTGGATATTCTCCATTCCATTTATAAGTAAGCCCTAAGAAAGTCATTGTTGTGATCATTGTCTAGAGATAGGGGGTACAAGGAAAAGAGAGAAATTTGTTCTAAAATTTGGGCATTCACAGGCCAACACAGTAACTGGGGTAGGAGAATTTGTAATTAGATGCAGCAGATCTGTGAACGCAAGGAGCCAAATGCATCTGCTTGGCTTTACTGGAAAATTGATTGCCTTACAGCCTAGAGGTAGATTTGGTGATCCAGGAAGTTGGTAAAAGCCAAATATTGAGAGACAGATCCTGTAGACAGGTTTTAAGAGATGATGCTATTAGTAAAGAAGTGTACTACTTTTCAGTGAAGCCTATGGCTCTAATTTTTAAAAAAATTATTGTTATTAGGAACTTAATCAGCATATAGATAGTTCATTTTTCATAGCCTTCCCCTAATTGTCTAATTGTTAGACATTTTGGAGGTTTAAATATTTCAAGTTTCTTGCATGTTCTATCATTTGGAATATTTTAATATTGAAAAAGATTTTTTAAAAAATTAACTCATTCATATGGTCACTCAACTGCTTTTTGTGTGTATTGAAGGATCTCTGAAGGAACAGGTTGATTTCATTTGAAATAAATTCAGCCAACATTTATTAAGTGTTTACTTTGTGCAAGACACAGGGATATAAAAACACAAATGTAAATGTCTTAACTCAAAATCTCCATAAGTAGGTAAATACAAAGGAAGATAAAGTATCTAAAGGACAGATTAAATGATGATCAGACAAGGCTTTGTATCTATATCTTATTTGGTCCTAAATTCTCCCCTTTTCCATGGATCTGACAAATATCTTTGTTCTCCTCATTTGCTTATGGTATCACCCTTTATGTGTAAATCATGTACCCATTTTGACCTTGGCTTGGCATATGGTATGAGATGTTGGTTTATATCTAGTTTATATCTGTGTTGTTTTTTAGTTTTCCTAGGAGTTAAAAAAAAAAGACTTTTTGTTCTAGATGTTTGGTGTTTAAAATGATTAATATGGAAATGTTGTACATGATTGCACATGTATAACCTATATTGTATTGCTTACCATCTCAGGCGGGAGGGAGGAATATAATTTGGAACTCAAAATTTAAAAATAATGTCAAGTAATGGTTTTAACATGTAATTTGAGAAAAATAAAATATAATAACAATAGAAAGAAAAGGCCTGCTATAGGAGGAGGTACCTCCTAATTTATACTTTGAAGGAAGGTAGGGATTTTACAAGGCAGAGGTGAAGAGGGAGTGAATTGCAGGCATTGTACAAAGGCAGAGGGAGGAGGAAGAATATATATGAGGAGCAGTGAACAGGGAGTAATATGAAATGATTCTGCAAAAGAATATGAAAGCCAGATTGTGGAAGACTTTAAATCCCAGTCCAAGGAATTTTTATTTTAACCTAAAGAAAAGAGGGACCCATTGGAAAAATTTTAGTTGGACAGTGACATGGTTAGATCTGTGTTTTAGGAAAATCCTAGCAATATGAGGGATAGAATAGAGGGGAGAGTGATGGGAGATGGGGAATTCAATTAGGATGCTACTGCAATAGTTCAAGTCAGTAGTGACGTATATCTGAACTAGGGTAGAAACCGTGTGATGGTGTGGGAGTCGGAGGGTAAATGGGACCTCTGAGAGAGATATTCTAGAGGTAGAATCAACAAGATTTGACAACTGAATGGTTATGAGGATTGGAGGATAGAAAGGAGAGTCAAGAATGAATGGAAATTTGTGAACCTGAGTGCTAGCAAAGGAAATGGAGAACTTTGGAGGAGTGATGGGTTTAGGAAGGAATATAAATGGAGCACTTTTGGACATGATGAGTTTAAGTTGCCTGTAGGATATCCAGGAGATGTCCAGGCTTCTATTTATGAGAGTTCAAGAATGAGATTACAGCTGAATATAGACTTCAGAATCAACTGCATAGAGGTGGTAATTGATATTATTGGAATTCATCAGATCACTAAGGTACAGAGTGTAGAGAAGAGAAATGAAGAGAACCCAGGACAGATTATTTGGGAATGCTCACACTTACTGAGCCAGAAGAAAATGATGATCCAACAAAAGTAACTGAGGAATGCTCCAACAAGAGGAGAATCTAGCAGGAGGAGCGTCATGGAAATCAAAAAGAGAGATTATCCAAAAGGAAGGAGCATTCAACGGTGCCAGGCTGTAGAGAGGTCAGGTAGATAACCGCATAAAGTAAATGCAAAAAAGGCGATTATTGGTAATCTCAGAGACAACCATTTCAGTTGAGTGGTTTGCAAAGCAATTTAAGGAGTGGAAGGTGAGGAAATGATGGCAACAATTGTAGACAACCTTTCTGGAAGGTTGATTGTAGAAGGGAAGGAGAAATGGATAATAGCTTGAGGGAATGCCAGATCATGTGCAAGGGGTTTTTGGTTTGTTTTAGAAATGGGAAAGATCTGGACTGGTATATGAGAGTCTATGGATATGGAAATATTAAAGATAAGATAAAGAGAGAACAATGGGAGAGGAGGCAAGATCCTAAAGGACCCCTAGGGCAGAGAACAAGAGCAAAAGCGGAAGGATAGCCTTGTCAAAAAGGGCCACATCTTTAGAAACTAGCAGAGAAAGGGATGAGAATGGGAAGTTATGAGGGGCTTTTATTGAGGAAAAATGAAGATCTTGAAACAAATGACCTCTGTTTTCTCAGTATGGTAAGTGGTGATGATACCTTCTGATGAAGAGCAGAGAGGAGGTGATGACATCGAAGTTATAGAGAGAAGAAAGTTTGGAACAGTAGCTATGGAGAGATAAACTGGTAAAGTCCATCAGGGAGGAATGAATGAATTGCCATGTGAAAGGCTCACTAAAATTAGGTAATGTTAATTTGTTGGGAACCTAGTCAGCATGTTTGCCTGACTTTTTCAAGCAGTGTTCGGTGAAAATTGATGACAGATCATGAGGAGAACCCAGGACAGGGGGAGCAGGCCATAGATCAAAAAGAAAAGATGTTCAGGAGTAAATGGTTGAGTCTGCTTCTAGTTTCTATGAACTCTTTCACTTACAAGCCCAATAATGATATAGCTCAGTAAAAAGACATGCAAGTTTATTGACTTTGAAGTACAATTCCAACTTGTTTTCTGGTCTGTTTCACAACTCTAGAGGGCTTTAACATATCTGTTTTCCTGCAGCCCTTTCAACATCCATTGTTTTTCTGTTCTGTCATCTTTGCCAATCTAGACCCTGAGATAGAACCCGAGTTGTTTTAATGTGCATTTTCTAATTTTTAGTGATTCAGAGCATTTTTTTTCATATGGCTATTGACAGCCTGGATTTCTTCCTTAGAAAATGTCCTGACCACATTCTTTTTTTCTTTTTTTTTGGCTTTGTTTTTTGGAGGGCAATTGGGGTTAAGTGACTTGCCCAAAGTCACATGGCTAGTAAGTGTGTCAAGTGTCTGGGGCCAGATTTGAACTCAGGTCCCCCTGACTCCAGGGCCAGTGCTTTATTCACTGTGCCACCTAGCCACCCCCTGACCACATTCTTTAACCATTTATCAACCTGGGGATGACTTTATTTTTATAAATTTGAATCAGTTGAAAATGAGACCTTTTTCAGAATTTAATTTTTAAGAATGTGAAGTGTCCTGAGATTTAAAAAGTTTGAGAGCTGCTGCTGTACTTTATTGTATTTTATTTTTAGTTTTTTGTTATACTTGAGGAGAGTGCACTTAATACCCAATGTGAGAATATGACTTGGGGCCTGTACATAATAGAAGTGGCCTTTTATTTCAAATAAATACCTTAGAACAGTGGTTCTCAACTTTCCTAATGCCTCAACCCTTTCATACAGTTCCTCATGTTGTGACCCCCAACCATAAAATTATTTTCATTGCTACTTCGTAACTGTAATTTTGCTACTGTTATGAATTGTAATGTAAACATCTGATATGCAGGATGTATTTTCATTGTTACAAATTGAAAATAACCCACAGGTTGAGAACTGCTGTCTTAGGAAAACACCCAATCAAAGACCATATCATAATTGAACATTGATTTTTCTGACAATTAGCTTTATTTCTTAATATTGTACTGCCATTAAGTGCTATCTGTAAAGATAGTGACTGCTTATTCTTTTTATTATTATTATTATCATCGTCATCATCATTATTATAGGTGATTGACTACTGCTTTTAATTAAAACTTTTAAATTTCTCAAACATTGTGACAATTTTGCTGAGGCTAACATTCAAGTATATGATAGGTTATAAGGAATATAAATGTGTGACCATGATAACTGATAACTATCCATTTCAGAAAACTTGCATATACTTGCAATTTTTAGAAACTTTTAGAGTTAAACATTGCACCTCTCACTTCTTGTTATCATTTATCCTTCTCTAGTTTATTACTTACATTACTAACACTTTATAATTGACCCACTACACTTATGTAAGTTTTCCCCCCATTTAAAAAAACCCAGATATTTTACCACCAATAAAAGGATAAACACCAAAATCACAGTTGTCACAGCTAGGAACAGAATTTTCTTCCTTGACAATTTCTGAAGGTCAGAAAATTTACTGTTTAATGTTTCTTTAAGTATCCCTACTTTTTAAAAAATAGGTCCTGGGTTTCTGTGAACAAGCACTGAGAACTGCTTTGGTAATGACTGTTAGCCATTTTGGCTAATTCTGATGGGCAGGAAGGAAATAAATGTTTTGTTCTGAAAATCTGGTGGGAATGAAAAATTTTCAAAGGATAAAAACATCTAAGTATACATGGTAAATTTTGTACCACAGAAAAGTATGTTGGAAAGGGACTTGCAAAATGGCCCATCTCATGCCTGTGTATTGTAACTGATGATCTGTTTACATAACTGAAAAGCCAATTTTATAACATCAATTATTTTATAAGATCAGTTTTAATTGTTTCTAGTATAAACTTTGCGTATGATCTATGGTCTGTTGTGATCAAACAAGTCTTGAGTAATTCAGTGAATCAGTAATTTCATCAATATGGATACTCCTTCTGACAGTAGGGATTACAACCAACCTGTACCTTCTTAACCTGTGTGACTGTTTTCATGTGTTCCCCAAACTATTCCTGAAAGGAGTCAACTTAGAATCACTGTGAGGCAGCATGAGCTTTCCATCTGTTAGCCCTTGTTCTTGGTACATTGTAGCAATCTGTCTCTTTTCTTGTCATATATCTCTTTGATATCTTGCATATCACTAAGAGGGTAGACTTTGTTTTTAACAACGTGCTACAAACCTGTTTATTCCCATTGCACCTAGCCATAGCCTTCTGGGCAACCAGCAATTATTCCTTGGAAATTGTAATATTTAATGATTTGTAGCCCCATAGTATAATCAAAAGAATATTGATGATGCTGTGTTACCCCTTGTTGAAATATAGGTTGATTTAATTTGGAGAGCCAGTAACAAATTTTAGGAGGCATTTGGTATCTTCTCATCTTCAACAATACATATGCACATATGCTGCAAGTAACATTATGGAGTTCATTTTGCTTATGCTTATGACAGATATTGCGGTGGGAGATGATCAGGTGTTCCATAAAATGATACTTCTTTTCACTTTTGAGAGCACAATAAAACCTGCTCTGCTACCTCCTTCATTTGCTTCATCGAGGAGAACCTGTGAACCATCTTTCCATTCAGCTTTAACTTCCTTATAGCATCTGATTTGATTATAGTTAGATCTCTAATTTTTCTGATCATATCTGACCTCATTATAGTTAAAATGTCAAATTGATATGATATGATTCAGTTCATTTAATAATATACCACTGTGGTCATTGGAGATATATAACTATAATTGCATTTATAGTTTACCACGTACAAATATATACTATATACATATATTTTATATATATATATAGCTATAAATGCATTTATAGTTCTCAGCAATTATAGTTTTAAGATAGCCTAAAACTGACTTGATTCTTAGATAGTTCTTAATAGTTTTTAGAGGGATATTAGACATGTAGAAATCTAATTTAGTTTTTAAAATATATGATGAACCAATCTAATTCATAAATCTTAGCTTTTCTTCCTTTGTTAATCATTTGTCTTTCTCCTGTTTTCCATAATGACCTACCTACAGCTGATATGCTGAGTGATTATCAAGAAACATAGATTCTTAAAAAAATACAACATTTAACAAGGAGACAACAAAGGCAGGGCATAACAGATGTGTCATTAAGTTCACTCTTTTGGTTCTTATTTGGTCCTCACAAAATCACAGAATTTGAGAAATGTAAGTCATGTCAGCAGCTGTCTAGTCCAATTCAATCATATTGCCCACTAAAGAATACCTCACAAGAAATCATCCACTTCTGTTAATGATCTCAGGGAAAGCTATTCAGTTATGTCTCAAGACAAAGCATTCCATTTTTGTATATTTCCAGTTGTTAGGAAGTTTTTCCTGATATTGTCTTTGTAACTTTTGACCATTGCTTTTCCTTCTGCCCTATATGACTAAACAGATTAACTCTAATCCTTTCCTCAACATGAAAGAAATGACCAAAATACTTGAGAAGCTACAGCCAGGGTCACATGAGATTTAGCATTTACCACTATCAATAAAAGAATGGTGTGGAATATGATGTGCTGGAAGGCAGAGGAGCTAGGATTACAACCAAGAATAACCAACTCAGCAAAACTGAATATAATCTTACAAGAGGAAAAAATGGATATTTAAAAAAATAGAGGACTTTTAAGCATTCCTGATGAAAAGATCAGAGTTGAATAGAAAAATCTGACTTTCAAATAGAAGACTCAAAAGAATAAAAAGGTAAACATGAAAGAGGAATCATAAGGGATTCTATAAGGTTAAATTGTTTAATTCCTATATGGAAAGATTATATGTGTAACTCCAAATTTATTTTAATTATTTTCTTTTTTTTTCAAATAGAATTTTCTGACTTCTTGAAGTATTTTCTCTTGGTGGCTCTGGATTTTAGCTATAATATTCCTGGGAGTCTTTATCTTGGAATTTCTGTAGGTGACTTTCTACTTTGCCCCCTAGTTCTAAGATATCTGGACAGTTTTCCTTTCTTGAGAGTACAAGTATCATCTTCTTATGTAGGATGCAATCCAAGCTCCTTTGCCTTCTGGAATATCATATTCCAAAACCCTCTGGTCTTTTGGTGTAGAAACTGCTAAGTTCTGTGTTATCCTAACTGTGGCTTCATATTTGAATTGTCTTTTTCTGGCTGTTTGCAGTATTTTCTCTTTGATCTGAGAGCTTTGGAATTTGGTTATAATATTTCTGAGTTTTAATTTTGGGATCTCTTTCAGGAAGTGTTAGGATATCAAGACAGTTTTTCTCTATAATTTCTTGAAGATGGTATCTAGGTTCCTTTTTGATCATAGCCTTCAGGTAGTCCAATGATTCTTAAATTATCTCTCCTGATTCTATTTTTCCATGAGATATTCCACGTTGTCTTCTATTTTTTCATTCTTTTTTATTTTGCTTTATTGTTTTTTAAAGTCTCATGGAATCATTTTTCACTTGCCCAATTCTGGTTTATAAGGCATTATTTTTTTTCTTTTTTCTTCTTTTTTTCTTTTTGCTTTTTGGAGGGCAGTTGGGGTTAAGTGACTTGCCCAAGGTTACATGGCTAGTTTTGTGTGTTAAGTGTCTGAGACCGGATTTGAACTCAGGTCCTCCTGACTCCGGGGCTGGTGCTCTATTCACTGCACCACCTAGCTGCCCCAGGAGTTATTTTCTTTATTGAGCTTTTGTACCCCTTTATCCATTTGGCCAATTCTACTTTTTAAGTAGTGTTTTTCTTCAGTGAATTTTTGTACATCCTTTTCCCATTTTTTTATGTGCTTCCTTTGCCAAATTGTATATTTTTTTTTCATAATTCTCTTCCATCTCTCTCATTTCTTTTCTGAATTTTTCTTGTGCTTTGATATTCTCTGTCACCATAGAAACTTTCTATGGTCAAGTTCTTTTTTTGTTTGTTTGAGGGGGGGAGGTTGCTCATTTTTTCAATCTATTTCATCACTTTAACATAAAGTTTGGCCATGTCCCTGTGTTGAATTGGGCAATACCTTAAGCTTCTTTCATGGTGGCCTGTGCAGGGGGCCATGGATCTTTGCCTCTGGGCTGCACCTGGGTCTTTGGGGGCCTCACTGCTGGGCTGTGCCAGGGGCCTGTCCTGGGGTTAATAGCCTGACTGGTGGCTTGTTTGGATGCTGCCTGTACTCTCCTTTTATCCCAGTGAGATAGGCCTTTCTTGCTGACTTTCGAAGTTGTTTTGGGCTGGAAAATTGTTTCACCTTGTCCTTTTGTTAGTTCTGCCACTCTATAATTCATTTTGAGGCAATATTTTATAGTTGTCTAGAGGTGAATTTGGGAGAGTTCAGGCAAGTTCCTTCCTTCTTCTGCCTTCTTGGCTTTTGCTCTCTCTCCTTCAATGATTCTTAAATTACCTCTCCTTGATGGATTTTCCAGGTCAGTTTTTCCTATGAAATATTTCACATGTTCTTCTATTACTTCAGTCTTTTGACTTTTTTTGTTGTTGTTTCTTAATGTCTCATGCAGTTATTAGCTTTGACTAATTCTGATTTTTAAGGATTTTTTTTTTAGTAAAGTTTTTCCTCTTTTGCTAACCTATTAATTTTGGAGATGTTTTTAAGTTGTCTTCTTTTCTGTTTCTCTCTTGAGCTTCCCTATCACCATCGAGGCTTTTTATGGTTGGGTTCTTTTTTTTGCTGGTTCCTTCTTCCTACATAATTCTTGAATTTGAATTTTATGTTGGTGATGGACTCCACTCATCTCTGGGGGCCAGTGAGAGGTCTTGTCTGAGTGTCCTTCTTTATGGCTTTAATACTACATTCACAGGTTAGTCTGGGGAAGGGGGGCATGTAAGTTTCCGAAATGGTGTCATGCGAGGGGAGGTGTGTTCATTGCCCTCGCAGTCTGAGTTCTGCAAGTTGGATTTTTTGGCTTGTGTATAGTTGTTTCATTATTCTCCTGCTGGACTCAGTAGTTAGTCTGCTGGGAGTTTCTGTAGGTTCAAAGCAATGCAACTGCTGGCTCTGTTTTGGTCTTGGTCTCTTGCCCTTGTTATTCCACTGAAGACTTCTATACTAGACTCAGGTTAGCAACAGTTTTATTTATTTAGAAGCAAATTCTTACTAAAATGTGAACACAGGGGCCTTAAAAGCTCTGATAGGAACATAATTTTTAAAAATAAATCACCTTACCTTAATTTAAATCCCAACTAAATATTATTTCCCTTGAAAAATCACTAAATTGGGAATAGGCAGGTCCACCACCCTTGCCTCCTGTATTCCCTCTTACTGTAGAGGGCAACACTATCCTCCCAGTTCCTCAGACTTGGAAGCTAGGAGCCATTTTCTATTCCTCCCTATCTCTAACCCCCATATTCAATCTGTGTCAAGACCTATAGATTTCACCTGTGCAACATCCCCTGAATATGCGCTCCTTCTCTCATCTGACACTGCCACCACTCTAGTGCAAGCCTCCATCTCCTTACACCTGGACTATGGTGATAGCCTGCTGGTGGGTCTACCTGATTCAGATCTCTTCCCACTTCAATTAGTCACTAAAGTGATCTTCCTAAAGTGCAGGTCAGATCATGTCATACACACCCCTCTTGTCTAGAAATGAATATAGAATGTTTTGTTTAGCATTAAAAACCTTTAATAACCGAACCCCCTCCAACCTTTCCAGTCTTCTTATACCTTACATTACAGTCACATATTCTGTAATCAGTGACTCTGGTCTTCTGGCTGTTCCACAAACAAGACACTCCTTCGCTATCTCTTAGTTTCAGGCATTTTCTCAAGATGTCCTCTGAGCCTGTAATGCTCTCCCTCCTCTGCTCCATCTGCTGACCTCCCTAGCTTCCATCAAGTCCCAAATAAAATCTCATTTTTTACTGGAAGCCTTCCTGAACCCTCCTTAATGCTTTCACTCTGTTAATTATTTTCTGTTTATACTGTATATAGCTTATTTTGTGCATATTTATTTGCATGTTGTCTTTCTCCATTAGATTGTAAATTCCTTGAGGGCAGGGACTATCTTTTGCTTCATTTTGTGTCCCTAGAACTTAGCACCGTGCTTGGCACATAGTAGGCACTTAATAAATATTTATTAAATTATTTAAACTTTGCTAGATAAGGCAGTTTTAATGCTTGGCACATACTTCATAGCTCTAATAATGATTTCATTTCTCAAGTACTGGTTGAAAGCAAATATATTTTACATTTCTTGTTCTGTCTTATTCAGAATATTCTATGTTTTTGGAGACATTGACATTTTGTAGCATGAGAATTATTCCTTTACAGACTAGGATTTTTTAATTCTGAAGGTGAGAAATGCTTTTAAAAAGTTTCTTGGGAAGTTATTTCCTTTTCTAAATATTAAATTGCAAATATTTTCTTCCAGGGAGTCGGTAGTAATGTAGGACTTTTATTTTTGATATGTTAAGAAAGAAAAAAGGGCTTTTAGTTTTGATATGTTAAGGCAAAATAGTACAGTTATTTTTTAAAAAGTAATGGATTTTGGAGTCAGAAGACCTTAATTCAGTTCCTGGCTTTACCATTTACCAGTCATCTGAATAAGTCTTTTACTCTCTCTCAGCCTCAGTTTCCTGACCTGTAAAACCAAGAGCTTACACTGGTAATAATCTATCTAATTTTTTTTTTTCTGTTTTCAATCCTGTGGTTCTACCCTTTTACTATTTGACTTTGGGGTAAACTCTTGACTTCCCTTTGTCCTGGCTTCTTTGACTAAAATGAAAGGTTTGAAATATAAAAGGTTTCTAAAGTTCCCTTTCAGGTCTAGGATTATATACATGTTTTGATATTTCAGAAGATCTAAGATTTCCTCAATGTGGCTTTTCCTCTCACCCCTACCAACTGAAACCCATCAGCAGCTCTCACTGTTTGACTTTAGACTGTGTCCTCCTGTAAATTCTCTGTAAGGAATCCACTTCTTATGGTGAGGGCCTTCCTTTAGATTCCTTGACATTTTGTGCGTACCAATGGAGAACACAGCTTGTCACTCCATGACTGGCTCACCTTCTTATTTTTGTCAGTTTTCTGAGCCATCATTTACAATGCTTCTGTGCAATTCTTTACTGTAATCTCCTCACATATATCCTGTACCTCTCCATTATCTTTGGATGACCTTTAACTTTAATTCTTTCAAGATTGTTGTATTCTGTGACTTGAGGCCAAACACCAGGAGACTTACCAAGATGTGAACCTCACATGTCCTACTTTACATAAAATAATGTTTTCTTCCTAAAGTCATGTCTGTCAGTTAACTTAGTTCAGGATAATGCTGTAAGTAAATTTAGCCAAAACTAAGACACATAAGCAAAGGAGCAGAAATATCCATTTTTTTTTCTCCTCAATCAGAAATTCTATTTCTTTCCTATGACTTTCAGTTACTCCCTATATCTTTCTGATATTCCTAATACATTGTGTTTGATACTCTGGTTACCATATAGAATATCAATAGAATATTTGCTTGTATGTCATAACCACCCTGTTAGATTTCCCTAGAGGACTGGTAGTAATTGGAGTAAGGTATGGTTTGAGTAAGTTAGAAGAGGAGGCAGAGTAGTTCTTCTGCAAGCTAGGAACACTTACAATAAGACTGGAAATACAAAATAAAGTGTTCTTTGCTTTTTAGTCATAATTGCTTTGTTCAAATGTATATTTTAGAAGTATATGCATATTTTCATTTCTAAAATTTGTTTATAATTATACCTTTATAGGTGAATAGTAGAATTTCTCCTGACCAATTTTGGTCCAGATTTACCTTCTCTGTGGAATGTATGCTTATCAATTGTCTTGACTTCCTTACCACTAAATGACTTATGTAATTCCTTTTGACTATATCAATTTGCCCTTTGGGGGATATTTTCCTTTCATATGTTTTGAATTCCCTCTCTTTTTTGTTGCCATTGTGTAAAAAAGTACGGTTCTTAAGGCCAGAGACTAGATCTTATTTTTGCTCTGTCTTTCTAATGGTCCCAGTATGATACTCTTTATGTAGTAACCACTAAATAAAAATTTACTCATAGTCGCAGTTATTTTAATCATCTCTTCATCATAACTCTACTCTCTAATATCTTGGTTGGATAGTTTCAAAGGCGTCTCTAATGTATTTTTCAAGAAAGAGTTGGTATAATTTGAAACCCGTTTTCCATACAAGATTTACAAAATATAATTAATTGCAAATTGCCTCAGGCTTAAAATTGTCAAAATTTAAGTGTAAAAACAGGTCAAGTATAACTGATTTTGCAACATACTTTTAAATATGCTTTATAAAGCTGTTGCTATATTAGGAGCAACTACATATTCTCTGGTGGTTCTTCTCATCCTTCCTGGAATCACATTTTTCTTCAGATAAGAAGCTTTTTAAGACCAGGGACACTTGTCTTGTTTCCCTTGTGTCAGCTTCGTGTAGTAGGAAGGGCCTTGAAAAGACTAGGAGTCAGGGAATTTGAGTCTTTTCTGTAAAGAATTTGATTGACCGAGAAAACTAGTTATTTTGATGTTATGATGTAATTCTTTAGTCCTGTTATTACAGTATACCTAATCCCTATAGAGACAGAGCATGAAATCATGGAAATCTATAGGGAATATAACCGTATGTATTCTGTTGCTAAAGCCCACTAGAAACTTTTTTTTAAAGCCTCACAAAGTCATGTCTATATAGGAGGTAGAATTTTCTAGGACCAGAATTGTTTATAGAAGATGACCTAGTGAACTTATTATTTGGTCAGCTGTCAACTCTTTCAGCTAATGAAGGAACATATGATGTAGAAGAATAGAGAGAAGTACAAGGAACTGAAAAAGTCTCTTTGGGAAATGTCAAGGTGAGAATGACCCTAGAAACATTTGGTTTCCATGCAATCACAACAGTTGCTGGATTGGACAATGAGCCTACAACGTAGATCATCTCTTAAGTAGACACCTGAGAATTTGATTGTAGGTGAGCATGTGAAATTTTTTAATTGAAATATAATTTGAAATCATGGTCAACACTAATTTCCTGTGTTAAAGAGGTGACAGGGAGGAGAGGAAGCCATGACAAGGATAATACAAAACAGCAGTTCTTCCTTAATCCTTTGTCTTGGAATGAATTTAAGTTTTTTTGTTGTTTTGTTTTGCTTCATCTTTTCTTTCTACTTTGGGGGCAGAGGATTTGGGAGAACGAGGTTGATAGCAAGGAAGAATGGCCGGAAGTAATTGAATATGAAAGAGAGGCCAACCTATTATTGGCAATCATGCCTGGATAAAATACAAGAAATAGTCAGTCTAGGAGAATGACTGATGTTGTTACTGTCCAATTAGGAATGACAGAATCATCACTGTATTGTATAGAAGTATCACATGCTGCAACTTTGGAGAGGTCACGTGTATGGTGTACTGTGGGGTGAGGGGGGGAACTGGTAGCCTTGAGACTGCATGTAGCCCTCTGCTGTGGCCCTTTGAGCAAATCCAAACTCTACAGAATAAATCCTTACCCTTTTTTCTGTGAAGTTTGGATTCTGTCAAAGGGCCATACTTGAGAGAACTAAATGTGTTCTTGAAGCTGCAGGTTTTCCACCTCTGGAAAGAAGCCTGGAATGGGAGTCAAGAAATCTGGGTTGACATGTTAAATTTATCTCTTTTACAAAAGCAAAACAGAACTGAGTTCACTAAACAGGCTTTGCATGTTTTAAAGCTTGATGTGATTAATGTGTTTTTGAGTTTAGAGAACTTCACCCTTGATTGTGAGTTCTTCTGTTTTGGGATCCTTCTGAAGACAACTTCCATGACAGTGCTGAACACTTTAGGTGAATATGTCTCCCTGTTTTATGTGACTTTGATTTTAATGCTCAGAAGGTTGTTCAGTAAAGTTATCTTTAGTCATATCTGTCATATAATCTTGTATGGTAGTGTGTGTGACAGATTAAGGACAGCTTTAAAAGTGGAATATTGTCCTGTTTAATAAAATATTTATTTTTTAAACCAGAGTGGAATCTCATTCCCTTAATTTCTCAGGCAATTTTCAGGAAAAATCTGTCTCTTCCCTTCTCATATACTCATCAAAGTTGTGTTCCTGAAAGCCTTTCTAAAAATTGGTGTTTAAAAAGCCCATCTTTTCCATTCTTCGGGAATCATTCTTTATTTGCAATATCTTAAAAAAAAATCAATCCTTCAATACTTTCAAAATTGTATTGACAACAGAATTCCTTTTAATAAATTTCCTCAGATACAGGTGTTTTTTCTGACTTCATTTTTATTAAGTATCATTGCCACTTTCCTACCATGTAGTGCTTTGGATTCTGGAATAATGAGTCTCAATATTGTGGTTCCCTTATTGTTGAAGAGAATGGAGGGCTATAGGAGCAATAGCAATTCTGTTTAATTTTTTAGTCTATTTTTTTTGTCTTGTTTCATCTATAAATACTCCCAATGGTTCTGACTTAATTGAATCCCAGCACAAATTATCTGCAAGCACATTTAATCATCTACTTTTCACTATATTGTGAGATGAAACTACTTAAGATTTTTCCTACTTTTCAGTTTCTTCCATAATATTTTGCTAAGGAGCTTATACTGAAAGCCTATGTCATCCTTGGCTATTATGGCTCTCCACTTAGTAAATATAACAAGTGTTTCTTAGGTGAAATAGCTCCCTAGTTCTTGTGGAAATTGTTTTGAATTGGCAACAACTTTTGAAATGAATGGTGCTATGCAGAGCCTGTATCTTTCCTTTGGTCCATTTTTCCATTTTGAAGAATCAACTGCTTGTTTGAATTGTGATTGCTGTAATTGTGCATGTTTTTCTTCTCACCATTAGCCTTTCTTACTTGATATTTTCTTCCAGCTTTACTCTAACCAATGTAGGATCTGACATAGTCACTGATTCTAAAATTACTGCTACACATATAGACAAATATGGTCTTCCCGTAAAGACCTAGTCACTTTCATTTTTTTTGTCATAGTGGTGATATTAGATTCTCACTAGATTTAGTACTTGTTAATTCTCTTCCTGAAAGTTTTTTTTTATGTTTGAGAAAGCCAAAAAGCAGAAAGAATGACTTCCTTGTATAATTTAGTGTATTTTTATGTTGACCTGCCTAAAATGTGGCCTTAATTTTTCAAAAAGGAAACCACTAGCTAATTCATATTTATAAGTATAATACTTGTGACTTTAAAATAATGTTTTGTTATTTTGGATGCAGTTTCATCAAACTAGCCAGACTGTGTCAACTTTGAAAGTTTTAATTATTTTTAAAAGTTGTTCTTTTTTTAATATCAAATTTGTTTCCGCATACTTCTCTTGGGTAAACATTCTCAATCACCTCAATCTTTCTTCATGTGATACTTTTTATTCCTTTACACCATCTTAATTTCACTTTCCTATACTTCTAACATTCCTACTAATGTATAGTATTTAAAGCATAATATTCTTGGGGCAGGACTCCAATGTCTCCCAGATATCCACAGTGCACTCTTAAAAAAAAAAAAAAGAGTTAACTTGCATAAAGAGCTGAGAAATAGAAGTATGTATAAAATGATTTCATATATATAATGTGGGGGGGGGTATATACATATTTCTGTCTAGTGGTAGCTATCTCTAGGAAAGGAAAAAAAGAACAGAAATTTATATTATATATTTATTAGATATTTTATTATATATTCATATTTATCATATACTAAATATATAAACAATATTATTTTTATAAACACATACTTTATTATTATGTACTTATTGCTATATTTAATTATTTGAGCAATGTAGTAAATATAATGTTAATCTTGCACTTGGGTAAAAAATAAAACAAAACAAAACTCAAGTATAAGATGGGAAAGGAATGGACAAATCAGTGACAAAAAAGAATAACTATCAGTAATATATTTCTTTAATATTTATAATGTATATATTATCTCATTTGAGCCTCACAACAACCCTATGAAGTAGATATAATTATGCCCCTACTTTACATATGAGGAAACAGATTGAGAGAGATTAAGTCACTTGCCTAAAGTCATATATTTAATTCCTGAGGTAAGATTTGAACTCCTGTCTCCTGATTGAGCACTCTATAGTGGACTGCAAGTGCAATATGAATTAATATCCTGATGTGGCTGTTAAAAAAGGTTTGCACTGAGAGGAGCATAGCTTTGAGAAATAAGGAGATAATATGTTCTACTGTACTCTGCCCGCATCAGACTTCATCTGGAGCCTTGTGTTCAGTTCTTGGCATCAGGATTCTGAGTATCAGAACATGGATAAGCCAGAGTATGTTCACAGGAGGGTAAAGGGGATGGTGAAAGAAGGTCCTCAGGTTCATGATACAGAAGGATTAATTGAAGAAATTGGACATGGTTAAGCTCTGCTTATGTTCAAGCATTTTAAGGGCTTTCATAGGGGCAATGGAGCAGACTTGTTCTCTTTGACCAGGGACTATAACCTGGAGCAATGGGAAAAGACCGCTTTAGAAGGGAGGCCAGAGAAACTGCCCTAAAATTGGTGCTGCCCAAAAAAGGAAGTGTTGCCTCCAGAGGTGCTTCTTTTCCCCTGCTTGTAGGTTTTCAAGTGGATGTTGTACAACAGTTTGTTGAATACGTCACGGTGGAGATTCTTTGTGTGTAGACTGAACTAGATGGCTGCTGTGGTGCCTTCAAAATCTCAGATTTTGTCATTCTGTGATAACATTATGTAAGAGATAATAGCTAAGATAAATATCCAATTTAAAGTATTTCAAAAACCTGGTTTGGAACATTCACTTTTTTTAATATAGACTTCTCCGTCTATTAATTGAGGGGTTAGATGAGATGATTTCTAAAGATTCCTGTTTTCTGGGATTCTGTGATCTTACAGATCTATACAATGCTTTGTTCCAGTATAGTCAGTTGAAGCTTGTGAGCACAAGAACATGAATCAACATGAATAATTAGGCTGAGTGAAACAATTTAGCCAATAGCCAAACAGTCAATTGAGTTGTCAACCAAATAACCAAATCTACTCTTCCCCATTCTCAGGAGATAAACTTCCAGATTAGGTGTGACCTAATTTGGTCACAATTACAAATTTACAAATTTGTAAACTTTGACAGCAAAGTCAGGGCTTTGCTGGGACTAGAAGCTATTTTCTTGGGTCATTGCCTGGGACAACAAGCTTCTAGAGCCAGGGTCTTTAGTGAGAAGGACAGAATAAGCTTGGGGAAAAATTAGAGAAGCTGTAAAAGCTGAAATCTGGAGAATATTTCTGGGGTTAGTTGTGGAGGAAAAAGAAAGGATAGTCACAGCAGGAACTTGCTCTCTGTCCTGTATGAAATTTTCTAAAGTTCCATAACCTAGAGGCAGCTAGGTCTCTTCACTTATCTGGAAAGTCTTACTTTACCCAAAAGGAGAATTTAGAGGTAGAAGGACTTCAGAGGTCATCTACTTTAATCTCTCCATTTTACTTCCTTGGAAACAGAACCACAAAGAGATTAAGTGATATGCATGGGACCACAGAAATGATTAGTAGTGAAAGAAGAACTTGAATTCAGTTCTGTAGATTGCAGATTCACAGTATTTTTCATTTCTCCTCATTGTCTCAGAAGATCAGGACTAGAACTCTGGTCTCATTGATCTTATTTCTTTGGTCTTTCTAGCATACTGCCATTGCTTACCTATGAATACATTATTTTGAATTTAATATTTAGGAAAGGAAATTACTGTCCTCTGAGCTATAAAAAGTGTTCCTTGATCTTAGAAGTAAATGTCCCAATCTGAAAAGGGTACCAATTCTCATACCACTAAATACCAATTTCTATGAAAGCAGTACATTTTTCTCTCCAAGATGTACATACAAAATATTAGTTTTCAACTGGCACTTGAGAAATGAAAACATTATTATGGCTAATGTGCCAAGAATTAAAACCATGTTATTTAGCAGTGTTCTTTCCTCCTTCCCCTTCTTTCTATTACTATTCATATTAACCTAACTGCAGCTAATATGCTAGCAATATCTCTACTAACAGGTTCCTAGTGTATTGCCTTTTTGGAGGGAAATTAAAAGCATATGAATATTGCTTTACAAAAAAAACCAAACTTTCCATTTGAGCTTGCTGAAGATGGTGGAGTGAAAGCAGGAATTCACCTGAGCTCGCCCATGAATTCCTTCAGTTACCTCTAAAAAATAAATTGGAACAGATTTTAGAGTGGCAGAATCTATTGAGAGATGGACTGTGGCAGATTTCCAGTCCAGGAAGGTGTGGAAAATCATCTGCTAGGATTCGTTGTGCTGGGTAGGGGGAGTACAAACCATGGGGACTGTACCAGAACAGACCCGACTGTAGAGGCGCTGGAGTGAGCCCAGGCAAATTGACTCACCCACCACAGGGGCAATTCCCCAACCTCTCACCTCAGGATGGGGTTCTGTGGGAGCTGAGGTAAGAAACAAGTACAAGGCCTGCAGCAGTGGCAGCAGGTACTCCTGGGGCTATCAGCTCAGTCTGGATGTTTAAAAATTGCCTACCTGAACTTCCAAGAGCCAGGATAGAAGAGTAAACCCCAGATGCTCACATTCCACATACTCTCCCTTCCCTCTCCTTCCCCTCCCCATCTTTATTGACTTTGAAAAACCCAGAGAATATTGCCTCAGGGTAAAATTCTGAAATAGTGGCACCAGCCAGACTAGGGAAACCTGGAAAAAGGGTGTAGCTGTGGCTGTACTGAGGCTAAAGTGCAGGATGGGAGGCATCCCAACAATCTTAGCCAACCCCAGGGGAAGTGGAGCCAGCAAGCACTAACACTAGAATCCTAGGTGTGCCTTTGTACAACCAGGGGAATTGGCAGACACCAACATAGCTCCAGCCACCAGCAGCTGAGCCCACCTGAGCTCTAGCCCAGGAGCACAGAGGCAGAAGTTTGAAGCTACCAGACCACCCCTCCCCTACACCTCATGCTGTGAGCTTCAGCGTAACTCTGGGGAAACAGAAAGTCCTGGCCCCTGGCCTTGGTCTCAGCACTTCCCAGCCAGAACCAGAGGCTACATCATACAAAGCCAGTAGGCAGGCCCCTAGCTCCCAGCATTAGAAGTGTGGTTCAGAGCCCTCTGTACTCCAGAAGCAGAGATCCACTTTAAAAGCCAGAAAAGAGGCAATCACAATGGGCAAAAAGTAAATTGGAAAAACAAAGAGTTTAGAATCCTGTTATAGTGAGTGGGAAGAAACAGCTTCAGAAGAGGACAGCATTGACCTATACTGACATCTGAAATCTCAAAAGGGAATATGAGCTTGTTTCAAGTTCAAAAAGCTTTCTTGGAAGAGCTCAGCAAAGATTTTAAAAGCTAAATTTTAGAGATAGAAGATAAACTGACCCATTATTTTAAAAATACAATTGGAAAAATGGGAAAGAAATGTCACTGAAGAAAACACCTCCTTAAAAAATACAATTGGACTAATGGAAAAGGAGGTTCAAAAACTGAAGAAAACAATTCACTGAAAATTAGAATTAAACAAATTGATGCTAATGACTCTATGAAGAATCAAGAATGAGTCAAATAAAATCTAAAGAATGAAAAAAAATAGAAGAAAATGTAAAATATCCCATTGGAAAAACAACTGACATAAAAAACATATCCAGGAGAGATCATCTAAGAATTATTGGTTTCCTGGAAAGCCGGGATGAAAAAAAAAAGCCTGGACAACATCTACCAAGAAATCATCAAGGAAAATTGACCTGAGATCCTAGAACCAGACGGTAAAATAGTTGCTGAAAGAATCCACTGGACACCTCCTGAAGATCTCAAATTGAAAACTCCAAGGAATATTGTAGCCAAATTTCAGAATTATCAGGTGAAGGAGAAAATACTGCAAACAGCCAGAAAAAACAATTCAACTTCTGCAGAACTACAGTCAGGGTCACACTGGACCTTGCAGCTTCTACATTAAAAGATTGGAGAGATTGGAATATAATATAAAGCAAAGGAGCTTGGATTACAATGAAGGATCAGCTACTCAGCAAAATTGGGCATAGTCTTCCAGGCAAGGAGATGGTCATTCAATGAAATAAGGGACTTCCAGACCTTCCTGATGAAAAGGCCAAAGCTTAATGGAAAATTTGATCTCCAAATACAAAACTCAAGCGAGACATAAAAAGATAAACAGGAAAACACACACACACACACACACACACACACACACACCTTGTTATTCAATAAAAGCAAACTGTTTACATCCCTATATGGGAGGGTGATACCTGACAATATTGAGAATTGTATAATTGTCATGACATTTAAAAGGGATACGCATAGTTAGAGGGTGTGGGTATAAATGAACTAATGTGATGATTTAAAAAACCTTATTAAGAAGTGCAAAGGGATTGTAATGGGAGAAGAGGAAAGGAGGAGGCAGAAAAGGGTAAATTATACCACATAAAGAGGCATTAAAAACATTGTAGTAAAGGAAAAGAAGGGAGGGCGATGAACATTGTATGATCTTTATTCTTGTTGGTTTTGGTTCAAGGAGGGAATAGCCCACTCAACTAAATATAGGAATCTAATGCAAAGAGACACAAAAACTTATTATAGTAAAGGGAAAGAAGGGAGGAAGAGGAGTGTTGTTTGAGATTTACTCTCATTGGATTTGGTTCAAGGAGGGAGTAACATACTATGTTAAATATAGAAATCCAACATGCTCTATAGGCAGTAAGAGGGGAAAGGGTAAAGAAAATGGGGGCAATTAGAAGGAAGAAGTAATAAAGGTAAAGAGTAGGAAAAGGGAGGAGGTAGTTAAATGGAAAATGCTTAAGGAGGGGAAGAGAGAAGGGAGAAACAAAAACATAAACAGGGGAGGAAATAGGGTGAAGAGAAACACAGAGAGTAATCATAACTGTAAATGTGAATGGGGTGAACTCTACCATAAAATAGAGGTGGATAGCTGTAACGCCAAGCAAAGACAACTTCCAAGGTTCAGATTGCCAGCATAGCAAACCCCATTTATTCAGCAAACATTCACAGAACAGAGAAAGTCAAAATAGAGTATAACTCATTTATTTCACTAGTAAGTTCTTAATTCAGTCCAGGTACTACTCCAGCCCTAAAGGGTGCATTCATTTAGTCAAAGTCTTTTCTCATATGGAGATCAGACTACTTCACCCCTAGGCAGTACATTCTTTTAGTCAAAGTCTCTTCTCAAAAGGAGAGAGTTCTTCTCAAATGGAGATCAGTTTCCAATCATAAACAAAATACACTCACAAAAAGGCCAAAGGTTTCCCACCCCTGGACTCCAAGTAATTACAATACCA
>CM053594.1:266496159-266520632 GCA_028646575.1 Pseudocheirus occidentalis
CTTCTTCAGGGCTTCTGCACCAACAGCCAAGTTCCAGGACCTCTACAACAGCAGCGCTGTCCACCATCAGGTGAATCTGGAAAAACAACATCAAAACAGACAGACAAAATACCGACATCACAGCCATACCTCCTCAGTTCTCAGCAGCTCCAGGTGGCAGTTCTCAAAAGTCCTGGGCAACTCCAGTGGGCTCTTAGCAATCTCTCTCAGCAACTCAGGCACCACCGGATACTGCTCTTCCCAGAAGTCCTCTGGCCTTCTCTGGTCTTGAGCCTTCCTTTCCATACATGGCTCCTCCCAGGTCAGCCCCCTCTCTTCACGTCAACAAGTCCATCCCACAAGTGGGATTCATAAGCTCTGGGTCTTAACACTCAACCCAAAACCCAAGTCAATTCAGGGGCATCTCCAAATTTCATTACCATTACAATAGCAGAATGGATTAAAAACCATAATCCTACAATATGCTGTTTACAAGAAACACATTTGAAATGGGGGATACATACAGGGTAAAGGTAAAAGGCTGGAGTAGAATATATCATGCTTCAACTAAAGTGAAAAAAGTAGGGGTAGCAATCCTTATTTCAGACAAAACAAAAGCAAAAATAGATTTAATTAAAAGATAAGGAAGGACACTATATCCTATTAAAAGGTACCATTGACAATGAAGCAATATCATTACTAAACATATATGCACCAAGTGGTATAGCATCCAGATTCTTAAAGGAGAAGTTAAGGGAGTTAGAAGAAAAAATAGATAGCAAAGCTAAACTAGTGGTGATGAGGTATAGGCTCTGGGACCCCTCTCCCCTTTTTGAGCTTTCCTTGAATCTTTGAGTCACATACTCTGGGAAACCTCTTGAAGTCTGATTGAATCTTCAGGAGGCATTTGAAGAGGCCATAAGTATTTCATTGTGGCTGGGCCCAAACCTCTTACTAGCCTGGCCCTCCATTGTCCATCAGCTTCCCGCCCTTGAGCCCATCAAAATATCAGTCCCCCTCCCCAAACTCATTACTGGAGTTTGACCTCATTAACTCCTCCTGAAGACCCTCCCCAGGCTCCTCCTCTGAACCACCCCTAGATTCCTCTGTATATAAGACCCCATCTTCCCTCCATCTTTGTGAAGTCACCGTAGAATAGCTTAGCAGAGATTTCTTCTGTGAGAGTGCTGTGGAATGGCTTGGCACAGACTTGCTCTGTCAGAGCACCGTGAAATAGCTTAGCAGAGACTTGCTCAGTGAAAGCTCCATAGAACAACCTAGCATAGACTGGCTCCTTAAGAGTCTACCCCATATGGCGAACTTGAACTTTCAATAAACTTTACTTTTTCTTTGGCTGAGAAGACTTGAGTGGAATTCTTTCCACAGGACCTGGTATGTTGGTATTTTGGGGTCTCAGGCAGCCCTTAACCCTCTTTGGGTACCTCTTCAGTGGGATCCTCAACCTCCTCCTCTAAACTTGATAAATCTAACCTTAAAATAAACAAGAAGTTAAGGAAGTGAATAGACTTTTGGAGAAGGTAGATATTTGAGCTTGTTATAAGAGTTATTTGGTCCTGGGGGAATACCCTCAGATATTTGTCCTTGGTCCTATCTTATTTAACATTTTTATCAATGACTTAAATGAAGATGAGCAATAAATTTGCTGATGGCATGATACTGTGGGGGTTAATTGTTAAACTGGATGAAATGATGTTAATAATAGTGTGAAATGACTACTAAATGAGCCATTGTGATCTTTGGGACAATTAATAGAACAAGGCACAAAATAATATTACAAGTTTTCTGTAGTTAAATCCTATCAGATGAAGGAATATATTTTATTCCCCAATATATACTTTTTGATCCAGTGACACTGGCCTTCTGTCTGTTCCATGAACAAGACACTTCACCTTCTGTGCTTTGGGCATTCTTTCTGGCTGTGCCCCATGCCTGGAATGCTCTCCCTTCTCTGCTCTGACTGCTGAGCTCCCTGGCTTCTTTCAAGTCCCAACTAAAAATTCAGCTTCAGAAAGCTTTTCCTAACTCATCTGAATTCCAGTGCCTTCGCTCTATTAATTATTTTCTATTTGTCCTGTACATAGCTTGCTTTGTATATTTTTGTTTCTATGTTGCCTTGCACATTAGAATATAAGTTTCTTGAGGGCAGGGACTGTATTTTGCTTCTTTTTGTATCCCTAGTGCTTATCTTAGTGCCTGACTATGCTTAATAAATATTTATTTATGAATGGATGGATAGATGGATGGATGGGTGGATGGATGGATAGATGGATGGATATGATGTTAGACTGTTTAAGAATTAAGCAGCCTTCTTTTTCATAATAAAAAACCCTACCACTCCAAAAGCAGTTAATGAACAGCATTTAGTAAGCATTTACTATGTGCTAAGCCCAGTCTTTCCAAAGTAAGATGATAGCATGTGAATGGCCATAGGAGTATTTTTTTTCTCTTTGACCTTGTGCTAACAAATGGAATTTCACTTTACTATCACTTTCTTGTTTTTTTGTTTTTTTTGTTTTTTTGCCTTTTTGGAGGGCAGTTGGGGTTAAGTGACTTGCCCAAGGTCACACGGCTAGTTTTTGTGTTAAGTGTCTGAGGCCGGATTTGAACTCAGGTACTCCTGACTCCAGGGCCGGTGCTCTACTCACTGCGCCACCTAGCCGCCCCTACTATCACTTTCTAATACTAGCCCCTTATTCTCTCCTTCTCCCCTTGTCCCCTTCTACTAAAAATATGCAATAATGGCATCTTCCTTCTAGGTGTCATTCTCTAAAACTAACTCCTTATTCCTCCCTTTCATTTTTCAAAGCTTTCAGTCCCCTAGCAGAGCAGGGGATTAATCAAGTAAATTCAGCATGAATTTATTAATTACAAACCATGTGCTAGGCATTATCCTAAACAACAGGAATATAAATAAAGGTTTAAAAAAAAGAGTCTCTGTTCTCAAGGGGTTTGCAGTCTGTTGGAGGACAGAACATACAGACAACTATGTGCAAATAGATCTATACAAAGCAAATTGGAGATAATTCCAGAGAGAAAACACTAACGCTAAGGGTGACAAAGAAATGTTTCTTATAGCAGGTAAGACTTTAGCTCATATTTGAAAGAAGCCTGGAAAACCAAGAATCAGAGAGGAGGGAGAGAGTTCCAGGTATGGGAAAGAACCAAGGGAAAATGGTAGTAGTATGAAGATGGAATGTCTAATGTGAAGAACAAGGAAGAACACTAGCTTGTATAGTATATATAGGAGAATAAGTTGTAAGAAAAATGGAAATGTAGGAAGGGGGCCAGGTTGTAAAGGGCTTTAAAAGACAAGCTAAGGATTTTCTGTCTGATCCTGGAAGTAAGAGGGAGCCACTGGAGGGACCCTAGTCAAGTTACTTAACCTAATACATGGAGACAACTGTATAATCAAAGAGGGCCTTCCTCATTGGGAATTCCCCACAGTGGTGAAATTATAGGTCTGGACCAAAAAAAAATGTCATCTTTCTCTGATTTTACTTTCTTGACCTGTAGTAGAGTTGTCCCAACAACCCATCAAAATCAGGCATATGCATAAATTCACACTTATGGATGTGCACATATATGTATATTTCAACCCCCCTTTAAATTAGGAGTCCTTTACTTTGAGAACACTATGAAAAAGATGATCTCATTTTATCTTTATATTTTTATGAAGATAAAGTTATGTAGTGAGAGAGAATGTCAATGTATTTTACAATGCTCTAAGTGTCTTTTAGAATTTTTTCTCAATTCTTTTGAACCTTGGGCATTTTGAGTCAAAAGGAACCCGAGAGGGCATATAGTGTATATGACAATACTTTCCATATAGTGTACAAATCCAATGTCTTGGCAATTACCTAGTCTGTTTACTTGACTAATATTTAGTCTATTGAACTCACAGAATTGTTGTGAAGAAAGCATTTTCTAAACCATAAAGACTTATCTAAGTGTAAGTTATTATCATGTCATTACTGTCACTTCATTGATGTTGGGAAGAACATCCTACTGCTTGAAACATGTTATTATATTGTTGGGTAGGGCTAATTGTTAAAAAATTATTGTAGAATTGAGATGATCTTCCTTGTGGAGCTCTGCCAAGCAGGGGAATCTCCTTTCCTCTATATGCCAATTTTTCAGAAACTCAAATAGTCAGTATCTTCCTTTTTGTCTTTATCTCCAGGCCAAACACCTTAATCATAATTTCCTCATATTGTTTTGGTTTCATTCTATCAAAATGTATCAGTGTTACTCTTAAAATATGACTCTCAGAATTGAATGTAATGCTGTAGCACCAATGCAATATTTACAGTGTCCACAATCATGATAAAAACCATGACTATAAGCATCACATGATGTTCAATCACAAAATATACCAAACTCTCCAGATAGAGGATAGAACTGAAATATTTATTTAGACTCCAGGAAACCGAATCCCGAAACCAGCAAGCTGATTCCATCAGAATACCAAAGATATTCATGGGCCATAATAATGCTGAGAGCCACAGCATCCTTCAGCCTTCCCACAAACCAATACAAGATCAGTATCATACCCCTTGAACCCAGAGGTTCTGCTGTTGGCTATGTATCCTAAAGGAGGTTAATGATTAAAAATTAAAAAGTCCTCACACACACACACACACACACACATACATACACATACACACATCCGGTCCAGCCACATCTCCCATCTTGCAGTTAATTCATTGTGTGACACATCAGCTCTAAGGGTTCAAGGTTGTGGGCTGGTATGATTTCTTTAGGTGGTAGTTGCCCAAAGAATAACCAGTTTTCAAGGATGAGGAAGTGATGAATTATCGAGGAGTAAGTAACTTTCCCCTACAGAAGCTTTAAATTTGCCAGGAAAATAAGTGTCCCTCTGAGATTTAGACTGCTGAAAAGTTTCTATTTTAGCATCTTTTGTTAAATCTTAAGTCTATGTTGAGTATAACCTATTATGCAGATATTATCTGTATGTTCCTTGACTTTATCTTTTTAAGGATTTAAGTAAGATTATATAGAATCAGCTATTCAATATGAGCGAGAAAGATACAGAAGCTCTTTTTTTGCTAGAGTATAAAATTAACAATTTATAAATGTTTACAAAAGATTCAACATGTTATTAACACATTTTGAAGTAACTTTTACTTTCCCTGAAGATAGTAAATTTTAAATAAATTTTATTAATTTTTTTTGTTTTTATATCACCTACATTTCCATGTAAATTTCTCTCTTCTCTCCTCCCAGAAAACCATCCTCAGTAACAATCAGTACATCAAGAAATTCTTTTTTAAAAAATGTCATCATTGACCTAGTGATATCTAATGACCTATGACCTTCTACCTCTGCAAAGAATTGTGGGAGGTATCTTCTTATATCTCTACTTTGGAGACCTCTGTTTTCTTTGCAATTTTGTACCATTTGTTTTTGATTGTTTTGTTGTCCCCCTTTCCGTTTACATTGTTGTACTCATTATGTATATCATTTTCTTACTTCTGCTTACTTCATTCTGCATCAGTGCAAGTAAGTCCATGCTTTTCTGTATTATATTGATCATTTTTTTAATCACATAGTAATATTCCATTATATTCATGTACCACAATCCATGTGGCCATTAGCAGGCAATAGAAACTTACTTTATTTTCACTTCTTTCTTACCATAAACAATACTTTGCTATTATAATATTTTGGGATATTTGGAACTTTCTTTTTAATCAATGACTTCCTTGAAAGTATATACCAAGTAATAGAATCTCTTGTCAAAAAGAATGAAAACTTAATTACTTGGAGTAGGTTGTCCCTCTTATGTCATCCTCATTTCCCCCCAATCTTAAATATTACTATGTACTAACTGCTTTTCTGCTGCCTGAAAACAAACCCATGTCTTCCTCATCCTCAAAAAGAGCCTCACTTGATTCATTCATCCCTATTGTTCCAAATCTCTCCTCTCTTTTGTGGCTAAACTCCTTGAGAAAGCCATCTACCATAGGTGTCTATACTTCTCTCCTTTCATTCACTTCTCAGCTCTTTCCAGAATGACTGAAACTACTCCCTTCAAAGTTAGCAGTAAACTTATTACCAGATCTAATGATGTTGCATCATTGATCCCCCTTCTTGAGCACTCTGTAGCATTTGACACTGTTGTTCACCTTCTCTTATTTCATGGCATTGATAACTTTTTTGATAGATTTACCTCTTTGTGTTTCTCCTCTTTCTCTTCCTTGGATGGACCATTACTCATATCCTGTCCTTTAACTACATTCTGTCTCCCAGTGACTCCCGTGGATTCTATTTTCAACCCTTCACACATGACTTCCAGATATTTATATATAGTGCCAGTCTCACATTTAAAACTGGATTCTTCTAAGCATCTCAAACTCAACTTGTCTGAAGCAGAAGACATCGCCTTTTCCCCAAATCTGCCACTCTTCCACAGTTAGTTATTTCTGTCAGAGATCTTATACTTCTTTGACCTCCAGCTGTGACTGATGAGCTTCCTTTCACTTTATCTAACTTTGGTTTAAAGCCTACCAAGACACTTTCTTGTGATCTCTATCCCATAGCACTTTTCCTCCCCTTTTCCCAGCTTCCATCTCTTTTTGCCTCTCTTAATTGTCACTAGACAATTACAAAAGCTTCCCAACTCCTTGTCTCGTCTCTCCCCCATCACTCCTTCATCCTCACAGGTGACAAAGTGTTCTTCTTAAAGCACAAACCTAACCATGTCACTCAGTAAACTCCAGTGCCTTCCTATTACCGCAGGGATCAAATATAAATTCTTCCATTTGTCATTTCATTCTCTTTACATTCTGGCTCTAGTCTACCTTTGCAGCCATGTTAGATATTACTCTGCTGTCTTTGTGTTATAACACCTCTAGTAAGCTGCATGTAAGTAGCTAGGTGGTGGTGCAGTGAATATAGCTTTGGGCCTAGATTCAGGAAGACCCGAGTTCAAATCCAGCCTCAGACATGTCCTAGCTATGTGACCCTGGGCAAGTCACTTCACCTCTGCCTGTCTCAGTCTCCTCAGTTGGAGAATAGGGAAAATAATATCACCTACCTCCCAAGGTTGATATAAGAATCAAATGAGATAATATCTGTAAAGTACTTAGTACAATGTCTGGCAGTAGTAGGTACTTAATAAATGCTTATTCCCTTCCCCTTCAGTTATAATATCTGTAAAGTACTTAGTACAATGTCTGGCAGTAGTAGATACTTAATAAATGCTTATTCCCTTCCCCCTCAGTTATAATATCTGTAAAGTACTTAGTACAATGTCTGGCAGTAGTAGATACTTAATAAATGCTTATTCCCTTCCCCCTCAGTTATTGGCAGCACAACCCTCTTCCCCCACATTACCTTGTATATATTTTGTTTATATCCTACTTATATTTGTATGCATATGTTGTCTCCCTTTAAAGAATGTCAGCTCTCTTGACTATCTCAGTCTCTCTTTTCTATCCTAAGGACCCAGCACAAGGTCCTGACACATAGTGATTTCATAAATGCTTGTTGATGTATGAACACCACCTTTATAGAAAAGGAAACTGAGGCTTTAGTAAGAGCTTAAAGGAAACTGAGGCTTAGTAAGAGCTTAACTGATTTCCTTATGGACACAAAACTAAGTTAATATCTGAGGCAGGATTTGAACCCTAAATCCAAATCCAGCATGTTATGCATTATGCCACACTGCCTCTGAAGCCTGTTTCCAGCATTTGTGATAACCTTTCACTTCTTTGATCACCACTTTTTGTGTACAAGATAATGTGCAGATGACTAGACCCTCCAGCTGGTATGTCATCCCCTGCATTGGGGTGGGCCATTTCCCTTTGACCTAGTGGTCAAAGTCATCCTACCCTCCTTTCAAGTTTTAGCTCAAGTGCTACCTCCTTTGACAAGCTTAGCCTCATCTGTTCCTCTCTCCCTGTGGTTCTACACCTCCATTTGTCACAGTCCCTGCCCACTGTCTTTCTCCAGAGTCCCACAAGTCTTTAGAAATCCCAGACTCTTGCCACAGAAGTTTCTGCTTCAGAGATCTTAGTAGAAGTTTCCTCACTTCTGTTATAATTTCCAATTCAGTTAAATTCATCAAGTATTTATTAAGCACCTACTAAATGCCAGGCACCTGGTTTCTCTTAGACTAACTAGAAGAACTCAGAGGGAGCTGGGATAGAGATGCTAGAATGTGCTTTTTGTGTTGGGAGCAAGGATCTGAAAGAAGAGGGACTAGTTATACATATACTTTATTTTTTTAAATTCATTTTTTATTTTGAATTCCAATTCTCTCCCTCCTCCTAACCCTTTCCCTACCTATTGAGAAGGTAAGTAATATGACATACATTAGACATGTGAAATAATGTAAAATATTTTTCCATATTGGGCATATAAAAAAAGGAAGGAAAAAATAAAGTGAAAATATTTTTAAGAAAACTTTACTACAGGTACTTACAATATTTAAAGATATAAATTTTTATTTTTTTAAAAACAATTTTTATAATCTATACTTTTCACTTCTTCAGATGAGGCTTATCTTCAAGAAGTCTAAATTAGTAAGTCTTCACTTTATATTGTTTGTAATTTCATTTCCTCATACATTCATATAATGAAAATGACTGAAAATTACATTGCTTCAGTACAGCATTAAATACTGTGAGTTTTACATAGAATACAAATCATTGCCTTCAAGGAATATAGACTGTAGTTGAACCAACAGATTCTAGAGATAGAAAAGATAACTCAGAATACAAGGCATTGTAGTATAGTGGAAAGAACATTGATATCAGGATACCTGCATTTGAATCCCAACTTTCACACTTACTATCTCTGTGACCCTGGGCAAGTCATTTAACCTCAGCTACCTCTGTAAAATGATGTAAGTGCTTTCACTATCTGTGTCATAGATGTGGTGAAATTCACCTGTGTATATGTGAGCTATTATTATTATACATCCAGTAACAGGTACAGAAAAATAAGTGGGAGAGAGACTTGTAAGCTTGGTTGGTTAGAGAAGGCCCTTAGCTAATATTTCAAAGGTAGGAATTGAGGAGAGTGGTAGTAGAGTATTCTAAATGGGAAGAATTCTACAGTATTTTTCACAGAGTAAACTTTCCTTAAATACAAGCACAATAGCATATGTAAATGTTGTCTACCCAAATTCAGGCCCTAATCACTTTTACCCACAGTATTACATTTCATAAGCTTGTATGACTGTGTTACTTTGTTGACTCACAGTCCAATAAAACATACTCAGGTCTCTCTTGTCCAAAAAAGAAAAAAAAAGTCCCTTGATCCTTCTATTCCCTTGTATCCCCTCTCTTCTCCGTTTCATAAGTAAACTTCTAGCAAGAATGAACAGCCTGGGAAAGGGTACTGGATTAGGAGTTAGAAAACCCCTGTAACCTTGGAAAGTTACAAAACTTCTGTTAATCTGTTTCTTCATCTGTCAGATAAGGGAGAAGGTCCTGTGATCCTATGTGTGATATAAACTGACTACCTTCATGTTCCCAATCCCTTTACCCTCCTACAATTTGACTTTTTCCTCCTTCTATTCTGCTTGAACTGCCCTTCTAATGTTATTAATGACATCATTTATCAAATCCTAAGATCTCTCTCAGTACCTAACATTCTTAATATGTACTCTCCTCCATCAGTTTGATCTACCAATTGAGTATTTTGTTCTTTCATTCTTAAAAAATGATTGACTCTGGCACAGCTGGTTCAGCAAGTTCAACAAGTTGATAATTTTTTTTCATTGTATCCCAAATGTCTGACATGTAGTACGTACTTAATAAAACCTTTTCTTATTGATTGAAGGAGCCAACGTATAAAGTGCCCACTATATGTAAAACAAGTGTCTTTTTACTGGAAAAACAAAAGAAAAAATGATCCAGTCCCTGGCTTGCTGTCAAGGAGCTTACATGGGGGAAAGAGGGAGTGGGGGAATGGTAGAAGATAGATGTAAACAGATAAGTGATAAGCACTACGTACAAAGTTTTAAAAAGTCATTTCAAGAAGTGGGGAAAGAGTCCTGAGAGCTAGAAAATGGATTTGTTCATGCTCTTTGATTCAGTATCCTGTCATTGGGGATAAACCCTGAAACAAACTAAAACAGAGTTTATTCTCTATGAAGATTTTCATTCTAGTATTATATATGATTGTGAAAGGCTGGAAATAACCTAAGTATCCAGAAATAAGGAAGTGGCTAAATATATTGTGGTACATTAAGGTCATACATAGAGGAAGCATTCTATACACAGCTCAGTCACAAATTAAATTATTCTGATGAGGTCATTTTACCTTTAAGCCTTCAGATCCCTCTTTTAATAACGTCAGTTTAACAAACATATGAAGCATTAGTGATAGTGTTAGATTCTGACAGACAGAAAACACTAGAAGCTTACATTCCACCAGGGAACACAACAGCGATCCCCGTCTTAACTGCCAAGTGCTGGATTATGTGGTCCTTTTGGTACAGACTGTAGAGAAGGGGGAGAGTAACAGGTTTTAATAGCTGAGTGGAGAATGAACTGTGTCAGGGAGAAATTTGAGGCAGGGAGGTCAGTCAGTAAGCATATATTACATACCTACTATGTACCAGGAATTATGCTAAGTTCTAGGGATACAAAGAGAGGTAAAAGACAGTTCCTGCCCTTGAAGAGGTAATAAACTAATGGGAGAAGTAACATGAAAACAGCTATGCACAAATGCAATGTATAGGATAAATAAGGAACAAATCAAAAGAAGGAAGACATTAAAATTAAGAGGAATTAGGAAAGGTTTCTTTTTAGGGGATTTTTAGCTGGGATTTAAAGAAATATAGGGAAGCCAGGAGACAGAAATGAGGAAGAAGAGCATTCTGGGCATGGGAAACATCCAGGAAAAATGCCTGTAGCCAAGAGATGAAGTGTCTTGTTTGTGAGACAGCAAGGAAATAATGTCACAGGACTGAAGAATATGTGGAAGGGGGTGTAAGGTATAAAAAAGCAAACAAAACCGGGAAGGGTGGGAGGGGAGACTGGGTAATCAAGGTCTTTAAATGGCAAACAGAATTTTATATGTGATCCTGGAGGTGATACGGAACCAGTGAATTGATTGAGTAGGGAGTGTAACATGGTTACATCTGCACTTTAAGAAAATCATTTTGTGACTGAATGAAGAATGAACTAGAGCAGAGTGAGGCTTGTGGCAGACCAACCAACCAGGAGGATATTGGCATACTTTAGGTGTGAGAGCCTGTATCAAGGGGCAATGTCAGGGGAGAGAAAGGAGAGAGGGCTATATATGAGAGATGTGGCAAGGATAGATTTGACTGAATTTGGCAATAAATTGGACTGACTTAATTCTTCTGTCTACTCCTTAACATTAATTCTTGGCACAACTCTCTTGATCTCATGGCTTTCTCTGATGTATATTCTTCCTCACATGGAAGAGATGTAATTTAAATAAGAATACGTAGTTAGAAAGAATTGGAATAATCATAACTTGGGAAACTAAATCAGGTTTCTAAAAAGTTATTGTTTAAAATTATCTACATTTCTTTCTCCAGTTTGACCCGATTTTATAGATGACAGAGGCAAATAAGGGTCAAGTGACTTATATGCAAAGTACATCATGCAAAACGTGGTGAATCAAAAGGTGGAATTAAGGTTGCCAGGAGAAATATCAACAATCTCAGAAATGCATGGCAGAAAGTGAAGAGGAATTAAGAAACCTCTTGAAGCAGGTGAAAGAGAAGAATGTAAAAGCTGGTTTGAAACTTAGCATCTAAAAAACTAACATCTTGGCAACTGATCCCATCATTTTCGGCAAATAGAGGAAGCAGTGTCAAATTTTATATTCTTGGGCTCAAAGATCACTGCAGATGGTGATAGCAGCGATGAAATTGAAAGATGCTTGCTCCTTGGAAGGAAAAATATGGCAAATCTGGACAGCATACTAATCATTAGCAGAGCTATCACCTTACCAACAAAAGTCCATATGATCAAAGCTTTGGTTTTGCCAGTAATAATGTATGACTGTGAGAGTTGGATTATAAGGAAAGCCGAACCCTGCAGATTCAATGTTGTTGTTTTTTTTTAATTGTGGTTCTGGAGGAGACCTCTGAGAGTCGCTGGGATAGCAAGGAGGTCACATTAGTCACTTCTTCAAGAAAATAATTCAGGCTATTCACTGGAAGGTCAAATGCTGAAGCTGAAGCTTAAGTAGTTTGGCCACATCATGAGAAGAACAGCACTCATTGAAAAAGACCCTGATGGTGGGAAAGATTGAGGACAAAGGAAAAGGGGACCCCAGAGACTGACATGGATAGAATCATGGAAACAATGAACATAAACTTGGACTGACTTTGAGAGATAGTGGAGGAAAGAAGGATCTGCTGTGCTATGATCTGTGGGGGTCCAAAGAGTCAGAAACAATCAGGGTCACGTAGCTAATAAATGTCTGAAGTTGGATTTGAACTCAGATCTTCCTTGTTTCAGGCCAGATACACTACCACTACACCACCTAGCTGCCCCAATTTTTTATATGTTTATGTGTAATCTTGTTCTTCCCATCCACCTTCTTCTCTCTGGTGAAAATAAGCTGCTTAAAGGCAGGGTCTTTAATTTTTGTCTTTATTTCCCAGTCCAGATATTGAGTGCTTAATTGCCTGTCTTCAAAATCCACTCATCCAACCTTGCCTTCTTCATTCAGTCTTTAAATTCCTCTTTCTCCTGTGATAAGCATATGAAAGGGCTGTGTTTGTTGTTGTTCAGTCATTTCCAGGCCCAACCAACCCTTTATGACCTCACTTGGAGTTTTATTAGCAAAGATACTGGAGTGGTTTGCCATTTCCTTCTTCAGATCTTTTTACAGATTAGGAAACCGAGGAAAACAGGGTGAAATGACTTGCCCAGGGTCACATAACTACTAAATGTCCGAGGCCAGATTTGAACTCAGGAAGATGAATCTTACAGAGGTGTAGCACTCTATTCACTGTGCCACCTAGATGCTCCATGACAATTTTGTCATTTTCACTAATTCATCTGTTACTTTGACTTATCACTGCTTTCCTGATTCTTTTGTCAGGATTTCTAATGATGTTTACCTCCAAAGGACTCTTTTCTATCTTCAGGCTATTTGACCTTTGTTTTAGTTTTATTCCATCCCAACTGATGTTTTCATGTTCTCTTTTACAAGTTCTTCCTCATTCCTCCCCGTGATAGCATCTCATGAAGCGTCCTATTCATCATTTTGTTGACCCTGGAAGACATTTACCTATTCAAAAAATAGATACAACCAAAATCTTTGTATCAGATTTCTCTGATAAGGATTTGGTATCCAAGATCTATAAATGAGATGAGAGAGAGATTAGATAGATAGATAGATAGATAGATAGATAGATAGATAGGTAGACAGACAGACAGGCAGGCAGGCAGGCAGACAGGTGTGTCAGCAAAATAGTCTTTCCCAACAGATAACTGGTCTAACGATATGAACAAAGAGTTTTCAAAGAAAAGAATGGCAAATTATTCAAAACTACAGGAAAGAATTATCCAAATTGATATGATAAACACAAAGTTACTATAACGATTTGCTACTTTGTTTTGTATGTTTTCTCTGTTCCAGTGAACTGCCTTTCTATTTCTTAGCCATTACCAGATAGTTTTGATAATTATTGCCTTATAGTACAGTTTAAGATCTGATACTGCTAAGTCGCCTTCCTTTATGTTTTTTTTCCAATAATTCCTTTGATATTCTTGATATTTTGTTCTTTGAAATGAAATTTGTCATTTTTTTCTAGCTCAGTAAAATAATTCCTTGGTAATTTAATTGGAATGGCATTGAACAAATAAATTAGCAAATTGATAATAAATAGTAAATAATAATAAATAGTAAATTAATAAATTGAGTAAAAGTGTCATTTTTATTATAGTGGCTCTTTCTACCTTCGAACAATTAATATTTCTTCAATTATTTAAATGACTGTATAAAAAGCATTTTATAATTATGTTCATGTACTTCTGGGTTTGTTTTGGTAGATATACTTCCAGGTATTATATACTATCTACATTAATTTTAAATGAGGTATCTCTTACAATCTCTTCTTGGTCGATATATATAGAAATGCTGATGATTTATGTGCATTTATGTTATATCCTTCTACTGTTAATATTATTGTCTCCACTAACATTTTAGCTGAATCTTTAGGATTTTCCAAGTAGATATTTTATTACTTGATTGCCTATTTTGATTCCTTCAATTTCTTTTTCCTCTTATTGCTATTGCTAGCATTTCTAACATGATATTGAATGATGGTGGTGACAATGAGCATCCTTGTCTCACTCCTGAGCTTATCAGGAAGGCTTCTAGCTTATTCCCATTACAAATAATGCTTGCTGAGGATTTTAGGTAGATAATTCTTATCATTTTAAGGAAAAATTCCCACATACCTATGCTTTCAAGTATTTTTTTTAATAGCACCTATTGATAAAATCATATGCTTTTTGCTACTTTTGTTATTGATATAATCAATTATATTAATAGTTTTTCTTATGTTAAGCCATCCCTGCATTATATAAATCCTACTTGGTCACAATGTATAATCTTTGTAATATATTGCTTTAATCTCCTAGCTAGTATTTTATTTAGGCTTTTTGCATCCATATTCATTAATAAAATGGGTCTATAATTTTCTTCCTCTATTTTTGATCTTCTTGATTTAGTTATCTGTACAAGTTTGTTTCATAAAAGGAGTTTGGTAGGACTCCTCCTTTGCCTATTATTCCAGATAATTTATTTCATATTAGAACTAGTTCTTCAAATGTTTGGTAGAATGCACTTGTAAATCCATCTGATCATGATTTTTTTTCCTTAGGAAGCTAACTTATGGTCTGTTCAATTTCTTTTTTAGAAAATAGGTTTATTTAGGTGTTCTGTTTCCTCTTCTGTTTAGAAAATTTATATTTTTGTAAATATTCTTCCATTTTGTTAAATTATTAAATTTTATTAGCATTTAGTTGGGCAAAAACAACACCTTATGATTGCTTTGGTTTCATCTTAACAGAATATTCACTCATTTCATTTTTAATACTAGAGATTTGATTTTTTTTTAAATCATATTAACCAATGGTTTATTTTATTGTTTTATTTTAATGAAACCAACTCCTGGTTTTATTTATTCCTTCAATGGCTTCTTGCACTCAGTTTTGTTAATCTTACCTTTAATTTTTAAGATTTCCAATTAGGTATTTAATTGGGGGTTTTTAATTTGCTATTTTTCTACCTTTTTTTAAAAAAATTGCACACTTAATTCATTGGTCTGCTCTTTTTCTACTTTATTGATATAAGCATTTAGAGATATAAATTTTCCTCCAGCTGGTTAGTGTTTTTGCTGCATCCCATAGATTTGGATATGTTGCCTCATTATTGTCATTCTCTTTAATGAAACTGATTGTTTCTATATTTGTTATTTAGCCCACTTATTCTTTTTTTTTTTTTTGCTTTTTGCTTTTTTTTTTTTTTTTGGAAAGACAATCAGGGGTAAGTGACTTGCCCAAGGTCGCATGGCTAGTAAGTGTTAAGTGTCTGAGGCCAGATTTGAACTCAGGTCTTCCTGACTCCAGGGCTGGTGCTCTATTCACTGTGCCACCTAGCTACCCCTAGCCCACTTATTCTTTAAGATTAGTTTGTTTAGTCTCCAATTAGTTTTTAATCTCTGTTTCCGTGATCCTTTATTGAATATAAGTTTTTATTGCATTATGATATGAAAAGAATGCATTGAATATTTCTGCTTTTCTGCATTTAACTATAAAGGCTTTTATGCCTTATTATATATGATTTAGTTTTATAATGGTTCCATGTTCCTCAGAGAAAAAGGTGTATTCCTTTCTATTCCTATTCAGTTCTTTCCAGATATCAATTATATTTAGCTTCTCTAAGATTCTATTCACCTCCATAACATCTTTCTTATTATTTTTTGGTTAGATTAATCTAATTCTGAGAGGGGAAGGTTAGTTCTTCCACTATTATAGTACTACTATCTATTTTCACCTGTAATTCATTTAACTTTTTCTTTAAAAATTTAGATGATATAGCATTTGGTTCATATAGGTTTAGTACTGATATTGCTTTTTCTGGGGGTACTTTTTGTCATAATGTAGTTTCCCTGTTTATCTCTTTTAATTAAGTGTATTTTAGTTTTAACTTCGTGTGAAATCATGATTGCTGTCTCTCCTTTTTTTTTAACCTCAGCTGAAGCACAATAAATTCTGCTCCAACTCTTTTTAACTCTGTATCCTATCTCTCATTTTTAAATGTGTTTCTTGGAAACATTATATTGTTGGATTCTGATTTCTAATCCATTCTGCTATCTGTTTCAACTATAACAATATAAATAGAACCACAACCAAGACATCAAAAGCAAATATAACATCTATAAAAATCAAGTAGAACTCAAAGGAAAAGGTATCAAAAGATGCCCTCAACCCACTCCTTTATGGAAGTGGGAGGTCCATAGGTATTATACATTGCACATGCTTTTGGACATTTTATTTTTTTTTTAAGACATATCTCCACATTAGTCATGTTGTGAAAGAAGAATCAGAACAAATGGACATTTTCAGTGTATCAGTTAGTTGTGCTTTTATTATGTTATTTATTATATGGGATGTTTCTCTGAAGAGTAGAGGGAGGGATACCTGGAATGACTATGATATAAGAAACAGAAGACATCAAGAGAAACTATTTTTTTTTCTATTTGGTCACTGGTATAGAAGTAGATAACATATTTGTCTTTTTAAAAAGTATGTCTTGCTCCATAGACACTGAAAACCAATTTGGCAGCATCTCTAAGCTCTGCCCCATTTGCAAAAATCTTGAGCTCTTTCCCAGCCCATAGTCCAACACAGCTGTCCAAGAGGGGCTTCTTCGCCCTCAACCAAATCCTTCTTTTCTTCTCCCCAGCCTTCTTGTGCATTCTGAAGTCTTTTCTTCCCTTAAAAATCTTCCTACTTACTTCTTATACTGTTTTTTAAAAATCAGTTTGAAACGCATCCTTCTTTTCTCAGCCTACCCAGTCTATTTCTTACCCCTCAATCTTGCTAGGTCCCAATTCCCAGTTTCTCTACATGGCTTCAGGTAACTGTTATTGTTAAACATCTTTCCTAAGAATCACCAGTGAAGTTTTCAATATTCTATTCTATATCACTGATCTTTCTCCCACCTTTCTAGTAGCTCTTAAGCCACATGAATGCTTTTTCTGGTTCCCATTTCCTCGCTTCAAAGGCTAAACTGGTATCTACCATTTCTATGCTGACAGTTCTGAAATCTGCATATCCTGTCTCACCTTTTTTCCTATTTTCTAGTCTCACATCTCCAGCTGCGTTTCAGACATCTTAAACTGGATGTCTAGTAGACATCTTAAACTAAACATGTCCAAAACAGAACACATTATCTTTCCCCCTAAACCATCCCCTTAGCCTACATTCCCTTTTATTGAATAAGGCAACACTGTTCTCCCGGTACAGCTCCCAACCTATGAGTTATCCTTAACTTCTCACCACTCATATCCAATCTGTTGCAGAAGCCTATGCATCTCTCAACTCTCATATTTACTCCCTTCTTCTCTGACACTGCAGAGCCTCATCACCTTTACTCCTAAACTGTTGCAATACCCTGTTAGAGGGTCTGCCTGCCTCTCTATGCCCTTTCAGCTACATCACCCCTCTACATAATAACCTCCAGTCACTGCCTGTTGACTCCAAGATTAAATACAAAATCTTGTGCTTGGCATTCAAAATCCTTCTTACCCTACTCTCCTACCTTTTCAGTCTTCTTAAATGTCACTCCTCACTGTGTTCTTTTGGATTTTGTGACACCAGTCTCCTTGCTTTTCTGTGAATAAGACACTGTAATCTCTTGACTCTAGGCATTTTCTCTGGTTGTCCCCCATGCCTGGAATATTCCTTTTTTGTACCTACTGGCTTTCCTGATGTAAATTTCACCTAAAATCCCACTTTCTAAAGGAAACGTTTTCCAACTCCTCTTAATTTTAGGGCCTTCCCAGTGTTCATTATAGCTTATTTATCCTGTATATATACAGGATACATATACACATATACATACACATACCTACATACATATACATGTGTGTGTGTGTGTGTGTGTGTATATACAGATAGAGAGTGAGAGTGTGTGATTTTTCTTATCTCCCCCTTTAGATTGTGAGCACCTTGAGAGCAGTGTCTTGCCTCTTTTTCTATGCCTAGCTTAGCACAGTGCCCTTGTACATAGTGAGCATTTAATAAATCCTTATTGATTGATTGTTTATGTTAAATATTAAGCATATCTAAAACCCAATTTTACATTTTGATCACTCCTGCCTCAACCAATCTAAAGGTATTTTTTTTTTTTAGCTTTTTGAAGGGCAGTTGGGGTTAAGTGACTTGCCCAAAGTCACACAGCTAGTAAGTGTGTCAAGTGTCCGAGGCCAGATTTGAACTCAGGTCCTCTGGACTCCAGGGCCGGTGCTGTACTCACTGCGCCACCTAGCCACCCCTCTAAAGGTATTCTTAATGGCCTTGGCAAACATTAAAATGCTACATGAATGAATATGAGGTATTTATGTTGTTATTAATTGACTACATAGGCACATTGGTTGCTTCTTTACTAATATCTCCCTTTGAACTTGGGAATGAAAGGATATATACTTGAGATGTTTTTATTGCCTTGGGGTCATAATACCTTGCATAGTTCTCAGATTCCCCAATACAAATACCTAAATGGACTTGGAGATAATTTAGAGAACAATTCTAATGATGTTGCTTGATGGTTTTGAAAGTCCCCTCATAAGACATTTACTAGAGCCCAGCTTCATCATCCGTAAAAATAGGGTGTATATAAATCCAGCAACGTATAATTAGGGAGACCTTTGAAAGTGCTAAGTAAATGATAGCAATATATCATATATGTCTACATAGACCTTTCATGTGGTTATTTAAAAAAAAAAACAAACCTAAAATTGTACGACACAAACTATGGTTACCATCCTTTAAACTAACTTAAATTAACATTGGAGACAGGTTTGCTATTTGCTTCCATGGGCTCTCCTAAGATGATTATAATCACATTTGTATGGTCATGACTCCATACTTAACAGTCAGACTTTAAACTGGTTCCCATGGTAGCTCAAAGGAAAAACAAAGTAGCATGGGAAGTAGCATCATGCTCACAGTAACTTGGCACCAGAAGACCACTTCCAAGTGGTTGAACAAATGAAAATGGTAGCAATAATTACTTTCTTTGTCCTTGCTAAACTTTGAAATAATTTAGTATTTCATCATTCCTATAACTGAAATAGCAATATTTATCATCATTAATTTGGACAGTGCTTTCCTTCCCCCCGGGCCAAGTGGCTTAAAAAAAAATTTGTGCCACAAGCCATCTGGATGTTTTAAAATTTCAAAACATATTTTTTTCTCCAAATTATTGTTACCTGGGAACATCTCAATATCAATTTTTTTAGCACTTATTCTACACATAAAATGCTAGTCTCAAAGTATATTATTTCCGCCAAAATATTTTGTATTCTAGTAATTTAAAAAAATATTTTTTCAGCAGTTATTTCAGGGACCAAATTGTCTGCTCTTAGAAAAATTAAAGTATTTTCATATGAACTTTGAGCCCCAACAGATAGAAAAATTTTAAGTTTAAAAATTCTTGATGTTAAGTGAAAATGCTTGTATCAGTAAAATATTTCCTCTCAGATAACATAGAACAAGAAACATTAATACATCTCCTAAAGTACCCAAAGTAACTTCTACTCATGGAGTACTCTCTTGATATGCCCCTATTTTAAAAATATAGTTAGGTATATGTCTGTTCAAGGTACTAGATACATGAAGTTTACAAGCAATAGCAACTACTTTTCTTTGTTTTCCATATTAATATTGTATTATAATTGTATACTCTTTAGTCTGATATTAGTTTCAAAAATAAGGTAAAATATGACCATATGACATCATTAAAGCTTGTATGATAATTCCTTATCACCATTGAGTTAATAATGCTGATTTGTATAATTAGATGGAATGAATATAATAATATTGATTTATATAATAAAATGTAACTGAACATAGCTTCTCTGAATGAAGCTGTGGAGTGTCAAAATCATATTTCAGGGTTAGAGTAGATGAAATCAAGAGGATGAAATCAAGAGGAATTATAATTCCTGTTGTAATGAAATACTTATTACAAAATAAATATTAGGTCAGTTATATTTATATTGCAGCTAGGTAACAGAGCTCATAAATCTTTTTAAAATGTTTTATTTTCATTATGAAACTTCTTTTTTTTTTTTGGTAAATGGATAACAAAAGTGAGTGAACTCGTAAGTAATAATGCATTAATACCTCAGAGCATTGCAGCATGCTAAGTAGGCATAGGTACTTTAGCTGCTAGGCTTTTTACTTAGGAGCTTCCGATATTTAAAATTCCTACATACTTATTTTTACATTTTAATAAAATAGTATTTGTTGAATTTTAAATAATTTATCAAGTCTATCAAATACCTTCACGGTTATTTAAAAAATGCAGGGCTGTTTCATATATTCTATTTAAGATATGCTACAGATATCTATTTTTAGTAACCTCTGACTGAAATTTCCTTTTTCTTTCAATTATTAATTATTGTTAGTAATATGCAAGATTTCAGCAGACCACTAAAGGGGTCAGCAACAAGAAAAATAAAAGGTTAAAAATCTCTGCTTTAAAGTTAATATGTTATAGTGGAAAGAACATTGGACCTTGGACTCTAGAGATCTGATTTCAGGTTCTGAATCTACTGCTTACTAGCTATTCATTCAGTTTCTCACATATATCCCCCTTTTCTCCTCCCGTACAATCACTATTTTAATACAGACCCTTATCTCTTTCCTAATTGGTCCCTCTGCTTCAAGTCTCTCCATTCTGCTCCATTTTAAATTCAATTGCCAAAGTGATTTTTCTAAAGTATAGGTCTTGTTATTGTCCTCTTCTCCCCTGTTCCTCCACAGTACACTTGGTAAACTAAAGTGGCTCCCAGATACCTCCAGAATCAAATACAAATCTTCTGGCCAGCTTTGAAAGATCTTCACAACCTAGCCCCATCATTTCTCTCTAGTCTCATGTTCAAGTCCCCTCCATGCATTCTATAATTCAGCTGCAATTGCCAGTATTCCTCACCTAATATTCTGTACCTTTGCACTAGCTGTCTGCCATGCCTAGAATGCTCTTCCTCATCGTCTTCAACATGGGCTTCCTTCAAGACTAGTTCAAATCCTACCTTTTTTAAGTACTCTTCCCAGGACACCCACCACTTTACCCATCATGTATCTTGTGTGTACAGTTATTTGCATATTGTTTCTCCTGTTAGGATGTATACTCCTTGAGGCAAGGACTCTTTTTTGGTGTGTTCCCAGCATTTAATAAGCAATTTATAAATACTTACTGACTGACCCATTCTTAATTTCTTTATCCTCCAAATGGTTATGATAATATTTGAGTTACTCATTTTTATTATTATGGGTTATTATGAATATCAAGGGAGACAATGGATATAAAATGCTTTGTAATTAATTGTAAAGCACTAGAATCACAGAATTTAGAATTCAGTAACCATTTAATCCAAAAAGAAAGAGGAAAGAGAAATAAAGAATTCCCACTGTACCACATCTGGCTTTCTGATGATCCAGACTTTCTTTGAAGACTCCAGTGAAGGTGAACTTAACTCTTTCAGAGATCACCGATTGCATTTTTTAAATGCTCTAGTTCTTCAGAAGTTTTTTCCCTATATCAAGCCTAAATGATCCCTTCTGTAACTTTCACCCTTGGCTCCTGCTTTTCACCTTTTGCACCCTAAGTCCTCTAGAGCCAAGAAGATAAAATAATCCCTCTTCAATATGACTTTCAAATACCTGAAGTTAACTATCATATCATCATTCCCCCCTCAATCTCTACTCTTCTCTTATGCAAGTTAAATCTTCCCAGTTCTTTGAACCAATCTTCTTCATATGATATAGATTTTACCTTCAAAGACATCCTCCCTTGGAGGTTTTCTCCCTTCTTAAACTAGTACCCAGGGATGAACACAGTAAGAAATGGGCTGACCCAGGTGAAAAGCAGGACTATCACCTCTTTATTTTTGTAAACAATGCCTCACGATTAAATCCTTGGTCACTTGGAGAAGCATACTTCTTCCATAAGAAGGCAACAGCCCCTCAGAACTCTGCCCTGGTCACATCACATCTGAAATATTTAGCTTAAATACTACTACACTGTTGGGTGTTAATAAAATATGAGTTATGTTTTGGATGAAGATTTAGAAAGCATCAGAAGGGTTCAATTTCTGGACATAATTTTTAGAATGTGAAAGGATCTTCTTTGAATCTAGTAGCTATGTCTTGTTTTTGAAGAATGCCTTTAGAATGTTAGATTGTACCTTGGAGCATATTGCTACCTGAGAGCTGGGTGCACTGGGAGATATAAACTCCATCATGCCCTAGAGCTGTGAAACAGTAATTTTCTCAGGGATTCCCTAGTGGCTCTAATGCATTTCCCCAAGTGTCTTTATAACATAACAGCACTCTCTATTCAGATTTTTATAACAGCATTATTGTAATTGAAGAGAACTTTGAATTAGCCTAAATGCCCAAAAGTAGAAGAATGGCTAAAGAAATTATGATGCATTAATGGAGTGGAAGACAAAAGTACAGTTAAGAGTAACAAATATGAAGAATATAAGGAAATACAGAATGATTGTTATGAAGTAAGGCCAGTGTGTTTTTTTTTCCAGTGCCAAACTTGATGAATATTGTAGACATAATGACCACATAAGGATAAGTGTATGGAAATGAATGGACAAAAAAATCCTGATAGTGACTAAAAACTTATGACACTTTGTGCACTGAAATTCATTTATTTAAATGTAAATGACTATAAAGCAAGTTTAATTACTTGTATTGATGTTTAAGGTGAAGGTTTGGCATGGTTCCATTTTTGAAATGTTTTGTAACAATGTGGAATGGTTATTAGCATCACTAGGTATGCCTATCTGATTGTCTACCCATAGGCATTAGTAACTCTTTGTTGGCAGAAAGGTTCGCTCCCCAGACTCTTGAATCATCTTCCCCTGGTGTGTTCTACCATTGGACCATACTTTGAAAAACAGGTGAAATATACCTATTTAATATTCAATTCATTTTTCCAATCTCATTTGTAAATAGCAAATACGATTATATTAATGTGCAGCTAATCTACTTATCTATATTTATTTGAGTTAAATTCATATTTTATTTAAAATTTGATTAGCTCCCAACTTATGAGTGAATGGTATCCCATATCAGCATTTTAAAGTTTATTGTGTGAAATTCAGTAGGCATTTTCTCATAGAAACCATTGTAAGTCATGCTTAGATTTCCCTGCCAGCCCATAAAACTTAGCCTATAATGTATCTGAAAGATTACATTAATGACATTTTTTTCAGCTACACTTAACTATCACTTATAACATAGTTCCTGTGCAGAAATCGCATTTTTAAATTTCTAACTTTGAGTACATTTCTTCCTATTGCATTAGTTCACCCATTAGCAAGATCATGGATAGAGATTCCATCCAGGGGATCAAGAGAGGATATTACTGGGTGTCAGGGACTTGTTAACTTTCTACATTATTTACCAGAGAAAATATCTGCCATTTAATTACCTCCAAGGTATTTGGAGTTGAGGAGTAAAGAGAAGATGGCCAGCTGGGGTGGAACTCTCTTGCTCTACAAGTCTAATGTCTTATCTGGAGGTAATTTTTTTAAAAAATAGTGTTGTTTATAAGTTTGTTGTTTTGTTATTTTTTTTATAACATCCATTTTCATGATTTCAATTATTAATTGTATCCTAATGATTCCTAAAACTACACCTTCAGTCCTCTCTTCTTACCTGAGCTCTAGATTGTGTTTCTACTCGATTCCATATGTTTTGGGTTGGTATTTGATTATAACCTCAATTTTAACTTGTCCAGAACAGTCAAGACTACCTTCTCCTAGTTTACATGGCAGTCAATGGAAGAGTGATTTCCTGGTCAATTATAATTGAACCCTTGGTAGTCAGTCACATTTAAGTCATTATCTCTCTTATTCTTTCTTTTTTTTTTTTTCATTCCTTCCCTAAGCCAAATTCAATGAGAGTAAATGAAAGTAAAGTTATAACAGTTATCCCTTGCCTCTTCTATATGGAATGATTAACCCCATTTTGGCTCTCCCTGTCTCCTCTCATTCTAGTCCTCTTCCACCTCAGAATTTCATCTTTTAAAGTATCTTCCCTTTGTATTCAATTGATCCTGTACCCTCTGTGTACACATATACACACATGCTCAGATATGTATTCATACACATATATACCCTCCTATATAGACATATGTGTAAGTTTAAATATATACATTTGGATTCCCTTCACCTATCCTAATATTAAGAA
>CM053594.1:266520732-266543818 GCA_028646575.1 Pseudocheirus occidentalis
TTATTATTTCTTTCCCATGTTTACCTTCTCATGCTTCTTGTGTTTGAATGTCAAATTTTCTATTCAGTTTTGGTTTTTTCAGCAAGAATGTTTGAAAGTCCTCCACCTCACTGAATGACCATATTTTTCCCTGGACATTATACTCAGTTTTGCTAGGTAGGTGATTCTTGGTTTTAATCCTAGCTCCCTTGATCTCTGGAATATCATATTCCAGGCCCTTAGATCCCTCAATGTAGAAGCTTCCAGATCCTGGATCCTCGATTCCATATGTTTTTGGTTGGTATTTGATTATAACCTCAATTTTAACTTGTCCAGAACAGTCAAGACTACCTTCTCCTAGTTTCCATGGCAGTCAATGGAAGGGTGATTTCCTGGTCAATTATAATTGAACCCTTGGTAGTCAGTCACATTTAAGTCATTATCTCTCTTATTAAGTTGCTTCAATTCCACTGACCTTTCTCTTAGCCTTATTTATCCTGGCTTGATAAATGTGGAAACTGCCAGAGGTGCTGCCAATCCAGTTGTGGTCCTCCTGACTACCCTGGGGCCAGGCCTCAGTTTCAGGTGGGGCTGGTTTCAGCTACCGGCCTGCTGCGATGAGCCCCACCTGCCGAGTTGCCTTCAGCGAAAGATGTGTTTCCTGTATTTTTGTGAGTTTTGGAGCCCTAAAATGTGTTTAGAGTCGTATTTTATGGGTTTTTAAGATGGCTATGTGGGAGTTGTGAAACTTTGCTGCTTCTACACCACCATCTTGGCTCCCTCTCTTATTCTTTCTATCAAATCTTGCCAATATTTCCTTTAAAATATTTCTTGAGCCTCCCTGGCACTCAATTCCTGATGCCATCACAATTACTCTTGGATTACTGCTTCTGCAGTTTATATTACATGCTGCTTCCAGATTAACCAATAACAAGTATTTATAATTTTTCCTATGTGACAGGCACTGGGGATATGAAGATAAAAAGGAAATGGCTCCTGCCCTCAGCCTAGAGATGTTTTCACAGAGTAGACAATGCATATGCATAGAAAGGAGTGTGTGTGTGTGTGTGTGTGTGTGTGTGTGTGTGTGTGTGTGTTTAAGCACATGTGATTTCATCAATATAGGAAGCTCCCAGTAAGGAGCTGCCTAGAACTGTGTCTAGTGGCACCTAGTCTGCAGCTTGGACGTTTAGAGAGTTTCCTGTAGCCCTGGACATAGCCATGGACACATAGCCAGGCAAGACTTCAGTCCAGATCTTGATGACTCTGAAAGGTCAGCTCTCTTTTCATTTTAAATTTATTTTGTTTGCCTATGCATATTTATTACAAGGGGATATAGAAAGAAGTGAGGAGAAAAATAAATGCTTAATTGAAAAAAATTAATAATAAATTATCCACAGGGATCCACCCTACACTCCAACAATAACAACTCTGTGTTTGTGTGTGTGTGTGTGTGTGTGTGTGTAAGTGTCTGTGTAAAATAAATACAAGGTATTAGCAATTATGGAATCAGGAAGTACTTCACATAGGAAGTGGCATTTAAGCTGAACTTTGAAGGAAGGAAGTGGGGCTTTCAAGAGACTAGGGTAAAGAGTTTGTTTATTCCAAGCATAAAGGACAGGCTGTGCTAAGGCAGAGAAGTAGGTTCCAGAGAGCTGTGTATGAGGAATAGCGTGAAGGCCAATCTGACTGAAGCACAGACTGTATGAAGGAGCATACTGTTTAATAAGGTGGTAGAGGTATTTTGGAATCGCATTGTGAAGGACTTAAGTCTGTATTTGCTCTTAGATGTAATAAGGAGTCAGAATTTATTGAGCAGCAGAATGGTATGGTCAGACCTGTTCTTTAAGAATATTATTTTGGCATCTGTGCAATGGATGGATTGGAGAGGGGAGACACGAGGCAGGGAGAGGTAGTAAGGGCCTGAACTGGCATTGTAGCTGTGAGAATGGAGATAAAGAGGCATATTGAATACATGCTGTAGAAATGCAATTGGCAAAGCATGACAGCTGATTAGTAACAGTAGATAAGGAAGAGTTAGTCAAAAACATTGCTGAGATTGTGAACCTGAGTAACTTGAAGAGTTACTCCGCAGAAATAGGCAAGGCCAGAAAAGCCAAAGGTTTTCCAGTCCATATTCTATTCTGCAGCCAGATTAATCTTCTTGAACATAAATTTCAAAATATCACTTTACTAATCATGAAACTTCAGGATTTTTTTTTTGTTTTCCACTTCAATTCTAAACTTAAAAAAAAAACTATTGTGAACTTACTAGTAATAACATTTATATAGTGCTTTACGTTTTCCAAAGTGTTCTACATGTGCTCTTATTTGATCCTCAAAACAACTTTAGGAGGTAGGTGCTATTATTATGCCATTTTACAGATGAAGAAACTCAGAGAGGTTAGGTGATTGCCTGCAGTCATATGGCTGAGTGAGACAGGATTTGAACTTTTGGTCTTCTGACTCCATGTCTGCCACTTTATCAACAAGCACATATATGTCATGTGTGATCCATGGTACTTAATTAGGATAATTCGAGCACTTTGGTTAGATTTACTTTAAGGAAAGCCAGGACAGAGAACTGAGGAAGCCTGACCTGGACCCTTGAATGTGAATACATACTTTTGATAGAAATTGATTTCTTTTAAATGAGCAATTCTTTAAAGCAATATCACAGAATCCCAGAATGTTAAAAACTGAAAGGGATCTAAGTGGTCATTTATTCTAATTACTTCAAACAAGAAAACTGAAGCCCAGAGTGGTGAAATGATTATATAAATTAGTTTACTTTCTATTACCCTAAATACTACAGTTAAAACACATAAGAAAAAGAAAAAGAATTTACTAAATATCTATTTGGGCACTTTGTAACCTTACTTATCAGCTCTTGGGTTCCTAACTAATAGCTTATTTATCTCTCTCATTTGGCTGCCACAGGCACTTTTCATGGTTTATGGGCTATTTTGTTTCAATTTGTACTCAGCAAAAGGCTTTGGGGCATAACTGCCTCCTTTATTGGTCTCTGCTGCTAAGTTTTTGCATGCAGATTTCAGCAGGTTCTTAAATTAACCTACTATGAACTATTTCTGTAACCCTATAGAGTTTAGCTTTTGCATTTTCCCCCTCTCCGAATGGCTTTGATTTGTTATTTATCATAGGTACAATTAATGTAACTTATTGTGCTCTCTCATCTGTTTTTAATTGCTGGTTACTAGCCCCAAGGCATGAGTTTCTGGTCGGGATAAGTTCTACAGGTGCCAAAAGCCTCCTGTGAATAGCAGGCCAAGCACAATCTTCAGGATTGTGAGCAGCAAAGTGGACATGAACTTGAGAAATCTGAATTAGGCAAAATAGCCATTAAAAAGTTGCCATACAGGAAATGAAAGAACCAGAAAAGTTCAATCACAAAAGGGTTTCACACAATCAAGGAAGTCCAAAATCCCTTTCAGGTAAATTAGAGAGTTTATTATACACATTTAATGAAGAGGATTTTTTTTTCTTTAGCTTTTTGGAGGGGGGAAAGTAGGGCAATTGGGTTAAGTGACTTGCCCAAGGTCACACGGCTAGTAAATGTAAAGTGTCTAAGGCAGGATTTTGAGTCCTCCTGACTCCAGGGTCAGTGCTCTATTTACTACACTACCTAGCCGCCCCATGAAGAGGATTTCTTAAGTGTTTATCATGTGCTCAGCAAGCTCTCAGCTTTGGAGAGAAAAGTACAAAAGCAGAAACAATACCTGCCTTCTAGGTGTTTGTATTCTAAAGGAGGAGACAATACACATATATAGGGGAGTAGTGCCCAGGAAAGGTCAGTTCAATCCAGAAAGTAGGAAGGTGAATGGAATCAAAGTGCAGTAAATTGGCACAGCCCATCCAGGTGCTATGACTGAGTTGATTTGATCATTGTTCCAGAAAATGAGGAAGAGAACTGGTCTGAGAAGCACAGTTCTATGAACAGTCACAAGGCAACTGGTGAGACCACCCAGGAGTAGGAAGTAAAGCATGACTAGGGCCTGCCTGAAGTAGAAGGCCAGACGAAGTAGTGATCAATCAGGAGATCCAGGGTGGGAGTTCAGGGAAAGAAAGAGTTAGAATTTCCAGGGCAATGCATGAGCAAACACATACTGGTGTGTAGCTTGAACAGTTTCATAGTCTTACTGCTGTGCTTTTCTATGATTTATGTGGCAATGTTCAGTACGAGCAAAGCTCATGACGATAGCTAGTAACAGGCAGTTGGATGAGATGGGGAAGTACAGAAAAAAGTAGGAGTTTTCATGGAGATATAAAGGAACTTAGAGGTAGAAGGAAATAGAAATTATTTTATGCAGTCCCCTTCTTTTGCAGATAAAGAAAATGAAGCCCACAAATTCTGTTCCTACCTCTGGATAATAGAATCCTTACATTTTATTATTAGGTTTTTTTTTACTAGCCACTCTATTAAAAAAAGATGGCCTTGACATTTTACTGGTATAGGGAACTCCAGGTGAGCAAATCACCCCTAGTAATTGACATCATCACCTTCTCTGCCTTTTGTAGCCTTGGAGAGTTTCCAGGAGCACCTAAGAGGCTGAGTGACTTGGCCAGAGTCACACAACCAGTGTATGTCAAAGGTGGGACTTTATCCCAGGCCTTTCCTACTCAGAGACAAGGTCTCTACCCACTTAAACACTCTGCCCCTCTGGATGGTTTATACTTGTCAAATGATGCTGCACTGGAGTAGATTAGGAAAGTAATTCTCAAAGTATTCTTTATCTCCCTCTGGGTCATCTGTTGCCTTTCTTAGTAGATATTTGGAGCTGGGTGCTGAAGGGATCAGCACCATGGATGGAAGCTCATTCCCCATAATAAACTCATACCAGTTTGGAGTTTGCCTGGAAGCTTATCAGAATTAGGGCTACCCAACTCCTTAGGTTCTAGACACTGTAAATATAGAAACAGAATATGCTCCATTGGGAAATAGCTAAATTAATGTGTTTATTGATAGTTGATTACTAGAAATGTAGAGGTTTTTAAAATTCACAAACAAGTTAATAGAATTTTAAATTCTATGTCTTTGGGGGAGAAATATGCAGAAAGAGATGAAAAACCAAAGTAAAAAAAAAAAGGAGAAAAATTATCTTACTACTAAGAACTTGTTGCATTAGCCTCTGTTACCTTAGAATCTACCCTGTATATATCTTCTACATACCTAATTATTTCCATGTTTGTCTCCCCCATTAGAATATGAGCGCACTGAGAATAAGGTCTATTGTTTTGCTTTTCTATTTATTTCCAACACTTAGCATAGCATTCAATGAACTCTTAATAAATATTTGCTGACTGACTGTAGACCTCTTATCTTAATCTTGTATAACATACAAATAAGACTGCTCTCCTTTAAGCAGGGCTCAGAATCTGCTAGGTTGTTGCCAAAGGGGAAAGAAGATAAATTAAAGGAGGAAAGGCTCTTTTATATAAAAGGACAAAGTGGGAAGAGCAGAGACTTTGCTTTTCCAAATGTCTATAAGTATAGATGTAGATGTATCTATAACACTAAATGTCTATAGCAGGGGTGGGATCACATATAGCCCTCTAGGTCCTTAGGTGTGACTTTTTGACTCAGTCTGAGCTTTTTTGTTTTATTCATTTTAATTTTTACTTTCAATTTAATTTTAATTTTTATTATTTTGTCCTTTTATTAAGTTCTTTGACCTTTGGAGTCAGTCAATGGACTACACTTGAGGACCTAGAGGGCCACATGTAGCCTTGAGGCCACAGATTTCCCACCCCTGGATAGTGTTCATAACATTTTCATTTAGTGGCCAACAATAGGTCCCAGCCCAAGCCTCATTTGGTCATTGTTTGGGCTCTGATGGCTCAGAGTTAGTGTAAATAGCAATTGTTTTTGATTTAGTCAGAAACCCTCCCAAACTGATTTTTAAAAATTTTTAAATTTTATCTATTTATTTATTTATTTTGCTTTTTGGAGGGCAATTGGGATTAAATGTCTTACCCAAAATCACAGTTAGTGTGTCAAGTATCTGAGGCTGGATTTGAACTCAGGTCCTCCTGACTCCAGGGCTGGTGCTCTATTTACTGTGCCACCAACCACCCCAATTTTTTATTTAAACTAGTTAAAAGAGATCACTCTTTGCCTCATTTCTTATCTAGCATTAATCACTGAGGGCATTGCTTCTATCAAGCTAAGACCTGGGAAAGATCTTAGCTTAAAAAGGTCAAGGTCTCACACTGCATCTGGGGCCATCTCTAATCATCCTGACCTGTGTCTTGCCACTGGACCCAGATGACTCCAAAGAGAGAGTGAGACTGGTGACTTTGCGCAGCCCTGCCTCACTTAAATCCAATTTACTTGTATGTCATGATATCATCTTCCTGACCATGGTCCTCTTTGAGAATGAAGGATAAACAATGATAACTCTTGATAGACTGGGAGAATGGAGTACAGATGGGAAATGGACATGAAATCTCACTCCTATGGGTTATTATGTACTATGGATCTCTAGCTGATTTTTTTATTTGGGTCAGTCAAAGAAATGGTGGAGTTGGTTTTTTTTTTTAATTTAATATTACCTAGATACCCCAAGAGTAATTTTCAAATACAACACTTCCTGCTGACACCGTTTTAGCTAATTATAGTTTTCAGATTCATTTGTTTTAATGTGCAGTTTCAATTTCCTTTATATATATAGCCCATGCTACTTTATCTTCAAAATATCTATATAAGTTTTTTTCTTTCTCATTCCAGAAATATACACCAGTTTACAGAGGAGGAAATTTAGGCCCAGAATATTTGTGACTTGCCCAATGTCATATCATTCACAAGTATTAAAGAAGTCTGAACCCAGATTTTATGACTAGGCTTTTTTCATTGTACTCCTCATTTTTCAACTCCATGGGGGTATCTTGTTTGCTTTACTCAGTTTTGGAGAGATTGGAAAGAATTGGCAGTGACACTCAATTCTTCTCTTTATGTATCTAAAACTATGAATGAATATTACTTTGTCAAATTCTAAAAGACATTTTAATAACTTCTCTAAGTACTACTTTTAGATGATTTGTTTAGAATAACAGGTGTTTGTATTGTGCTTAAATGATTGCAAAGATCTTTATATATTATCATTTAATTCTTTCAGTAACTGAGGAGAGGCTCAGTCCAAAGTTGCAGTATCTTGCCTCTCCTCATAAACTTTGGTAATATGCCTTTTTTAAAATAGAAAGGATACAGTAACTTTCTGTTTTTAAGAAACCATAGTCATTCAGAAACTATAATCTTGTCTCCTCTTTTTGCTTTCCTTATGCTAAAATGCTCCTGAGTTCATTAATCCCATTCTGTCTGTGCCCTGAATTTAGCTTCCATCTTTCCCTATCCTTGTTTAGATGGAATTTCCCCTCTCGCCCTTCATGGTTCCTCTTTCTAGTCAGGTTTAGCTGACCCTTAACTTCCTCTTTCTATTTAGAGCTGAATGCTATGCTCTGGTTTTTTGGTTTTTTTTCCATTTTTCATATGCCTTTATTTCTCATAAGGCATTGTCTTTGTAAGAAGATTTTTTTTTTCTCTGTCAGTTCTGCTCTCTGATTTCCCAGAGCTCTTTACTGAGCCTGATTCTAGTCATGGCATTATGGCAAAATGAATTACATTGTAAGACAGTGGTTCTCAACCTGTGGGTTATGTGCAATTTTTAGCAATGAAAACACATCCTGCATATCAGATAGATTTGTAACAGTAGCAAAATTACAGTTATGAAATAGCAACAAAAATAATTTTATGGTTGGGGGTCACCACAACATTAGGAATGGTATTAAAGGGTCACGACATTAGGAAGGTTGAGAACCACTGCTATATGGTGGAGGAAAAAGTCTCCTAGTTTTCTGTTCTGGCTTTTGAAACCTTCAAAATTCCACAGTGTCTTTTTTTTTTTTTTTTAATGATTTCTCATGTACCTACTTCTTATGGTCTTTGTTCACTTATTCCCTATAAAATGTCTTCTTTCCCCTTTGGCAACAACCTGTTTCTGAACCCTATAAATGACTTTTGGGGAAAGGTTAAGGAAGAAGAGGGCTTATTTTCTGAGACAATGCAGCAGCTTTGATGTGTAAAACCACCTTGCTAGGTCAGATCATGTGAAAGCAGCTTTTGTGTCAAGTCTACCAGTAATAGTGCTACTTATTGTGAGTCAGCAATCAGGGCAAAGAGTATAAATTAAATTAATGGGAGAAAAACACCAATGTCTTGTTTCTAAAATTATGTATGTTGAAGATATTTTTAGCTAGAAGCCAAGAAGGTGGGAGTTTAGAAGTAAAAAGACTGATGTTCAGAAGACATGTTTCAAATGAAGCATGCTACTTAATTCAGATTTATGCAGTATTTTATATCTTCCTTAGACTATTGAAAGGTAGCATTCTTGAATTAGAAAGAATATATCTTGTAGAGAAAAATTTTTCTACCTCTGTTTTCTTTTGTATATATAGACAAAGAAATAGTTGTAAATGGAAATGCTACTAATTAAGATATTATGAGGGGGTGGAGCCAAGACGGTGGCATAGAAGCAAGAAAATTCTGTGAGCTCCCCACATAACCACCTCAAATACCTATAAAATATGACTTAAAACAAATCTTAGAGCTACAGAACCCACAAAGTGACAGAGAGAAGCCAATCTCCCACTGAAGGCAGCCTGGAAGGTGGACAGGATGGGCAAGTGGACAGGAAGGGTCCATCACAGTGCACTCTGGGAGCCAAGCCCAGCCCCCCACGAACCCATGGTTTTAGCCCTAGGGTGGCCCCAACGAACAGCAGCTGGAGTGGGACTTTAAGAGAGTAGATTACCAGCAGCTGTGGTGGTTTCCAGAATTATCAATCCATAAAAGACAAAGTTAAAGGACAGTGGAACTCTGTTGGAACTGGCAGGGGGGAGCTTGTCTGGGCCCTGTCCCCAGAGTGAGAAGCTGCAGAGATGCAGTGGCCATGCAGCCACCTCCACATGGCTGCTTCAGAGCTCCTGGCCTGCATATCATAGGGGGACCAAGCAACTATTCAGAGGGTAATATCATTCTTGCTTTAACCAGCCTGGATCTGGATCATGGTCTTGGGTGGTGGTCCTGAGGTATGTGACCAGTGAGTCAGAACTTGTGGGGGCAGAAGAGAGAGCACCCAACTAATAGCTCCTGCAACTGTGAAAACTCCAGTGATTTGGGACAAAGCTCTCCTCTCTGGAAGCACAGTTCTACTGTGGCAAAAGTCAAGTAATTGAGTGGCAACATGAGCAATCAAAGCAAGCACAGCAGTCAAACCTTAGATTCCTTTTTGGGGGACAAAAAGGAAAAAGCATGGAACGGGAGAAAGGCAACACAGTCAGAACTCCCACACCAAGAAAAATATGAACTGGTCACAGGCCATGGAGGAGCTCAAGAAGGATTTTGAAAATCAAGTAAGAGAAATGGAGGAAAAATTGGGAAGAGAAATGAGAGTGATGCACAAAAACCATGAAAAGAGAGTCAACAACCTGACTGAAGAAAATAACACCTTAAAAAATAGATTGACTCAAATGGCAAAAGAGGCCCAAAAAGCCAATGAGAAGAATGCCTTAAAAAGCCAAATTGGCCAGATGGAAAAAAGAATTTCAAAAGCTCATTGAAGAGAATAAATCTTTCAGAATTAGATTGGAGCAAATGGAAGCTAATGACTTTATGAGAAATCAAGATACTATTAAATAGATCCAAACATGAAAAAATAGAAGATAATGTGAAATATCTCACTGGAAAAATCACTGACCTGGAAAAGAGATCCAGGAGAGGTAATCTGAAAATTATTGGACTACCTCAAAGCCATGATCAAAAGAAGAATGTAGAAATTATTCTTCAAGAAATTCTCCAGGAAAATTGCCCTGATATTTTAGAACCAGGGGACAAAATAGAACTTGAAAGAATTCATTGATCACCTATTGAAAAAGATCCCCAAAAGAAAACTCCTAGGAATATTATAACCAGGTTCAGGAGCTCCCAGATCAAGCAGAAAATATTACAAGCAGCCAAGGAGAAACAATTTGAATATTGTGGAAAAAGAATCAGGATAACACAGGATCTAGCAGCTTCTACATTAAGGGATCAAGAGCTTGGAACATGATATTCTGGAGGTCCAAGGAACTAGGGCAACAAAACTGAGTATAATGTTTCAGGGGAGAATATGGTCATTCAGTGAGGTGGAGGACTTTCAAGCATTCTTGATGAATAAAACCAGAGTTGAATAGAAAATTTGACATTCAAATATAAGAAGTAAGAGAAGCATGAGAAGGTAAACAGGGAAAAGAAATCATAAGAACTTATCAGAGTTGAAGTATTTATATGCCTACATGGAAAAATCATAATTGTAATTTTGAAACTTTTCTCAGTATGAGGACAGTTGAAGGGAATATAAATGTATATATATGTATACATACATATATGTCTATATAGGAGAGTATATGCGTATATGAACACATATGTGAGTGTGTGTATATATGTGTACAGGTAAACATAGACAGAGGTCATAGGATCAATTGAATAGAAAGGGATGATATTTAAGGAATAAAATTGAGAGGTAAGAGAGGAACATAATGAGAGGAGATAGGGAGAGACAAAATAGGGTAAATTATCTCATAAAAGAGGCAAAGGAAAACTTTTACAATGGAGGAGAATATCAAGAAGGCAAAAGGCAATGGGTCAACCTTACTCTCATTGAATTTGGCTTAAAGAGGGAATAACATACACACTAACTTGCGTATCTTACCCTACAGGAAATTAGGGGGGAAGGGGATAAGAGGGGGGATGATAGAAGGAAGGCAGATTCGGGGGAGAGTAGTTAGAAGCAAACACTTTTGAAAAGGGACAGGGTCAAAGTAGAAAACAAGAACAAGTGGGAGGTGGGATAGGATGGAGAGAAATACAATCAGTCTTTCACAATGTATCCACTATGGAAATGTTTCGTGTAACTGCACATGTACAACCCTTATTGAATTGCTTAACTTCTCTGTAAGGATGGGTGATGAGGGAAGAAGGAAAAGAATCTAGAATTCAAAATTTTTAAAATAAAGTGTTTAAAAAAATTATTAGTAGTAGAAGTATTTTTACATACAACTGGGAAATAAGATATATAGGTACTGGGAAATGGAGATCCATCTTACCACACCGGAAAGTCAAAGGAGGGATGGGGAAAGATATAGGAGAGAGCAGAGTGGGGAAGAGGGTATTCAGTGGGACCACTGTTTTGGGGTGGTGGTTAGGAGAAAGATGGGGGGAAAATTTGTAACTCAAAATCTTGTGGGAATGAATGTTGTAAACTAAAAATAAACAAAATTTAATTTTAAATATTTTTAAAAATATGTTTAAAAAAAGATATTATGATATTAATTACATGGGGATTTTTGTCTTTCCAGATTGCCTTCATGACTTTGACCTTATTTCCTATTCGACTTTTGTTTGCTGCATTTATGATGTTATTGGCCTGGCCATTTGCATTTGTTGCTTCACTGGGATCTGCTGAGAAAGAACTTGAAAAGCCCTTGGCTTTATGGAGAAAGTGAGTTACTAAATGTGTTGAAAAGCATGTTTGTGTATGTATTTGTGTAAATAGGTACTGAAGAGTTAGTATTAACATTAATAGTGTTTTTTAGAAATGCAATAAGTGGTTCAATTAGTGAATAGAATACTGAACATGGAATTCAAAGGAATTCAAACTCTTCTTCAGCCACTTAGGCAAGTCATTTAACCTCTCTCATCTCAGTTTCCTTATCTATGAAATAGGGATAACAATAACACCTACCTCACAGGGTCCTGGGTGTTAAGTGAGATAGCATATTAAGTGAATGCTAGTTATTAGTAGAATATTTTTAAGAAATGAGCATTGGTCAAAATAAATTTACTAAAGTCACAGAGGGATTTTGGTCTGAGTCAGTGGAATGACAAAATGACAAAATCAGATCCTTAAAGTATTGAAATGAGAGAAACGGAAGGAACACATTTCCTGCTCTAACAATACTCTAAAATTAACTATATTCCCTTGCAAATAATTTTTCTATTCTTGTCAATAGTACTGACATTTTTCCTCTCATAACTTTGGAATCCATGTTAATTTTCCATCTCTTTAATTTGATCCTCACAGCAAGTCAGTCACAAAGTCCTGTGGTTGTTTTATTTTTCAATCACATTTTGCTTTCATATCTTCTTTTGCCACAATCTTGATCTAGGACCCCATCAACTAGATTATTCTACTGCTTCCAACTAGTCTTTCTGTTCCCCAAGTTCATTCTGCATACTTCCACCAAATCAAACTTCTTTTTTAAAAAACCTTATCATAATGCATATTTTCTAATAAACCTTAGTAAGTCCTCTTGTGAACACGATAAAGAACTGTGTACTAGATGACAGTACAGTTAGGTGGATTTGGAATTGATTAAATAATTAGACCCCAAAAATGTTCATTAATGGGATGTTCTCCATTTGAAGGAATGCCTCTAATGTAGTTTTCCACATTTCTTGTATCCTTAACTATGTTGTGTTCAAAATTTTTATTCATTGTTTGCATTATGGTATGGAGGGCGTATTTATCAAATTTGTGTATCAAAGAAAGCAAGATAGCTAATAATAATTATTATATATAATATATAATATAATATACATCATATTATACATTACAATATATAATAATATTATATATTATAATTAATAATAATAATTAGCTATTAGATAGCTAATATAGTAGGTGATAAAAAAAGAGATCCAAAAATTTCAAAAGGCTCAAATTAATTTGAAATTTAATTGGGATAACAATAAAGTTCAGTACTTGGATTTCTTTTTAAAAATAGCTTCACAAGTTAAAAAAGGGGAGTTGTGTATAGAAAGGAGTTTATATGAAAAAGGTCAGAGGTTTCTAATGTACTAGAAACTCATTATGATTTAGTAGTGCATTGTATCATCCAAAAACCCGGAAAATTGCTGTATTAGCACAGCACCGTGTAGATAGTAGGCACTTAATAAATGTTTGCTGAATTAATAGATAAGTTTTCAAGAGTTAAGGAAATAATGTTCCATATATCTTCTACCCTAGCCAGAACACATTTGGAGTTTTGTATTAAGTTCTGGATAAAATCTTTTAGGAAGAACATTAACAAGTTATAGCACACACAGAGAGAGCAAGGATAACCAGAATGTTAAGAACACTAAAAACCATGCCATCTATGCTTAAGTAAAGAAACTAGGATTTTTTGACCCAGAAAAAAGATAGAGGACATAATAACAGCTGTGGTTCATGTTCAAAAGGTTGGCATGTGTAAGAAGAATTACAATTGTTCCTTTAGACCCAAAGGGGAAAAAAACTAAGGTAGAAGTTATAAGAAAGTAGATTTTGCCTCAATATCTCATCCAAATTCACCACCCCTGGAGTCAGGAGGACCTGTGTTCAGACCTGGCCTCAGGCACTTACTAACTGTGTGACCCTGGGCAACTCACCTAATCCAGATTGCTTCCCCCCAAAAATATGACATTAGACTTTATAACAGAACTATATGAAAATGGAATGTGATGCCTTCATGGGCAGTAAGTTCTCTGTCTTTGAGTGGGATTTAAGCAGAGGCTAGGTGATTATTACTTTCAGGATGATAGAGATGGGATTCATGATATGTCATGGATTCAACAAAATAACTTCTGAGGTTCCTTGCTTTATGGACTACACTATAGAGAATCTTAGCATGTAGTAAGTACTTAATAAAAAATTGATTGATAGGGCCTTCCCTCTGAAATTATCTTCAATTTAGCCTGTACACATCTTGTTTGTACATTGTTGTTTGCATGTCTTCTCTATCTATTAGACTGGGAATTCCTTGAACACGGGACTGATTTTTGCCTTCCTTTGTATCCCCAACACTTTGCATGCTGCCTGGCACACAGTAAGCTCCTAAAAGATTTTTGTTGACTTTATTCAGGAGGACAAACTACATGGAACAATTACAAGAGACTATAAATAAACCTTGAGCCTGATTACTGGTGTAATAGATAAAAAATAATTGAGAAATACCCCTTCAAGGAGGCAGAACTTGGAAAAGATCATAGAATAATAGAGTTAGAGCTGAGATCATATACCATTTCCCTCATTTTAAAGATGAGAAAACTGAGGCCCTGAGAAGTTAAATTGAGTTGTCCAATATCACACAGGTAGAATATGATTGTAAGCAGGTTCACTCTACCCCGCATCACTTAGCTTCCTCTAATCATAGATTTAGAGCTGCAAAGGGCCTTAGAAACATCTAGTTCATTTGCCCAAAGGGCTAGTGCATATCCTTTGACCCAGCAAAGAAAATTTAATGGGCAAAAATGTAGATTCATTGGAACCATTATTTCAGCCAATCAATATCTTTTTTATCCTCATTTAGCAAAATACCCTCCTCTTAAATCTCCTGTTCTATACAAGTTTGAAAAGTGTACCATCTGTGTTAAGAAGTCACTAATAATAAAGCCATCAGCAAGTATTATATGTAATGAGGATAAACTAGAAACATTTCCAGTAAGATCAGGGGTGAAACAAGGATGTCCGCTATCATCCCTCTTATTCAATCTGGTACTAGAAATGTTAGCAGTAGCAATTAGAGAAGAAAAAGAAATAAAAGGAATCAAATTAGGCAAAGAAGAGACTAAGCTATCGCTCTTTGCAGATGATATGATGATATACTTGGAGAATCCTAGAGAATCAAGTAAAAAATTTCTTGAAACAGTAAATAAATTTTACAAAGTTGCAGGATATAAAATCAACCCACATAAATCCTCAGCATCCCTGTATATTTCCAACGAAGTCCACCATCAAGAGACAGTAAGAGAAACCCCATTTAAAGTTACTGTAGACATTATAAAATATTTGGGAATCTACATGCAAAAAAACCCCAGTACCTTTATGAACATAACTACAAACACTTCACGCAAATAAAATCAGATCTAGCTAATTGGAAAAATATCAGTTGTTCATGGCTGGGTCCAGCTAATATAATAAAAATGACAATCTTACCTAAATTAAATTACATATTTAGTGTCATGCCAATCAATCTACCAAAAAATTACTTTATAGAACTAGAAAAAATAGTGACAGAATTCATTTGGAAGAACAAAAAGTCCAGAATATCAAGGCACTTAACGAAAAGAAATGCTAGGGAAGGTGGCCTCGCCATACCAGATTTTAATCTGTATTATAAAGCAGCGGTCATCAAAACTGCTTGGTACTGGCTAAGGAACAGAGTAGTGGATCAATGGAATAGAGTGGGTACAAATGACTCAGTAGTCAACGATTATAGTAATATACTATTTGATAACCCCAAAGACTCCAGTTTTGGGGATAAGAACTCACTATTTGACAAAAACTGCTGGGAAAATTGGAATATAGTATGGCAGCAACTGGGCATAGGCAATTATCTAACGCTGTACACCAAAGTCAAGTCTAAATGGGTGTATGATCTAGGTATAAAAGCTGATACTGTAAGTAATCTGGGAAAGCAAGGAATAGTTTACCTGTGAGATTTATGGAATAGGGAAGACTTTATGACCAAAGAGTTGGAGAGCATTATAAAATGCAAAATGGATACTTGTGATTACATTAAATTGAAAAGTTTCTGTACAAACAAAGCCAGTGTAACCAAGATTAAGAGGGAAGTGGGAAATTGGGAAAGAATTCTTGCAACCAGTGTCTCTGATAAAGGCTTCATTTCTAAAATATATGGGGAATTAAGTAAAATCTATAAAAATGCAAGTCATTCCCCAATTGATAAATGGGCAAAAGAACAGGCAATTTTCAGAGGTAGAAATTAAAGGTAGCTATAAGCGTATGAAAAAATGCACTAAATCACTATTGATTCAAGAAATGCAAATCAAAACAACTTTGAGGTACCACATTTCTCCAGGCTACGATGTTTTGGCTACGATGACAAAACAGGAAAATGGCAAATGCTGAAAAGGATGTGGAAAAATGGGAACACTAATGCATTGTTGGTGGAGCTGTGAACTGATACAACAAGTATATGTTGCTCTGGAGAGCAATCTGGAACTATGCCCAAATGGCTATAAATAATTGCATACCCTTTGACCAAGTAATACCACTTCTGGGCTATATCCCAAAGAGATCATAGAAGCTGGAGGAAGAACCACATATGCAAAAATATTTATTGCAGCTCTCTTTGTGGTGGCAAAAAACTGGAAATTAAGGAGATGCCCATCAACTGGGGAATGGCTAAACAAGTTGTGGTATATGAACGTAATGGAATACTATTGTGCTATAAGAAATGGGGAGGAGACGATCTTCATACTTACATGGAGAGGCTTATACAAACTGATGCTAAGTGAAAAGAGCAGAACCAGGAAAAATTTGTACACACTCACAGACACATTATATGTGTGATGACCAACTTTAATAAACTGGACTCTTCTCAGCAACACACGGTTATAAGACAACTCTACAAGTCTCAGGATGGAAGGAGATACCTACATTCGGAGAAAGATCTAGAAAGACCAGAGTTTAAACAGAGGCTGAAGCAATGCATGCTATCATTCTTTTTCATGTGTGGTTTTCTTTCCTTTTTCTCATTGTTCACTCTATTGGTTACAACCCTTCTACACAACCAGACTAATGTTCAATGTGAAAGTATTTGCAGATCCTATACTTGATTGTATGCTGCCATGGGGGTGGGGGGGTGGGAAGGAGGGGAGAAAATTTGAAACTCAGGGAATTGTGGAACTTAATCTTGTAAACTAAAAGTAAACAAATCAATTAATTAAAAAAACTCACTAATAAAAATGTTAAACAGAAAATGTATGCTTATCTATAATCAGGTTTCTATTTTGACAATTCTTTCAAGCCAAGCCAAATCTTCCTGTCTGTAAGCTTCTGCTTGGTCCTAGCTCTGCCCTCTCCTCTCTTTTCCTTGGGTATCATGTTCTTACCTGAGGGTGTTCTGCCCAAAAGAAGGTAAATCTTGATGTCAAAATTCTACCTAGTTAACTTGGAGTTTACTGGCTTTATTTCTTTCTCAAAGACCTGCCTTAAACCCAATTCACTCTGGATCTCTTGTGGGCAACAATAGGTCCCTGCCCAAGCACCACTTAATGGTTATTTTTTTAACCTCCTTTCTCAGAGTAAATGTAAATAGTAACTTTTTCTTTTGGCCAGCAATCCTGAGGGGAGAAGTTTAACTTGTTTTTTTGTTTGCTTGTTTTAATTAAAGGGGTCATCCCTTGACTCACTTTAACAAGTCTATTCACTGAAGGAGCATTGCCTCATTGAAAGTGAAAATTTGAAAAGAGGTTACATTAAAAAGGCCCATATCTACCATTGGGTCCTGGGTCATATCCAGTCATCCTGATCCATATCTTGCCACTGGATCCAGACGGCTCTGGAGGAGAAAATGAGACTAGTGATCTTTCATAGCAGTCCCTCACTCAAATCAAAGTCCCATCATCATCTTCCTGATGCCATAATCCCTCTTAGAGAAAATGAAGGACAAAAACCATAGCTCTGCCCTAGGACCAAGCTGAGATTAGATAAGCTTAAATAAGGCATTTATTAATTGCTTACTATGTGTTGGGCATCTGTGGGCACACAAACAAGAAAATGAAACAATCCCTACTCTCAAGGAGCTTACATTCTAATTGGGGGGAAATAACAAATAAGAGTGATATAGAAAGGAGAGAGGAACAGGAGAGAAAGGCAGGAGGGAGCAGAGTGCCAAGAGTGAGTAGCATGGCTGAGACTGGATCCAGACAAAGGCTCACCAGGACTTGAGTTGGCTTCAGCATACTCACCCTCAATGAGGCAAGGCAACCTGTGTGAATGTAGAGCAGAACAAATCCAATTCATTTCCCACATGACAACCCTTCAAATAGTTCAAGACTATCACATAAAAGCCTTTTGTTTGGAGTCAGAGAGCAAAGGTCTGAATCATGCTCTGTGACCTTGAGCAAGTAATTTAACTTCCTACTACTCTAATATCTTCATTTTGTAAAATGAGAAGATTGAATTAGATAATCACTAGAGATATCTTCCAACTCTGGAGATGTAAGCCTATGCTTCCTTCATCTTCTCCAGGTCAAACTTCCCTAATCCCTCCAATTAGTCCTCAAATGTTATGGTTTTTGGTTGCCTCACCAATCTGAATTTTCTGTTTACAAACTTAAATTTGTCAGCATCCCTTAAGTAGTTCCTTGAACCACATAGCAAAGACATAATTTGGTCTTGTCTAATATGGTCTGACTATTGGAATTTGAATAGCAAGTGGTAATGGGAATTGAATGAACTACACTGAGTCTGTCTTGTAACCCAGTTCTGGAACTACCTCAGTTCCCTTTCTATTCAATTACAGGTTTCTTCCAGTTTCTTTCTTAAAATAAACAATAGGGGAATCTGGGTTGCACAGTGAATAGAGCGCTGGCTCTGGAGTCAAGAGAACCTGGATTCAAATCTGGCCTCAGACACTTGACACAGTAGCTGTGTGACCTTGGGCAACTTAACCTTGGGACCTTACTTAACTCCAACTGCCCTACCAAAAAAAAAGGCAAAATAAAAATAAAATAAAATAAAATAAAGAATAAAGAAAACTTTATTCAATTGTGGGAATTGTGAGAAATTTTTATTGCATTGTTTAAATCTAGCCCTGCATGGTTGGGAAACTAGACCACCTCCACCAGCACCTTTGAGATGCTAGACCGAGGTTATGTTGACTAGAAACCCAGTCACAACCAAACATTGATATAAGGAGTTTTCTCACAGTTACACATCTCAAACAGCCCATATGTCTTATCTGAAAATTGTCCCCATATGAGTTGATCAGTTATTATTTCTAGGTTCTTTTGATTGAATCCAGACACTTTGGGGGAGTGGGACACCTATTTTGCTGATTTCGGGGAATTATACCTGTTAGCTCTCCTCTTTCCAATTTGGAAAGTACTGAATCTTTCCTCTAATTAGAAATCAAGATTACCTGATTTATATCCTGATTAATTGTTTTCTTTTATTTAATTTTTTGATTTAATTTCTAATCAAATTAATTAAATTAAATTCTAATCACATTCTAATTTAATTTTTTGTTTAATTTTTTTTTTTTATGATAAAAAATCTGTCTACCTCTGTATTCAGGGTCCACTGCCAAAGCTGAGGGGCCTGGAACCAACTTGGTTTGCAGTTGGCATGCATTGCTTTATAAATCAACATGCTGAAGAAGCTCAAACCTTTGTTTCTTCAATCATTTCATCTTTTACCTGCCACACTCTGTTTTTCCCCCTTTTCTCTCCCCTGCAATAAATATAATTCTAATGTGTTAATCATTGTTTAGCACTTATAATGTACTAGGCCATGGGAGATACAAATACAAAATCAGATAATCCTTGCTCTTGATGAATTCATATCCTACTGAGAAGGATAGACTATGTTCATAGATAAGTAAGTACAGGATATATACAAAATAAATAAACAAAAGTTAGGATGGGGTCACACTAAGGGATAGAAGAGGGATCAGGAAAGAAGCAGCTGGAGATTATATTGCTTTTTAAAATGTTTTGGCATTTATGTCCTTGCCCTTCTTTCCCCCATACTCGCCATGATCCTGAGCACTCTCTGAAGCAGGCACTGATTGAAGAGATAATCTTTCTTGGAATTCCATTATGCAGTGTGAGCATGATGTCTGAGGTCTTTTTGCCGCTGCTACTCACAAAGCTCTCTCTCTACTCCATGCCTTTGTACTGCCTTTCCCATGCCTGAAATACTCCCTCTTTTCCCCTTGCCTCTTGGAATTTGTTTTCCTTCTTAACTCACTTTCTCTTCTCCCTGAGGCCTTTCCTTGTTTTTCCGACTGCTAATGTTCCCCCTCTCCCAAGAAAACTCCTACCTTATATTCATTTTATATATGCTCTTTATATATGTAGTGTTTGTCTCCCTCCCTTTGGAATGAAAGTTTCTTTGAAACCAAGGACTTTCACTTTTGTCTTTATACAACCACAGTGCCCAGGACATGACAGATGCTTGATGAATTCTTGTTGATTGATTGACAGAGTGTAGATAGAAAACAGAACAGGACTAAGGAGAGAACCCTGGGAACACACATTAAAGGGGTGGGAAAGGATGGCCAAAAAAAAAAAAACCAGTGGACACAGGGAATAAATAATAAATGTTTTATTTATTAAATCTATTAGACTGTGAGCTCTTTGAGAGCAGGTTCTGTTTTTTGCCATGCTGTATAACTCCAGAGCTCAGTATGGTGCCTGGCAAGCATTTGATAAATGTTCTTTGATTAGCTGACTAATTAGCTTACCTTTTTTTCCTATGTATGCACCCTTTCCCCTACTTTCCTCTCCTTCTTCCCTTCCCCCCTCCAACTGAAGACTCATTTTTGCCAAAACAGAGCAGGAGGTAGCAACTTGAACTTGAATTTAGCTCTGTTTTTCTTCTATTTTCGTTCTGAAAAGATCATTGTCTACATTATATAAATGATGTTAGTTTTATATAAATGATACTTTGGAAATCTTTACTGGTTAGTTTTGAGATATTTTTGTATCTTGGTAACACACAAGATGTTGACCATCAAATGTATTTTTTTTTAAATACAGTCTAAGGATTGAACTTGTGATTTCAATGTATAAGCTCTTGTGTCAATCAGTCAATATGTATTAGGCACCTCCTGTATACCAGGCATTGAAGTAGTTACTGGGGATATAAAGACAAAGAATGACACTTTCCACAAAGTAGGGGCTCACATTCTAATAGGGCACTAGATATTAGTGAGGTGCTTTAATAGTCACATTTTATGTTCTCATCTTACAAGTGTTTCCAGGGACTAAGAAAGTTTTATTTGGTTGTTCTGGTATACACTGAATTCTTTTCCAAATCTACTACCTTTTTTGATTTCATCCAGAAATCTGATCCTATGTTAGCCTTTGTTTTTGTGTGCCTTGGGAAGCAGCTTTAATAGTTTAATAATGGTAGTAAATCTTGGTTTCTGACCTAAATCTTTCAGTACCATATTTCATATAAATTTTTAAATATAATTCATAGAAAAATAATAATCAAATTTAACCTATTGCTTGCTTGAGGGGAAATTGCATGAAATATTTTAGTGCTAGTTTCAAAGTTATTGTAATTTTTTATTTGTGATTTTGTAATTCTATTATTTAATTTAGTATTGAGTTAGTAAGTTGATACCTGACAACAGAGAAAGAAATCATGATCTTTTCTTCAGTGACCTGGCAGTTAAAATTATAGCTAAACTATATTCTGGAAAACACTTTACAGATGTCTATAAAAAATTATTATAGCCTTATTTCTTTCCTTTCTTGTGTCATCAGTATTCTCACCCTTTTTTTTTTGCACAGTACATTTCAGAATTATGTGGCAATTATTTTATTTCAGATATCATAATTATCACCTTATCTTACAGGGTGGTGGACTTTCTCCTGAAAGCCATCATGCGGACAATGTGGTTTGTCGGTGGCTTTCACTGGGTCACTGTAAAGGGCAGACAGGCCTTACCAACAGAAGCCACAATCCTGACTCTAGCCCCACATTCCTCCTACTTTGATGCCATTCCTGTAACGATGACCATGTCCTCTATCGTGATGAAGGCAGAAAGCAGAGATATTCCTATTTGGGGAAGTAAGTGAATCAGTTCATGTTTGGACCAAGAATATATGTGCTTAATTTAACAGTATAAGTAGAGTACACATAAAGAATTATTTTCCCATGTATGTTGACTGTTTTGTATTGAGTCTTTAATAGTTTCATTTTAAGTTACTTTCAACATTGGATATATTATTATTTTGTTGGTGGAGCTCCCTATGCTGATGAAATCACAGATCTGTCACATTTCTGTAAATGGTATTACTACTAGTAATTTTTAACTGCCACACTCAATTCTTGTAATATTCCATTCATGTGTGTATGTATAATATAGAATTATTTTTCAACTGCTAAACAAAAGGCCTTGAAACAATTATATTAGCACTGGGAATCAATGGTACTGCTTTTTTGGAGTATATTCAAGAATTTGTCAGTGGCAGATTGTAGGACAGAATTATACTGACCAATTTCTCACCTCCTAAGTATTTGAAAGATATTTGAATTTGAAAAACTATCAAGGATTTTAAAGATTTTTTTTTGAGGCATATAATGAAGTGGTTGTCTAGAATTCATCAGGATGGGGGGGGATTTTTTTGAGGCATATAATGAAGTGGTTGTTTAGAATTCATCAGGATGCGCAGCTAGGTGGCACAGTGAATAGAGCACCAGCCCTGGAGTCAGGAGGACTTGAGTTCAAATTTGGCCTCAGACACTTAATACTTACTAGCTATGTGACCTTGGGCAAGTCACTTAACCCCAGTTGCCCTGCCCTCCTCCCTCCAAAAAGCAAAGAAAAAAAAAAAAGGACTTCTTCAGGATGACTAGAGATGACCCAGGATACAAGGGGAGACTGTGACCCTGTTAGGGTAAGGTCTTTTCATGTTCTCACTTAGAGTGAGGTGATGCCCATTCACTGAATAGGCCTCTTTGAGAAGTGAGTCAAGGGATGGCTCCTTTACTTAGAACAAAAGAAAAAAATTCAAGCTGGGAAGGGAGGACCTTCAGGGTTGCTGTTCCAAAGAGAAATGGTTACCATTGACATTCACTCTAAACCAGGAGGGCCCAAAATATAGCCATGAAGTGGAGCTTGGGCAGTTGTGTTTGTCCTTTGTTTTCAGAGGCCCATGGCATCAGGGAAATGATGACATGACTTGCAGTTGACTTTGATTCGATTGAGGGAGGGCTGTGCAAGGTCACCAGCCTCACTTTTTCCTCCTGAACCATCTGGATTCAGTGAATAGACCAAGCTACCTGAATGGGGACCCAGCAAATTGGGCAACTTATCTTATCTTCTCCCTCTCCCTTTCCTTCTCCTCTCCAAAAGAAGGTAAATTTTGATGGCCAGAAGCTACCCACTTAACTTGGGGTTTACTGACTAAATCTTTCTTTCTTTCTTTCTTTCTTTCTTTCTTTCTTTCTTTCTTTCTTTCTTTCTTTCTTTCTTTCTTTCTTTCTTTCTTTCTTTCTTTCTTTCTTTCTCTCTCTTTCTCTTTCTTTCT
>CM053594.1:266544318-266582939 GCA_028646575.1 Pseudocheirus occidentalis
GGGCCAGGGACTGACACATGGGTCTAGATCCCTCCTTGCTTTCAAACTGTTTCCCTCACTTTGAAAGCAAACTTGTGTTTGATTCCTGACTCTCCTGTCTCTAGCCTGCTCTGTTCAACTCCAGCCATCTACAGGTTAGAGGATGGTTTGGTCCAGTTGACAATGTTGTTTCCTTGAGAGGAAAATTGTTTGGCTTTTGTTTTTGTATTCCTGTGACTGGCACAAAAGAAGTGCTTAATATTCACTGACTTGAATTGGATCCCAGGGTCAAAAAGAATCTTAGACATTTCTAAGTCTAACTCTCAATCCCTCACAGGAAATCTTCTTTACAATATCCTAGACAGATCCAGGATCTTCTTAAATATTTTCTGGAATGAGATATGCCCCAGCTCACAAGGCAGTTGGATGGTTGACTCAAATCCTGATGGACAGCTCAAATCATTGGAAATTTCTTCCTTATATTGAGTTAAAGTTGACCCTTCTGTAATTTCTACCTGTTGTTCTACATTTTAAATTATTATTCTCTGAAGATTATTCAACTAATGGACAAGACAAAATCAGCAAAAACAGATATTTATCAATTTTTAAAAAATATATCAGGATGACCCTAAAATAACTTCAACAAAAAAAGAGACCTAAGGGAAAATATAAAAACTAACCAGTGCTACTATAGCATGGATATAGCTAGGGATACAAATAGGTACTGGACCTGTAATTTTACCGGTATAAGAAACTTTCATGTGAGGAAACTCCATCTATTGATACAGGTTAGATGAAATAACTTTTTCAGGGTCAAAAATCCAGTAGAGTTATCCCTTCCATATCATAGGGGTTAGGGGAGCAGTGCCCCTGTGTTGCAGAAAATCTGTGTTATAATTTTTTGGTGCTCTTTTCACACCAGAGAAGTCTGAATTTTTTCTTTTAAGGGGTGTTTACAATACTTTGTTGTAAAATTTGGGTTAAGTGTTTGGTTATAGGCTCTGCTAGCCTTTTACCTGTCAGTCAGATTCTAAAAAACTCCCCCTAAAGTCCCATTTAATTTCTTATGCTAACTTGCAATATATCAAAACCATGCTGGGGAAAGTTGCGATGTGGCAGGGACAACAGTATGGCCAGAGGCAGGAGTTAAAACTAGGTCTTCCCAGCTTTGAGGCTGGCTCTCTATCTATTAGAGTGGGGTGAGGAACCTGTAGCCTCAAGGCCACATGTGGCCCTCTAGGTCCTCAAGCACTGTCCTTTGACTGAATCCAGACTTCACAGAACATACATGGCCTAGGGTCGGCAGGTTCCTCACTCCTGCATTACACCAATGTGCCCTGTATTTTTATGCAATGCCCTTTAAACTAAAATCAGGACTTCAATTAGAATGCAGTTATTTGCAATGGTTAGGTTTCCTAAGGACTAAATAAGAATAGGAAAAACCTGATTGCACTGAATTTCTACCATGTTCTTAGTTGCAGGGGTCCTCTTGGTAGCAGTGGAGGTCTTCCTGGTTGATATAACATTTTGTTAAGAAGAGAAGAAATACCTTGATTAAGAGGACAAAACACGTAGTAGCTGCTTTATCTTTGGACCCACACTCACTCATTTGACACTGAAATGAGTCAAGCCTAGCGGTATTGTGCAGAATAGCCTTCTTTCTCCTTACATTCAATGTTCCCATGCCTTCTTTTCAATGGTCTTCCTAGAATTTTTATTAAGAATTAGAGAGATGCAATGACAGCACAACTCTTATTAATGTTCATACTATTCTCCCTGCCTACAATGACCTGTTTCCTCCCTTTCCATCCAAATTCTTTTTATCCTCCAAAGCCTACAAAGGTCAAGATTTGACTCTTTCAGAAAACCCCCAATGGTGCTAGTACACATTCATCTTTGTCTCAAAGTCTTATTGTCCAGAGACAGACTCAGTTACTCAAAGCTAGAGACTACTCTTCTGGTACACACCACATATTAGGACTGTGCTAGGTAACTTTGGAGGAACTAAAGAAATACTTGATAGGATATATGAAAATCAACTGATGATTAGCCAAACCAACAGCGTGGCTGTCCAAATCACATACCACGAAAACAGTACACTGGTTTTTTTTTTTATCAGAATCTATAAGGGAATAAGAAAAGTTACAAGCCTTCTAGAATGACTGTCATTTTTTCAATAATTAAGCACTATTTTAGCAACTCTTAAATTTGCCACCAGTAAAAAAAAAATCCTTTAGAAAAAAAAATAAAAACAAATCAGCATACGACTAGAAGATGCTTAGAAACCAGGCAGGAATGAAACTTATTAAACAAATGCCCCTTTATTTACAACTCTTGCTTATCACAAGATCAAGAAAATACAATTCCACATCCCTGTCTCCTAGGGCCATGTGCTGTCCTACTTCCAAAAGCAGGCAAATAATTCCTTTTTTCCTGTGACATGAGGCGGTGCGTAGTTAAACACTGTAATTATCTTTGCTTGGCTCAATATACATGACAAGGCTGTTCCCAAATTAACAACCAACCCTCTCCATCCCCCTCTCCATTTGGCACTTAAAATCTTGTTTTTATTCTTTAAAAAAAATGCTGGTCTTTAGAAAGTGTTTTGGGACCTAAAAAACACTTTACACACATTATTTCATCGGGCCTTAGAATGACACTGTGAAATAATGTGTGCGTATCTCTGTGGATGAAGAAACTGAGGCCCGCCGTGGCGTGTACGATCGCCCAAAGTTACATAGTGAGCCGTAGGACAGAGCTGATCCCCGGGTCTTCATTATGCCGAGTTTAATGGTCCCTACATGGACGGAATGAACTTTAACTAACCATAGAGAGTGTGTGATGGCTATTTTGACTGCTCCTCATACTCCTGCGCTAGCTCCTGTCCTATTCTTAGAGACTACTTTTTTGGTGAATAGTGCTTTGTATAGCCACGCTGATCCCCCAGGCGAGAAATCAAGAATATCATCATTCTTTCAGATGAACAAATTTAAGCACAAGTTAAATTTTTTTGCTTTAAATTTCAATTTCTAAAGCAGGAAGCTGGCCTATTTACAAACAATTTCAGAGGCATTCCTTACAAATTACTGTCTATTCATCCGACTGATAACAGATATCTTCCTATTCATCCAAACTACTGATTCTAAATATTAAATAAGAGTGTGCTCAGAGTAAACAAGGACTCTGAATCTACCTTTCAATGGCACAACAGACCAATATCCTCCTATATCTTAAGTCTGTCACAATGCTACCTAGTTATTTCAAAGCTGAATTTCAAAGCTAAACTTAAGTCAGGGTTTGGAGTTGTCTTTTTTTTTTTTTTAAACTTGCTTAAGTCTCGAAGTTACAGTACTTCAAATTACCATACTATGAAGACAACATAGGAAGGGCTGAAAAGTCAATCCAGCACCTCCATTTAGTTATCAGCTGAACTCCGTAAGCCACTCTATACTGGGAATAGACAACAGCGTCTCTTAGACTGAAACAAAGAACCAGGTGAACAGTGTTTTCAAAATTAATTTTTGAGAAGGAATTGAAAATTATGCTTTAAAAAGCCTTTCCTTGGGGCGGCTAGGTGGTGCTGTGAGTAGAACACTGGCCCTGGATTCAGGAGGACCTCAGTTCAAATATGACCTCAGACAGCTGACACACTTACTAGTCGTGTAACTTTGGGCAAGTCACTTAACCCCAATTGCCCTCTAAAAAGCAAAAAAAAAAAAAGCCTTTCCTTCTCAGGTCTGTGCCATGTATGGGAGGAAGATCAAACAGAGTCACATGTGTAACTAAATGTCTACTTATCCAAAAGCCATGAAATAGAAAGCCAGATGATTACACTTCTCAACTTGGGAATTACAGTTGATTTATTTGTTACAACCAAATTCTTTGGAAATGCATATGGCTTCCTTTAAGTTTCAACTAAAATCCCACCTTCTACAAGGTTTCCCCACATCTCCTAATTCTAATGCTTCCCCTCTGTTATTTCCTATTTGTCTTGTACGTAACTTGCTTTTTTACATATTTTCTTGACATTGTCTTCCCCATTAGATTGTAAACTCCTTGGCAGCAGGGACTGCCTTTTGTTTCTGTTTCTGAGTGCTTTAGCACAGTGCCTGCCACGTAGTAGGCATTTAATAAATGTTTGTTAATTAGTAAATGATTATTCTCAACAAGACAGAATATTCAGTTAATCAACCAGGCCACCCTATTTCCTAAATGTTGAAGGCAAAATGGGATATGTGATATGAGTAGTGGAGGAAATATATTTGACTTTGGATACTTACTAACTATGTGGCCCTAGGAAAATCACTTGACCCTGTCTGTCACTATTTCTTCATCTGTCAAATGAGCTGGAGAAGGAAATGGAAAATCACTCCAGCATCTTTGCTAAGAAAACCCCAAAAAGGGTCATAAAGTCAGATACAACTGTAAACTGACAAAACAATAAGATAGATAAAATTTTATATCTTAGATCTTCTTTATTAGGTATGAAAAAGTTCTCTGACCAAAATGGATGAAATGAAAGGGGAGTTAACCACTGAATGACAAAAGATGGGCTGTGTCCTTAAAAAAAAAAAAAGTAAACCATATTCTTCAAGGTAGACCAGGAAGGAGCCAGCATTGAGGAGAGTGGCTTCTGGCAGCAAAGAAGAGAGCCAGCTATGGAAGAGCCAGGTCCTGAGAAAGAATCATTCCCTGCCTCTCAGAGAAGGGTTTTGTTTTGTCCTACCTCATCAGTCACAACACTCTAAAGCAGTGGTTCTCAACCTTCCTAATGGTGTGACCCTTTAATACAGTTCCTCATGTTGTGGTGACCCCCAGCCATAAGATTATTTTCATTACTACTTCATAACTGTAATTTTGCTACTGTTATGAATCATAATGTAAATATCTGATATGCAGGATGTATTTTAATTGTTACAAACTGAACATAACCCACAGTTGAAAACCACTGCTCTAAAGGAAAGACACTGGTCCCATAGTGTTGGAGATGTGAGGTGCCTTGGCCATATACGTTCTGTATGTGTATGTTTTTCTTGCAGTATTGTCTAAGAGTGTGCTCACTCTTCCCTTTGATGTGAGTAGCTGTGGGAGATTGTACCCTGGCTTATGGGAGGAATATTTTCTTACTGTTACTCTGATGATGCCATCTCATTAAATGCCTTTTGTTTGAGCTAATTGAATCTGCTGGCTGACTATCAATGGCACCTGCCCTGGTGGGGGTCTGTGAGTACTAGTTTTAGGAGTCTGGATACACAAAGTACCTTGAACCTACAAGTAGTTAACTCCCCAGGACCCAAACTTACAACCTGCAAAAACATGAGGTGCAAAGGTATCCCAGAGGGGTGCTGGTTACTCTAGCATATATATATGTATATCTGTATGCATGTGTATGTACGCAAGCATACATATATATTTTTAAAAGCATACAAAGTGATACAATTAAAATAATTATAAAGTCATATTAGCCATGTAACATTATAATACTGATGAGCCACCATTAGACAAGCATTACAACACATTTATTAAGCACTTATATGTATTAGCAACTATGCTAAGACTGGCAGGTTTCTCTCAAGGAGTTTACATTCTAATGGGGAGACAACATGTAAATAAATGTCTACATATATGATATACACAGAGATGAAAGGTAACCTCTGAGGGAGTGGCACTAGCAGTTTGATAGAATAGAAAAGGCCTTTTACCAAAGGTGACATTTAAATGGAGTCATAAAGGAAGGTGGAAACCAGAGTGTCATGTGAGATGAACAGCAAGCAGGGTAATATGGCTGGATTGTAGAGCACATAGAGGAGAAAAAATGAGGTAAGACTGGAAAGATAGGAAAGAAGGTTAGGTCAGATTGTGAAAAATTTTAAACACCAAAGCCCTTTGTAATTTCTCCTAGAGGTAAAGGTGAGCCACAGGAGCTTACTGAGTAGGGAGAACGGTGACATGATCATGCCTATACTCTGGGGAAGTTACTTTAGCAGCTGTGTGGAAAATGGAATGGAGCAGGGGAGGGACTTAAGGCACAAAGACCAATTAGAAGACTACTGCAATAATCCACGTGACTGGACCAGAAAGATGACAGCGGCCTGAACTAGGGCAGGAGTGATGTGAGGAGAGGGAAGAAGACTGGATATGCGGCACCAGCGCTAAAGAGTTGGGTGGCTGGGAGAACAGCGATGCCCTAGGGGGGAACTGAAAGATAAGGGAGTTCTGTTTTGGACATTTTGGGGTTGAGATGACAACAGAATACGCAGTTTGAAATGTCCAATAAGCAGAGGAGGAGGAGAATGTGGAGCTCAGGAAAGAAACCAGGGCTAGATGTATGTGCACACACATAAACACGTCAGAATTACCAGCACAGAAATGATGACTGAGCCCAGGAAAGCTGATGGATGCATCAGGAAAGATAGTATAGGAAGAATATGGGACAGAACACTGGGGGGTGTCCACAGAGAAGGAAGAACCACAAAAGAAGAGGGAGAGGGAGCCATCAGAGAAGTGGAAGGAAAACCAAGAAAAATGTCATCAAATTCAAGAAAGGAGACAGTAGCCATAAGGAGAAGGCAACCAAAAGGGTCAAATGTTATAAACTGTCTACTGACTTAAAGAAAAACCAGACTGGTGAAGTATTTTTTGAGCACTCACAGTATATCAGCCACTGAAATGAATTACTGGATAACAATAATAACAATTGACATTTATATATCAATTTAAGGTTTATAAACTACTTAGTACATAATATCTTGGGATAGGCAATGTAGGTACTAATATAGACATTTTATAGATATGGAAATTGAGGCTTAAAAAGGGTGAGTGAGGGGGTGGCTAGGTGGTGCAGTGAATAGAGCACCAGCTCTGGAGTCAAGAGGAGCTGAGTTCAAATCTGACCTCAGACACTTAACATTTACTAGCCGTGTGACCTTGGGCAAGTCACTTAACCCCAACTGCCCTGCCTTCCCCCCTCCAAAAAGCAAAAAAAGAAAAGAAGGGAAAAGAAAAGAAAACAAAAGAAGGGAAAAGGATAAGTGGTTTTCTTGTGGTCACACACATAGCAATATTTTGGGAAGTGGAATTTCAATTTGGGTCATTCTGATCCCAATTCTAATGCCTTGTCCCTTATGCCACACTGCTTCTCCAAACAGTTTGTCTCTGAAGTTTATTTCTAAATGTAAATTAACATTTTAAACTATTTGGGAGGCCAAATGAATTATGCAACCAATTCTTTTCCATGACATTTTTTTGTTCTTATTATGGTGAGGAGAGTAGCATTATGTGGTCATTTATCTGAAGTACATTTTGTAAAGATAAATTTGGAATCTGTTCTCAATGTATGAGCTTATCAGATGAATTTCAGCAAATACAATGAACAGAATGGCATTAAGGGGTGTTGAAAGAAAGGAGGAAAAAGAAAGGAGATTTTTTTTTACATAAGTTCCTGAAATTAACTCTGTTATTTGAATTTTATCTGAAGTTGAGTAGAGGCCTTGAGAATGTGGTTGAAGTACACAAAAATTGGAAAGCAACAACAACAATACTCAGCACTAGTTTGGGTCGTAAATGAAGGGAACTTGATTGAGTGAAGGGATATGCCTAAATTCTCTTGTGGAAGAATATATAATACTATTTAGAAAGGGCCTAAGGGCAGAAGATTATATATAAATATTATTACATTACATATAGAAATAAAATATAAAATAACATATTATAAATAAATAAATAAATATAATAAGCAGTAACAGTGAATGAGAGTAAGAGAGAAAGTTAAACGATACTTACTAGAGGGAGCTGCTTGGAAATGGAAATGCCAATTTCAGAATCAGTTATGGAAACTGAGTGTAAAACGGTACTTGTGAACTCTACGTCATCTCCTCAGCCTCACTTCTAAATCCTTTGCAATCCGGCTTCTGACCTCAGACTCAACTGAAGGTGCTCTCTCTAGAGTTCCGGTGATCTCTTAATTACCAAACTTGATCATCTTTTTTAGTTCTAATCTCCTTAGACCTTTCTGCAGCATTTGACAGCACTGACCACCCTCTTCTTTTGGATATACTCTCCTCTTTTTGTTTTCAAGACCCCATTTTGTCCTGGTTCACCTCCTATTTGTCTGACCACTCAATCTATTTTGCAGTTCTGTTATCCACATTAAGTCCCCTAATTGTGGGCATTCCCCAAGGTTCCATCCCTGGGACTGCTTCTGTGTCTATATTTTTTTCTCTTGGCAACCTCATCAGGTTCCATGGATTTAACTCTCATCTCTATGTAGATGACTTCCACATTCTCTCTGTTTCTCTTTCTCTCCCTTTCCCTCCCTCTATCTTTTCTATCTCTCTCTCCTCTCCCTCCTCTCTCTCATTTCTCCTCTGAGCTTCAGTCTCAGATAACCAACTGTCTATGGGACATTTCAAACTGGATGCCCCAAAGACATCTCAAAATTGACACGTCTAAAACTGAACTCATCATTCCAAACCTCTCTTTTTCTTTCAAAGGCAATATCATCCTTTTACTGTCCTAGGTTTATAATCTTGGCATAATCCTCAACTATGTAATCTCTCAACCCACATATCCCATTAGTTTCCAAATCTTGCCATTTCTGCCTTTGTGATATCTCTTCACTCACACAGCTGTGACCTAACTTTATTCTCTCATAATATTTCACCTAGATTATTGCAACAGCCTCCCAGGTAGTCTCCTGGCCTCAAATTTCACTATTCCTGTACATGCTAAACACTGGTGCCAAAGTAAATTTCTTCTAAGTGCAGATTTGACTGTGCGACTGACTTCTCTACTCAACCAACTCCAGTAGCTTCCTATTACCTCATATATAAAATACAAAGTCTTCTCTTTAACTTTAAAAAACCCTATACAACTTGTCTCCAACCCATCTTTCTAGCCTTTCTGTATATTACTTGTTCTCCCTACTTGTTATTCTAACCAAACTGACTTTCTTTTAGTTCTTTACTTGAAACACTTCCTCTCCTTACTCCATAGTCTCGCACTGGGCATCTTCCATGCACTGTCTTCTTACCTCTAGAGGAATATCCCCAAGATGAACTACAGTTCCTCTTCAAGTTCTAAGCGCACATGCCCAAGAAACTGTGGTAAATTCCCTGGCTCCAAGGGTTCACCTTCAAGTCCCCAAACTCAGGAATACATGCCCTGACTTCCATGTTCCCAACGTTGATGCCTCCTCTTCCCTTGGAAGGCCCTGAAAACATTTTCCTTCTCTTCCACCAACCAAATGAAAAGTTCTTCTTCCTCCCTTAGCAAGGTGGTTTTTGCTTACATTGCATCATTTTCCCAAAGACAAGTTTTGGTGCTTTCTTACAGGGGTTTGAAGTCTGTTTTCAATGTTGATTAGTTTTCTACCTTGTTTACATTGAAAAAAAAAAAAGATTCAGAGTTCCTGTCTTCCTGTAAGATGCAGTTCAGGCACCACTTTGTGCATGAAGCCTTTCCTGAAACTCCCAAATCCTAATGCTCTCACTTTAAAATTACCTTCTATGCATCTCACATGCATCTATAGAGATATGTATGCGTTTATTATCCTTGTGTCTCCTATTAAAATGTAAGCTCATAGTGAATAGGGGTTGTTATGTTCTTTGTACTTGGATCCTTAGCACTTAAGCATAGTGCCTGGCACAGAGCAAGCATTTAAATAAATACTGATTGATTGATTGATTAATAAATAGACACGGCTGATAGCAGCTGATAAAAACGCATCCAGGGTGAGTATAGGGGAACAAAAGCAAGGAGCCTAGGTTTGATCTTAAGAGACACTGCTACTGGGAGACAGGCTTCAGGGATCAGGGTAGAATGATGTCACACAAAGAAATTAATTTCGTTAAACAATATTTCCTAGTAATTCAAAAGAATGCTTTCTATTAATCCAGAAAAGTTGGATTTTATTTACTTGTACAGCTCTCACTGAAATAACTGATCAGACTTTTGTCATATTATCATTATTAATAACAACTTACATTTACAGGGTGACTCACAGTTCATTAAAAAATAATAACTTTTTTAAAATAAAAAAAAACACTTTCCTGAACATTGTATTTGATATTCAGGACAATCCTGTGAGGTCATCAGAGCTGGTATTTTGCTCTCAATTTTCCAGGTTGGGAAATGGAACTCAAAAAGGTTAAATGTCTCGCACTACTAGTTGGTCAACATAGACAGCTAGCACTCAAACTCAGATCTTCCAAATTCAAATCCGATGCTCTAGTCCAAACTGTTTTTCCATAACCCTTAAGAGCTTCTTTCTCTTTAAAAGGCAAGCCACTGAGAAAACAAGATTTTATTGATAGAATTTTGCTTTTAAAGCAAATTGTAGGTGGATGATATGACTATAAAGTATTGAACCCAGTTTTGATTTTAAATGTAAGGTTCTCAGTCTCATTACTCAATAAAAGACCTGGGTTCCAAACCACTTTTTAGAACTTAGGAGATTATACACAAATCACTTGACCTCATTAAGACTCAGTTTCTTTATTTGTAAAACGGTGAAAATTAGATCTGCATCACCTACTTAACAATGATAGTGCAAATAAAGAACTCTGTAAGAGTTTCCTGCTTCTTTTACTCAACCAATAATGATAGTGTCTTAAGTCAATGCTTTTGTGTAGGAAAAACCTACTCTGCAAAGACCCAGAAGGATTAAATACAGTAAGTAAAGACTGATCAAATTGGTTAGAGATCCTAGGAAAAATTGGTTTCCAAAATGGCAACAGCAGAATTCAAGTATATACTGGTGTGTGTGTGTGTGTGTGTGTGTGTGTGTGTGTGTGTGTGTGTGTATTTATTTGGGGGGAGGGGGTAGAGTATCTTAATACCTATTATTTTTTTCATATGGAAACATAAATGTCCTAAAAAAGGAGATTCAAGGGTGTGCCTCAAAAAAGTCATAGACTCTTTTGCTATTGTGGTGAAACTTGTGGATCCATTCTTAGAATAATATTTTTTATTGAATAAAATCCAATAAATAGGATTATATATATTTATTCTCTGCTCCTTTCCTCCTTCTGCTTTTACTTCTGGAACCACAATCAAATAAATGCTCCCACTGCTAATGGAAAGGGCATGTCATTCTACCCTGATGTTTCTACTCACCATCTCTCTAACTTTCCAAACCAAAATATCTCTCTTTCTGGCCACTATACTCCTAACAGTGCTTTTCCTACTATTAGAATATAAAATTCTTGATGGAAGATCAAGATGCCTTTGCATTCACTTTTGTGTCCCCAATTCTTAGCACAATGCTAAGACACACAACAAGTGCTTAATACATTTAATTTCTCCTTTCCCCCTTCCCTTCTTCTTTCCTTCCATTCATCTATCACCCAGGATAAATAAATAGCTAACGATAGCCATGGGAACACTAGGAGAACAATATCTAGTAAATTTTCAGTTATCAGCCTTCATGAAATGGAAGCTGGTGTCAAGGAAATAATATGTTGTGTTTACTAGTGTGTTGAGGGGTATTATCAATATTTTTTGCCTAGAAGCAAAGCATATCTGAAATATCCAGTGTCTCCCAAAATACAAGGTCCAATAGAGCTTAAACAAAACAAAAATCAGGCAGCTGAACTTAATAATTAGATCACTTTTTTTTTTACTGCATAATTATTTTCTGTAAATACATGCTTTTAAAATTTTATTGTTTATGTAGTTGTTATTGCTATTGTGTTGTGTTGTGGACAATGATTTCTTTAAAGAAACATATACTTCAATATCTTAATGGACTATCAGTTCAGTTGGTACAGATTACAAGCCACTCGTGCTTTCTTATTGTGGGCAATTTTCCTTTATGTATTTACAGATGCTTCAGTAGATCATGCCGGATGAGCCACCCTATGCGCTGAAGGCCTCCCTCTAGGCCTTTTTGTATTTCGTGCATACCAATGCAGCAGTCAGGCAGCCCATTTCTTTTCCTCATTTTTGCCACACAACCAGTCTACTTTCTTTTACTCACTAATAGCCCTTACATCATGTTTCAAATGAAGGCCCCCACTGGAATATGCTCTATCTTACTTATATCTACTATACCAAGCATCTTGGATCATTTGCAACTTGGGATATTCAGAAATTGTGGCATTATGAGATTTACAACAGTACAGCATGGCTGAAAGAACATTTGTGTTGAAAAGATAGGTCTTTGCACTGAGGAAAGAGCTTGGAAAAATGAAAAGCTCTACACAATTCCCAAATACAATTTGGAACACTCTCTTCCTTTTACTTATTTATGGGACCTAATCATCTCCACGTCTGAATTTGAATGGGCATTTTTCAGCCATTAGGTTATTCTTTGTGGATTATTAGGTTGATTTCTCTTTAATAATTGTGGATCCCAGGGAGTAAGCCCCACAAAGCTCTGATGCAATCAGCACAATATCATTCACATGTGGGACATCTGGAAGACCACACCATTGGTGGCAAACCCCTGTCATTTACAATTTGTGCAAGCTAGCCTCCATAAAAGTGATGAATAGCTCTGGCAGGTGTCCATTTCTGTTTTATGCCTCAGTAGACATTAATAATCAGAGGACTGTTGAACAAAATTCTCTTTGTGAGTTGCTTTTATCAAGGAATCTTATGTGATAGTATCATACATGTTAGATTCATTGTTGGAGGAGACTCTGTGAGACTGCATTTTGCTATGATTAATTGCAGTGAAAACCACTCATTTTTTTTTGTAAATAAGAAATATTAACTACAGCAAGCTCCTGCATTTCTTTGCACCTTTAAATGAATTGTAACTATAAAGATGTGGTCAACTGAAGACAATAATTTGAGATACCTATTCCCTTTTCATATTTTCATCTATGACATACTCCATGCAGATATAAATCATTCTCATAAAGATAGTATAAAAGTGAAAAAAAGATATGAATTGGTAGCTACTGATGTTGTTCTTTTAGAAGTAATAATATAATTTATGATTCCCATTTTAAAAATGTTTACCCCTCCCTGATAGATCTTGTAAAATAACTCTTCATTACTTTCAATATTATATGCCTTCCATCACGGATTTCCTCAATGTATACCTAGTCTGGTATAGTCACTCCTTCCATAAAGTTCCATTTCTATTTCTTGATACAGCTCAATGGGGACTGTGATGGTAAAATGCAAATGTGATAGTTCCTCTGCATTGGTGATGACAAGAGATAAAGTTAAAAAGCACTGAATTTCAGATGCAGATGAGAATATAGGGGCCATCTAATGTAATACTCTAATTCTTCAGCTGAGTAAATAGAAACATGGAAAGGTTAGGCTATTTACTTCAATACCATCTGAGTCAATGGTTGACCTGAGACAGGAATCCCAAGTCTGAACTCCCAGTTCAGTTTTCTTTTTCTGGTGCTATCCCAAAAGCTTTAAAGCATCGTTTTTCTCAAGAATACTGAAAAATTCACCATAGAAATATTTATATACCTCAGGAAATAAGTACAATGACTAATAAGCAAAATCAGATTATTTCTCATGATAACAACAAAAAGCAAACTGAGCATGTAACCATTTAGGTACAAATTCTCATATAGGTGTAAAATGTGCTTCCTCTAATTGGAAAACAGGAAAGTTAAAAAAAAAAAGGAAATTTGGATATTGAAGAGTATAGAGATCAGAGAAAATGTGAAACACAGAAGTTAGTAACAGGAAGCACTATATAAATGCAAGCAGCTTTATTATTGATATAAACCTTCCAGATGTATGTTGTTGTTGTTTAAGAAAAAGCAATGTGTCAGCAAAATGAGATTATATTGGTGACAAGGCTACTAATATGTTCCACTTCTTGAGGATGGAGGCTTTTGTGCCTGGTGACAGTACTTCAGCTTTATGCTTTATAACAGCTTAAATTTCAAGTGCTCAGAGATAGCCTGTGAAAAAAAGGTCACCAATAGTTGAGCTCAACTCCTTGATGTTCAAATCAAGGAGCCAACACTTTATTCAAATACACAAATACCACTACATAGATTTTTGAAATGAGAAGAGAGAACTGCTCAAGAATCAAAAGTCAGGGGCGGCTAGGTGGCGCAGGGGGCGGCTAGGTGGCGCAGTGAATAGAGCACCGGCCCTGGAGTCAGGAGGACCTGAGTTCAAATCCGGCCTCAGACACTTAACACAAAAAACTAGCCATGTGACCTTGGACAAGTCACTTAACCCCAACTGCCCTCCAAAAAAACCAAAACAAAACCAAAAAAAAAAGAATCCAAAGTCAAAGGTAAAGCTGAAGGCATTAAATGAAATTTCTACAAATTAATTTTCATTCCTGGGAGGTATAAGAAGTATTCTCCAGTGAACTGAATGAACTCATAAAGAAAAGGCTTTCTTTTTCTAACAACAATGTCTGGGGTCATAATAGTATGCAAAGTTTTCATGGTTAATTATTCTTTTTACTTTTCCAATTAATAAACATTTATTTTGTCTACCTCCCACTTCACCAACCATTAAGAAGAATAAATAAAAAGGAAAAAGAAAGTCCTCAGTGCCAATCTCATAGGAAGTGTATATGGCAAGCATCATCTCTGGTCCTCGGGCACTGTGGTTTGTCATTGCTTTGATCAGAGTTTGTCTTTCAAAATTTTTTATTATAAAATAATTTTTTCTCCCAATTCTGCTCACTTCACTCTGCATCAAGTTCACAGAGATCTTCACAGTTTCCTCTGAAACATCATCATTTATTATAAAACAACAATATTCTATTACATTAATATATGCTATTTTGCTTAGCCATTCTTCAATTTGTGGGTATCCTCTTAGCTTCCAGATTTGGGTTTTTTTTGAGAGTTGATGCACATATTTTTGCACATACAGGTCCTTTTTCTCTTTCTTTTCATCTGATTGAAAGTATATGACTAGAAGTGGTATTCCTGGGTCAAAGGTTATACACAGTTTAGTAACTTTGGGGATTAAAGTACAAATTCTTTTAAAAGGGCTGCAACAACTCATATCTCCATTAACAGTGCATTTGTGTGATCAAAAATCTAGTTTTGTCGACTCCAAAATCAATCCCTTTCCAGGTGGCCCTTTATTTTTATTACATATATATATAATAAGAATGGAGTAGTCAGAGTGGGTATAGAAAACCACAAGGACCTATAAAGACCTCATATTTCTCACTCTGGTGTACCATTACTACAAAGTGCCCTTTGCTCTCTGACTTGGCTTATTCTCTCCAACCTGCCCTTGCCCTTGCCCTGGCAGGTCTAGATTTTAAAAGAAAGATAGTTAGACTCACATTCCCTCAGGGTGCCAGAAGTAACCTTGTTAAGGAAAAATATATTTCTACTCACCACTCCAACTTTTGATCACCCATCTGATGTATTTGTAGATAGAAACATTTACACAACCAGCCACTCACACAGGTACACTCATATAATACCTAATCTTTACACAACTAGGCATTTACAATAATAACATGCTTAGATCTTTAACATAACCATTTACTTATTTTTTTTTGGAGGGAAGTTGGGGTTAAGTGACTTGTCCAAGGTCACACGGCTAGTTTTTTGTGTTAAGTGTCTGAGGCTGGATTTGAACTCAGGTACTCCTGACTCCAGGGCCGGTGCTCTATTTACTGCGCCACCTAGCCACCCCAAAATAACCATTTATTTAACAAAAATATGAAAGAAATAATAACATCATGGATATTTAAGTTACTGTAGAAATTTTATACATATAAACCTGAATCACACTTTCCAACCAATATATTCATTGTCTATGACTCTATGGTAAAGAGTGGGCATATACATAGAAACCTGTCAGGGAAGCAAATAAGAGAGGAAGACTCATGTGCTTAGTGTAAAACACAACTCTGAACTACTGGATTTGATGGCATTAATCCACTCAGGAACATGTATACCACACACACACACACACAAATACTTCTGAGCACACTCATTGGCTACGCACCACTGTTCACCCACTACATGGCTCTTTCCCACTCTCCATCTGAACCATTTTTCCTCCTTTCTTCTCTACTCAAACATAGCATTTTACAAGCTCTTCCAATTCACCATCACACTTAAAAGCGTATTTAGAAAGTTTTCTCTTAACATATACAACAGTTCTCCTTGAGCCAGAAAATTAGAAAGCTTATCAGACCAGTTATCTTTGGGCTACATATACCAGCCAAGCCAATGCATCTAGATGCTATAGTGCCCAATCAGAATGGGGCTTATAACAAGAGGACTCAGGCTAATTTCTTAAGCTAGACAAAACAAATCTAGTTAAATCACCAGGATACTAAAGCATTTGCAAAGCTTCATCTGGTTTTCCTTCTCATGCCAGAGGTGGCAGCAGAGAGCAACTTATGAAACGTTTCACCTCACTTCAAATCAGGATGGTACTGAGGGGGCAATACAAAGTTACCACAGAAGCTCTTAACCGACGGACATCTGACCCACCAAGTCAGGGAAAATTTACCTGAAGTCTTCTGTCAGATGACTGCTTCTACTGCCACAGCTTCAACAGTTTATTATCCCACCTCCCCAGGCTTTTATTCCAGGTTCTTTTCAAGTAACTATATACCATTCTTACTTCTAGTCAATACTTGAATGAGAGATTTTTGACTCTCAGTGAATCTTTCATTTAAAAAGCTGTATGTAACTCCTCCAATTTCCCCTACCAAATCATCAGTCCTTTAAAAATCATACCTCAGTCACCAAATGTTTATACCATCTCTCTCTCTCTCTCTCTCATATTTTGCCTTCTTCAATCACAAAATAGTTCTTTATGAATGAGCCAAGATATCATAATATATTCTAATTCTGAAGCAGTCAATACATTCTTTGGTGTCTTTGAATTTGTTTCTTTATATTTCTCTTTCTTCATTAAAAAAAAAGTTCTTCTGCCTTCTTAAAACATTGTACTGTTTACACACAAGCAAAGCATCAATCACAAAGTGATTTCAGCATTTATAAATACATCACAGTTCATTTTATGTCTCAATCTGTTTCAAATCCTATCTGAAAGCTCAATTTTATCTAAACATATATTAGTGGTTTTATTATAAAATCAAGTTCTCTTCCTTTCCCTTTTTTAGTATAAAAATGTTTATCTAATAACAGTGACAATGCCATATCCTTCAACAGTTAATATAAATCTTTCCCTTTATACTTTCTCTTCATAGAAAAATACATGTTTTGTCCATTTCAACACTAAATTGTTCTATATAAAAGGGGCTTTAGAGGTACAGCATACCTTACACACACACACACACACACACACACACACACACTGCACATATTATATATTAATACTTTTAACTTGTAATGGGAAGAGAGAAACTTGGAAGGACTTGAGCAATAAGTAAAAAATGGATTTAAAACACTGGGAGGGGAAGAGGAAGAAGGGTAGGAAAAAGGAGGCAATAGATAAAATAAGGGATGAATAAAAAAGGGAGTAAGTGAAGTACAACTGAAAGCAAGAAGCAAGAAGATGGTAGTTATTACCATTATCAGTTATTAGATGTCTATACCATTCAATCCAGTAAGCACTTATTAAACACATGCTATTTTTCTAGAAATTAGGAACATAAAGACAAAACAAAAAAATGGGCCCTATCATCAAGCAGCTTACATTCTCTTAGGGATACAACCTATAAACATGTAAGTATATGAATGATTATTTGAGAAAGGAAGAATTCTAATAAAGGGGAGGGGGGACGTTAGAAAAGGCTTCATGTAGGAGATGAAACATGAACTGGAGTTTAAAGGAAATTAGGGAATTTGAGAGGTAGAGGTGAGGAGGAAGTCTGTTTCAGACATGGGAGACAATTTATTCAAAGACACAGGCACAAAAGAAATAGTACTGAATTGGAGGAACAGCAAATATTTGAGTTTAAATAAATGAAACATATACTCCATGAGTAAGAATGAAGTGAAATGAGTCTAGAAAGGCATGCTGGCACCAGATGATGGTCTTATTATTAATTTTTTTTGTAAATAGTATTTTTTTTCTCAATACATGTAAAGATAGTTTTCAACATTCAATTTTTTCTCTCTACTTCTGTTACTTGCTTTTCAAAATCCCTTTTGAGCTGCTCCAAGGCCTGTGGTCCTGGAGCTCCAGAAGCAGCTGATGCTGGTGCTGCTGCCACTACCTCTGCCACCCTAGGGCTGGGGTCAGACTGCACGCTTCTCTCACCCAGTTCTAACAGTTTCCCCACTGGCCTTTTACTTTGTCTTTGGGGGTTTTGTTTTTGTGTTTGAGAGTTGAGAAATCTGGAAACTGCCACAGTTGCCAGTGATTCAGTCCCCTAAGGCCTGTGCTGGTGCAGTCCATGTGGGACTGTGCTCTGCTCCCAGTCCCACGCAACAGACCCTTCCTGTTGGCCTGTCAGGCTGTCTTGAGCTGGAGATGTGTTTTATTCTGTCATGTTATGGGTTCTTTGAATCTAAAACTTGTTTAGAGTCATTTTTTACAAGTATTTGGAGATATTTGGGAGAAGAGCTCAAGCAAGTTCCTGCTTTTATTCTGCCATCTTGGCTCCACCCCAATACTTTTTTTTTTTGGTGGGGAAGAAGGGAAGAGAGGGCAATTGGAATTAAGTGACTTACCCAAGGTCACAAAGCTTAGGGAATGTTAAGTGTCTGAGGCTGGATTTGAACTCAGGTCCTCCTGACTCCTGGAACAGTGCTCTATTCACTGTGCCACCTAACTGCCCCACCCCTTTTAATTCCTTTTTTTTTAATGAAATTTTGAGTTCCAAATTTTTCTCCCTCATCAACCCCCTCCCCAAGAGATGGCAAGCAATCTCATATAGGTTATACATGTGCAATTATGTAAACATACTTCCACACTGGTCATGTAAAAGAAGAAACAGAATAAAAGGTAAAAATCAGAAAAAAAATTTAAAAGGTGAAAAGAGCATGCTTCAATCTACATTCAGACTCTATAGCTCTTTCTCTGGATATGGATAGAATTTTTCATCATGAATCTTTTGGAATTATCTTGGATCATCATACTGATGAGAAGTACTAAGTCTATCACAGCTGTTACTGTGTACAATGTTCTCCTGATTCTGCTCACTTCACTCAGCATCAGTTCATGTAAGTCTTTCCAGGTTTTTCTGAAATCTACTTGCTCATCATTTCTTATAGCACCGTAATATTCCATTGCATTCATATACCACAATTTGTTCAGCCATTCCCCAACTGATGCACATTCTCTCAATTTCCAGTTCATTGCCAACACAAAAAGAGCTGCTATAAATATTTTTGTACATGTGGGTCCTTTTCCCATTTTTATGATCTCTTTGGAATACAGATCTAGTAGTGGTATTTGCTGGGACAAAGTGTATGCACATTTTTATAGCCCTTTGGGCATAATCTCAAATTGCTCTCCAGAATGGTTGGAACAATCATGAAGAGCTTTAACAGCATTCTGAGGAGGCCGTGTTTAATCCTTGAGGTAACAAGGAGACACTAAAGGTTTTTGAGCAGGGAGAGACATGGTCAGATTTATTTTTTGAGAAGACTTCTGGTAGTTGTGTTGAGGATGGATTGGACAAGGGAGAGACTCAAAGCCAAAATAATATTAAGCAGTTGCCCAAACAGCACAATTGAGAAATAATGAAACCCTAATTAGAATGATGATGGTTGTGAGAGTAGAAATAAGGAAATGCACGTGAGAGGTGCTGTAGAGGTAGAATCAATAAGAATTGGCAAACAATTGGCTAAGGAGTAGCAATGGGAGGCAGGGGAAAAGTTAAGGATGATGATGAGGCTCCAAATCTGGACAGGATTTCAAAAGAAAGAGGAAATTTTGGATGAGGGATAGTTTTAAGAGGGGAAATGGTTTTTCTTTTGCAAATGCTTATTTTTAGGAGAATATAGGTCCTTTTGTTATAGATTTCCAACAGGAAATTCCTGATATGTGACTGGAACTCTGTGGTTTAGGCCTTTAACATTTCTCACTTGGATTATTATAATAGCCTCCTAATTTTTCTCCTTGCCCAACATCTCTTCCTCACTTCAATTAATCCTCTACTTAGCCGCCAAAGTAATTTTCCTAAAGCACAGGTCTAATTATGTTATTCCCCAACTCAATAAAAAGTAGCTTTCTATTAACTCAAGGATCAAATATCTTGCTGGTTTGTCTAAAGTCATGCACAACCCAGTCCCAACTTGTCTTTTCAGTCTTCCTGCATCCTAGTATAGCCAAATTGGACTTCTCACATATCACCTCATGAGTGATACTTCTGTGCCTCTGCACTGATAGTCCCCTATAACTGGAATATTCTTTCTCCTCACTGATTCCTCTTGGAATTTTCTCTTCTCCTTCATGACTCTGCTCAAGCAGCATCTGGTACATGAAAGCTTTCCCGCTCAAATTACCTTGTATTGATTTTGTGTATATTTTGTATATAGACAATTCTTGATTTACATAAATTTGCATTATACAAATTCAACTTTATGTAAAGAATTCTGAAAGGTATGGGAAGATGTAATAGTAACATGTATGAAGAGAGTTTGGAAAAAAGCGTGCCCACAGTTTGTTTCTGATTTTCATGTATTGGACAAAGATGAAATGCCTGAAGAAGTGACAAGACTGCAAAATTATCCCAATAATTGGCGCTAGTAGTAGATGAGAATGATGAGGAAGAATTGATTGAGTCTCATGGAGAAGACTGTCAAATAAGGATCTGATTAAGATGCTAGCTACAAAGATTACAGAAGAAGAAAGGGAAACTTCATAACCCAAGGTTCACAAAGAAACATTTCTTTGTGGGCTGACAGAAGCCTTTCATCATCTGAGTGAAGGTTTTTTCTTGAATGAAAAGGTAGATCTAAATACTTCTAATTTTTTAAAAGTTCAAAGACTAGTTGAGGGTAATATTGCTTGCCATCATCAGATATATGAGGGAAAAAAAGAGAGTCACTGTCCAAACGTCTCTTGATAGCTTTACAAAGAAAGTTGTTCAGTCACCAGAGAGAAAGGCTAGGTGTACTGGACGGGGAAGGAGCATCAGACTGTATACCTGTGCTAACTTTACTATACCGCACTGTTCACACTTTATCATTAACTTTCCTTTTAATTTCATAATTCTGTTTATCATGGTATAGTATCTAGTATGTCTGTATTTTAGTACATTTTTAAATTTGTGTAAAGATATTATTTTGTGTATGCCTTTGTTATTATTTTATAGTGAAGGTAAGTGAAATGGCTGGGTAGGGGAAAATTTGTACTACATAAAAGTCATGTTAGGTAGAGGTTTATGGAATGGCCCACTTATGTAAAGCAAGATTTGCATACTTATATACGTGCATGTTGTCTCCCTAACAGAATTTATGCTTATGGTGGGTAAGAATGATTTCACTTTTAGCACTGTTTCCTAAGGGCCCAGCACAGTTCTTGGAACATAGTGGGGTCTTAATAAATAATTGCTGGTTAATTCTTTAAGACAGACTGGGGAATCATGTACATAGAGATAAATGAACCAATGGTAGCTGATAAGATAACCAAAAGAAGTGGTTAAGAAAAAGAAGAGGGTCCAGCATATAACTCTGGAGTGGGAGGAGGGAGGTATCCAATGTTATGGACAATACGTGCTATAAGATTTCAGAGAAAAAACTGATTCTCAATGGGCAAAGCTTTCTAGAGGAGAGAGACTTGAGTGAGAACTTTGAAGATTAGTAGTACATGTACAAGAAACTGGGGAGGACAGGGAAAATAAAATGAGCAGAGGACATTTCAGGTGTATGTTAGGATAAGGAGGTCTTCTGTCCAATGTATACCTTTTTTTTTTTTTTTTTTTTGCTTTTTGGAGGGCAGTTGGGGTTAAGTGACTTGCCCAAGGTCACACGGCTAGTTTTTTGTGTTAAGTGTCTGAGGCCGGATTTGAACTCAGGTACTCCTGACTCCAGGGCCGGTGCTCTACTCACTGCGCCACCTAGCCGCCCCCCAATGTATACCTTTAAAAGAATTTACTCTACAACATATTGTAGAGGACTTTCAGGGGTTCCCTGACCCCACTAATGGAATGTCCCCTCTCCTTGTATAACTTCTATAAAGTCACAAGGTAGATATTCAGGAGGAGTATTGTCTTGTTTATTGATGCCTCCAGGACATGGTCCTATGAAAAACTAAGGAAGATTCAGGGCAGTTTACCTGCAAGTCTTGTTTATGCCCCCTTGTTTGTTTGTGCCTCCAGAGGTGGTCTAAGGATAAAGTCTTAATGAATAACTAGCTTTAGGCTAGGGTAAGGAGTAATCAAAACCATAGGAGGGTCATTGTATTTTATCTGCATTTTTTCCGGTTAAGTAAGTTCTTCTGCTAGGGGCATATAAGCCCTGTAAGCTTCTTGTATCTTTGGCTCTGTATGAAATGGCTCTGGAATAAACAGACAATCTAATACATCCGCTTTTCTTTACTCACTGGTTGCTGGCCCACCCAACTGCGCTGGTCGCAGTAACATATCTCTGAAGTCTCCATTTCATTCAGTCTCCATTTGGAGGTCTCCAGTGAGGGGGAAAGCACTACTTCCTCAGTCTACTTTTATATCACAGTAATTGCTAGGTTTTTTTTTTTAATCTTTCAAAGAAGTCCCTTTCTGAAGTAACTACATACTTTTTCAAATGTAGGTAGTGTGGTTTAGTGGAAAGAGTGTTGGTATTGGATTGAGGAGAAACCAGATTTCAAATGTTGCCTCTTTCATTGTATTAACTATATAATGCTTCAGGCTCCTTATCTTTAAAATGGCGACAATACCTTCGATGTGTGTCTTATATCATTTTTGTGAGGAGGAAATAAGATAATAATCATAAAATGTGCTAACTTTAAAGTTCTATAAAAGTACAAGTGATTATTAATGTAATAAAATAAAATTGTTAACCTGTGTCTTGGATGAAGCCATAAATGGTTTGTGTTTAATATCAGCGTATCACAATAAGGTAAGAGGATGGTTATGACTTTAATAAGGATTCATAGCTTATTCAATTATAAATAACATTTTACAGAATTTGGGGTGTCCCAATCACATTCTACAAACATGTGTTTGGGTTGAAAAATACCCTTTATCCTTAATTTAGTAAGAAAAGTAAACACAGAGATGCCTTAGGATAAGAACAGGAGTTTTCCCCAGGAAAAGAGGGCAATCTATCCCATGTCAGAACATAGAGCAGAGAGGAGTGTTTCAAAGGTTAGAACCAGAATTTATAACCCCAACTTGGTCAGGCCCCCTTTCCCGACTGTTTCCTCTCTCATTGGTGGAGAGGCTCACCTCACCAAATTCTTCCCTACTGGGACAGCAAGAGAAGAGAGGTGGGGAGGGTCCCACCAAGCCTGGAAAAACAGACAAAGAAAGGTAAAAGTGATTGACAGCAGCCAGGGAAGGGGAGGGAGGAAGGAAAATTAACAACCCCAAATTGAGAAGTTTTCACTCATTCCACATACATGCCTTTTAAAATTTTTTTTCCAGTTTTAGTTCTAAATTCTCTCCCCCTCCACCTATATCTCATCCATCAAGAAGGTAATAAATGATACCCATGCAAAACATTTCCATATTAGCCAAATTCTGAGGAAAAAAAAAACAAGAAAAATTAAAGACAAAAAAATATGATTCAATCTATACTCTGAATCCATCAGTCCTCTCTCTGGAAGCAAAGAGCATTTTATACCATGAGTCCTTTGGAGCTGTGATGGATCACTGAATTAATCAAAGTTACTAAGTCTTTCACAGTTGATCATCATTACTATATTGCTATTACTGTGCTGATTCTTCTCCAGGTTCTGCGCACTTTGCTTTGCAACAGTTTCTATAAAGTCTTCCCAGGTTTTTTTTTTGAGTATCCTACTTGTCATTTCCTATAACATAACAGTATTACATCACAATCACATACCAAACTTGTTCAGTCATTCCACAATTGATGGGCATCTCCTCCATTTCCAATTCTCTATCACCACAAAAAGAGCTGCTATATTTTTATTTATAGGGGCACATAGGGCTTTCTCCTTTTCCTTTAACCACTTCAGGGTACAGACCTAGTAGTGGTATTGCTGGGTCAAAGAGCTTGCAGTTTTATAGCCATTTGGGCATAGTTTCAATTGTTTTGAGGGTAGCTGGACTAGTTCACAGCTCTACCAACAGTGTATTCGTGTGTACCTATTTTCTCACATCCCCTCCAGCATTTGTAATTTTTCTTTTCTGGCATCTTAGCCAATCTGATGAGTATCAATTGGTATCTCAGCGTTCAAACCTGTCTTTTTGAATTGGCAAAACTTGTACATAGATGGTTACCATATTAAATTTGACTATTAATTCCATGCAGTATTGTAGAGTCCTTTTCATACCTCGAACTTCAAAATTACTGTGGATATTTATATGGTAATAGCAAATAATGGCATCCCTACTTACTTAGTCTTATGATCTCTTCTTGTCCAAGGAAAGCAAATGTTCCTTGAACGTCTTCAGCTATTTCCTCCTTTTAAGCATTGTACATGGCAACTCCTGGAAAGCCTTCCTTGATATATTTCCATCAAAACACATTTTTTTCCTCCTCTGAAACAGTACTCAAATAGTTCACTACCTTTATGAAACCTAGGCAAAGTAATCCTATCTGGCTCCAAAACTCATTTGTGTAACTCTTATTGCCATTAGGCTCTGACTTCATTATGTAAAAAACAAACAAGTAAACAAAAGCCAACCAAAAAAACCCCTCATTTGTTTCAATATGGATTAGTATTTAAGATCATCCACATGTAAGATGAGACTCATTAGCTTTGACTCAGGTAGCACGGCAAAGATTGACAAAAAAGTTTCTTCTTTGCTTACTTTACAATCATGCCTCTGAATGAGAATGGTGGCTTCTGCATGGCTTGAAATTCTTGGAGACACCCTCCTCTTTGTCTCTTCACTAATGGAATGGCACAATGGTTTACCTGCTTTTTGATGCTTCTCTCTATCAAAATAACTAATTAAGTAATACCACTATGTGTCAATATGCTTCTGTTATTTCTCTTATTTCCATACATTGCTTTGACCCTGTCTCTCCAGTTAAATAGTAAGTTCCACAAAACAGCTTTTACTTTCTTCTTAATTCCACTAAGTACTGAGATCATCTTACACAAAAATACTACATATTAAAATAGACATCACCAAAAAAAAAAAAAAGACATGCATAGCAAAGAAGTTTCTGCGAAATCAGACATGAATCTCTATTTACATATATACTTAGTGGTTTAGCTGGGAACAAGTTTTGCTTTTCCTTTTATTCCTATTTGAATCAGTTCTTTTGTTCTCTCACCCAGAGCCTAGAAGACAAACATTTAAGGAAAGCAGTAATAATATCCTAGGGGGGAGAGATTCCACAGAGGTACTGTCTAAAACAATTTCAAATTCTATTACAAAATCTGAGGCACAATAACTCTGTAAGCGTATAACTACAAAATTCTGCCTACAAGGCATGTCAGAGCCACACCAACTACCTCCTGTTAGACTGGCTCCCTAATTTTAATTATCCACTTTCGTTGTCTTAGGTGCAAACAATATATCCAAACTCTCATTCTTATCCTAATCAGGTCTTCTTTATCCCTAGACCCATGCCTCCTTGCTTCATCCATTTCATAACCGGTAACACTTTCTGTGCCGCATGGTACAGTGGAAAGACTCAGAAGACCTGGGTTTGAATTCTACCTCTGATGTATACTACCTGTGTATAGCACTCAACATCTTTGGGCTTAAAAAAACATCTATAAAATGAGGGAGTTAAACAATATGACTTTTAAAAGCCCCTTGAGCATCTAGTTCTTAGAGTTTTGCTTTCTGGAGTCCTTCTCCACTCTCTCTTTTTGGCCCTCTTCTCTCTCTATATTCTCTCCTTTGGTGATTTCATTCACTCTGATATCTGTAGTTGCCTCTTCTATTTAGATGACTCTTAAATCTATATTTCCAGATTCAACTTCTTTGCTGAACTCCAGACCCCACATCTTCAGCTACCTTCAATACATCTCCACCTGGTTGAACCACTGGCACCTCAAACTCAACACATCCCCAAAACAAGCTTAGCTATCCCAAACTTGTTTCTGTCTATGGCACCACCATTTGTTAAATTTTTCATTTTTTAGCTTTGGAATTATCTTTGATTCTTGCTTTGTATCACTGCTGAAACAGAATCAGTTGCCAAATCCTGATTCTGCTTCTGTCTCTACCAGTCAGCTTTCCTGTTTGTTCTCATTGCTACCACTTAAGTGGCCTTACTTATCACCCGCTGGGCTACTGCTACATTCTCTTAACAGATCCTCTTCCTTCTCTTCTTCCCCTCTCTAATCCTTCTTTCATGATATCAGTGCCAGAATAATGTTCTTAAAGTTATAAATGGTGATCTGTTCAAAAGTATAAAGTGGTTCCCTGCTGCTGCCGGAGTAAAGTTCAGATATCTTTGCCTGACATTTGAAATTTCCTGCAGTTTGACGCCATTCAAATTTCATTTCGTTAAGTGAGGCAGTGAAATGGCACAGTGGAGTAGTGTTGGACCTGGAGCTGAAAAGAACAGAGTTCAAATTTAGTCTCAGAAACTTAGCTCAGTGACCCTGGGCAAGTCACTTAACCTCTGTCTGCCTCCATTTCCTTATTTGTAAAATCAGGTTAATAATAACATCGATTTCACAGGGTTGCTGTGAGGATATAATGAGATAACATTTATAGTGTTTTGTAAGCCCATATAAATCCTAGCTACTGTTATTATTACATTATCATCTACCTTTCAGCTAAATTGGTCTACTGCCTAAACACTTCACACGCCATCATCTTTAAACTATATTTATGTTTACTCTCTTCCCTGTAACTTGAATTTCCTCCTTCCCCCACAATGTTCCTGCATCGGTACATTATAAGAAATTTGAACAAATTAAAGATCCTTTACAATAAATGACTCCAAACAAAATCAATGCTCTTCACTTTAGCTTTCATCATAACTAAGCTTCTTAATCACCTGGCTTATCTTATTGACTTGAAACAGCACGCTACTTGAATTTTACTGGATGATGGAAAAACAATTAATAAAGACTTCTCCACATAATATAAACTATTTCTTTTTTGTCTTTCAATCCTCAACACCTAGAGTGCTTCAATAAGTACAACTAAGAACTCATTAATAGAACTTTAAGGTTTGCAAAGCACTTTACATATATCACCACATTTGGTGCTCTCAATAACTCTGTAAAATAATAGTTATAGGTGTCAACGCCTGTATTTTATAGATAAGAAAACTTGTGAGAGGATGAATGGCTTGCTCAAGGTCACACAGTTAGCAAGCATTTAAAACAAATACCCTATAAGGTGCTAAAAGGCAATTTATTCTTTGTAATCAGTTCATCTCTGAAACCAAAAATGAGCGTCTGAGTTCATGACTGGAAAAATATGGCCCTGTTTAGAAGAGATAGTCTAGTATTAAATTATGTGTTATATAATGTCTCTAATTAGACACCAGCTTTCTTATATTAAATAAATTTTTACCTACTATACTAAGTTCTGGGTCTTTATATGCTGTATTTCTAAAATTGCTAAATGGTTACTAGCAAAATGCCCTAATTATAAAAAATTAGGTTGAACAACTAGCAAGTTTTAAAAGAATATCTCAATTTCCATTTTACCTATTAATGTCATAGGTGTTACTTCTTCCTGCTTGACTGTGTATGACTAAAAATCAAAGCATAGCATATAGGCTATTACAAAATATTAGTCTATCAGTGGTGTCCACAGATCCCCTTTTCCAATAATTACAAAAGCTCTGAGTGCTTATTTAAACCCTTCTGTTAGTTTATTCCAGCCAGATCTAGCAGTAAGTTTTATTTAGGATAAGCAATTAAAACTTGCTATGTGGATTAAGAGAGAAGGTTCAGAGGGATACATTTCAAATTATTCGCAGTTGAGCAAAAGTAGATATAAACATGAGAATAAGTATACTAAAGAGACAATAAATATTTCTAAACTGTTTAGTGAACATTTAAGACATTAGACTTCAATGATGTCAGTAATTTGTTTAACTGATTTATTCACTGTCTAAACTAATTCATGTAGAAACAGTAGATGAACTGTTCTGAAAGCCACAAGAACATGAGACAAGGCTATATACGTAGTTATAGTGAATTTAAAGTTATAAGGAACTTTGGGATCATCTATTGCAACCCTCTCATTTTATCAATGAGAAAACTTGGACACAGAGAGTACAATGACTTACCTGTGATGTGTGTATACACGCATACATATAATATAATCACATAAATAATGTGTATGTATTACATGTGTGTTATAGTTGTTACTTTATGTATACACACACATATGCATATATGTATACATATGGGTTTATATGTATGTGGTCTTTATGAGAATCTATAGCAACATACATCTTTAAAGCTCTCTGGATATGATAATGTACTAGAATCAACTGCACGCAATTTAACTCAAAGGGTTTTACTTCTAAGGTTCAGCATGAAAAATATTTAGAACAGTAAAGGCTTGTGGTTTACATATAACGCTGCCTTTTAAAATGTCAGTAATAATAGGTTCAATTTACACTACAGTGAGTTATGTGGGTATCTGATAAAAACCCAGTGGACTCCTAATGTAGATATAGTTTACCATTTATACAATACTATGTCAAAAAATAGGTACATAAGCATCTAATAGTAATGCATACGTCTTTACATTTTATATACAAAAGTGTTTTACTAATCACAGCAAGTACTGATTCATGAAGTAGTAAGGTCAAATCATAAACCTGTTATAGACTGAAACAATGAATATCTAACTTTGACCTTTTAAAAAAATAACATAAAAGCAATATAGCTTTAAATAGGTTCTACTTTCAATGGTCTATTGCATTCAACTACAGCAAAAAGAAATTTAAAAATTCAATAATCATACACACGTATATATTCTTTCTCGGGTGCTTATATATGGTGCAGTTCTTAAACCAAATTTCAGCACATGGCTCAGCTTAGTAACGTTTATGGTTAAATAACTGTCAGGATATAAGATGATATTTTCACTTATTCAGTTATATTGTAAAATACTTTTTAAATGGAAAAGCTTCAATAAAAAAAAATTAAAGAGTACGATACTATAAGAACCAACATTTAAGAATAGATGCATCTTTCCAAGGGAGAAAAAAAAATACCATCTAAAAATAGAAGATAATGCCTACCAGGTTTGAAGGTAATGAGGCAGGTCCTGTTAGTGCAAGTTCCTTCTGGGAATATCATTATCTTGGAGTAAAAAGAAAATTTAGCATTATATAATATATACTTTAGAATTCACATGAAATAATATGGAAGTATAGTTTTCAAATTATTCCATTATCCAAATATTCTGCAACACTTTAATAGTACCCAGTTAAAAGGAATAAAAAGCCACAATGTAAATACGAGTACATGCATGCACACATACTTTTATGTTAAATAATAGTATCATTAAAAGTTGGAAGCATTCCCAAATAAGACAAACCTAAATGTGATTTTTCTTAATTTATATTAGTCTGTATTGTACCAGAAATTAAGCGCAGAATCTAATTCCAAAGATGAAAATATCTTAGGGATTCATTTCCATCTGGAAGGCAGCAAAAACTGAGGAGACTTTTAATAACTTTTTAAAAGAACCACATAAAGGTGACAATTGAAACCATAACAAGAAAAAAGCAAAAGCTTTGGGAACCCATGTTACCATTGTGGAAGGTATTTACTGAACTCTTCATCTAGAATTTTCTCCAAAGCCAGTTAGCAAATCATGTAACAAAACTGGCCACTGAGCAATTTTTTTTGGACATAGTAACTCACAAGACTAAGGTGTAGAAAAGGCTGTGATCTGCATCAGTGGAAGGAATACCTATGCTGCTAAAATCACAGATCTGAACTGCTAAAACTTCTAAAACATATGCTTCTAAAATCTGTTCAGACAATCAAAAAGCACTTAATTTATTGCAATTCTAAACAATGCTGATTTCGTAACTAAAAGGTATCCATGCAGGAAATGCTCTGGGCTCCTTGATCCATTCTCATTCAAATTTTTTCAAATAACACTTTTCAGGGACAATGTCCTTCAAAATATGAACAAGATGCCAAGTTACCTGTGGCCATTTGCCATTAGACTGTGCACGTCTTTTTATTTCTTCAACAGTTTTCCTTCGAGAGTCTTGGTCAGATCGGGATACAAATACTGGTCGTATATATTTTATCAGAGCTGCAAAGAAGTTATATGAATTATGTACAGCAATGTACCATTTTGAGGCAGGGTGTTATTGGGGAGCTAGAGGATTACTTTGTCATTGGTTTCAAAATATAAGAAAAAAAAAAGAAAAATTCTAAAAATCCATGAACAAACACAGAAGAAAGAGATACACATCCAATAAAGCAAGTAACTACAAATGGAATAATGGTTTAAGAGCTAATGAGGTATGGGGGTGGATAGATGGTGCAGTGAATAGAGCACCGGCCCTGGAGTCAGGAGTACCTGAGTTCAAATCCAGCCTCAGACACTTAACACACACAAAAAAACTAGCCGTGTGACCGTGGGCAAGTCACTTAACCCCAATTGCCCTTCAAAAAGCAAAAAAAAAAAAAAAAAAAAAGAGTTAATGAGGTAATAGAGTTATTATATGGTCATATTACTGGACCAACCAATACTGGCCAACCCTTGGTTGACTATAGGGCTATAGTAGAAAAGAGTACAAAGATCCTAAAAGTGTGCATATTAGCAACACTAAAAACACATTTACCTTTATAATAAATCAATTATAAATGAGCATTTTTAATTACTCATGAAATGGTGATCACAAAAATAAAATCTGTTGGAAGCATATTCCTAAGAGGAATTGTCCACAGGGAAGTATTATCTGACAGGCATGAGCGGAAAGCTCACAGGAATACTTAAAAGTGGACTTAAAAAGAACCAACATCAGCAGTAAAAACATTGTTATAACCCTCTGTGAGAATTCAGAATTGCAATGACATTGACATCTTACCAATTTCTAAAATCAGAGAATATGGTCTTTGAGAATCATTTTAAATGAGAGCAATTGTAAACTAACCAGTGGGATACTATACAGCAATTATCTTTGCTATAGATAATGTTTATTTTAGATCTATAGATAGCTGTATTTTTATAGATATCTATGTTTTCTGTAACTCTACAAAGACCAACAATATTATAGACAGTATGTAAGAATAAGCAAATAGACCTAACTACATACATATCTACAGTAGGAATTCATTAAAGGAAAAACACAAGTCACTACCTATGTGCAAAGAACTGTACAAAGTATTGTGAAAGATACCAAATTGCATAAAACACTGCTCCTGAAGACATTGACAAGTAAAATATAAGCTCTTGAGGGTTGGTATTGTTTTCTCTTTCTCTAACGTTTTAGCATCTAGAACACTGCCTCATTTTTAATGATTAAAAACATTTGCTGAATTGAATTCTTGTCATATAGTCAAACAATCAATAAGTGTTTATTAAGTGTGTATCATGTACCAAACACTGTATTAGGTGCTCTTATTTTAGGAAGGTACCACAAAAATGAGATCTAAATGACAAATATCAGGCACTCCAATATTTATATGTAATATATACTCCTAATCTAATTTTGTTTGGTGAGATAACAGTATTATTAACTAACCAGACAACACATGCTAGAATTCCAAATAATTTATTTTGAAAAACAAAAACAACAACCCAATACACACAACGTTCCAAAGCAGCTCAAAATAACTTTTCAGATACTTTGTCAAAATATTCAGCTTTTTTTAAAAATGCAAGTACTCTAAAATCTGAGAACTTATCTAGATGTTTTAAGGAGTCCCTAAATAACTGAGTTGGCCACTGGTTCATCCTGTGCTCAGTTTGTGTAAAGTGCTGATAGGGACCTTCAAATCATATTTCATTTGATCCTCCTAACAGCCTTAAAAGGTAAGTGCTTTTATTATTTCTATTTCACAATTGAGGAAACGGAGGTCAATAGGATTTAAGTGACTTGCTCTAGGTCACACAGCTAGTGTTTGAGACCAGATTAGAATTCAAGTCTTCCTAACTCAAGACCCAGCCATCTTTCCAATGCACCATCTAGCTGCCTACACAAACCCTAATTTTAAGTTTTCTTAGGGAATTAACCTAAAATAAGAGCATGATCACCACCATCATCTAACAGCAGGTAGTGTTATTTCGCTGCTTTAATGCTTGCAAAGAGCTTTACATGTGTTATTTTTTTTTTATCCTCATGACCACCCTGCACGGTAGCTATCGTTGCTCCCATTTTAAATAATTTTCCCAAGGCTATGCAGTTAGAAAGTGTCTTGGATGGAATCTGAACTTAGTTCTTCCTAGTTGCCTGCTCTTCATTAAATGAGTTCAAGTTTCCATGTTCAGATGAAACATAAGCTAACATAATGAAAGAATTTACAGGTATGGTTTACTATTAGTTACTGGAAATCATGGTGAATGAGAGAGATGTTAGAAAACTGGGAACAGGTTAATGTCTTAATTTTCTAAAAAGTAAGTTCTGAAAATTACAAACCAAAAAGCATCACCACTCAGTAAAATTCTAAAATGTGCTATTAAGCACAGTTCACTACCATTTAGGGAAAAAAGTGATCACTAAGTAAGGACAAGCATGCCTTTTTAAAAAATACAAAAAAAAAACAACAACCCCTATTTCATTTTCATTCATAATGGAATTATTAGACTGCCCCCAAACTCTAGCATAATCTGGTTACATGCTTTGCATATAACTACAGTATCCAAATTACAGAGAGCTATAACAGTGTAAGTATTTTCATTGCAAGAATGCAGAGGAGGAAACTTTAGCTTCCTCAGGCTAAAGGTATGACAGACAGGCTTATTAAAATTTGTAGATGGCAAAGCTGGGAGAGAGCTAATATAACAGAGGACAGAACTGAGGTTCAAAAAGAATTCAATACGTTAGAAGTTATGACTACAACTGCTAAAAATGAAATTGAACAACGGTAGGTATGGACTATTTCCGTTTGACTCTTGTATACTCAGGGCCCAGCACAGAGCCTAGTATGCAGTAGGTGCTTAATATTTTCTTAACTGAATTACTGACTTGAGGGCAATAAAACAATGGCCGGATGTCAGGAAGGCCCAGGAGTTTAGTTGATTATAAAGTTAGTAAGTCAATAGTGGCACAACTGCCCCCAAACTCCAGCATAATCTTTTATGCTTTCCATATAACTACAGTATCCAAATTACAGTGACCTATATTAGTATACATCCTGAGGATACACAATAACCAGGAAAACTGCATGCTATAAGGATGTCTGGTCAAAGAGGAAATATTTAGCCTTGAGAAGAGAGAATTTAAAAGAGGTATGATAACTATATTTCAATATTTGATGTTATATAAGATGTTTGCATATGTATAACCTATACCAGATAGTTTACCTTCGGGGGATGGGGGTGGGAAGGGGAAATCAAAACTTTAAAAAGAAACCACAACAAAAGTTAAAATTTCCTTTTACATGTAATTGGGAGAAAAGGAAAATATCATTTTTAAAATGTTATGTAAGAGAAGCAATACTTTTATTCTATGTATCTAACAGAGGGCAGAAGTAGGACCAACGGATAAATGTGATAGGTAGACAATATTGGATTCATTAGAGCCTAACATCTAGGGATATACCAAAATTGAAGAGGCTGCTGTGTGAAAAAATGAGTCGGACATTTCTGCAAATGTTCAGACAGAGGCTCCATATCCATGAGGATGGGAGGCTAAACTAGACGACCTGTAAAGTCTCTTCAATATCTAAGACCCTATTATTGATGATCCAACATTCTATGTCAACCCCAAACAGCAAGATCTATGATGAAACAGAACTGGAAGGACATATGTGTTTCCAGCACTCACTAGACTTACAAATCATTAGAGATTAATCTATTTTCAGAGATAAACTTACGGCTTCATCCTGAATGGTCACAATTATATTGCTGAGTATGTCTTTCACATGGGTAGAAAAGTACACACATTTAATTCCAATAGTTAAGCCTCTTTTAACACAGGTAACAGTATTTAACAATAATATTCAGGGTTGCAGGTAATCATGGTTTTTAATAATGGCTATTTTTTAAACGGCTGGCTTTATGGCTAACTTGAAGCCAAGAAGAACCTAGTCAAGAGAAAAAATTGTCAAATGCTTTGTGCTGCCTGAACACTTGAGAAAAAAGTTTTAGAAGCCATTTAAAAAAGACTATGTCTGTTATTTATTTGCTCAAAAAGCCATGAAAGAGGACATAGGAACATAGGATACTTTAACCTTGACCCTGACAAATATTTCCATGAGGTTTTCAGAATCAGTTCCAGCTCCTTAGTTCTTTTTGTTTGTTTGTTTGTTTTTGCTTTTTGGAGGGGGGAAGGCAGGGCAATTGTGGTTAAGTGACTTGCTCAAGGTCACACAGCTAGTAAATGTTAAGTGTCTGAGGCAGCATTTGAACTCAGGTCCTCCTGATTCCAGGACTGATTCTCTATTCACTTGGCCACCTAGCCACCCCCCTCCTTATATTTCTAAGATAACTGAGGTTTTGATTTACTTTATTTCTCAATGTCTTCTAAAGCATTCTGCATCAGATGCTTTTTATAAATAAAAAAATCCACTGAACTAATGTCAAGATAGTATCATGTGATTTGAAGCTAGAATCAATTTTAGCAATTATCTAGTCCAACTCTTTCACTTCACTGGAAACTGAGGCTTAAAAATGTTAAGTGACTTGCCCAGGTGCCAAAGACAATAAGAAATATTCCAGTTAATATTTTTTTCTGTTTAGCTAAAGTCTTCTGAAGCTTCTTTTAATTCTTCATTTGTTATAATAACATTTTTCTATAGTTTCTACAAAAAGTTCTAGAGCTGAGTGACCTTGAGAAAGTCATTTATCCCTATTTGGAAGATGGTAAAACTATAATTCAGTGAAGTCCACACTGTTATTACCTTCCTAAAAGGGTTGGTTGTGGTGAAGCTTAAATGGCATAATGTATGTAAAACACTTTATAAATTGTAAAGCACTTAAAAAAAAAGTAAACTATTATATGATGACTTAGTTCTGGATTGAAAAGGTGGTATAGGTGAAAAGGTGAAAAGAATGCTGGACTTTGAGTTGAGAAAGCAAAGTTTTAATACTGGTTTTACCTCTGACTCACCATGTGATCTTGGGTACATTTTTTTAAACCATCTGGACTATAGGGTCATCAATTATATGAGTCAAATGAATAAGATGGTCTCCAAACTCCAACATTCTAATTTTAAAAGGCTGCATTTTTAATCATAAAGAAGTTATCAACCAGTAGGACTAGAAATGGAAACATTTGGAAGAATTTCAGGGGTATGCTGAATGAAAATCCCTAAATTCTAAAATGCGAAACCTCAGAAGGACAATCTTGCAGGTTCCCAAAGTAGGGGATACCACCCCCTGGGAGAGCACAGGAACAATGGTGGGGAGGCAGTAGTAGCCTCAGGTGAAATTGAGGTGCACTGAATAAAAATAAGGGGGCAGTGGAAGCACAAAGAAAGAAGACAATTCTGAAAAACCATTGGTACTTGTTTCGTCTGTTGTGTAACAGAGTTAAAGTCATAGTGATTAACATTATTTTCCAAATAAACACACAAAATACAAGTTATAACTGATCAGTGGTCAAGTCTGCTGACAGGTCTTAACAAGCAAATGTTGGCAGGTGAACATTTTCCCATTGTTGGGAGGCCAGCATGCAATGGCAGGAATCTTTGCATGTAATGACTTGTTTACAATATGCTATAGTTACATGATGCAATACTACATCATCAAAATTTCAGTGCAACATCCCACAAATGTATGATAAATTATTAAATTTAAGACACATCACTTTAAAAAAATGTACCTTTTTTTAAAATGATGCAAATTTAAAAAAAAACCTATTAAAGGGTTAAAGAAAGTAGGTTGGGGGGAGGGGTGGCCTGAGTAATTTTTTTTTTTAAAGGGGGAAGTAAGCAAAAAAAGTTTGGGAACTTTATTCTAGAGCATTAAAAAACTATCTGCTAAGCAGAAAATTCTGTTAGCCAGAATACTGAATCTCTGAATAAAGTTGGTTAACTTTAGGATAATTATATGATGATTGCATTTGAATAAAGGATTTTAATATTTTAAGTGCATTTTTCCTGCATGCTTCAAAACACTATAAGTATTCATTAAAACATGTTCAGCAGTTAGTGAAATTTGCTTTGTTTCCCCTATTTTTCTCCCTCTTTCTTCCTTTTTCTTTTCTTCCTCTCTCTCCTTCCTTCTTTCTTTTTCTAATGTTCATTTCATGCTCTCCCACACCCAACCCACCTCTTCTTATCCCAGGCATTGCCCTGCCTACTTACACTTCTGTTTACAATTCTACTGGTTGTAAAAAACAGACCATTTTTGGCTTAAACAAACTTTAACTACATCTGGAATTCCAATTTTTTAAATTTATAACTTTAACAGCACCAAAATCAGGATGATATACAATTAAACAATGCCTCAAAAACCTTATCAGTTTGAAGCAATCTCATGAACTCAGTATCTGGCTATGCTTACTAGAATGACTGAGTAGTAAATTCACAACTCTGGATATCTTCTTTTTTGAGTAGCTATAATATGAAAGACACAACAAAGAACTTACACAATCTAGCATTCTACAAAACAAGATGACAACTCTGTATTTTTCCTGTTTTATAACTGCCTCTTTGCTATGTCTGAAAACTTGGTTGGAAAACCATAGTCAAAATGCTATCAAGTTGCTTTTTGGAATCTATTTGGAATCATCACTCTATTTGGAATGTTTTCATAAGGAAACAAGACTTGAAAGTTCCTTTTTATGAGCTGTAAAGCTTATTGAACTTTTAAAGTCGAATCCAAAAAGCCGCATTAATGAGACAGAATTATTACTACCATTATGCTATCAATCAATATGCGCTACTAAGAACTGAGTGGCAAAGAGGGTGATGGATCCCTAAGGCATCTTAAAAGCATTTCTTCCTAGCAACATAAAAGGGAAAGGCAGTATAACAGATATGGAGAAAGCCCAGTCATTATAAACATTTTCACTTTTGTGCATCTCTTCTTTCTCTCTAGATATCAGAGGTTTCCATCCTTCAGTCTGTCTCATCAAATGATCCAGGTTTTTAAGAGTTGGCAGTTTAACAAGTAACAAAATAGACTGTAGAAGACATATCTTGATCTGGTATATTTCTGAAAAGGAAACTCACTAGTAAAATTAAGTAGTATATTAAAAAAATCCTGTTTTATTTTATATCTATTCCAAAAATTTAACTTGAGGGTCATTTACAAATTAACCTGTTAAATAGAAAGACTTTCTTATGTTATTTGTAATGTAGCTGAAAAAGCACAGTATTTGAAGTCAGAGGATCTGGGTCTTCTGGTACTTAACACCTGGATTAAGTCACTTAACTTATCTAGGCTTAATTTTGTTATTAACAAAATGAAGACATTGGACAAGATGAACTTGAAGGTCATTCCCGTATCTACTAACCTATACATAAATTATTTCTAAAATAAACCTATAAGAAATTGCAATGTGCATGCATATATAGACACAGGAATAGAAAGTGAATGAGCCTCTGGATTATTAGTAGGAAATGACATATTGCAGATTGCTTGTTGGCCTGGGCTGACTCGAGTGGTATGAGGAATGTATTAATAAGAGGACTTACCGACTGACTGGATATAGGCTGTGAGGGAGAGCAAAGAGCCAAGGATGACTCTGAAGTTACAAACCAGGGAAGACTGGGAGAACGGTGGTGCCCTGAATAGAAATAGGGAAATTTGGAGGAAGAGTTGGGGGATGGAGAAGTGATGAATTCCATTTTGGAGATGTAAAATCATAGATAGTGATGGGACATCCAGGTTTAATGGGCAGCTGGCAAATCAAGGTTTGAGTTCAAGGGAGAGATTAGGATTAGATAAATAGATGTAGGAGTTATCTGCACAGGAGATAAGATGATATAATGGTCACTTAAAGCATTTTTTTCCCCACTTAATCAGAAAAAACATTCTTTCTCTACTTTAAGTTAGATTCCACACTAACTGGATCTTTCATAACAATAGAAAGGGAAAAGTTCTGATTGCAGATTATTTTTGTATGGTCAAACACATTGTTTAATTCTCCTGTGTTTGTCCTTCATTTTCAAAGACGGCATCAGGGAAATGATGACATGACTTGTAGTTGACTCTGATCTGAGTGAGGGAAGTTGTGCAAGGTCACCAGCCTCACTTTCTCCTCTAGAACCATCTGAGTCCAGTGACTAGTATTTATCAGGATACAATGGGAACTTGAAGGTCACTCCCTTATCTTATATCTAGCCCCCTGGGCTAATGCCTGTTCACATAATCATTTAAAGTAAGGTGATGCCCATTCAGTGAATAGGCCTCTTTAAGAAGTGAGTCAAAGGATGGCCCCTTTACATAGGAAAAAAAAAATCAGGCTGGGAGGATAAGACCCTCAGGGTTGCTGTTCCAAAGAGAAACAGTTATGACTGACATTCACTGAGACAGGAGGGCCCAAAATACAGCCATTAAGTGGAACTTGGCCAGGCACCTATTATGGTCCAATCAATGAGCTTCAGAGTCACCTAAGTTTAAGGCTTTCTGGGAGGGAGGGGGGAAAGGGGAAAGG
>CM053594.1:266583439-266642309 GCA_028646575.1 Pseudocheirus occidentalis
CCCGCTCTTCTCCTCCCCAGTTAGCAAAATCCACTGACCTTTCTCTTAGCCTTTTTGTCTTCTGGCCTGATAAATGTGGTAACTCTGCCTCCAGTGCAGCCGATCTGCTCTCCTGCAGCCGCGGTTCCCCGCCCGATGCCCGAGGGCCTGAGCCGGCCGGGGTTTCAGCTGCGGGTCCCAGACTGCTGTGAAGAGCCCCGCCTGCTGCGCTGCCTGTAGTGCTTTCTGTCTTGTGGAGAGTTTTGGAGCTTGAAAATCTGTTTAGCGTCCCATTTTATGAGTTTTTTAGCGTGTTTGTGTGGGAGCTGCGGTGCTTTGCTGCTTCTAAGCCGCCATCTTGGCTCCACCCCCCGGTGAGCAGTCTTGAGGGAAGAAAAGACAGGAAAATGGAATACTGTGAAGTATACAACTTTAGTTTTGGGAAATGATGAGGGAGATATTCTGGCTGATCAACTTCTGAAGTTTCATCCTTAAAACACCAAAACTTTTTCTCTTATCAACCTTTTCAAAAGAAAATCTCTCTAAGATGTGTTATACATGTCCATACCTTAATGAATAAAATATTACCTTTTTCTTTCTAGCCCAGGGTCATTTTTACAAGTAAGCATTTCATTGAATTAAATCTGTATTGACCTAGCACAATGTCTTACACATATTAGATTCTTAAGTTCTTGTTTAATTTAATTGACATTCACTTCTATCAAGCATGCTGTAAAATTCAGTTTCTCAGATACATTTTGCATATCCATTTGTTTTCTTTAAATTTTTCTTTCTGTCCTAAAAGCCAGATATAACATGTTCAGATGCACAGTCCTTGAGCAGTATCATGTGACTGCATTATTACAAAATTAACGTTGCAATCAAAAATTGAAGTAACCTTCTGTTCACTTGTTTTCAACTACAGTAATAATAAGGATAATCGTAGTTCAGAAAACAGAGAACACTTTGGGATGCTGGGAATTTCTTTTCCCCCATCTCTCACCTAAACATTTAGGTGAAGAGCAGTGAGGAGGATAGAAGCAAAAAAAAGAGGGAGGATATTTTTAATCATATACTGTGATGTGTTTTTAACTTTTATAAAATACGTGGGACCCGTTCTCTCATTGGATTCTCAAAACAAGCTTGTGAAATAGGTAGTACAGATATTCTTAATTCGTCGATGAAGAAACTGAGGCACAAAGAAGTCTTTATTTTTTCTGTCACACAGCTAGTAAGCGACAACCTTCTTTCCATTATATACAGCTGCCAGTATCCTTGAATTTTTTCAGTGGTGTTCATATAATCACAGACTCTCAGAATTGGAAAAGACCTATCCCGAAACCCCTCTGCTGTCTCTCTACAGGACCTGGCATGTAGTAAGCACTTAATAAATATTCTACTCACACACACACACACACACACACACACACACACACACACACACACACACACACACACCCTATATACTTATATACACATTCATGTTCATACATTCACATATACAGCATATACACATACATAAATACTTATATCTGCACATACATATACACCCCTATATATATGTGTATACATGTATCTACACATATACATACATGTATGCATGCATACACATACCCCCTATATATTATACATACATTTCATACCTCTTTGTGTACACACAACCTGCCCATACATATGTACGTGCATATATACACATATGTATACAGACCACCTATCCATACATGTGTGTATGCACACACGTACCCTATGCACATATATGCACACATACCTCATACCCACACATATATATACCTGTATCTATGCAACTACATATGCTTACACACATGTATACATGCACACATACCCGTATTGTGTGGCACGGTCAGTAGAGCACAGAACCTAGAATCAGGAAGACTGAAGTTCAAACCTGGCCTCAGACACTTACTAACTGTGTGTCCCTGAGCGAGTTACTTAGCCACATTTGCCTCCATTTCCTTAGCTGGAAAGGGTAACAGCAAACCACTGTAGTTATTTTTGCCTAGAACACCCTAAATGGGGTCATGAAGAATCACACAACTAAAGCAACTCAACATCACACGTATATAAACACGCACCTTTGTGTATTTGTGTAAACATGCATATTACATGTGATGTATTTTTCATATTATATAAATATATCATTTACATATATGTACATTTTAAGTTCTTCTTGAGGGAATTCATTCCCTTTTCAGAATGCTTTTGCTGTGAAGGTTGCTGGTCTTTTTCTTAGCAGACATCTACTTCTCTGGTTGGCACCTTTCCTGTTAGTTCTGTCCTCAGGCCCAATAAAGCAAGTCTAATCTTCTACATGATGGCCTTTCAAAATTTTGAAGTTACTTGTATTCTCTTAAATATAGTCTTTCTTATAATAACTATCCCTAACCTATTTTAACTGATCAAATGCAGATTGCTCAGCCTGGCATTGAATGCCCTCTGTGATTTCCTTTCTACCTAATTCCAGTCTCATATTCTTATCTACGTACGAGACATTTTTAAGTGTGTGAAGGGAGGGGATTATTGGGGGAAAGAATCATAGAAGCACAAGTTTAGAGATGAAAGAGATCTTAGAGGTTGTCTGGTCTAACTGCCTTTTACAGACGGGCACACCAAGACCCAGAAAGTTTGTGACTTTCTTAAGGTCACACAGCTAGGGCATTAGACAAATGTCAGCTCTGGATTCATCAGCCTCCTGAATCATGTCTTTGTACGTCCTCTGTTTTAGAAGCCGTTGTGCTATGACTAATTCAGAAGTTTTGCTTGATTACAATTTTTTAAAATCATTTTCATATGTAGAGCCTATATCAGATTACATGCCATCTTGGGAGGGAGGGGAGAGAAGGCGAGAAAATGTAAAATTCATTGAAGTGAATGTTGAAAACTAAAAATAAATTGACTTTAAAGAAAAGCATTTTGCACCAGATATGTGATATTTTTGGTGTAAGCAGCTGCTACTAAGGAATCTCCCTCTACCAATTCAGGACAACCCCTGCTTTGTAATACATAGTCTTAGAGAGTTGCCCAGAAATGAAGGGACTTACCCAGTCATACAGCTAATACATATCTAAAGCTTGACTTAAACACCAGTGTTCTGAATTTGGAGGTCACATCCCTATTGTTATTTCTCAACAACTAAAATTTAAAATATATGTGTGTATGTATATGTATATGATGTTTTCCATGAATAGCCACTTAATGTTTTTAAGTTTTAATACTGTTAATCATTTCTTAAATTCTGACATGGGTGATTGTAGTACCAATGCAATATTCACAGTACCAACAACAATTGTAAATATGCCAGTATAGTTCTCAGTCACAAAAATCTAACAGACTCCCCATATAGAAGACAGAAGCAAAACATTTATTCAGATACCAGGAAACAGAATCCATCACAGCAACATAGAAGTTAATGCTATGCACCACTATGCAGCAGGGAGCCATACCATCCTTTCACCTTCCCACAAACCAAAACTCACAAGCCTAGCTGTCTTCCTGGGTGCATCCTCCCTCTCCCATCATCTAACTGCTCTTCTAAAGGAGAATCTGAATGCTGAACACAGAATATTTCTCATTCAAAACAGCTAATTTATTTTCAATCTGAGTTTTTTTTCTAACAGTTTGTCTCTATTTTTACATAAAATACAGTAACCTGTTAGTAAAACCCAGTCTCTTCTACACACGCCTTCCAGTTCTCTCCCTGGTTTTATTGGTATTCTTTGCAAACATGTTTCTAAATCACTGGGTTCTCCTTTCTGTAGCTTCAGTTCCCAGTTTTCACAGAGCCCTGTACTTTTAGCCCACTCTCATTCTAGGGAGGAATAAGGTAAATCCTCCCATCCTGGGATATCCATTTCTTCTTCTTAATGCCTTTTGCCTCCACATAGAGGTTCGATATTTTGTGATCCTATACTTGTCACCTAATGTAACACCAACACAATATTCACAGTGCTGATGGCAACTGTAAATATGCTAGCATAATTCTCAATCACAAAACATAACAGACTCTACGTAGATGACAAAAGCAAAACATTTATTCAGACACCCTCCCAAAAACCAAATCCCAACACCAGGAAACAGAATCCATCATAGTAACATAACAGTTGATACAGTACAATGCAGCAGAGAACCACACCATCCTTTTGCCTTCCCACCAAAAAAAAAATATTTACTCATAAGCCTAGCTGTCTCCCTGAGTGTGTCCTCTCCTCCCTCCAGCTTTGACTGCTCTGATTTCCAGCTTCCTATGGGCTCTGCTCTACCCCTCAACAAACTCTTCCCACTACAGGATCCATGTGATTACAATCAACCAATTAGGGGGCAGGGAAGGTCTAAAAATTCCCATTACCACTACAGTGATGAAACACTAATCTGATGGTTGCTTTTCTTTACAGGATGAAAGTGGTAAAATCGACTTACGGGAATATGTCATTGCTTTATCTGTAGTATGTAGACCATCCAAGACATTGGAAACAATTCAGCTGGCTTTTAAGGCAAGTAGTATCATTTTTTATATAAGTTGAAAGTATATTAAAAGTGAAACACTTAGCAAAAAAATAAAAATAAAAATAAAAGGGGCGGCTAGGTGGCGCAGTGAATAGAGCACCGGCCCTGGAGTCAGGAGTACCTGAGTTCAAATCCGGCCTCAGACACTTAACACAAAAAACTAGCCATGTGACCTTGGGCAAGTCACTTAATCCCAACTGCCCTCCAAAAAAAAAAGCAAAAAATAAAAATAAAAGTGAAGCACTTGTCATGTTTTTCTTCCAAAATCTCAATACTTTACAAACACAAGCCTGGAGCAAAGCAACGTAACCTTGAATTTTAGAATATGTATTAAATATTCATATTTATTTAATTGCCACAGAACCATAAAATTGTGCCTGTGGACACATTGTTTTCTTGCCTCTCCTTACTTTATTCTACATCAGTTTATAAAAGTTTGTACATCTTTACCATTGCCTTTCAAAGTACAATGTCTAGAAAGTGTAAGATCACTAATCTCAAATTTTAGGGCCGGCGTTTCCATATTAAAGTATAGTAGACAGAGTAGAGTCAGAAAGACCTGAATTCAAATTCTGACTCAGACATTTGCATGGTAGCTAAGAGACCCTGGGTGAGTCATTTAGCCTCTCAGCCTCAATTTCCCCATGTGTTAAATGGGGATAATAATCACAACTACTTTTTTTGTGACAATCGCATGAGGTAATTTCTGTAAGGCACTTTGAAAACCTTAAAGCCATATATAAATATTAGCTAATATTATTAATTTAAAGAAATGCAGAAAAACAAAGAATTCTTTAGGTTAAAAAAAAAACTTTCTGCCTATTTGCTTTAGTTACACCAAATTTTTACCTTTCAATTGGCGACAGTGAACAGTTAACCTAGAACAACTGCACAACTTGTTTGTACTCTTATCCTAGAAAACATAAGAAGAATCTCATGGCCCTTGGCATAGCATCATTGTTCAAAGACAGCTGTACCTGTTCAATAACTCAAGCCCATGAGGAATGCATTTCTCCTGAAAAGCTCAGGGCACAGTATATGTTACCTCATTTATCCTCCAGGTGTCTTCCAAAATTAGTAACAGAACCTAAAATAAAATGCAAGTTTGGTAGTTTATCATCCTTGTGAAGAGTAGTTACATTAGCAGGTTACATTTTAGCTTTATTTTTATTGTTTTTCAGGACGTCATTATGCTGAAGTTAAAATTTCTCTAAAACTAAAATGTGAAATGCAAAACCGTATTTGTAATTTCTTTGTCGATTTGCAGATTCATAGAATTTTTAGAGCTAGAGTATACCCTTTGTGCACAGAATCTGCTCCAGTGCCCTATTCTGTTGAGCTGCATAAGAAGGAAAGTGATTTGCCCGGGGGTCACACAGCTAGTCAATAGCTAGAGGCCAGGCGCTCCAGTCCATTGCCTTTTCCTCGCTTCATGAAAAGACATATTTTTTTTTTAAGTATGTGCCTTTTCTGAACTGAAAACTAAAGTGATATTTTGAACATGTAGCATTGAATATTTGGACTCATACAGTCTCAGTATTGGAAGATTCCTTAGAGGTCATCTGATGTAACCTGTACCTGAAATAAGAATTCCTTCTCCATCATCCTCAATAAGTAGCCATCTAAGCCTCTGATTAAAGACCACCTGGGAGGAATAATTCACCGTCACTTGTTCCTCCCTCTACCCCAGGCAATCTGGGTTAAGTGACTTGCCTAGGGTCACACAGCTGGTAAGTGTCAAGTGACTTGGGTCCTCCTGACTCCAGGGATAGTGAGTGCTCTATCCACTATACCACCTTGCTGCCTCTCACCATCATTTGTGAAGGCAGCCTATTCTATGTCAGGATGTTATACTTGTATGTCACAAATTCTGCTCCCCAGTACCAAACTAAAAGGATCACTGCTCTTCCACATCATACATTTAATTCAGTGGTTGTCAACCTTCCTAATGCCGCAACCCTTTAATACACTTCCTCATGTTTTAGTGACCCCCCAACCATAAAATTATTTTCGTTGTTACTTCATAGTTCTAATTTTGCTACTGTTATGAATCATAATGTAAATATCGGATATGCGGGATGTATTTTCATTGTTACAGATTGAACATAACTCACAGGTTAAGAACCACTGATTTAGATACTTGAAGAACTCCAAGCCTTATATTTTCTCCAGGCTAAATATTCCCATTCCTTCAACTTACTCTGTATGGCATTTTAAAAATTCACCTCACATTAATCTCCATGTTGTAAGTGACCTTTCTAAAATGTACAGCTAGAACTAAAGACAGTACTCCATGTATGAACTGGTCAGGACACACGTCCACTGTCATCCCTCTTGTTTTAGACACCAGTCTAAGAGTACATTAGTTTTTGTGGTTACAGCATCACACTTTTGACCCATACCAAGCTTGAAGACCAACCCCTAAGATTCCCAGGCCTTTTTAATGTAAGCTTCTTTCTCACCACTTCTTCCTTATCTGGTGCTAGATACTGGATTAACCTATTTTAAAAGGCTTTGAAAATAAACATAGAAGGGAATGACTCAGTTGTACCAAATAATAATATTGTTGTTGTTATTTTTATTAATAATAATTATTATTGTCAATAATAATAACAATCCACAATTAAGATTTTAAGTTTTATGAGGCACTTTCCTCACTAAAATACTGTGGAACAGATAGTGCCAAATTTTATTATCCCCATTTTGCTGAAGAAAAATTCCTCTTAATGTAAAAGTTTATTTGCTTAAGAAGACTGCACCATTGCTCTTCATCTTGTTAAAACCATTGATTTGTCTCATAAGTCTTTCGTCTTTTGGCCACATTGCATTCAAAATAACACAAAACGTAGGACAATAATTTCAGTTAGGTCCCAGTTAGTGTATATGATAAATCCACTGAAGTGGCTACATTATTTAAATTTACACTGGATATTTCCATGGGGCCGGAACAAAGGACTATATTTTACATAACTTCAAATTGGGCAAATGTGAATACAAGCAACCACTACAGAAGACTCATTATTCACACTAATCACGATCTAGCTATAACACAAAATGTGAATTAGTATTATCTGGATCAGTCAGGGTCTGTTAAGTGCTTAGTATAGCATCCGCTCTAAACCAGGCACCATTAGGTTTATCAGAGAAGCATAACTGTAGTTTTTGGCCTTATTGAAGTTTGTATTCAGTCCAGCAACCAGAATTTGTTAAAAATTTTCTGTATATCAGGCACTGTGCTAAGTGCTAAGAATACCAAGAAAGGCAAAAACAGTCCCTGACCTCAAAAAACTTACAATCTAATGGGGGTAATAATATGCAAACAGCTGTGTATGTACAAAATATATACAGGATGAATTGGAGATCATTTTCAGAGGGAAGACACTTCTATTAAGGGGGACTCAGGCTTCTTGAAAAAGGTGGAATTTATTTGAACCAAGGAGACAAAGCATTGTAGCCATAAAGGAGAGTACCAAGGCATGGGAGTTGGAGAGATAGAGTCTTGTGAGAGAAACAGCAAGGAAGCCAGTGTCCCTGGATCACAGAATAGGTAGAGGGGAGTAAAACATAAGACGTGAAAGGTAAGAAGGGTTTTTAAACCAGACAGAATTGAATATCCAACCCTAAAAATAATAGGGACCCACAAATATGGAGCCTGGTTGAGATATGGAAAACCTATCTGACTGGCTGTGGTTAGTAGGAGCATTCCAGCTGCAATCACTGGATACCTGGAGGCAGTTAGATTGTGAAGTCGTGGGTGTCAGCCAACAGCATCATTAGTATCCAGGCAGGGGATTCTCAGGGTATAAATGGCAGGAGCATGTTGGGCTAGTGAATTCCTCCCTCCATTTTTGTCTTCCACAGTACCTACTTGGTTGTTCTAAGCAGTAGCTGTGTTCAGGGCCATAGCTTACCAGCCAGCCCCACCAAGTTCTTTTCCACAGTCCTGGCCATTTTGCAGACTGTCAACACATCTCCAGAGTAGCTGCTGTGTGTGCCTACAATATATGTTCTAAGATGGAAATCAATGGAAAAGAGGATCTGGGGGTGTAGTTTGGGATCTGATGAGAACAGTTTCTATAGTTCTCTTTATTCCTGTCTCCCTTTCCCCTTGCTTCTTCCTTCTTGTACAAAAATCTGACTAGCTCAGAACCATTGGATAGGGAGTTCCCTAGAGGTCTTTATTCCTGGTAACCATATCTGGGTGGGGTCTATGCCTCTTGGGGGTGGAGGGAGAGATAAAGAAAGATAGAAACTTGACTATGAATATAAATGTTATTTAGCAATTGGGAGAGAGTGGGTGAAGAGATTTAACTCAGACCTCCATGGCATCCACCTTCCATGTTGGAGCCCAGGCTGATAATGAGAGCCTGGGAGCTGAATTGGTTGTTTTTAATTTTCATGTGCACATTTTTTTTACATGTTTGATCTTATAATTGTTTTCATTTTGATTTGTCTTGGCTCAGGAGAGAGAGGGAGAGGAAAGGAAAAGGAAGCAAAGCAGGAGAGGGACAGGGAGGTAGAGAAGGGAAGGAGGAAGAGAAATGTGTATAAAAAAACAATGTGAAACTATACTTTAAATACCACAGGTGCTCAGTAAATATCCATTCAACAGTAAGTTCCAAAATGAGTGGTGTAGATGTTATACATATCAAAAAGATTATGTATGTGTGTATAGGTATAGATGTGTGTGTGTGACACACACACACATATATACATATACACATAATCGGAAACCATCAGGCAATGCTTTACAAAGGGAATAGAACTTGAGAGATAGAATTTGAACAGCGGGAAAGGGAAGGTTATAAATGAATGAGGTTTTATCATGCCTTTTCAGATGTATGAATCACGAGAAGATGGAAGCATAAAAGCAGAGGATTTGGCTTGCATTCTGAAGACTGCCATAGGTGTTGCAGAGCTTAATGTAACTGATCTTTTTAGAGCTATAGATGAGGAAGAAAAGGAGAAGATCACATTTGGTAAGTTTCAAAATATGCAATCTTAGGGAGTCCACATTACAAATTGTCCAGTCTTGGCAATATCCAAGAAATATAGAAAAATGAAATTATGAAAATATTTCATCCTTGACAAAATTGCCAAGGAAAGGAGTGATAGGAAGATTTCTAGACCTTATCAGAGACTGGTCCCCTTGAGTTCTTTCTGTCTCCTTTCTGCATCCCTTGTCTTTGAGAAACTGGAACTTCTTCCATTTCCTCATACACATGCTAGTATGAAATATAGCGTCTTTTGAGTTAATTGAAGTCTTTGGGGTAGGTGACTGAGATCAGGAATTAGAAGATCTTGAGGATCTTTAAAGCTTGACACCTCTTGTTTGCATATTTTATTTGAGATTTTTCATGCTAGTGGTAGTTTACTCCACATTTTGGGAGACTATAGTCATACCTAAGGAAAGTTTTATTAAGTTTCTGTCATGGTTCTCAAAGTGATACCCATAATAAGGAAAACTTATTTACCTGGTACCAACTAGCTTTAAATAAAAATTATCAACTTTCAGTTTTCTGTGCTCATGAAGGAGACCAGTAAAACAGTTAAAAGCAAAACAGTTATAATCAAAAAGCCACTTAGATTTAAAACTAAAATATACCTTCCTAATTATATTTTATTTGTCATATAATAAAATTAGCACTTGGTTCCTCCTAAGCATATAGCAACTAATGATCCAGGCAGAAGTAACCCCAGAATTTGCTAGACAGTAGAAATTGCCCAATTTGAGATTTTAAGGTGTTTTTTTAATTATAGATTGTCCACAACACAGATGGTCAGGAGTTAACTGTGTCATATTTTACATGGAAGAAACCAAGGGAACATAACATTTCAGGGACTCTAGGCTTTCTCATTCTTAATGTAGTCATTACTTTTGAACATCACAAAATAATGTTATTATTAGAAAAACCCACGGAAATGACAGATTTAAGACAATGCTATGTTTAGACTAAGTAATCTGAGATTTCACTAGGGTACCATGAAGTATAGAAGCCTCTACACTTCATTTTATCAGAAGGAAAAACACCTCCCAACATCATCATCACTATTTATTAGATAATTTCTTATCACTGAAGAAAATTAAACAGTTCCCATGAAGTTTGTCTAAAATGATTTCTTCGTGCCTCTCTTTTACATGTTAAAATTTATGGTATCCTAATTTTAACATAACATGAGCATGAACTATGTTCAATCAAAGCTTCCAGGAACAAAAAAAATCCCAAAACTAGAATATTTCTCTTTTCCCAAAGAAACTCTCTTTCCAAAAGAGAGAGATATTATGAAATATTTCTCTTTTTATTTTAATTTTTTAATATTTTTTCCAACTACATGTAAAAAATATTTTTTTCAATGTCGAGTTCCAAATTCCCTCCTTCATTCTTTCCCTTTTTCTATCATTGAAAAGACGCACACTTTGACCGAGGTTATTGCTATGAAATATTTCTAAGCAAGAACTGTTTCAGTGTTTTCCACAAGGTGTCACTGGCTATAAGCCATTTCAGCAGTGAAAAAATTGTATTGATGTTTTTGACTCCTGTAATCTACCATATAATTCCATTGGTACTATCAGTTTAACTTTGGTGAAGAATCCATAATTATCTGGTAGGAATCAGCCAGTACATATACACAAGCCCAGATTGCATTCTTATTAGAGTTCTCTTCTCTAATTATTCTAGATTGTGGCCAATTAGCTAAAAAACAAAAACATATTAGGCATCATGAATTCAATCAAAGACTTTAAAAGTTCAAACCCATCTTGGTGATTTCGCTTGGTCCCTCCCTCCTTATATACATCTCATGAGATAGTTCCCATTTCTAGGTCATTTCTTATCACCTCTCCTATTTGTTTGAGACCCCAAGGAACTAGCTGTCCTTTATTTCCTTTCTACTGCAAACATCTTTTACTTCTGACTAGATTTTTTGTTTTCATGGCCTAGATCAGTGGCTCTCAACCTGTGTGTTGTGACCCCTTTGGGGGTCAAACGACCCTTTCACAGGGGTCGCCTAAGACCATTGGAAAACACATATTTCTGATGGTCTTAGGAACTGAAACACCCACCACTCCTCTATCCGGCTGCAGACGGGTCCGCCCACATGCAGATATGCCCGCATACGAGTATTAAAGGGTCACAGCATTAGGAAGGTTGAGAACCAACTGGCCTAGAATATATCAGAACCCCCATGAAGCAGTCACATTGCATTTTTTATTTACTGCTGGCAACAATAGAGTAAAAACAAAGGGCTATTTCAACTTAACAAATATTTATTAAATAAATACATATTCTACTGATATAATAAACAAAAATTTATTAAATGCCCACTTAAACAAAGTACCATATTTGACATTGAAGACATTGTTTGATCACTCAGACATGTCTGACTCTTGGAAGAGATACTGAAGTGGTTTGCCATTTCCTTTTCTCCTTATGTCCCAGTTTTATAGTTGGGGAACTAAGGAAATAACAGGGTTAAAAGAGTTGCCCGGGGTCATACAGTTAGTAAGTGTCTGAGAAGCTGGAACTGAGTTCAGGTCTTCCTGACTCCAAGCCTGGTGCTCTCTCCACTGCACCATCTAGCGGTCCCTTACACTGAGGAGCCAGAGATAAAACAAGATACATATTTTGTAGTCCAGGAGCTTATGTATACTTAGAATAATGGGATTAGACACCTAGTAATAAGCCACTCTGACGGTCCATTTCCCAACCTGTGACTTTGAACTGGTTCTCCCTCATGCCTGGAATGTTCTGCCCCCTCAGCTCCACCTTCGATCTTCCCTGGCCTCCTTCAAAGCATGGCTCAGTCCCCTCTTGCTGCTCATTACCCCCCAGTAGCGGGTGCCTTCCCTACCTTGGAGATAACTGGTGGCACAGTGAATAGAGAGAATGGGACCTAGTCGGGAAGACCTGAATTCAAATCCAGCCTCAGATACTGGCTGTGTGGCTCTAGGCAAATCACTTAACCTCCATTTGCCTCAGTTTTCTCAACTGTAAAATGGGGGTAATAATAGCACATACCTCCTAGGATTGTTGCGAAGATCAACAAGATAATATTTGTAAAAAAAAAAGAAAAAAAGAAGCCCTTAGCACAGTACTTGGCACCATAGGTGGTGGAGGACATATTAGGTGCTATGTAAATGCCTGCTCCCTTCTCCTGAAATTATTGTCCATCTTTGTTTGGGGGTGCCTGACTCCTGGTGACCCTGTGGCCCATAGCAAAACTAGTGACCGTTTCACAACACAACCTTGTTTTCCCCCCCTTGGTTCTTGTGGAATGTGGGTTATTCCCAGACTTAAGGTTGGTCTTACGTGTGCCTCAAGAGCATCCTCTCCACCCTGATACGGGTCTTGTGTGTGTTGATTATTTACGTGTCTCCACCATTAGAATGTTAGTTCCTTGAGGGCAAGGACTGTGTTTTTTGTCTTTCTTTGTATCTCTTGTGCTTAACACAGTGTCTGGCCTGTGCTGTCATTGTTCAGTCGTGTCTGGCTCTCTGTGACCCCATTTGGGGTTTTCTTGGCAAAGATACTGGTGTGCTTCTCCATTTCCTTCTTCAGCTCACTTTTCATATATAGACTTTTTAAGCCACTTCTATTCAGTTCATCCCACATTTATGAAGTTCTTCTCATGTACATATAGGACTCGAGTCATGCACCAAAGATACAAAGACAAAACCCAAATATTCTCTGCCTTCATAAGGTTGATAGTCCAGGGGGAAGAGGCTGCAAAATGTACACAAACAAACGAGTAAATAAATATAGGGTAATATGTGGAGAGGAAGAACAACACTAACTTGGACAACCAGGGGAGGCTTAATACCTGAATTTAACCTTGAATACATAGAAGCAAAGAGTCCAGATAGTCTGAGGTTGATGATATTCTCTGGGAAGACTCTTGAGAGGGAAGTAAGGAGAAAGTGTGGTCCGGTCAGGGGGTGCTGACCGTGGGGAGGCGCGGAGGTGAGAGATGGAATGGAGAGGGCGCAGCACGGCTCATAATCCAGTTTGAGTGGGACATAGAGTATATGAAGTAGAGTGATACAACATAAGTCTAGGCAGCTCCGCTGGAGATGGATCATCAGCATTTGCATGTTATCCTAGACACAACAGGAAGTCCTTAAAGATTTTTGAGCAAGGACGTGACCGGGTTAGATTTGTGCGTCCACAAGGTTAACTTGACAGCTCTGTGGAGCATGGAATCAGGAGGAAAATGCCCATGTGGAGGCTATGACAGTAATCCAGACCAGAGGCAAGAAGGACCTTTATTAGGGTAGTAGTGGTGACGATGGAGACTAAGGAACAGATCTGAAAGCTAGTTTGACACCAATAGAAATGGGGGCCACTAAATTATACATAAGGATCTCTGTGAACTGCATTGTTGACCTAGAAAACTACATACTAACATCGTCTATGTCCTATCACATTTTTCTCTATATGTTGTTAATTATTTTCTGATTATGTTTTAATCTGATTCCTACAGCACTCAGGAGTGGGTTCCATGTTTGATACCTCTGCTGTGGAGGTTACATGGTAACCCATTGAATGATACAGAGGGAAGGAGTATTCCAGGATGACCTCATGCATGAGAACCTGGGGGACTCAGAGAGTGATGCTGTGCTCAACAGAAATAGGGATGTTTGAAGGACAAGTGAATATAGGGGTGGAGGAGATGAGAGAATGAATAATGGGGAAAGATTGAAGATGAGAAAGTAGGAGAATGAGAAAAATGTATGATGGGGCAACCTCCTGGGGGAGATGGAAGGAGACAGAATCCAGGGCACAAGTAGAGGGCTTACCCTTTGCCAACAGAAGAGCTCCCTCCTCCTCAGAGACTAGAGCAGAGGAGAGGAGGGCAGAACAAAATGTGGAAAGGGTTTGAGATGGGGGAGATGAGGGAGCTCATGACAGATGGATTTAATTTTCTCAGTAAAATAAGAGGCGAAGTAATCTGTAGAAAAGCAGGTGGAGGGAGAACTGAGGATGGGAGGAGGTTTGGAACAGCTGGTGCCTGTCATTTTATACTCTTTTGGCATGACATAGTTTATTAGTGTAAAACTCCAAAGTGGGAGGAAGGGGGTTCTTTAGATAATACCCACAAAAGAAAATAGCTAAGGCATAGCCTGGGATTTATTATATTCTTCAGAAAACAGTTTATGCAGTAAAGTTACTAATGACCACTCCTAGTTACTATCATGAGCAGATTTGTCAGGATATGCTATATTTTAATGACCTTTCTTTTCAAAGGAAATCAAGCTAAAAGGTGAGTTAACTAGCATTTTCAGCGTTAAGTTAAACAAATAAAGACAGGTACTTCACAGTTATTAGGAATTGGACTGTGAGGCAGTTTGTTGTTTTGTTTTGTTTTTTACATTGAATATATTGCTAAAGAAAGAGGCAAGTGAGGAATTGCCAATATCCTCAGGGCTTTTGTTTTGTATTCTTTGAAAAGCATTTCCCCTTTGTCCCTACATGACTTTTTTTTGACACTACTTGAGCCACAGTTGAATGGAGCTATCTGCTCCTGACTCTTGACTATCCCCCTTGCCTCTCTCATGATGCCACAGATGAGAATATGTCTCCCAGCCCTTCCCTAACCAACTTCATACCATGGCAAGGGCTCAGTCAGAGTGTCAGGCCAAAGGGATTGATAGGCTTATTGTCACTTTGAATACTCAGCTTAACTGTGGCCCCATGAATAATGAAATATGCCATGGAGAGAAATGGAAGGATTGCAAGTATTACAGCTGTTGATCTAAGAACACCATCTTTAGAGACATACTGTGTTTATTTTGGGAAAGTTACTTTCATGTATAACATGAATCCCATATGCCTGCTGTAAAACCCCTTCATTCCCAGCTCCATTCAAAAGATAACTTTTAGGTATTTTTAGCCACAGGAGTTCAGACTTTCTGGTGTTGATTTTTTTTTTTCTTTTGGGTTCTTTTTATTACCTGTTCTGGTTGTGACATATAAAAAATTAAAGAGACATAGTTTCTGGGTAATTAATAATTTTGTTAATCATGCTAGCAGATAATTAATGAAAGGGATCAATGGTACTCTTGAATACCAAGATCCCTCACAGAACCCACTCAAAGCTTATATGTCCTTGGAAAAGTGGACGTTCCAGAGAATTGCAATCAACTCTGATTGGTTAACAAGTAATGAGAGAATGAATATTATAATGAGTGGTGGGCTTATTCTAATGAGGGTCTGGGGGACATGACTCTGATCACTTCGTCTTGGTCATATATGATATACCCATATCATCCCATCTAGGGAAATCTTGACCAAAGATGGAATCCACTTCTACCCAGACCTGTTTGACTAAAGGCAGTGGGCCAGAATCCGCAATTTCAACTAAACTTAAATTTGTTTCCGTTTTGATTAGATCTGAATTTTCTAGTTGGGTTAGTTCTGCTCAAGATTTTATCACTTTATGAGCCCTGCATTTCAAAGGTTGCCTGAATAACCTACAGGGGCTGGTTTCTGAATGGGGCAAAGGAAGGGGCAAAAATGTTAGTCCTAATTTAGTAATTTGCCATCAGTATAGGAGAGAAATAATCATTTCTCTCATGTGGTCATAATTCAAAAGTCTGTCATCATTATGAAAATACAAACCCAGAGAATTTGTGTAAGTGTATGACATTTTTAAAGAAAGAATGTTTCAGAATTGTCATGATGATAGGAGATTTAACTTAACAAATGGAAAGCACTTGACTTTTTAAAACATTTGAGGATCTGCCAATATACTTTCAAAATGTCATAATAATTCAACATTCAGTAAATACCTATTAAGTACCTCCTCTGATCCAGACACTGTGCTAGGCACTGTGAGTATACAAAGACAAAAAATGAAAGTCTCAACCCTCAAGGAGTTTATATTCTATTGAGTGGAAACAATAGCTATACAGAAAATTAAATACAAATCATGTACAAAGTAATTTGGGGGATGGGTTTTAGCAACTGAGGGATCAGGTGAGGCTTCTTGTCACAGCAGACACCTGAGCTAAGCATAAAAAAGGAAGCCAGAAATTCCCTGAGGTGGAGATGAGGAGAGAGTGCATTCCAGGCACAAGAGCTAGACTATGCAGTAGTGGGATATGGAATGCCAGGGACTAGGGACAGCAAGCGGGCCAGTCTGGCTGGGGCATGGAGTGTGTGAAGGAGGGCAACACGTGTGCATGAGTGGGTTTTTGTTGTTCTTCCTTAGAGTTTAGTTTTCCAGAATCCATGGCCATAACAATCTCTTATTTCTTAGGCTCATGTATCAAAATACCTCCACCATGTTTGCATACCAGTATAGAAGGATAAATAATATAAACATTTGTGCTTAAAATGTAAATATCCACTGCAAACTGTGCAGTGAGATATAGGGATGAGGTGAAGTGAATTTGTGAGGCTATTGCTTCTTGACTTCTATGACTTCTTTGTCTGTTGCCCTATAAAGCAGGCAGGCACTGGTCAGTGAATGGGAAATCCTTAGGGTTGGACACACAAACTGGAATGCTGTGTGTGCCTTGATCAGCCCCAATCAAGACTTGGGGGAATCTGTGTTTGCCTCAACTGGTCCCCAGTAAGACTTGAGGAGATTTAGGGGAGTACACAAACTGTGCCTGTCTCAGTTGACCCCATTGAGATGTAAGGATAGTTGCCCCACCCCTTGTCAACCCCTGTGAGAAGGGTGATTAGAAAGTGCTGTAGGAGTTGATATTCCCATTGTCAAGAACCTATTGAGAAGAACAGATTAGAATAAGGTAAGATTATTAACCCTTCTGAAGCTTCTTCCTGTCTGACCAGATGAAGAGTGAACCTGTGCTAGCAGCCCTCCTGCGCCCTAGTGTTGCCTGTCTTACACCTGAAAAGGTTACAGCCAGATTGGGAAGAATTTTACCAGCCAAATAGAGGACCTTGTATTTCATCTTGGAAGCTAGAGGGAGGCATTAGACATTCTTGGGAAGGGCAGTGGTCAGACCTGGGCTTTGGGAACATCAATTTGGGAGCTGTGTAATAGTGGGAAGAGATGCTGGGTGCAGTTAGGCAGCTGTTGAAGTAGGTGTGAGGGGAAGAGAGATTGGACAGAGATGAGAGGAGATGGACAAACATGAGAGATGTTATAGAGGTAAGCTCCTGTGCAAAGTGACTTTCATTCTTTGTATCTCCAGGGCTTTGCACATAAGTGCTTAATAAATGTATGTTGATTGATTAAGGTAGAAGCAAAAAACACTTGCAAATAATTGGATATGAGGAATAGGTTAGATTACAGAGTTGCTCTGTGAGGTTACAGATCTTGATGACTGGGAGGACAGTGGTCCCTTCAAGGGGAATGGGAAGAGAAGATAATTCTGTCTTGGAAAATGTTACATTTGAGGTGCCTAAAGGAGAAGCATTTGGTGGTGCCCAACTGAAGTTCAGGAGAGAGTCTTGAGCTAGCTTAGTAAATGAGAGCTGATGAGATCGCGGAGAGAGACAGTAATGATAGCTGTTGTCTGGGTAAGCGCTAAGGTTTGCAAAGCACCAAACATAAATTATCTCCTTTGATTCCCACAATAACCCTGTGAGTTAGACATTTTACAGATAGGAAACCTGATATTTATAGACTTGGTTAGGTGGCACAGGGATAAAGTGGATCTTGAAATCCTGAGTTCAGATCCTACCTTAGACACTAACTCTGACTCTGGGTAAATAATTTAATCTGCCTCAATTCCCTCATCTAAAAAATGGGAATAATAATAGCACCTACCACGCAAGGTTATTGTAAGAATAAAATGAGATATTTGTAAAGCACCTTAGAGTACTATATAAAGTTTAGCAATTGTTGTTAAGTGACTTGACCGTAAATGTCTGAAGCAGGATTCGAGCCCAGGTCTTGGTGATTATGAATCTAACATTCAATCTACTAACTCCATAATGTTTCTCATTATCTGAGCACTTCAACCAAAATGGCTTCCTTGGAAGGTTTTCTGTGGTTTACCAATTAAGTATGAGTTAATGAATATTGAAAAGGTGACCTCCCCTTCAACTTTAAAAACATTTCCTACCCAGAAAACATTTCTTCAGATATTTCAGAAGATAGACAATTTCTTCATGTATCCTTCCTCACTGATACAGATGACAGTCTTTCCATGCTTCCCTCACCTCTACTTCTCCTCATCTTTGGGTGAAGAGCCCCTCCAGACTTAGCAAGGCTATTTCTCAGATGATGGACACAAACTCTTAGTGGGTCTATACTGAAAGCTAGGTAGGCAATATCAGAATTTGTCTTCCAGTTATGTCTTTTTAGAATTCATGGATACTAATGTGCCACATTGTAGCATCAGACTAAAGCATGACTTTAGTGGAGGGAATGGCAAGAAATATTTTAAATTTACTTGAATTTTTAAAATACCTGAATTACGCGTCAAACTGTCTCCTTACCTGTACGGTATAATTGTGACCTGGGTGGTAGATAAGTATCTCTCAATGAGGAAGGATCCCAGATGTTCTTCCTTCCTGTGCCCTTGAAAAGCCATAGAAGCCATAGACTATAGGAAGTATCTGTATTCTATTAGGCACCTTGACAAGACATAGTGCACATGCCCTTAGTCCTAAAATGTTGCCTTCTACCTGGAACCCATGTAACACAAAATGTCTTTATTTTTTCTAGCTGACTTCAGCAGGTTTGCAGAAGTTTACCCAGACTTTGCAGAAGAATATTTATATCCAGATCAAGCAAGTTTTGAAAGCTGTGTTCAGACACCCTCTGCTCCAACCCCTAATGGTTTCTGTACTGACTTCAGCCCTGAAAATATTGAAGATGAGAGGAGCCTCTTTGAGAAGAAATTGAACTAATGCTGAAGCATCATCTCCTTCTCCTGGGGAAGAGGAGAAGCCCTTGCCTAGGTTCCATTACCATTCCAATACACATGACAATATATATTCGCTGTTATTTGTGTGAGAATTTCCCATTTTTCTTTCTCTCCCATGCAATGTAAATTTTTTCTCTTCAGACTTGTCTGGCAAGATTTGGGTTTGGGTTTTGTTGTTGTTGTTGTTTCTTTGTAAAAAGTCTGTGAGCGCCAAGACTGTGAATGTGCTACCTTCCTTGTACTGTATGTGTATTTGAAAAGAAGCCACATACTTATTTATATTCCATTGTTTAATTTCATGTACAAAGCATCTTAGGGACTGTGCACGTAAAAAGAATAATGTAGCTGCTGTGGTCTTAAGTGCACTTTGGTGATTAGTGTTTTTCTGTGTTTGAAGACAGTTCAATTTAGGCTGTCTTCAGTACCGAATTCAACAAATTATGCAAAGGAGGTTGTTTGGTTTAGTTTAGTTTTTGGAGAGCACAAAGTGGTCTAAAAAAATCTGGTTTTTAATTTTCATTAAAACTTTGCAAATGGTCCTTTATGTTGTTGATTCCATGGTAGTACAAAAAGTTAGGGAGCTCTGACCCCAAGACACTCTTTGTCTACACTTGAACTTTTTAAATTTGTTTGTATGTGTTTGGAGTTCCTATAAAAGATCTACTACCTTCCACAAATACAGAATGTGGAGGATGACTTTTCTGTTTCCTATGTGTGTCTGAATCTGTGTGGGAGCTTGTAAATGTTTTGATAATCTTCATTTAGATACTTCAGGAAACATTCAACACTTTTATGAAAGGGAGTCTTGTTTTTCTATGGGGTTTTTTCCCCTGTAAGAGTGTGTGGGGAATATTTAATTATAGTTCTGAGTTGTTTTTTTTAATATTATATGTACTAAGCTCTTGGATTTGGCTGTTTTAAAATTCCAAATGGACTTCTACTGAGGCAAATTATCCTAGCCCCTTGAAGTCTTTTGACTCATAAAGGTACTCTTTACAGTCTGGCCCCTAACCAAAAATGTCTTAGGTGTTTCCACTGATTGTGAGTTAGAATTCCTATTTGGTGGATTTTTTTTTTCATATTAACAGCTTTAGGATTCTGTTGTAAATTAGTTTAATTCAATATAGATTAATCTCTGGTCAAAGTATTTGTATACAGCTAAAAATTTTATCTATAAGGTAAAAAAAATGAAAGATAATTTCTTTTTTAATGAAAGGAGTTAACAGATTCCAGGCTATTGTATTATTTTCCTTATTTGATAGACTGCAACATGTTTGGAGTAGAAAAATTAATATCTTCTCAGACTTTTTCCTGTCAAATTTATTTGGCTACCCCTCCCCCCAGCTAATTTTTGTTTATGCAAATAGATCTTTCTTAAACTTAGGGGCTAGGCATGGGTGGAGGGAAAATGAAGTAGGAAAGGTTTTCCTGACTATTCAATCTTCCAACAGAGAGAAATCTGTCTGTGAGCTTAATATCAAAACATAGCTTGTCCTGTAGAACAGAAGTAAAGTAGCATAGAGAGTCTGGAGTTTGGTTTGCAGTCACTGATGCAGCCTTATGCATTTGCCATATTAATTGTCCCCATTCTAAAATGTTGAATCCTAAGTGTCACCTGGTAAAAACTGGTGTGGAAATTCCTTCATATCAGGGGGGATTTTTACTGGGATATGTGCATAGAAATATAAATATATATTTTTTAATTGTTCTCTTTGTGTCAGAGAGATAAAATACAAGGATGATGCTTCCAGGAAGTTTGGAGGACAGAATAATTTGGTTTCCCCTTTGGTCCTATTTGTGGTACATGATTTTGCATTTCTTTATAGCCAGAATTAAGCAGAAATTCATTCTTGAAGCCCAGTAATTGGTTACATGTTCTAGCATGTTTCCTAAACCGTGTGTGTGCACATAACACGCATGCACATACACACATCTGGACTTATTTGAAATAATATAGTTGTTTTCATTTATGAACAAAACTGGATTTTTTATCTTAGGCATCTCTTCACAAAATGAATGTGCATAGCCAAGAAAATAGAACAAAAGTCTCATTTTCATTAAGGATCTTTAAGTTAGGTGTTGTTTTTTTCTTTCTACCAGTAAGGATTTTGAGAACTTTAAAATTTTGAGACTTGTTTAGATGATTAGTTAAATTTTTTTTCTGGAATTTTGCTAATTTGTGTATAAGAACATAGATTTCTATTTTTTATTCTGATCAAGGGTGAAATAAGCCTCTAGGTTATACTGGACACAAAACAACTCAGATGTGTACTGAGTAGCTAAAAGTTACTGGTAGATATGTTCTGTAGTGAATAAATTTTCATTATGTCCTTTTAAAGAGTGAAAGATCCAATGTTCAAATATGATATTTTTAAAATGGTAAATGAAAGAGGTTAATAGAACTGAGATCCTGAGGGGGAAGGGACCAAAAAAAAGCCCAATTCTGAAGTTGCCTCAATTCTTTCAGGTCTGTATATGAAGTGATTTTGTATGATAAATGCCACTGGGCATTTTCAGAAAAAAAATCTCTGATCCACAGACTTGTGGAGAATGTTTGTACCTCCTGATTCTCTGTTTTTCTTATGTAATAACGCTAAATAGTTCATGTGCATTCAGAACTGTGAATGTAGATAATCTTATGGTAAATAACTCTTTTTGTCAGGTCGGGGAGAAAGGAGAGCTTTAATACTTTTTATGCTACCATGGTTTTGAAAACCAGGATTAGCAGGCATGAGACAGCTGTTGAAGCCTGTGAATGTATATGTTGGGAGGGTGGGGGAATAAATGGGAACAGTCATGTCCATTTTGTCATTGTCTATCATAAAAATAATTTTGAATTTTAAATGTTGAAGAAATAAAATGTAAAAATCTTATATACTTAAGCATATATTTTGTTACATGTTGTCTTTTATTGTAAAGATCAAACTAGATGTTTCATATATTTTGGAGGGCAAATTTAACCAAAGTTAATGTTTACAGTAGTACTTTTCTAGGTAAGAAACATTTTACAAAAAATTAGATATCTCTCTATATGGTTTAAATCTCTGAAGGAAAAGGAATATCATAGAAAGATTCTATTTAGGACCCTTTTTTAAAGCTACTGTGTATCTAGGATATTATTGAGAGTTCAAACCATGGTTGCCATTTGTCCGCCTCTTGTACCATATTAGTGCTTTGTTTACATTAAACAATCTAATCAGGATAGTGTATAAATCTTATACTAATGCCCCTTACATGAAATTATAAATGTTGAAAAACAAAAATACTCAAATCTTCCCATAGACTGTCTTCTGATAACCTTGGCCATACACCTGCTGGCTTTTACCAATATGCCATTATCTTCAGTGATGTAGCACTCTAATTTTTTTTTTTCTGGGATATCGACTAAGGTTCTGGGTTTAACTTTTTGTCATTCTTTATTTCTCCCCAGGTTCATAAAAAAGATCTCTAGTTTAATCATAGACAAATGATTTTTTTTTAACTAAACAGCTCTGTCCACATCTTTATTTCTGGAGGGCATGAACTAACTACCTCCTATGTACCAAAGGGAGATATGCTCCCTATAGCCTAACACCTCTTAGCCTCATGTTTCTTCTACCGGTAGGACCAATACCTTGCTCACTGAAGGGAGGGGTGTTCAGGCCTCCACTGTAAGGTGCTGTCCATATGGGCTGAGCCACTAGGAAAACTCAATATTGCCCTTGCAGGAAGCACAGGCTTTTCAGCCCCACAGTAATGAAGCTATTGAATGGCAGTGTTGTCTAATTGGTGCTGTAATGGCTTTCCTTTTCTCCACCCATGGTCTCTGATTTTTGCTGTATCCATGCTGAAAAGGTAAGTGTAGCATTCTTTCCTTTTTCCCTTCCATCCCCCATTCCCTAAAGGTACGCAGAAGCACTAAAATCTCTTGTGGCTGACTATTCACCCTACAGCCTGAAAGGATTCTGGTGTCAAACAAGAGTATGTCATTCTCCCTCTCCCCACCCCACCCCCCCAAAAATTGGTTTAGATTTACTCTTATGTTGAAATATTCTTAATATCCAACTACCGTTGAAACAGAACTCCTGACAACTCTATAATGCACTGCATTTAACACATGGGTCATGTTTTAAACAAATATCAGATGCTGTACCTACTGAGCCAGGATGGCATAGTGGATAAAGTTCTGGCCTCACAACCGGTAAAGACCTGAATTCAATTGTTGCCACTGACATGGCAGTGACCTGACTGACTGTGTGACCATTGATAAGTCACTCACCCTCACAGTGAGTGAGGTCACTCACAGGCAACCTACTCAGACCATAAATTGTAGAAAAGAATAAGTTGTATCTTTATTGGTAGAGGGATCTCCTCATCCAGGAATTCTCTATATCAATGAAATTGTATATCCAGGTCCTATCCTTTCCTGAAGCACTGATGTTCTTTCAACTTATTAAAATCGAAAGCTTTCTCCTTTTTCTTCATTTATAAAAGGTAATTCCATCTTCTTAGAGACAAGATATTGGGTTCCCCCACCACTTCAGTTTTCTTCCTAAGGAACAATCATCTTTGTTAAAAAAAAAAAAAGTGACACAATACAGACACTAAGTACCATTACAAAGAAGAGTTCAATATAGCAAAATGTTATTACGTTAACAGTACCCTGTAAATATTATTTAAAATAGTTCCGTATTTCATAAATAATAATGCTTTCTGACAAATATTTTCTGGCCATTCCTATGTAACAACAATGCTTTATCATGAAAATCCCTAATGGTTTACTGTTTGCCCCACAGGCATCAATGGAGAGAGAATATTTGAATTAAGCCATACCTGAACCCTTTGTAATCTTGACATGAAGTACGTAAGCTTGTTGAAAGCAGGAGCTGTTTAATTTTTTTTCTTTGTACTCCAAGAGCCTGGCATACATTAGGCACTTAATAAATGCTTGTTGATTGATGAATCAAATACAAATTACTTTTCACTTCCCCTCATCCCTTTCCAACTCTTCTGTGCTTTCTTTCTCTCCATATCCTCCCCAAAAAGAAATTACTCACTTAGATGAAGACCCCATTTAGAAGGATCTTTATGTTAATAGAGGAGAAAGTCCAGGAGTTTTGTGCATGACCCCTGCCTCTAGTTAATGTCTCCTGGATCTAAAGCAGTTTTCTGATATACTAATTCACTAAAGGGAAGAGGGGAGAGATTTACACTAAACCCCTGTGTCCTCAAGGTATCCTGGACTAGATATGACTAAAGATATGATTGATGGTAGCATAATACTTAAAAAAATAAATTCAAAATAATTCATTGGACTCGTCAAGTTTGATGTGGTAATAGGCATATGCAGAGAACTTTTAATCTGAAGCTCTTTTTTTCTGAATGTCTTTTACCATGACATAGTTGATATTCCTTGGCACAGATGGATGCATCTCCCAAATTCCATCCATGTTCCAGGTACATAAGTTCACTGCCCTTGCACTAAATCAAATCATATTTTGTAATTAGCCTAAAAGGAAAAAAAGTCACTGTAGCATATTGATGGTGAGAGTTTGACTATATGTAAATCCTTTATTTCTATCCCTCCCACTCCAGTAATTGCTTTGGGGACTTAAAAAAAAACCCTTGGTTTTATGGTTTATATTAAATTGTATGGAAAAAGCACGTCCATGGGAAATTTTGAACATTTTGTATATTTTCTCAAGTTTTTAAATAGTTCAAATCTAACTGTATCTCACATGGTATAGTAATATATTCAGTAAAAAAAAATTTTTTTTCTTAAAGAAATACCTCAATTTGAGAACTTTTTCTTGTTAATTGTAAAATTATGCCTTGTTTTGATAGTAACTATAAAATACTATGGACTACCCTGAGCCAAGCAACAATACAGTTACCTAATTTCAAATCATGCTTTGAGAGGGATGCTAACTTCCTTAAAAGGTAATAGATGTGTGTCAGTATTTGTTATTTCAAGGGGCTCCTTAAAGTCTTAATGTGCACTATGGAATCACTGCTCATTCTGCACAATTGAACATTTTTTTCTTGTGATTGGCTTATTGTAAGTTGACTTTTCAGTGTAAAGTCAAAATAAAAAAGTAGCTGTTAAAGAATTGGTTTAAGTTTGTTTTGTGAGCTGGGTTTGTTTGTTTTTTGTTAATAGCATTGATTTGTTTTTTTAAAAAAAGCACCAAGTTCTGCCTATAAATATTTTTCTGCTATAAATAAACTGTAACTATTGTAGAACCTGAATTGGAAGAAACATGTGCCTCAAAATATTCTTGTAATGACATATAAGTACTCAGTTCTCTCTCTCTCTTTTTTTTTAGTCTTTTTTTTTTGGAGCGGGGAAAGGCAGGGCAATTGGGGTTAAGTGACTTGCCCAAGGTAGTAAATATTAAGTGTCTAAGGTCAGGTTTGAACTCAGGTCCTCCTAACACCAGGGCTAGTGCTCTATTCACTGCACCACCTAGCTGCCCCTCAGTTCTTTTTTTAATATGAAGAGTAAAATTGGTGTGTATGTAATAATGCAATTACAATACCTCATATTTATGCAGCACCTTATAATTTAGTAAGTATTTTCCTCACAATAACCTGGAAAATAGGGAGTTACAGGTATTGTGATGCAATTTCACAGATGTCAAAGGTGCGCTATTTTCTCCCCAATTTTGGACATACTGGTTTTGGTCATCTAAATGTTTTCAGAAAGCTCAGAGCTAAAGAGTTCTAGAAACAAAAATGAACTGGAAAAGTTGCTTTTTTCCAAAGAGGGCACTCTCTGTTTAGAGGAAGGTAGAACAAAAGGACCAGATCTGAGAAGATGATCTTTAGAATGGCTTGGGAAGATTACCTAATAAAGCCTCATTCCACCAACGTCACAGTTACAGGAGAGTAATATCCATGTTTCTTCTTATTTTTAGCAATGGTCAGTACTTGAACTGCCACCTGATTTAGAGCTTGACTTTTTTTTTCCATTTTAAACTATCCTTTAGGAGAAGAACATGGTGATTTTCTGCTTTTTTTGCCAAGAAATGACAAGTGATCACTGACAATTTAAGAATATTTTATGGAAATCATACTGAATTGAGCTCTGTCATCCAGTATCATATCTCCTTTAGACCTTTTGTACCTTTTCCCCCTTTTTCCTTGTCCAATACAACTGACAGTGACTTTTTGATCTTGATGTTTTTGATATTCTAAACTATCCAGGACATACCAACCTCTAATATTTTCATGTGCAAATGGAAGTTATGTATGGTGTGACCTGAAGACAGCCACAAAAGTGGCAGATAGTAGGCCTGTAATGATGGAAAGACACAAAATTATTTTTATTTCTGTTAGAAGTTAAAAGCAAAGCATCTAATAAAATTTCACCTTCCCGATGATTTCCTTTTTAAAAAAGGTAGAAGGAAAATAAGTATTAACCTAATTACATACTATAAGGACAAGCTGATCATTAAGTAGGCTGGGAGGGTTGGAAGTCTTTCATCAAGATGATCATTTTGCTTTGTGATTTGTGATAATTAAGAAAGAGAAGACTTGGCATGGTTATCCCCTATAAAAGGAGAAGGCTGAATTAAACTCAGGTTTCTTCCATCTTTGGTTATCTGTGAAATCACTATGCATAGGCTGCTCTCTGATGAGTTCAGATTTTAAAAGGACACGTGTCCAAGATAAAACATGATGAAAGATGGGCACAGTTAAAAAACAAAAGCAAAAGATTCAGAATAAGCTTTTTTTTTAATATTAAGAATAAAAAGACTAAGACATGTTGGGAAGAACAAGGACAAAATTTTTTTTAAAAGAAAACATATTTGGAAAGCAGTCTTTTTTATGATTTCCGGCTTAATGATGTGAAAATAACTTAGAATATTGAACCCACAATAGAAAGTATGTTGTGCACTTCAACCACACATTTGAAAAGTCTCTCATAATACCTTTTTTTGCTTTGTTTAGTGTTTTATTTTTCCCCAGTTAAATGTAAAAATTTTTAACGTTCATTTTTAAAACTTTGTAACAATAATGCAATATTCACAACACCCACGGTGGTTATGAATATGCTGGTATAATTGTGAATCACAAAATGTAGCAAATTCTCCACATGGAGGGCAGAACCAAAGCCTTTATGCAAATACCAGAAAACCGAGTCCCAGAACCAGAAAGCCAAAGACATTATAGTAGTCATGAAGTTGATACACATGGTTAATGCAGTGAACACCCACATTCCCAAGCCTTCACAGTAGAACAGGCTCCCTCAAGCAGGGATCCCTCTCACTCAAGATAGCTCCTCAGCCTGGTCCTTGGAAGTTCTTGTAAAAGTTGCAGAAGGAGGAGCTCAGCAAAAAGGTGCAGTCTCCAGGTGGTCACTGAAAGAAAATCTGACTGTCCTGCTGGTTCTCTTCCTTATATACAGTATAGCTCCTCCCTGTTCTACCCCTTCCTGGTAAGGTGTTAACTACTCCTGTGTTGTTAAATAGCTTAAATAAGATGTTAACTTGAAGTAAGGTGCTAAGTGCCTGTTTATTAGGTGCCAATACAAAGGGGCATGGAAGATCTTCAGATTCCATTAGCATTACAAGCTTTGAGTTTTAAATTCTGTCCCTTGTTCCTCCCCACCCCTACTCCCCCATTGAGAAGGCAAGCAACTTCAATATAGGTTATACATGTACAGTCATGCAAAACATATTTCCAAATTAATCACATTATAAAAGAAATCATAGACCACAATAAAACCTCAAGAAAAATAATGAAAGTTGTTTGTTTTTTTAAGTGTGCTTCAATCTGAATAATCTAAGTCCTTCAGAGTTGTCTTGGATCATTGTATTGCTGAGAATAGCTAAGTCCTTCACAACTGATCGTCTTACAATAGTGCTGTTAATTTGCAAACAGTATATGTCACTTTGCATCAACTTCTTTAAGTCCTTCTACATTTTTCCAAAAACATTGTGCTCTGTGCTTGTCATTTATCATAGCATAGTAATACTCCATCACAATCACATACCCCAATTTGTTCAGGCATTCCCCAATTGATGGGCATCCCCTCAGTTTCCAATTCTTTTCCACCAGAAAAGAGCTACTATATTTTTGTACATAAATGTCCTTTTCCTTTCTGTTTTTTACTTCTTTTTTGGATGCAGACCCAGAAGTGGTACTGCCAGGTCAAAGGGTACGTATGCATGATTTTATAGCCCTTTAGGCATAGTTCAAAATTTCTCTACAAAATGGTTGAATCAGTACATTAATGTTTCATTTTTCCCACATCACCTCCAATATTTCTCATTTTCCTTTTCTGTCCTGTTAGCCAATTTAATAGGTATAAAGTAGGACCTTAGAATTGTTTTAATTTGCATTTCTTCAATCAATAGTGATTTAGAACATTTTTTAATATGACTATAGATAGCTTTGATTCATCTGAAAACAATATCTTTTGATCATTTATCAATTGGGGAATGGCTCTTATTTTTATAAATTTGACTATTTTCTATATATTTGAGAAATGAGACATTCATCGGAGAAACTTGCTTTGATTTTTTTTTCACAGTTAAAATTGCTAACTATTTCCTTCCATCCTATGTTCCCTCCCCCTTATTTATTCTAGTCTCTCTCCTTTCAACCTCTCCCTCCTCAAAAATGTTTTGCTTCTGACTACTGTCTCCTCCAATCTGTCATCCCTTCTATCACCCCTCCCTTTTCTTATCACCTTCCTTTACTACTTTCCTGTATGGTAAGATAAATTTCTGTACCCAATTGAGTGTGTATGTTATTCCCTCCTTGAGCCAGTTTCAGTGAGAGTAAGGTTCTGTTGTAAACCAAAGTATTTGATTCTTGTGGATCAGTTGCTTTGTAGATGTCCTTGATGACTGTGGCTCCCGCCCCCCCCAACCCTGCCTTGAAGCCTGCTTTTGAGAGTATCCTTTGTATGTGAATACATTTTGATAAGAGTTAACTGACTTTTCCCATGACTTCCTGATGCCTTGATAACAAAGCCTGATCTTATCTGAGCTACTTCCAGGATGGTCATGACAGACTATTATAATAAAAAGACTATGATAATAACAATTACATTCCAGGATGTGACAAACTAAGCTTATTGATAAGAGTACTTGAATCTTTGCTTGTTCTAGAAAAACCTTATTTTAAAAAATCGTTAAATGGAGTTTGTGGTTCTTCCTTGACCTCTCCACATGATCTGATCATTTCTTATACAAATCTCTGATCATGCTTAGTGCTGGACACTGAGCAGCCCACAACAAGGTTCTGTCACTCCCTCTCTCCTCCCCATCTTCCCTTCCACTGTAAAAGCTTTTTCTTGCCTCTTTTATGTGAGATAATTTGCCCTATTCTACCTTTCCCTTTCCTTTATCCCAATGCATTCCTTTCTCACCCCTTTAAATTTTATTTTTTTTAGAGATCATCCCTTCCTATTCAAGTCACACATGCCCTCTGTGTGTATCATATATATATACATATATATGATATATATCACCTATATCACACACACACATATATATATAAATATATATATTTATATATATATATATTTATATATATATATATATATATATATGATATACACACTCCTTTCTAGCTGCCCTAATAATGAGAAAGTTCTTAAGAGTTACAAGTATCACCTTCCCATGTAGGAGTATAAACAATTTAACCTTATTAAGTCCCTTATGATTTCTCTTTCCTATTTACCTTTTTATGCTTCTCTTGATTCTTGTATCTGAAAATCAAATTTTCTATTCAGCTCTGGTCTTTTCATCAAGAATGCTTGAAAATGCTCTATTTCATTAAATATCCATTTTGCCCCTAAATGATTGTACTCAGTTTTCCTGGGTAGTTGTTTCTTGGTTGTAATCCTAGCTCCTTTGCTCTCCAGAATATCATATTCCAAGCCTTCTGATTCTTTAATATAGAAGCTGCTAAATGGACTTCAGGAAAACTTGGAAAGACTTATATGAATTGATGCTGAGTGAAGTGAGAACCAGGGGAACACTGCGCGCAGTAACAGCCACAGTTTGTGATGATTGACTTTGATAGACTTAGCTCTTCTCAGCAATGCAAATACCTAAAACAACTCCAAAAGACTCATATTGAAAAATGCCATCCATGTCCAGAGAAATATGAAGTCTGAATGCAAATCAAAGCATATAATTTGCTTTCTTTTTTTGTTTAGTTTTTTCTTTCTCATGGTTCCTCCCATTCATTTAAATTCTTCTATACAACATGACTAATGTGAAAATATGTATTATGCTGCTAAATCTTGTGTTATCCTGACTATGGCTTCATGATACTTGAGTTGTTTCTTTCTGACTGCTTGCAATATTTTCTCCTTGAACAGGGGCTCTGAAATTTGGCTATAATATTCTTCAGAGTTTTCATTTTGGAATCTCAAGGAGGTAATCAGTGAATTCTTTCTATTTCTATTTTATCTTCTAGCTCTAGAATTTGGGGAAAGTTTTCCTTGATAATTTCTTGAAATATTATGTCTAGGCTCTTTTTTTGATCATGGATTTTTGTAAATTATTTCTCCTGGATATGCTTTCCAAGTCAGTTGTTTTTTCCCTATGAGATATTTTTTTTTCCATTCTTTTGATTTTGTTTTATTGTTTCTCAAGTTCTCATAAAGCCATTACCTTCTGTTTTGCTCAATTCTAATTTTTAGGGAATTATTTTCTTTAGTGAATTTTTGTGTCTCTTTTTACATTTGGCCAATTCTGCTTTTCAATGCATTCTTTTCCTCTTTTTTTGGTACGTCTTTTATCATTTGACCTAGTCTGTTTTGTAAGATGTTGTTATCTTCAGTATTTTTGTAGTCTCCTTTATGAAGCTGTTGACTCTTTTTTCATGATTTCCTTACGTGACTCATTTCTCTTCCCAGTTTTTCCCCTACCTCTCTTACTTGATTTTCAAAATCCTTTTTGAACCCTTCCATGGCCTCAAATCAATTCATATTTTTCTTGGAAGTTTTGGATGTAAGACCTTTGCCTGTTATCTTCTGAGTGTATGTTTTGTTTTTCCTTGTCACCATAATAATTTCCTATAATCAGAATTTTTTCTGTTGTTTGCTCATTTTTCCATTGTATTTCTTGACTTTTAACTTTATTAAAGTGAGGCTCTGATTCCAGGGTGGAGGGTACAGTGTCCCAAGCTTCAGGGGTTTTGTGCAGCTATTTTGAGAGATACCTTTAGGGACCTGTAAGTTTTTAGTTCTTCCAAGGTGGTATGATCTAAGCAGTGGTTCTCAACCTTCCTAATGTCGTGACCCTTTAATATAGTTCTTCATGTTGTGGTGATCCCCAATCATAACATTATTTTTGTTGCTACTTCATAACTGTAATTTTGCTACTGTAATGAATTGTAATGTAAATATCTGATATGCAGGATGTATTTTCATTGTTACAAATTGAACATAACCCACAGGTTGAGAACCGCTGATCTAAGGAGAGATATGTTTACTACCTTCTGGCCTGTGTTCTGGTCTATGAGTAACCACAAGCACTCTCTTCTGCCCTAGCACTGTGACTAGGGTCCCTGCTCCACTGTGGCCACAAGCTCTGCTGTAGTAGTGTTCCTCCTCACTGTGGGACTGCCGCCCAGGACTGCACCCTGGATCTGAGTATAGATAAAGCAACAGAGTCCTGTCCCCAGTGCTGGCAAAGTGACACCTATAATCTCCTTCTGATGAGTTGGTCAACCCTTTTACCATCTGAAGGCTGGGAACCCTGGGACTGGTCACTGCTGCCACAGATTCGGTGACTCCCCAGGCCTGCTCCTGGTTTGCTGGGGCCTGGTCTGTGCTGGCACAGCCTGCATTGGACTGTGCTCCACTCTTACCCATGAGTGACAGACTTTTCCTATTGACCTTCTAAGGTGTCTTTGGCTGGAAAATTATTTCACCCTGTCCTTTTGTGGGTTCTGCTTCTCCTGGAATTCTTTTATGGCATTATTTAAAGGTGTTTGGAGAGGTTTGGGGGATTGCTCATGTGAGCTGCCTTTGCCTTTTCTCAGCCATCTTGACTCCAACTGCCCATAATACCTTTTAATACAATTCAGTTCAGTAAAGATTCATTAAGTAAATAGGCACTGAGAACACATGATTTTTAAAAACAAGAGACAGACTTTGCCTTCCAGTAGTTTACAATATACTGGGCAGGGCAGAGGAAATAGAGCACATATATACAAAGAGGCATAATAACAACTGTGTGTGAGGAGTTAAAAGAAACATGGGGAAATGTTATGAAATGATACAGAGTGAAATAAACTGACTAAGAAGACATCCACAATGATTATGATACCATAAATTAAAAAGAACACCGAAAGGACACTAACCTGAATAATCACAATTGTATTGATCCTAGAGAACAAATTATGAAGCATACTGCTCTCAAGAGATGGCAAGAATTTCAGAACATGGCTTACATTTGGTTGTCTTTTGCTAAATTCTTTTTGTTTGTTATATGTAACCCTCCATATAGGGAGGGTTCCATAAACAGTATACTTAGACATGGCTGAAAGGGGTGGGGGTTGGGAGCCAGGAATCACCTGTTTTTTTAATGTGGTTTGATCCAATATTTGAATCAAAGATTTTGAAAAAAAAATTATATGGGCTTAGTATTTTTTAATTCCTTGACAAGGCACAAAATCAACTAGAAGGGTTATTTTTTTCCCTCTTTTAAATACCAGCACTCACTATCTCACCCAGGCTGGAAGTGCATAGGCTGTGTACAGGTCTATCCCACTACTGTTAAACATGGGGACTTAAAACTGTTGCAATTCTGACTTGGACAAGTCTTCCCTTCTTTACGTAATCTGATCATCATCTCCCCTTGCCTACTCCTGGCTCACATCCAGGAACTCATCATATCACTGTTGAACTTAGTGTGAATATCAGATCCAACATAGTCCACTTCAGTTCAAGAGATCTACCAGCTTTAGTCTCCCCAGTAGTTGGCCTTTGCCACCATGCCAGATGCTAACAATGAATGTCAAAACAATCTATTTTGAATCCCCCAAATGCTATTCATCACTCCAGGAAAGGCAAATCTGGTCATCTGTACTACAGCATTTCTTATTGTTAGTCAAGGAAAAAGCAGCTGAGTAGGAGAAAAGCACCTTCAGATACTTTCTATTTTCCTTAGCTTAATTTCTTCTCCTACTTATATTTGGTCCTCAGTGAGATTTTTACCCAGCATCTGTGATGCCATCTAATCATAGGCAATATTACAGAAAGGGAAGAATATTTAATTCTGATTTATTAATAAGATATAACTTCTGTGTCTAAGCATATCTGAAAAATAAATACAGCCTACAATCAAAAGAAATTTACAGCATAATAATTTTGTGAATGTCTGCCTTCCTATGTGTGAAGTGGAAGAACCACAGGGCATGAAGTCAGAATACCTTATAATTACTGCTTGCATGACTTTGTACAAGTCATTTCACCTCTATTGCAGCACAGTTCTCAACCTGTGGGTTGCGCTTCCTTTGGGGGTCAAGCGACCCTTTCACAGGGGTCACAGGAGTTGCCTAAGACCATCGGAAAACACATATTTCCGTTTTCTCAGGTCTGCTTTGGATCTAATTCCCATGATATTCCCTCCCTTACTACCTTGTGTTCAACTACTTTGTCTTCATTTGTGTTTATTCAAATAAACATAGACACATCATTGACAGAAGGAATATTTCCATCTTTGCCTTCATATCCCCAACATCTGGTGCATCTGACACATACAAAGTACCTAATAAATACTTGTTGATTGATTGATCCTGGTTCTATCTCTTGCTAACTATATGATGATCAACCACTCTTTTGAGCCTCTCTCTCCACATCCATTAAATGAAGTATTTGGACTAGATGACTTCCAAAGACTTCTCCAGCTCTGATATTTTGTGACTAATAGCTAATGCATGTTGTCATCTTCCTCTTACAGATCAGTAAAAGCTTATTAAAATTGTAATGGCCAACAGTTCATACTGTAACATCAATATTTTGTCTAAAAAAAAACATTTTGAAGGCACTTATAAACTGATGAAGAACGAAAGGAACAGAACCAGAACAATTTGTACAGTAACAACAACACTATAAAAACGAGCGACTTTGAAAGCCTTAAGAACTGCAGTCCATTGCATGACTATTCATATTCCAGAGGACCAATGACGCAACATGCTGTCTATAACTGAGAATGGTGGATTTAGGGTAGAGAATGAAGCATATTTCTGTATCCTGCCGTTGAGGGAATTTGTTTTGCTTGACTGTGAATCTTTGTTATAAAAAATTTGTTTTTCCTTTTCCTTTTTTCCATGGAATGGAGGTAGGGTGGAAGAGTAAAGAGATTTCTGTTAACTTTTTTTTTTTAATAGAGGTGCAAGGGGTTTGATACCAAGGTAGAATGTTGAGTGCACTTTCAGATGGAGTCATTATATCATTGGTCTTGCTTATTTGGTTGACATTATAGTCTATTGTGTGCATATACATGTATATACATACATATACACACATTGCCTCTCATGGAATGAGGATTATCTATAAATGTTAATAATAAATAATAAAAATTAATATAAATCATATATAATATATAATAATGAAGTGTTAATAAAAACAAAACATCAATAAAACTTGTTTTTAATTATAATAACCAATCTTAGCCCTTGAGGAAATGTGTCTTTCCTTCCTGGCAGGATCTGGGAATACAGTTTAACACAGTGTAATAGCTAGGTCGCACAATGGATTGAGTGCTGGGCAGGGAGTCAGGAGAACCTGAGTTCAAATTTTATCTCAGACATTTACTAGCTGTGTGACCCTGGGCAAGTCACAACTGCCTCAGTTTCCTCATCTCTAAAATGAACTAGAGAAGTAAATGGCAAACCACTTCAGTATCTCTGAAAAAAAAAATTAAAAACCTAAATGGGATCACAAGGAGTCAGGCATGATTGAAACGGCTAAATAGCAGTAGCTCTCTCACTGATAGACGTTTGGCTTGTATGCATGTAACTTTTTTTCCTTTGTTACAAGAGCAGATTTACTGGGTTTGGGGAGATGGAGAGGAGCAGAATATCTGGAGATAACTGTGATGTAAAAACCAAAGGCATCAACAAAACTGCCCTGTGAAGTACTTAGATGATGCCCAACTTCTAGTTGCTATGAGGGAAAGGAGAAAGTCTAACATAAGCATGTTCACAGTCCTCAGGGAACTTACCCTGTGTAAATCATGGACTGGGAAAAGATTCTCTCCACAGGGGTTTTGCTCATGATCTCCTAAAGTAGAAATGACTTTGCTCATCCTTTCTATCTTTGCCACAAAACTTTCTCTAGGTCCTACACAAGTCTACATGTATTTTTCTCTTTTCTAAACCATAGTACCACGTGGTTTTCCATCCAATAATGAACAATGCATGTCTTCAAAGTGTTCTAATGTTGTAAAACACTTTACATTTATTACATCATTTTGATTTCCATACCTCTGTGAGGTAGATGCTATTATCTCCTGTTTTACAGATGAGGAAACTGAGTCTCAGAGGGCTTTAATGACTTACCCAATCCCAACTAGTAAAGAATGGGATTCAAATCAAGATCTTCCTGATGCCATCTTCGGCACTGTATCCATGATGGAGCATGGCCTCTTGATGACAATCAAGGCCCTTCAGAGCAGGACAGCATCTTTGAGATCACCTAGTCCAATACCTTTGTTTTTAGACAAGAAAATTGAGGGCTAGAGAAATCAATGATATATATGGTCACATAGCAAGTTACCAGAAAAGCTGTAGCAAGAACCCAGGTTGCCACAGTGCTATTCCCCATTCTCTATTTCACATTAATGTTGTCTAACACAGGGAACACAGTAAAGATTCGGTAAGGACTTTATAAAATTATAGATATACTCATAGCTGGAAGGACCCTTAAAGATTATCCAGTCTAAGCCTCTCATTTTACAAATGAGTTACCTGAGACTCAAAGACACAAAATGACTTATTCAAAGAACACATGGTAAGAGGCAGAGCCAGGCTTTAAGCTCAGGTTTACTGGTCCCAAATCCAGAGCTCTTTCCACTACAAATGATTGACATGAAACAAGCAGAGAGGAAACAAAGACAGTATATAATTAAGTGCTAAAGAATGTGGCAAATTCTGTGACTTTAGAGAGGAGAAAGGTTATTGTGAGAGAGTATGGCACAGTAGGCAGGGAAGGCTTCATGGAAGAGATGAAATCTTGAGCTGGGCCTAAAGACAAACACTATGCTGTATTTGCATCCTAGGCTTTGTTCCTTAGTTAATTTATTAATTTATTCTCTCCAGTCATCGAAAGCAAATGCATTCATGCAAATGGAAAGAGCAACAGAAGCAAAAATTAAACTGAACATTGGGTAATTGTGTTGATCAATATTGCCCTCAAAAAAATTCTTGCAAATATACCCTTCTTTTTACATAGGAATTATTAGCATGGAATACTGTGTGTATTTTCAGATTTAGTTGATGTGTTTGTTTTGCCAACCTTTTTCACTTTTCTTTTTCATTCTTTGCAGCAAGAGATGGTTTCCTGAGCCAGAAGGTAGACTAGACTTGGGAATGAAAGAGACACAAAAACAGAAGATATGAAAAAGTTTTAAAAATATATTTAAGTCAAAATACTCTTTAAGCTATTTGGAAGAAAGATTCATTGCACCTCTTGCAATCTGTTTCTGTGCCTATAAAATAGGAACAATGGTCCTTGCGCTGCCTAAATAAATAGATGGTATAAGGAAGACATGAGATGAAGTAAGTGTAGGAACGCATGGTACAGCAATCAGGGCTATGCTACCAATGTTATTTGTCCCTCACCATATTACTGACTCATTGCCCAGATGGATTTCTCAATATAAATAACTCCACTATAGTAAACAGTATTAAATAATCCACAAATAGTCTTTTTGTGTTAGCTCCAACTCCCCAACCAGAGACAAGCTTTTGGCAAAATACCTCAGTGTTAGATCAATCTTTCTTCTCTAGGTACTATATTCCTAATAAATTGTTACCGTTTCTCCTTCATTTTCCAAGTAAGTATATTCCTACCAGCAAATGCTGGCTTTTAATATTGTTTACAAAGACAAATTAACATTTAAAACAAACAAAAATAAACTTCCTGTGCTAGAAGAAAAGACTTCAGACTCCCATTAAGTAGTTGAAAGGGAGAAGGAAGATACAGACTGCCATTTTGAAATCTCTATAGATGGGAAGGTTCAGCTGCATAGCTGAATGCCCACATCCTGTACAAGATTGCACAAAGCAGCCTCTCTCCTAGGGTCTTGGCTCCTTTCTTTGTGAAGATTTCCTGGGTTTCTGCTCCCTCATCAACCTGTGATTTTTTAATAATTTTCCTTTCTTCAGCTCCATCTGACTACTGACATGAATAAAGCATGTTGTAAATTATTAAACATGCCAGGATTATTATTGAAGAGACCTTAGTACAGGATATTTATGTATTATATTATATCTATCTATGCATGTGTATGAGGGACCATCTTTTATCTAAACTTTAGAAAATTTAATTTAATTTTTAAAAATTTTTGGTATCTTCCTAAAGCCAAGCACAGTGCTCTCTATTCCTAGAATGGGCTTAGTAAGTGTTTATTACATTGAAGTAAATACTGTTATGAGCAGAGGTGGCAAAAAGAAGATCAGTAAGTCAATTAAAGGTTAAAATATATGATGAATATAACATCAGTAGGTAACTATGAAACTAATTGGAATAGAAGCAAAGGGGAAGAGGCAAAACCATTGAGTTTCCAGTCTGAACTCAATGTGAACCACTTCCCTGGTCACTCTTGAAGGAAAGATAATTTTGCTAGTTTAGCTCTCACTGATTACACAAAAGATCATCACAAATACCTAGTCAAGATCTTTATAAAAGTAAACAATAAACAGAAAAACAGAGAAGTGATAAATATTAGAAGAGATGAATGAATGCACAAGGGAATGAGCTCTTTAAAGGAGAAAATGGGGGACAGGGTAGAAGGGACAGTCCTCTCTTGGGTTTGCAAGCACTGGAAGTCAAAGGGGGAAGGGAAGAGCTACCATATAATTGTGATTCCAAGGAGATCTGTCTGCCATTTAAAATTAGTCTCTGCTTGACAATATCGACCTGTCTTTCTCAAACTCCTTCTCAGAAGAGTCATTTCCTTTATATATGCCATCTACAGAGCCACTGGCCTAGAGGTCTCTCAGCCAATCTAGTGTCATTTCTACCTCCTTATAAGTAGCGAGCATACCCACAGCATCACAAGGCTGTCCTTCAGGAAAACTGCCACTGGCTTAGGTGGAAGTAGAGTTACACAAGGAACATAGACTACTTGGTTTTCTACCTTTGGAAAGCTATATGCTAGAAGGGAAACTTAAGACTGCATTCTGCATAAAAATTGATGGTCATATTCAGAATTTTTTGAAATTGAAACATTATATGAACTTCTACTCAGATCAAAATTAATTTTTTTTCCAAAAAAGCCATCACAATATATTCATGTTCAATGATATGAGGGGAAATGTGATTAATTATCCACCATTATGCTTGTCAAACCTCAGAAGAAAACACTGACTAAACAATAAACTTTTAAAATAAAATAAAAATTAACATTGAGTCCCTCCATTCCTCCAAACAAGGTCACTCATTCTCTCTTCTCCAAAATGTCAGATGGAGCTGGTCAGATTCAGGAACCTTTACTGGACATGGGGTAGGAAAGTCCTGCTGAATCATTGCCAAGGAAGGAATTGTAGAAATAATGAAACACATCACAGCTTTACAGAGCTCAGGGAGCTATGTGTGGGATTTAGAATAGAAAGCGTGAATGGAGGACTGAGGAAGCACAAATAAAGCTTTTATCTGGTAAAAATAATAATAATAATAAAAGAAAAGATGTGACAGAAAAAAATGCCTAGTAAAATAAATGTCTTTGAGCAGTTGTGGTCAAAGTCTCCTGTGAAAAGTAGGCATGATTAATTACTAAAGGAAAATTTATGCCTCCTCCCCTTCTTACTCCCAACAGATTTATTTCTACTTCCTTTCTGCCAGTTTCTTATGAGGTTTCTTGTGAAACTTGTATCTGACTTGGTAACTAATAGAAAGAATTTCTTCAAGGAAAATTTCCCACTGCAGAGGAAGCTATCAACACAGATCAAAATAATTGTTTATTAGGTCTGGCAAACTACAAATTGGAATTTCCCAAGGTTTCCTCTCCCCTTGCTTTTTTGTAACATAATTCATTCCAATGTCAGTGGTGTTCTGGTAAGTATCTAACAACCAGCTCTCCAGGAAAAACCACGCAGGACATGCTCTTAAATTTAATCTGTTCTATTAACATTTTCTCCATTACTTTTTTAGGTCAAGACAACTGACAAAATAATAAGTCATGCCTTGGTTTGTAGGTTTTGCCAGTTTGTGAGGGGTAAATGCTGGCTCTATAACAGTCCTATTGTCCTATACCTAAAGTAGATATCAAGGGTCATCTCCAGTCATCCTGATCAATATCTTGCCACTGGACCCAGATGGCTCCGAAGGAGAAAGTGAAGCTGGTGATTTTACACACTCTTCCCTCATTGAAATCCAATTGTAAGTCATAGCATTACCTTCTTGACATTATGGTCCTCTTCAAGAATGAAGGACAAACAATAACAACAAAGCAAATACTATGCTACAGAGTTCTCAGTAGCCACATATAGCCCTAGCATAGCGGTTCTCAACCTGTGGGTCATGACCCTTTTGGGGGTCGAACAACCCTTTCACAGGGGTCACAGGGATCACCTAAGACCATCAAAAAACACATATTTTCGATGGTCTTAGGAACTGAGACGCTGCTCCTCTATCTGTCTCCAGGCGGGTCTGCCCACATGCAGATATGCCCACATATGAGTATTAAAGCATTAGAAAGGTTGAGAACCACTGCCCTAGTACAAGACAAGTTGGCCCTTTTTGGAGGGATGGGAACCTGTTATTTCCTTGGTACAATCACTTATGACAAGTAACTCCCTACCATGAAGATCATTTTAAAATCTTTGAAACTTGATTGGGGTTCTAAGAAGGTGGATGATTTGGCCACTAGGTTACTCAGCCAAGGGCAGTTGAACTTAGGTCTCCCTGACTCTAAGGCCAGCTCTCTGTCATCTCCAAGTAGTACCTTTAAAATCAGAAATAGAAGGAAAAAGTGAGAAATGTAATTAAATGATTTGACCTGAGAGAAAGTTCTTTTTGAGTCAGCTTCCATTTCCAAAGTAAAGATTCCACTAATAATCAAGACAGCTTGTCATATACAAACAGGCTAACATGCATGCCTTTTCCCATCATTCATTCATTCATTCATTTTAAAAAAATGTTTTGCATTTCTACATGTATATAGCCTGTATCTAATTGTTTGCCTTCTCAATGAGGGGGGACAGGGACCAAGAAAATTTAGAAATCAAACATTTGAAAATAAACATTAAAAATGCTTTTACATGTAGTTGGGGAAAATAAAATACTGTCACTAGAGAAGGTTGGCCATCAAGTGATCCATTGTACTTTTTAACCATAACTCATTAAAATTGTCTGCTATGGCAGGAAAGGACTTCATGCTGAAAGGAGGAGTAGGAGTAAATAAATAAACTACACCTTGATGAATCAACTCCAAAATAGAACATGTCATAAACCTTCCTCATGAATAGCAATCCCCATTTCTAGTTTACCGTATCTAATCAATAATCACTCTAAAATCCCATCTTCTCCAGGAAGCCTTTCCCAACACCTTTGAGTTCTACTGCCTTCCCTTTATCAATTGTTTCCTTTTTACTCTGTAAATATAGCTTGTTTGGACCTATTTATTTGCTTGTTGTCTCCTCCATTCCACTGTGAGTCCCTTGAGGGCAGGAATGGTCTTTGCTTCACTTCTGTATCCCCAGCACTTAGCCTGGCGCCAGGCACACAGACGCTTAATAAGTGTTTACTAACTAACTCTAATCTGTATGGATAGTTCTCTCTGAAATGGGAGATTCTCTGTGATTAAATTCTTTTGATACATTATGCATGTATGTTCCATTTTGTAAGCTATTAAAAAAAAAAGTACCATGAGTGGCAAGGAAGGAAAGGACATTTCTGATTTGGAGCACATCTGGGAAGCATGCATGGAGGAGGTGACATTTGAAATGACTCTCATAAGATATGTAGGATTTCAACGGACAGACTTTGGTAATGGCATGCCTGAGGGGCTGTTGCTCTGACCACAATGAACACTGTGAGCCAAGTCAAAGGGGGGTGGGGTGGAGAAGTAGTATGTGTTTGCACAAGAGTCATTTCATTTGTCAAGAGTATGCTGTAAATGAAGAAAAATAATGGTAGACAAAATTGTAAAAGTAATTTGACACTGAGGGTGAAAGACCTTGAATGGTAAACAGTTTGTATTTTTTTTTCTATAGAAAATTGGGGGGGGGGGGCTAGGAGGCACAGTAAGTAGAGTGCCTGCCCTGGAGTCAGGAGAACCTGAGTTCAAATCAGGCCTCAGACACTTGACACACTTACTAGCCATGTGACTTTAGACAGTCATTTAACCCCAATTGCCCTCCAAAAAGCAAAAAAAAAAAAAAAAAATTGGGAGCCATGAAAATATGTACGTGGTATAATGACTTTATCAGATCAAGGCATAAAGCAAACTGATACATGGTCCCAAGCTCTCTCCTCAGTGACAGTGCTTTAGTGACATTTTTAGTACAGCGGAGACTAAGAAATTACACCCAAATAGGCTGTAAAATTGTGAGTGAGTTAGACTTGTGAGCAGCCATAACAGCCTGTTGGACCTACCTACTTGTTGACCAACTCATACTATGGTTCTACAAAAGAGTCTGGAAAATAATGAATAGACAGGAGTTCTTCCAATCCTCTACCTCTCCCACTAGAACTTCTAGAACACCTAGAACCAGTAGCCCTTGACGCTGACCTGTTGGATGAGCTAACAGAAACAGGGATAATGACCAAATTAAACCTCCAGGGAGCACAGAAAGTGACTCAGGTAGAGGAAGGTGACAGCTAGAAGACAGTCTTCCAAAAATGAGAGGAGAAAGACAGAAGATGAATAATGGTTTTTTTTCCTTCATCTTCAGTAGCTTCTTGTTCTATCTTTTATCCTTTTAAAATCTGAGCCATCAATATTATTTAGACATCTCTCCTTTGTCTTTCTCAATGGAATAATTTTCAATTGCTTTAGTATTTCCCTCTTAAAAACTTCCCATCTATCTTAAGCTCATTCCCCTTTTAGAATTTCAAGCAAAGAGATCTTACCTCTACTTTTTCTGAATTCTTTTAATTGATTGAATGAAAAGACATTTATTAAATACCTACTATAAACTAGACACCTAGGAATAAAAATGCAAAAGTGAGACAGTCTCCTCAAAGGGCTTATAATCATATAGGGAAAGACAAAGCAATGGACAACAATGGCCAGAGAGGGGCGTTTTTATCAGGAGAATCATAGATGGTGAATGGAGTGGATAATTGTCATGCAGTTTCCAGAAGCAATGACAGTATTGGTGTGATTACTCTTCCCAGAGCAAGGGATGGGCTGCAGGGGAGGAGGGGTGGCAACAAAGGCAAGATGCTTGAGGTGGCTGGATGAAGTATGAAGCCTGGTCTTCGGGCAGCTGGATTTTGTGGGTTGGGAGAGTTTGCACCCATTCTCTATTTATGACTTCTGGGCCCCACAGTCAAGTTCCAAAGTGGAGAGAATCACCTTGTTCAGTTACTGATCAGAATATTTCTAACTTTACCCTTGTTGTCAACCACAAATTAAAATGGTGAAGTCACTTCTTCCAGGGCCCACTTTCCTAACCAATTCCTCTGTATTTATCAGAATGAGCCCAGAATTGTAGTTTCCTGGTGTCTTCCTCTATGAAAGCTCAGAAGAGCAAGATAAGAGTGTTTTATTCTGCAAGCTTGAAGTCACACTCCCAGCAACATCACGGCCTTTTCCAGATCTGCTGCACATCCATTCTCTTCTCTTAGCAGGCAATACATAGAGTATTCCTATCTGGGTATCTTATCTCTCTTAATCTTCACCAGTACATTCCTTCCTCCTTCAGGTTCATGGATTCCAAACTACTCAATCAATCAACAAGCATTTATTAAGCACTTCCTATCTCCCAGGCTTTGTGCTAAACAAAAAGCAAAAACCATCCCTACTCTCAAGGAGCTTACATTCTAACAGATGAAGTAGCATAATCCACAAATAGGTATATACACCATGCATTAAAAATAGATGCTAGGTAATCTTAGGGAGGAAGGCACTCACAGCTGGGGGAAATGGGAAAGACTTCCAATCGCAGTTAAGGCTTGAGTTGAGTCTTGAACTCAGGGATTTAAAGAGGCACAAGTGAGAAGGAACAGTGTTCTAAGTGTGAGAGGCAACCAACAACAAAGGCATGGAGATGAAAGATGGACCATCTGTGTGATGAATAGCAAGTATGCCAGTATGGCTGGAAAGTAGAATGGAAGGGAGTGTTGTGTAAATTGCTTAAAAAGATAAAAAGTGAATAGGTTATGAAGAATTTAAAAGACCAAACAGGAGTTTACATTTTATTCCAGAAATAAAAGACAGACACTGGAGTTTGTTGAATAGAGGAGTTAATATGGTTAGAACTAACTTTATTAAAATCACTTTGGTAGCTGTGTGGAAGACAAATGAGAGTGAGGAGAGATTTGAAGTAGGGGGACTAATTAAGAGGTTATTGTAATAATCTAGGCAAGAGGTGATAAAGGTCTGAAATGGAATAATGGTTGTGTGATTGGGGAGAGGTGGTATATATGAGAGATGTTGTGGAAGAAGAATGATCAAGATTCAACAACTGATTGAACATGTAGGGTGATTGACAAAATCTGGGTGACTGGTGGTGTCCTCAGTAGTAGTAGTAGTAATTCTACAAGGGCAAATTGAAGAGGAAGGACATTCCAAGCAATATTTTGCAATATATATGTATTTGAGTTCACACTTCATCCAGCCATCTACCTCAAGCATCTTGCTATTGTCTTTGTTACCACCCCTCCTCCTCTGCAGCCCATCCGTTGCTCTGGGAAGAGTAATCAATCACACCAATACTGCCATTACTTCTGGAAATTGCATGACAATTATCCACTTCATTCGCCATCCATGATTCTCATGATTAAAATGTGATTTAAACACATATACACACACTCCCACACACACGGTTGGGTCACATTCTCCACCTCAGAACATGAACAGGTACTACAGAACTGTTTCTGACTAACAGGTAGGAAGTGAGTAGGACACAAAGGGAACTAACTGGGCCGATGAGATTTCTATTTCCTGGTGATGAGTGATAAGATAACCTCTGGGTGGGGAGTCTTCTGGGTGTAAGCCTCTGGGTGGGGAGAGAGGCAGTAGCAGTGGTGGCAGCAGCCTCCTGCTGTCAGCTACCTGTCTCCTTCCTTACCCAGGGTATGATTTCACTGGGAGCATGGCACCTCTGTTACCTTGCCCCCTCTTTCCATTTGTTCTTTCCCACTATCAAGGTCTTGAGGAGTACGCTGTTTGAACCAGCCCAACAGAGGCTTATCTCTAAGACGCCATGTTCTGCTGCAGCAAGGAATCTGTTCCATCCATTGGTTATGTTGCACTTGGAAGTGAATTTAGTGGAGTGGAAACTTTGTAATTAATGCTTTCATTTTGAGTCAGACTCTTCCCAAATACTGAATGGTAAAAGGAAGACTGTGCCTCTGGATCAAGAGGGATGCATTTTGTACTTTCATTCCTGCTAATCTTCTCTAGAAATATTCCTCTTGTAAAAAGCTAATTGACATTACTTGTTTAAATGATAGGGGGGGCACTAAAGGTAATGATGATATTAAAAAGATGTTAATGGACACTGGTTAAATTATGTTTACAAAATAAGTGATGATTGATATTGGAGAGAATACACTGGAATGGGAGCTCAAGCCAATAGCACTAGAAAGAAGAGCCCCAATTTCACAAGAGCATGCCTAGAATACTGAGGAGAAGATGTAGTCTTGTTCTGGAGACCTGACTTTCCAGAGAGAGAGAAGGAGTTGGAATAAGGACTTAGAGCTTATAAATTGGAAGAGTAGGAGTTGGACTTAGAACTTATAAATGCTAAATATATTTTGTATGTTCTTATCCATATATACCTTATTGTTCTCTATCAGAATATAAACTCCTTGAGGGCAGGATTTATTTATTTTGGTCTTTGCATCTCCACAACTAGCACAACATCTGACTCATGATAGGCACTTAACTGAAGTGATTCAATGATGAACTTGGTTGTTAAAATAATTTTTAAAATAATTAATTGGTGACATATTAGTGACTACACACACACACATAAAACACTCTGATGATGGACAAGGATGAGGTGGCATTTAAAAAATATAACTCCCAGTTCTAAGTTGAAAACTGGTTATATATTACCATCTACTGCTATGGTACCACTACTGTAGAAAGGACTGAAGATTCTCATGTAGGATTTGGCTAGATTCCCATGGTAGTCCATAATGGAAAAGTATTGTGGCAGAAGGATAAATTTAAATTCCTTCTCAATGGCATACTGATTCACTCAAAAGATAACGAACTTATGGATTTAGAAAACAAAATAGGTATAATGAACACCAACTTACAAAACATCCATTTTGAAATTTGAAGACATAAGAGTATTCTGCTTTCTTGTTATTGGTAATATACACATTTTATATGCAATTACATATATGTATATACACACATTATATTTATATGTGTTTATATACAGAGAGAGAGGAGAGAGAGAGAGAGAGAGAGAGAGAGAGAGAGAGAGAGAGAGAGAGAATCTTTGATGACTTGGACAAATTAAATGGAAGATTTTCAATCTATAAAGATCAGTAACAAAGCAAGTGGGGTTTGGTACAAGCAAAAGTCAGAAAGAAGACAGGAATGCAGCAAAATATCTTCAAGTAGCCTTGCAAATCATTTTTTAAAAATCCTTAGGACTGCAAACCTTTTATTGCACTTGAAAAATGTGTATTAGCCCTACCCACATTTGCCAATGCCAACAGTTCCCTTCAAGCTATTCCTGTCTCTGCTAATCCCTGTTTACATAAACTAAAATAACACAAGTACCTCTCTGTCTGTAGCATATATTTTCCGTTTCTGAGATGCAGATTCCCATGAAAACCAAATAAAAGGGACACAGAAAGGTGAGGCTGAGTATAATAAAGTTCAGTGCAATTGAATTCAACATGCATTTGTTGAATGTCTGGGTGCCAAGCACTGTGCTGGGTGCTAAAGAGACCAAGAAAAAAATAAAACAGTCTCTGACTTTAAGGAACTTATACTGTGGGTGCGTACATGTATGCACACATACAGACAATTCAAAATTATTTCCGTGGATGATGGGCATGCTAAGAATTGAGGGGCCAGGAAAGGTCTTGTAGGGTTGGGGGGGAGTTTGAGCAGGGCTTAAAAGGAAGTTGGGGGGGGGCAGCTAGGTGGCACAGTGAATAGAGCCCCAGCCCTGGAGTCAGGAGAACCTGAGTTCAAATCTGGCCTCAGACACCTAACACTTACTAGGCATGTGACCTTGGGCAAGTCACTTAACCCCAATTGCCCTGTCTTCCCCCCTACAAAAAGGAGAAAAAAGAAAAAAAAAAGGAAGTTGGGATTTCTAGGAGGCAAATATTCCAGGAAATGGGGGCAAATATGGCCGAAATGTTAAAAAAAAAAAAAGCAACATGAGATCACTATGGAGAGAGAGATGGGAGCCAGTTTGTGATGTGCTTGAAATAGCAAAAATAGTATGTGTTTTATCCTAAAGGCAAGAGGCAGCATTGAATCTTCTTGAAAACAGAGTGATGTGGTCAGACCTGAACTTTAGGAACAGCAGTTGGGCACCTGTGTCAAGGACTGATTGGAGCTGGGAGAGGCTAGAAGCAGTGAAACCGATTAGGAAGCTCTTATATAACAGTCCAAAGGGCAAAGTGCTAGGCTTGGACTCAAGAAGACTCATCTTCCTGAGTTTAAATCTATCGTCATTCACTTGCTAGCTGTGTGACCCTGGGCAAGTCACTTAACCCTGTTTGCCTCATTCTTCATCTGTAAAATGAGCTGTAGAAAGAAAAGGCAAACCACTCCAGTATCTTTGCCAAGAAAACCCCAAATGGGATCATAGAGAGTTGGGCACAATTGAGACAACTGAACAACAATAGTCCAAGTGAGAGGTAATGAATGGCTAGACAAGTATGGTGATTGTGGGAGAGGAGAAAAAAAGGTACCAAAGGTAGTGAGGGTAGAATCAATAGGACTTGGCAGCTGATTGGATACAGGCTTTAATTATACCCACTGCAAAATTCTGATTTAGTCATCTAATCCCTTGGCATGAGGGCGTGGAGAGATAGATAGATAGATAGATAGATAGATAGATAGATAGATAGATAGATAGATAGCTATGTATAGATACACACATACAGAGATGGATAGATATATAGATTACTTTTATAGTTGTCTGAAGATTCACTGCTCATAAAATTCTTCATCTTGTCAAAGTTCAACTAGTCAACAACATTCTTGAACTGATGTGTAAAGACAAAAAAAAATATCAGAGACAGTTAAGGGACTACTGCACCCCTCAGAGGATGTTCAGACTTGAAAACGTAATTCAGCAACAGTCCACAAGATTATAGCATAACTAAAGAGAGGCAAAGGGTATGATTACATTGAGTGTAGCCCTAAAATGGTACCTCTGAGTCTCTGTCCTTGCAATTGACTATCTATGTGACTTCAGGCAAGTCATTTAACTTCTATGGGCTTCAAATATCCTCACCTGTAAAATGGGGGAATCTGGCTTCGGGGCTGCTCAGGACCTTTTCAGCAATGGAACTTTGATCCTACTATTTCCCATGTAATTAGTGTGGCTTTACTCTTCCCAAACACCCTGTGGCTACATCAAAGAACGGGATGTTAGTAAGTAGCTTGAGTCTTCTATTTCTTTCCTGTCCTCTGGCCACGTACCAGAGGTTCTCAACATGGCTGACTCTAATTTTGTCAATCTTTACTTAACTGTTTTAGCATACTTTGCTTCAGTAAATTTGTTCAGGGTTATATGGCAAAGGAAGAAAGAAGAGAATAAATGGAAGTGGATGTAATTCTTGGGATACATTTAAGACATAGGAAGTACTAAGAATAAGTGAATGAAAAATTCTTAAACACAACTCTTTCTTATTCAATTCAACAAAGATTTATTAGATGCTTAATATGTGCAAGGCTGTGTGAAGCACTGAGGATATAATGATGGAAATGAAATGGTTTCTGCTCTAAAAGAGCTTACATTCACTGAGGGATACGATAGAAGGAGAAGAAGGAGGAGATTAGAAGGAGAAAGAGGAGGAGAAGGTTACATTAGATCATGGGATCACAGATTTAAGGAATGGAAGGAAAAGGAAGGGGAGGGGAGGGCAGGGGAGGGAAGGGGAGGAATCCCCACTGTAGTATAGCCAATCAATGGTCAACTCACTTCTCCTTGGGACTTCCAAGGAGGGAGAAGCCATCCCTGTGGCTGATCTCCTTGCCAAAAGTCTCTCCTCACTCCATTTCTTCTTCCCCTCAACTGCCAAAGTGACCATTATTCAAAAAACTTTGGTGGCTCCTTATCCCCCCAGGATCAAATATAAAATCACTTGTTTGGCATTCAATGCTTTTCATGACTCCCCCCACTTTTCCCATCTTCTTACACTTTATACCCCAGCCATAGACTCTGAGGTCCAATTAAACTGGCCTCCTTGTTTCTTGTAGGGCCATCTCTTTACTCAGAACTGTCCCTGGCTATCCCCCATGCCTGGAATTCTTCTTTTTGGTGTTCTCTTTGGGGTAGATGCTTTTTCTTCAGATGATCTTCCCCCCAAACAGCCAATGTTATGAGCACCCTAGGGAGCTCATTTCCATTAATGACTTCTTTTATTGAGGGCAGACATTTGTTCATCTAAAGTTCACCTTTGTATCATCTAATAGGATGTCTAGACCAGGCTCCAATCATTTGACACATGGTAGGAATCAGCATAAGGAAAGTCAAGGGGAAAATGGTAGAGAGAAACCCAAATATCAAAAGGTTTGGACTTGATCCAATTAATAATAGAAAGCTATTGTAAATCTTTGAGCAATATGAAAAAAGTAATATTTCAGTTAATTGAATTAGAAAGGAGAGAGACTAGAGGGAACAAAACCAATTAGATAATTACAGTAGTCCTGATGAGAGATGATGAGTTCCTGGACTAAGGTGGTCAGATGTTGGGGAGCCAAATGTAAAACATGGATTGGAGAGGGGAGTTAATGGACATGTGTGAGATGAAAGAGTTTAGAGTCTGAATCTGAGATCAGAAAAGGTCTTTATTCTTTCTCATGAGAAACAGCCCTCTGCTGCTACTGCTCAAATGGCATCTGCCAGGAAGAGAGCAACATGTGGAAGCAAACCTATGGTTATATATCCCCCTAATGCAGAAACCCCAACTCACAACTGGCCTTCCCTCTTATTGGTGGGGTGACTTGCTAACAATCTAAGTGCAAAAATCTATCTCGGAGACAAAGGACATGGAAACGTGGGTGTCCAATGCAAGGCCAGGAAAGCAGTTTTGTTCTTATTTGGCATATCTTATGCTGAGGTGGCCCTGGGGAGGGTCTCCATTGCTCTAAGTCCCAGATTCCTGTAAGGTCATGTGACTTCTAAACTTAGACCTAGTGGATGCTGAAGCCACACTAAATTTGATTTTTTAGAATGGGGAAACTTCACTGCAAGTTATTCCTCAAAGGCCCAGATCCTTTTAAACCTTTTGAAGTTTCCCCACTTTTCTTAATTCTAATTCCCCTTGTTGCATTGACAACTTACAAGGGGGCAGTCCCTTTTATGAGTGCAGATACAGAGATTCAAAAGAAAACAATAACAAAAAATTGTCCCTTCCAAAGTCCAAAAGTCTCTTTTCACACCACTGTCTGGAGGGGGTATATATACCATCTGACAGAGGTCCTCAGATCCCTTAGGGTCATCCATCTTTAGTCCTGCATCACAGCCTCTCTTTCTTCTGCCTTCTTTCATCCATTTACCTACAAAAGGAGCCTTGGAAGCAATTTAAATGACCACCCAAGAACCTTTATCATTCTTGCAAAGTTAAAATTGGAGTCTTGGTTAATTGTCATGATCACGTATTAAAACCAGTTTCTCACATTTTGCATTAATCCATTATTAATTTCTCTACCAAGAGGATGGGATTTCACTAAAAGATTTACATTAAGCTCACAATTAAAACAATTAAAATATTTACCAAGTAGTCCAGAAGCTATCCTCCTTTTTGACATTGACTAATTATAACAAAGCTGAGACAAGTGTGATACTAATAACAGAATAATATTCCCCCAAACCCTTGACCTACTTGTCCTCATATTATTAAAAAGAACTAAAGAACTCTGACTTATACAGGAATACCTATACTAAACCTTAAGCCTAATAGCCTTATCTTATAGTAACTTAAGATGTTCCAGAATCAAGTATTTAATAGATGTGTTGTTTTTTCTTTCAAAACTTTTGATTATTGAAACTTGACACCAAGAATAGGGACAAAACTGTAATGAGGGAAGCATATTTCCCAAACTTCAAAATGTCAGCTTCAGGCAAAATGTATACCACCCTGCAATCTGCATTGAGCCAATCTTAAAGTCTGCCAGGTGTCAACAGGGGAAATTGAGTCAGAAAAATCTTACCTCTGCTCATGCAGAACAGTCATTCTCTTGACCTTCCTTCTGCATTCCATACCTGTACTTCACACAGTCTGGCATCATGGATCAGTGGCTTAAATAGCTTGGATAGCCTTTCTTAATATTCATACCAGGAGTTAGACTCAGAGAAATAGTCAGTTAACAGTCCCATCAAATCTTAAATAACAAACGCCAACAATCAGCTTAAGATACACTTATAATCTCACATTGGTTAAGGAACATCTTTAAATAAACTGTATTCATTTCTATATTTATTCTTGTTCATAAAAATAAAATCTCCCATTGGGATTATAAATTATTGCTCTAATAGATTTGCATCTGTTTCCCAAGCTTCTCTATCTTCCTGGGGCTATGTTTAATCTGAACTCATACTGTAATCCCTTTTTTTAACTCAATCTTCATTTATCTTTTCAACCTTCTTATCCTCATTACTAATATAATTGTTTTATACTGGAATCCCAGAGTAGATAAAACAAAGAAGTTAATGTCTAACCTCATGAACTGATGAATTATGGATCTAATTATTCCCATAACATTCTGGAAGAATGTTCTTAAAACATCAAAAATTCACACACTTGCCTTATGCCTAACTTTCCATTGATTACTCATAAAGATGGAAAGCAGGGACCTGATTGGACAAAGCATCCATATCCACATGCAGTATGGTCCCAAAGCCTTAACATCAATTTACTCTCATTCAATTGCAATATACCACAAAGATTTACCAGGGCTCACATACATAATGAATTCCCATTCTAAATTCCAAATTTGTACTAAAATCCAATTACTAGTAATCAATTTTATTGACTTTAAAGGCCAGTTTGGAGACTGACTGATTTCTAAATTCCACTGCCCTTCAGTAAGACTTTTTTAGAGGCCCTTATTATAACTGCTGCCCCTCCCCCCCTTCCTGGTTGGGAGTGGTGAAGTTCTCTTAATCCGATCTGTGATAAATCAAATGACTCTTTTGGCAATCTTCCTGAAATTCCAAAATCTCCATCTAGAAACTTCAGAAAATTCACAGTAAGTTTGAATATTACAAAAAAAATCTATAAATAATTGATAAAATGACCAGAAATCTTACAAAGTCTTTGTATAATTACTAACTTTCCCTTCACAAATTTTAAACTTGTTCTGGTGTAAAAGCCAATTGTCAGAGATCCTTTTTAATCTTTTGTACATAGACTTGCTACTTCTCATTGTTTAGGAGCTTCATAACTAAAACAAGCCCTCCTCTCCTCCCCTTCCCAGGGAACTTTGCCCACAGATTATTTTCAGGGACACCTAAACCCTCTTTTCCATAGACATGAACAATTCTAGGTTTTATAAAACTTGTTAGAGGATTTACAGGATCTTTTCTTCATATAATTACCAATAATTATTTTTTCACAGGCATACTTTTGTAAATACTTGATTTATGAATTGAAACTTCCTTTAAAAGAAAGACAAACTTGAAAGTTTATAGTTTCTTAAATTACAACATTTCAAAATATCATAACACCTGGTCATAGTACTTCATCATTTTCTTATTATTATAATTCTTAATTTAACAGCATTTAGTCTATAAGAGAAACTGTTTCTACTATTTACATAGATAATACAACTGTTTACCAGTAACACAATTATTATGTTCTTAAATTTAATCTTTGAATTCAAAACCAATTAATTACCAATCTGGTGACCTTAATTCACCATTCCCTTACTAACAGTAAGCTAGGGTAAATAAAACTTTCTGGGGCCATACAGCAAATCAGTTTCTTAATGCCAAATAACAATATGTACCTTTTTGATCATATAACCATACATTTCTAAGTTCTAATAACCTTGGCCTTCAAAAAGGAAATATTATCCATAAATTTATATATTTCAGTTCCCCATTCATATTCACATTTTCCTGGGTTTACAAGCAGTTTGAAATCACCTGTTATAATCAGGTCAGTTTAAAATATTCTGGGCCAATATTCTAACTGTATCTTTTGGTTCTAGTAATAATTACAAATATCTTTACCATAATCAGTGCCCATCTTTAAATTCAAATTCAATAACCTCCCAATTTCAGCCTTTCCACTTAAAACAACAACTCCCTTCTTAAAAAAGAAATACACCTTCAAACATGGGAAATCCTCAAAACTAATTTGGTGTAAAATGTCCTTAAGTAATATAAATTCCCAAAACATCTATTTCACATACATCCAAATTAACATACATAACCATATACTTAGATGAAACAAACTTCAAAAATCGTAACTCTTATCTTTTCCCAGGATTCTCATCTGTGAAATAGGAATCCTTACAATACAACTTTTGTACGGAGTTCCTAAGAACTTTAGGGTGCTCAATAGCTTCTGAATAGTAATTTTAAAAAAGTTTTTAACATCAGAATTCATAATTTTACCAAAATACACAATTTAGAAATGTGCAATGTCCCAAACATTAATTATTTAAAATCTGCATACTGTTAACAATTTAGGTGAATGCATTTCCAAACCACCTTACACAGGAATTGAATTATAACTTTAAACCACTGTATACATTTTCATAATAGCCAAAATTTCAAATGAAAAGTCTGAACATTATTACATTTATACCCAAATATAATGGTTTCACATTTTTTTTATCACATCCTTTCAAAATCTCATTCATATACAAGAAAATTCCATTTGAAAACTGCTTTCTCCTGTAACAACAATTGTTATTATTATGGTACCTATATGAATCAGGAATTCTGGTCTAGGATCAGGGGAGTTAATAACTGAAACCTTCCTCAAGAACCCAGATTCTTGACTTCCCACCCCCCTTTCAGTCTTCCTTAATCTCCTTCATTTCTTTAGTCAGCGGAACTTCCTGAAGAGGGAGCTGTTTCTGAAGTCCCAGGGAGAGGACAACTTTCTTGATCTTTTATCAGTTGCCTTAATTCCCTTTGGAGAGGGGTGTGTACAGGTGTGCCTAGCCCAGCCAAAACAACTAAGTCCTCACTGCCCCCCCTCCCCATTCCCTTCCAAAACCAGTTCAATTTAATTTAATTCAATTTGGAAATGTCTTTAACATTATTTCTACATTTTACAATTTAAGCAAAGTTATCACATATGAAACAATTACCTTAAATTAGAATATGCCCGTTCAAAAAGATGAAATCCTGTTTCCTTTCAGAGACTTCAAATAAAACTTCTGGAGTCTTCCATTCTTAAAAATCTTTTAATCATATTAGATAAAGGGCTTGACCCAGATAAAAAGACCTTTTGGAATTTGAACAAGGTGTAAAGACTGAACTTCCCTTCCAAGCAGAGAACTTGGGAACTTAACAGTTTTTTAAACTAATCTTTTAAAATTAAATTTCAATAGACCTCTTTCATAGATGCATCCTGAAAGGTAGATAGACATAATCCTTTCTAACTTTCCATAACTTGGTCTGTTGGTTATGAAGTCGGGCTCCAAATTCACTAGCCCTCTTTTCCAACATCTTCTGAAGGTTGGGGGTGGAGAGGAGGAAGAGTGGCTCCTCCTCCCCTAACACTGTCTGAGATTTTTACTTCTCTTTCTCTGTGCCTCTCCCCTTTCCTAATCTTTAACCAAACTGCCTCAGATATTTCAGAAAAACTTAAAAAAGAGTTTCACTTACTTAATTCTGTCCCACCTCTTCACCTAAGAAGCTGGAAGTTAAGAACAATTTACATACTAAAAGCCCTGGATCCTCTCCCCACTCCAAATTTGGTTAAAAATGTAAAAGGCAGAGAAGGAAGACTTTTAAAACTTCCCTAGGCTTTTTAATCTTAGTAGTAAAATATCCTCTCTTTTAGAAGTTGAAGTGTTGTTGTTGTCAGTCATTTCATGACCCCATTGCGGGGTTGCTTGGCAAAGGCATTGGAGTGGTTTGCCATTCATTTCTCCAGCTCATTTTATAGATGAAGTAACTGAGGCAAATGTTGAGGTCAGAGCTGGGAGAACTGGTTCAGGTTTGAAAGAATTCACTTAAAACTTCTCTTTAGCCAATGGGAGCTTTATTAACACAAAAACATATGGGCCTGAGGTTTAACAAGGAGCTAAAAAAGGCACTGACATAGGGAAAAGACCAGACTTATACAGACAGAGAGTTATACAGCTTGTAGGAAGACGATGTAATTTTTAGGGTGTCTAATGGGGCTTGGAGATTTAGGTACAGGACGAGGAAGATGGATGACACAAGATAAGGGAGATGGGAAATTTGATGACCCAGGATGGGGGGAGACATGGAATTTTATGATCTAGGGTAAAGGGGAAGTTTTCCAAGGTATTCCAAGATAAGGGAAGAGATTTTAGGGCACCTTCAGGTTACAGGATAAACTAGGGGCTTCACAAAGTACTGGAAAAGCAACCCTTAATATTATTTTTAACCTTTAGGGATCTACATCAAGAGGGTTAAGTGACATGTCCAGGGTCACACAACTACTAAGTGTCTGAGGCCAAATTTGAACTTGGAAAGAGGACTCTTCCTGACTCCATGCCTGGCATTCTATGCACTATGGTGCCACCAAGCTGTCCTGGAGAAGTACAGGTGAGGTTGTTACAGATGTTAGTAAAATTTGATCTCTGATGTCATGGCATTTACACTTTAATTAAAAGAAGAGTTTAATACAACACACACCAAAAAAAAAAATTAATGAAAAACAGAATATAAGTGCATAAGAGAGGTGCAAAGAAAGTGTTATGTGCTTTTTGAGGAAATAAAGATTAATTTCTTACTGAAGGGGTCAAAGAAAACTTTATGTAACAGGTGGCATGAGAGATTGGTCATAGAGGATTGGCAGAGTGTCAGCAAGTGGAGATGGGGATAGTGAGAGCATTCTAAGCACTGGAAACAATGTGAGCCCAGGGGTGGGAAAGTATAGGCAGTAGATGGTTGTTGTTGTTATTCGTCCTTCAAAGGGGAATGGAAAATTGTGTTGTTTGATTTATCGTTGTGCTTATGGTGAAATAGTAGTGTCAGATCAGATGAGTTTGGAAAAGTAAGAAAGCACCAGATTGCATACGATATTAAATATTAGTCTAAGACCAGTCATTTAAAGATCTTGAGCAGAAGGAGTGACGTCTGCTGGTCATGCATAGGTCATGCATAGTCGTTCTCAGATCTATGCATAAGAAGGATGGGTGTAAAAAGGTGAGTCTAGAGACAAGCTCAAAGCCTTCTGCAGGAGTGAAAGTGGGAGATAATAAGAAGCAAGTCTCCTAAGACTAGACTATGCAAATCTCTTCATATGTCATCCCAGTGAAATCATCTTTATAGTTCAAAACAAATAGAAAGACAAGGGAAGAGATCGTCAAGAAAATTTTTTTTCCTCAGGTAAAATGATGTAAAATGTAGAAGAACGATATTTAGATTTCACTGATAGGAGGACCTTGGAGACCTTAGTATAAGGTTAGAAATTGTTTCCTTTTTAAAGATCATAGAACAAAATCAACTAAATTTCACAAAAAGAACAATAGCTTAGCTTTTTTCACGAGAGAAAAATATAATATATTTTCCTGTTTTTAAAATTAGGAATAGGCAATAAAAAATACTCAGAAAATACCAGGAAAACCCCCTGAGTTCTAGATTATTACTGTAAGGCAAAGAGAGGCAAAGAGAGCAGAACGATTAAATTTAGCAAAATCTTGAGATCTAATACGTACATACATATATATGTATATATTTTTATTTATTTATTTTAATATTACATTTTATTAAAGGTCCATTTTTTTCCTGTAGCATAATACTCAGTTTTTCTGGGTGAGTTATTCTTTTTGAAAAAACTTATTTATTTGCTTTTAGGTTTCAACATTCACTTCTATAAGCTTTTGAGTTTTAAATTTTCTCCCCTTCCTTTCCCTCCATCTTCCCCAAGATGACACACAATCTGATATGGGCTCTACATATACATTCATGTTAAACATATTTTTATAATAGTCATGTTGTAAAGAAGAATTAGGACCATTGGGAGGAACCACAAGAAAGAAAAAACAAAACAAAAATAATTTAAAAAGAGAAAGCAAATAGTATGGTTCGATCTACATTCAGACTCCATAGTTCTTTCTCTGGATGAGGACATTTTCCATCATGAGTCTTTTGGAATTGTTTTAGGTCCTTGCATTGTTGAGAAGAGCCAAGTCTATGAAAGTTAGACATAGCACAATGTGGCTCTTGCTTGTGTACAATGTTCTCCTGGTTCTGCTCACTTCACTCAGCATCAGTTCATATAAATCTTTCCAGGTTTTTCTGAAGTTCGCCTGCTCATCATTTCTTATAGCATTACGTTTATACACCACAACTTGTTCCGCTATTCCCCAATTGATGGGCATCCCCTCAGTGTTCAACTTTTGACCACTGGGTAAGTTATTCTTTTTTTAAAATTAATTAATTTTCTTGTTTACATCATTCATTTCCATGAGATTTTGCATTACGAATTTTCTCCCCATCTTTCCCACACCCACCACCTCAAAACAGCCCTACCCCACTGTATAATCCTTCCCCCAATCTGCTCTCTCCTATGTCCTCCCCCATTGCCTTTCTGATTTTCTGGTAGGGCAAGATGGATCTCCCTACCCCAGTGCCTGTATATCTTAATTCCCAGTTGCATGTAGTTAATAATAATGATAATGATAATAATTATTATTATATATACATTTGATTATAGAATTTTAATTCTAGATTCTTTCCCTTCCTCCCTCATAACCCACCCCCTCTGGAAAGACAAGTAATTCAATACAGGCTATACATATGCAGTTACTCAGAACATCTCCACAATGGACATATTGTGAGAGACTGATTATATGTCCCTCCTTCCTATCCTGCCCTCCCCTAGTTCTATTCTCTACCCTGTCCCTGTCCCTTTACAGAAGTGTGTGCTTCCAGAAACCCTCCCCCCTACCCTGCCCTACCCTCCATCCTCACCTTTCTCATCTCCATCCCCTTACTCCCCTGTGTGGCAAGATACCCAGTTTAGAGTTTATGTCATTCCTTCCCTAAGCCAAATTCAATGAGAGTAAGGTTGACCCTTTCCCTTTTACCTTCCTGTTCTTCCCCTCCATTGTAACAATTATCCCTTGCCTCATCTTTATGAGATTATTAACCCAATTCTGTCTCTCCCTGTCTCCTCTCATTCTATTCCTCTCCCACCTTTAAATTTCACCTATAAAATATCATCCCTTCCTATTCAATTGATCCTGTGCCCTCTATGTACACATATATACACCCACTCAGATATGTATTCATATGCATATATAGACCTCCTACATAGACACATGTGTATGTATGTATACATACATACATATATACGCATACATACATATACATATATATATATATACATATACATTTGTATTCCCTTCCCCTATCCTCATACTGAGATAAGTTTCTTAAATTACAATTATCATTTTTTCATGTTGGCATGTAAATAGTTCAACTTTGATAAGTTCTTTATGATTTCTTTTCCATGTTTACCTTCTCATGCTTCTTGTATTTGAGTGTCAAATTTTATTTTCAGTTCTGTTTTTTTCAACAAGAATGCTTGAAAGTCCTCCACCTCACTGAATGATCATATTTTTCCCTGAAACATTGTACTCAATTTTGCTGTGTAGGTGATTCTTGGTTTTAATCCTAGATCCCTGTCATATTCCAGGCTCTTCAATCCCTCAGTGTAGAAGCTGACAGATCCTGGGTTATCCTAATTGTGCTTCCACAGTATTCAAATTATTTCTTCTTGGCAGCTTGTAATATTTTCTCCTTGATCTGGGGATTCTGGAACCTGGCTATAACATTTCTAGGAGTTTTCTTTTGGGGATCTTT
>CM053594.1:266642809-266728828 GCA_028646575.1 Pseudocheirus occidentalis
GATCAGTAAATTCTTTCAAGTGCTATTTTGCCCTCTGGTTCTAAAATATCAGAACAATTTTCCTTGAGAATTTCTTGAAGGATGCTTTCTAAATTCTTTTTTTGATCATGGCTTTCAGGTAGTCCAATAATTTTCAAATTGTCTCTCCTGGATCTATTTTCCAGTTAAGTGGGTTTTTTTCAAGGAGATATTTCACATTATCTTCTATTTTTTTCATTTCTTTGGATCTGTTTAGTTGTGTATTGATTTCTCATAAAGTCATTTGCTTCCATTTGCTCCACTCTAATTCTGAAGCAATTATTCTCTTCAGAAAGCTTTTGAGATTCTTTTTCATCTGGCCAATTTGGCTTTTTAAGGCATTCTTCTCCTCATTGGCTTTTTGGGCCTCTTTTGCCATTTGAGTTAATCTATTTTTAAGGTGTTATTTTCTTCAGTCAAATTGTTGACTCTCTTTTCATTATTTTCTTGCATCATTCTCATTTCTCTTCCAAATTTTTCTTTCACTTCTCTTATTTGGTTTTCAAAATCCTTCTTAAGCTAATCTATGGCTTGTAGATAGTCTTCATGTTTCTTGGAAGCTTTTGGTGTGGAAGTTCTGACAGTGTTGTCTTCTTCCTGTTCCATGCTTTGATCCTTTTTGTCTCCAAAAAAGGAATCTAAAGTTGTATTGCTGTTCTTACTTTGCTTTCTTTACCTGCTCATGTTGCCAATCAGTTACTTGACTTTTTAGCTCTGAGGAACTCTGCTTCCATAGGGGAAGGTTCTGTCCCAATTTTCTGGGGTTTTCGCAGTTGCCAGAGCTATTAGGAGGCTGCTGCAGCCCCTACCAGCTTTGGGTCACTCAAAATGCAACCCAGGACCACCACCCAAGACCTTGATCCTGATCCAGGTAGCTCAAGGCAAGAGCACATAGCCTCTGAATGTATGCTTGACCCCCCTGCAATCTGCAGGCTGGGAGTTTCTGAGGCAGCCATATGGAAGCGGCTGCACAACCACCACTTCTGCTGCTTCCTTGCCCTAGAAGCAGTTTGGCTGAATCCTCTCCCCCTTTCACTTATTCCTTATTTCTTATGGCTTGATAATTCTGGAAATCAGCACAGCTGCTACTGATCCACTCTCCTGAAGGCTCCAGCTGTGGTTTGTCCTGGCTGCCCCAGGGCCAATCGGCGGTTTGGGGTCAGGCTGGTTTTGGCTCCCAGTGCACTGTGATGAGCCTTTCCTGTCCCACCTGCCAAGCTGTCTTCAATGGGAGATGTGTTTTTCTGTAATTTTGTGAGTTATGGAACCATAAAATTTGTTTAGAGTCATATTTTATGGGTATTTGAGGTGGTTATATGGGAGCTGCGGAATTTTCCTGCTTCTACCTGGGTAAGTTATTCTTGACTGTAAGCCCCTATCCTTTGCCTTGGGGAATATCATAATCTATATTCTCTGCTCCTTTAGAGTGGTGTCTACCAAATCATGTGTAATCCTGACCATGATTCCATGGTACTTGAACTGTTTCTTTCTGGCAGCTCATAGTATTTTTCTCCAACCTAGTAGCTCTGGATTTTGATTATGATGTTTATGAGAATTTTCATTCTAGGGCTTCTTTCAGGATTCTTTCTGTTTTTTCCATAACATTCATATAGCCTAATGGTTCTTAATTTTTCAGCCTCGATCTGTTTTCCAGATCAATTGTTTTTGCTACAAGATACCTTCCATTTTCTTCCCTTTTTTCATGTTTGACTTAATTTAACATTTCTTGTTGCTTCATGAAATCTTTTTTTTTTTTTTTTGGTCTTTGCTCCATTCTGATTTTCAGGGAGTTTGTGGCTTAGACAAGGTTTTTAACCTCTTGTACTAATTCTTTTTTTTCCATTGCTCTCATTTCTTTTCCAAGTTTTTCCTTAAATGCTCCCATTTGATTTATTAAAGAAATTTAAGTCTTTTTAAAACTCTTGCTTCAGAACTCTTCCAGGAATTCTAGTTGAATTTGTGCCCAAGTTATGTTTTTTCTAAATCATTGCTTGTAAATGTTTTGGAAGTATTCTCTTCTGTTTGTGTCTTAAACATTCCTGCCAGCATTATAGTGGGATTCTTTTTTTTTTTTTTTTTTGCCCAGCTTACTTCCTGATTTGGGACTTGTTATTTGGGCTGAACTCTGCCACACCTCTAAAGGGAAGGACTGGGCTAGTTCTGTTGCTACTTTCTTGGCATCTTGAATGTTGGGTTATTCAGAGATCTCAGGGACAAGCTGGAAACCCGCAAGCTTTCAGTGCTCCCAGAGTGGTTTGATTCAGGGCAAAATCTGATCTCCCTCCCCCTGATCTGAGCTCTGCAAGCCCCTGACCTAGGTTTCTATCTGAGCACCAATAAAATGCTGCTGGATTCAGTCTCTCTCAGCTAGCTGGAAAGTTCTGTTTGTTCAGATGGCAGGATTGTCAGCTTCCCTGAAGTCTGGGATTGCTGTTTCTGCTAGCTGGGTTAGATTCTAGAATTGAGTCTTTGCTTTTCTCTTGGGGGCTCTGAGCCACATACTGATGCTGTTTGCTCCTAAATTTCTTCATTTCTCAGGAGGAAAGTCCCAGAGTCTCTTTACCCTAGAACATCACTCCCAAGCATAGGTCCATTCTGCCCTGGGTCTGTGACCTGCAACTGAGTAATGGATGACAAAGTTGCAAGCTGGTCTTTATCCCAATCACAGTACATGCACCCCAAAACTGTGGGCAACAGAGGTCCTTACCCAAAAAAAAAACTCAGAGCCTTCTCAAGGTAGGAAGCATAAAAAAGGCTTATTATGATCTGGAGAAAGGGCCACCCTCCTTACAAATGGTCAGGGAGGAGAAGCAACTTACAAAAGGAAAAGGCAAAGTTATAAAGCCCTAAGGAGAGGAATTCTCCCCCACTCCACTTCTGATCTTTTTCTTCCATTGGCTAGAGGTCAGGTGCACAATCTAAGCACGAGCAATCTACCTCAAGTACCAGAACAAGGAAACAATGGACCACCCAATGTACATTTGAGAAAGCCCTTCTGTCCTTATCTGGCATATCTTATGCTGAGGTGTCACTGAGGAGAGACCTGACTCCCTACCACTGAGTTTTGAGTCCTTATAAATCATGTGATTTCCGGTGAAGGGGAACTTGAGCCTGTTTTAAAGTTACTAAGTCATTAATAATTAATTAATATTAATAATTAATAATTAAGTTACTATCAATAATATTTCATTTTATTAATTATTATTAATAATAAAAAGATTATTAATTATAATTAAGTTAATAATAATAATACCAGATTTTAGAATACAGTCTGAGAAGTTGTCACTTCTTTCACTCAACAGCATCCCAGCACAGGCCAGGTGGTGCCCTGGTATGAGTCCAAGACGTCTTCTCCACTTAGTGCTCGGCCTCTCCCTGGGCACTGGAGTAACCCACACCAGGTCCCATCCTCAATGCCTTCACACCTCTACATTTGTTTCCCTGTGCTCACCTGGGCTGGACAAAATGACTCAATGCTACTTTTTCTGGCTGGGAAACATCAGGATGTCGCCTGACACATTTTTTAGGTCTTTTTGGAGGAGTTCTGTGGAGGTGTGGTCTAATGCTTTCTCTTTCCTCCCTATACAGTTCTTTTTGAGGGAAAAGACAATCCTTTGGCAGTTTTGAAATTTAATTTAATGAAAACTTATGGAATTTATTATTTAGAACATTATATTTAATTTCTACAGTTAGGGATTCTTAAAATCTCTTTATATTTAGAGATCCCTTCCAGCTCTGTATCAATGACACTATGATATTAATTATCAGAAAAGAAACACCATTTTCTGACCTGCGACCTGCAGAAGTTACCTATGAAAAGGTATGCTTTCTTGGAGTAATACTTCCATCTGATCTTAAACGTAATCTTTAAAGGATTGACACCAAGCCTTTTAAAAGGCTTGTTTGTTTGGTTATTTGCCCCTACAGATATACACAGGATTTGGTCTTGATACCTATCGAGGCATCGAGGAGATGCAGTGGACAGAGGACTGAACCTGGGGTAAGGAAGGCCTCAGTACAAAGTCACACTTTACTGGTTGTGAAGCCTTTGGCACAGGAACTTAAATCGCCGACTGCCTCAATTGCCTAGTCTATAAAATTGACTAATAGTAGCACCTACTTCCCAGAGTTTTTATAGGGTTAAGATGAGATAATACCTGTAAAGCACTTTGGAAACCTTGCAGCATTATACACAAGCAAACTATTATTATTAAAAGGAGGTTAATGTCAAGGGGAGTTAGTGGCCCAGTGGATGGAGTACCAGGCTGGGAGTCAGGAAGACTATTCCCTAGTTCAAAAGCAATGTCAGAGACTTACTAAACTGTGTGACCCTGGGCAAGTCACTTAACTCTATTTGCCTCAGTTTTCTCACCTGCAAGATGAACTGGGGAAGGAAATGGCAAATTATCCAGTATCTTTGCCCAAAAAAACCCCCAAAACCCAACCCAAATGGGGTCAAGAAGAGTTGGACACAACCAAACAACAACAATGACATGTATTTCATGGGCAAAGGTCTTTCCTTCCTGCTAAATTCAGCAAAATATCGTGGAGCAGTGGATGAAAACTGGCTATAGTGGCAATATTTTAAACATAGCATGAACAGACCCATATTACAAAGGTACAGTTTTCCAGTGCACAATGAGATGTCGTATGTCCCACTCTCCAAAGGGTAGGAAGCAGGTTTTTAAGTTAGAAAATGATGAGCAATTGGAAGCATGGTGGATGTCGCCCTCAGTAGAGAAATGCGATGGTGAAAAAGTAAAGAACAGTGGAATAGATAGAAAGGATTTTAGTGACAAGGACAAGCTGGGGTTTTCTTCCCCCAGACAGAAGAGATTTTGGTGAACTAGCAAGGAGCCAGCTTGAGAGTGAGAACTCAAAAGTGATGTGGGAGAGGAAAGAGATAAATAAGGGAGCAAAGTGCTCAGGGCCTGGGGAGGAACGGGATCTACATAGCATAGGGATTAGCCTGAGAGTGGAAGAGATACTTCCTCTGAGACTGCAGAGAATAATTCATAATAATAGATGACCTTTGTAGAGTGCTTTAAGGTTTACAAAGCCCTTTACACACCTTATCTTCTTTGATCCTTACAACCAGCCTGGTTGGGGGGAAGGGGAATCATGCAAGGTTCAGTACAACATGTATTATCTCCGTGGTACTATCTTGAAGAGGTAGGTGACTCAGTGGAAAGAGCACAGAATCTGAGTTGGGAAGACCTGAATTAAAATCCTACGTCAGATCCTTACTATCTCTACTCATTTCAGTCATGTCCAGCTCTTTGTGACCCCATTTGGGGTTTTCTTGGCAAAGATACTAGAGTGGTTTACCACTTCCTTCTCCAGCTCATTTTACAGAAGAGGAAACTGAGGCAAACTTGCCCGGTGTCATGAAGCTTTGAGTGTCTGAGGTCATATTTGAACTCAGATTTCATGCTTGGCACTCTATTCACTGCACCACCTAGCTACATATAGTAGGCATTCAGTAGATGCTTGCTCCCTTCCCTTCCATTTTACAGATGAAGAATCTGAGGCTTAGCAAGCTTCATGCATTCATGCTCAGAGCTGTTTCCATTCCACCTGTATCTCTAAGGATGAGAGGGTAGTTGTAGAGACACATTGAGGTGATAGTAGCTTGCCAAGTTTGGTTTCATTTATGTATTAGCAAGTTCTTCCATACTTTCCCCCCTCTTGTTAAGTAACTAGGACAAATAAAGTGTGTGTACTCCAAGATGTACATGGTGACAGATAGGGCCAATAACTGGTCAAGAGATGGGTTTGTAGGGGCAGTGGCAATGGTTGGGAGAGAAGGGTTCTGGAGAGATTTTCCCACTCCTTCACAGTAGTGTCACAGAAGGTAATCCTCTTTCTTGACTTCTCTGAGAACCTCCCAGATTGCTGGAAGTGCATCATGAAAAGTTGCTATTAGTTGGAAAGAGAATAAAAACCCACATCCCCACCCCTTCCAGAGAACAGTGGTAAGTCAGAAAATGTAGGGGAAGTGCTTTTCGAGGTAAACACCTGTTATTAGCATTGTAACTAAAGATTTGCATGTATTTTGGGGATTGTTGTTTGTCCTTATTCTTGAAGAATACCAGGACATCAGGAAGATGATGTCATGATTTGCAAGTGAATAGGATTTAAGTGAGGGAGGGCTGGGCAAAGTCACTAGCCTCACTTTCTCCTCTTGAGCCATCTGAGTCCAGTGGCAAGATAACAGGTCAGGATGACTAAAGATGACCCAGGATGCAATGGGAGACCTTGGCCTTTTTAAACTAAGGTTTTTCCCAGGTCTCAGTTTGTCTTAGTCAATGCCCATTCAGTGATTAAAGTTAGGTAGGAAGAAATGAGGCAGAGAATGGCCTCTTTACCTGGTCAAGAAAAAAAAATCAATCTGTTAGGCAAAGACCCCTGGGTTTTCTCATCAAAATAATTGCTATTTACACTCACTCTGAGCCATCAAAGCCCAAACAATGACCAAATGAAGCTTGGTCTGAGACCTATTAGTGGCCAATCAATGAGAGTCAGAGTGATTTGGATTTAAGGCTTGGTTCTTAAAAGAAATCTAGTCTGTAAATTCCAAGATATTTTGTGAGTTTTCAGCAACCAAAATTTTTATTCCTGCAGGTAGAGCACCAGCAGGTAAGGGTATGATTTCCTGTGTGAACAGAGGGAGAGGAGGGAGGGAGATAAGGAGAAAGGGAAGAAAAGAAAGAAGGAAGAAAGGAAGGAAGGAAGGAAGGAAGGAAGGAAGGAAGGAAGGAAGGAAGGAAGGAAGGAGTGAAGGAAGGAAGGGAGGAAGGAAGAAAGAAGGGAAGGAGGGAAGGAAGGGAGGAAGGAAGAAAGGAAGAAAGGAGGGAAGGAAGGAGGGAAGGAAGGAAGGAAGGAAGGGAGATGCACTGCCCAACTGGCTAGTTGGATCTCCTGTGGGGCAGCTACTACTACTCACGGGTTATTTTTGTCCATTGTCTAAGAGGACCATGACATGGGAAAGATAATGTAATGATCTGCAAGTAACTTGGATTTAAGGCAGGGCTGTGCAAAATCACCAGTCTCACTGATAAAGGATTTCTTAAGGATTTGTTGTATTTTCCTCCTTTTAAAAATGATAGTATCTAACATTATAATAATACTTTAATGTTTGAAAAGCAGTTCATATATACTATCTCATTTGATTGTAATAAAACCCTGATAGATAGATGTTATTATTACCCCCATTTACAGATTAAGAAATCGAAGCAGGTTGTGATTTACCCAGAGTCACACTACTAATACTTGAGTAAGAATTTGAACTCAGTTCTTCCTGACTCTGAGTCTAACACTATCCACTACTATTTCTGTAATATTATGTACTGTTCACTTGCAAGTGAGGAGCCGGTCTCAGAATACCAGGCAGCACGAAGAATATGTTGTCCCAGGTCTCCTGGGCAGGGACTAGTAGCCAAGAGAGTGAGAATGAGTAAATGAATCAAACATTTATTAAGCACTTACTCTGTTCAAAGCACTATGCTAAGCACTGAGATACAAATGGAAAGGTAAGGTAAGCTTCTCAAGAAGATCATATCCTAATGGGGAAGAAAAGGCATATGGAAGGTTTCAACTCTGAGAGAGAGAGAAAGGTCCCATGGTCCTTTGAATTCGGCACCTCTAGTGTTGAAGCATTTCATAGCGCCAACAGCTTTGGTATTCAAGAACTTTCTTTTCTGGTTCTTCAATAGATGTGTCTGCAGCAACTGCAGGAGCAGTTAGATCTCCAGTAACTCATGATCCTGCAACATCACACTCAGTTTTGAAACTCCCACCTCCTCAGTATCCCCTGCCCTCTGTCTGATTGGATAGAGCTCCTCCCAGATCTTCCAGCTATCCTATCATTTCTCCCATGACTTTGATCCTCTGAACTTCATCATCCCCACACCAGTGACTCTCCATCTTTCCTTTTCAGTTTCTTCTGATTTATTATCTTCCCCCATTACATTGTGAGCTTCTTGAGGGCAGAGATTGTCTGGCTTTTTTTTTTTTTAGTATCTTCAGCACTTAGCACTGTGGCTGACACATAGTAGGTGCTTAATAAAGGTTTTTTTTTTTTTCCCTGACTGACTGATAGTTGCTAGATTGGATCTCCAAAGGAGAATAGCTAGATGGTAAAGCGGATAGAATACTGAGCCTGGAATAAGGAAGACTCATCTTCATGAATTCAAATCTGGTCTCAGACACTTACTAGCTATGTAACCCTGGGCAGGTCTCATCACCCTGTTTGCCTCAATTTCCTTATCTGTAAAATGAGCTTGAGAAGGAAACAGAAAACCACTCCAATATCTTTACCAAGAAAGCCCTAAACATGATCACAAAGGGTCAAGACACTACTGAACAACAACTAAATCACCAAAAAAATTGCTTCCCTGAATGATATCATTGGACACTAGACTAGAATTTCGGCTGTTCCAAAGACTCTCCGGTTTAGGGTGCTGGGGTAGCTCCATCAGGGTCTGGAGGAGAGGGTGCTACTTCAGCTAGGGTAGCTTGCCTGATTCCCATGTCATGACAGCCCCCTACTCTAGGCATACACAGTCAGGTTGACCCCTCCCGTTAGGTTTTAAGGCCCTTGTTAATACACAGAGCCTAGCACAATGCCTTCAACTTAGTAGACACTAAAATGTTTGCTTAATGCTTACATGATGCTTTTGTAATGTACTTCCCTTTCCATTCTCATTTCCTATAACTTCCCTTCAGGAGCTCTCCTTCCTAGTCAATCTGATATGCTAGCTGCCCCGATGGAGAATATACCATCTCCCCCCTCCGGGACTTTGTACGGGTCTGGAATGCACACCCTCCTTTCTTCTGTCGCATAGAGTCCCCAGATTCTTCCAAAGCACAACTCAGTGAACGCGATGAAGCTTTTCCTGACCGAAAGACACTCTCTCCTTCCTGAAATGATTTTATATTTCTTTATGTTTGCTTATTTGTACACACACATTCTTCCCCATTTCTCTTCATGTGCAGCAAAATATAAGCTTTATGAGGGCAAGGACTGCCATCTTTTTTATGCCCAGTGCTTTGGTTGCATGAAGGCTTAGTAAATGTTGAATTTAATTGAGTTGAATTGAATATTTATATTGCAAAGTATAAGGAAACTCTCCCCTCTAAACCTGTTGTCCGTTTCGGAGTGCCACTTCAGTCCTAGTGACTCCATGCAATTCAATTAATTGCAACTGTCTCGGAAAAAACAGAATCCAGTCTTCGCAGCCGCTACAACAACCAGTCCTCTGAACCAATTCAGTTAGCCCCAAGGAAATAAACAGTTTAAGCACTGAGGGTACGCTCCCTCCTCTGCAAACGTCTTTTCGAGCTGGGGTAGAGGGTGGTGGGGCGAGCAAAGGAAGGAAGGATACAACGCATTTCCAAGGGACATTGTGCTCCTACTTTATCTGCTTAGAGGAGGAAGAGTCTGAGCTTCTCTCCAGGCTCTCTGAATAAACTTGCACCCCAAGCACTACTAGTAGAGGCGCCCAGCTAAAAAGAGGAGAGAGGAGGGTTAAAGGCAATCCACGTACCAGAGCTAGCTCAGCAGCCGGAAAAGAAAACAGAATCTTGGAGAGATCACGGAGCCCGAATGGGGGCGGAGAACCTGGCATCTGTATGGAAATATCCTGAGCTGGGACGCTGAGACTGGGCGCTGGAGGGTCTGACATGCTAGGGGACTCCGTTTAGCTTCAACGCCAAGATCTGAGAGGTTTGCCTGGAAGGTAAGTGCCCCGAAAGGGTCGTTTTGATCTCCCATTCCCTCTTCGCAAAAACAAACAAAAAACCCTTGCCAAATGTGCCCCAGTCCTGCTGGCTCTTATGCTCTGGGTGTTCCATGGTGAGCTAGACAAAAGGAAAAATAAGTAGTAAAAAGAAAAAAATCGGGGCTACGGGGGCAGGCCTTCCAAGAGCTCCATCTCAACTTCTCGGGCTGGTCAAAGGGGTCCCAATGAAGTCAGCGATAGTTTAGTGGAAAAAGTACCAGGAAGATTCGTGAAGTCCCAGTACTGACTCTGCCACCAACTATTATTTGTGCCACAAGTTACTTTATCAGAGCCAAGGCACCTCTCTGGGCCTCCTTATTTATGTACTTATCACCTCCCTATCTGTAAAAGGAAGAGTTGAATTAGATCAACTCTAAAGTGCTTTCTAGCTCTAAAGTTCTTCGAATCCCGAAGGGTGAAGGGTGAAGAGAGAGACTAGTTAGAACCTGCTGTTTAGGTCCTGAATTGCCTAGCACTCCTAAGACTAGGAATTTGTACAAGTTAACGCATTTCTAGAGGGCTGCGCAGCTTTTCTTAAACATAGAAGACAAACTTTAGTTCACCAAGTATCCCAGCCTTGTGCAAGGGGAAAAAATGTCTTTAAATAGCTAACATGCATAAATTACTTTTCAGTTCTGAAACTGGCTTTCTGTATATTGTCTCCTTTGAAGCTCAGGATGATCCTTTATTCTTTCTTATTCTTTATGTCATTATTCTTTCCCATTTTACAAATGAAGCGGCTCAGAGAGGTTGAGACCACGTAGCTAGTAAGTGTCCAAGATCGCTTCCAGAAGTCATAGATTTATCAATGGAAGGAAGTTAGGTAGAAGCCATCCATTCTACCCACCTCCATTTAACAGATGGGGACATTGAGGCCCAGAGAGATTAAGGTGATATACTCTAGTCACCCAAGGGGTCCTCCTGACTCCAAGTACAGTCCCCTTCCCATTAGACCGATCTGTCCACCTAGGGAGGTGAGCGAGAGATAGGTTCCGAAGAAATCCATCTATAACTGCCTCTCCTTGATTAGCCCATTCTTCCCACAAACCTTCCACCCTCACATACTACACCGAAGGGCCTAAACCCTAGTGCACAGCGACTGAAGGCAGAGGATGTGATTCAGCTAAGACTCGTTCCCCGAGAGGCTCCGGGAGACCTAAGGAAGCATTGTGGCCAGGAATTTGCTTGGTCTGGTGCATGAGGTCAGGGCTTCGGCTGAAAGACTAGAAAAAGGCACCTTTTCCCCCAGCACGGAAGCAGGATCCCTCTATATCAATTTCCTAAAATTTTGGGACTGAACTTTAAGTCTGGGATCATTCTACAGTTGCCACCACCTTTGAAAACAGGGTGGGCTGGGTGGGCTGGTCCCTTTTACTTCTCTGCTTTTCGCTTCCCCTTCTTCAAAAACAAACCCTCCTCGGCGAGGGGAGGGGAGGGGAAGAAGGTAGGAAGGGAGGTGAGGGAGTTGACCACTTGAGTTCAATGTTCCTCTAGGAGCCTGAGACTTGAGACCTCCCGCTACGGAGCTGGAGGTCAGAAGGCCACTACTTGGATCAGGGAGGCGGGGATTGGGGGTGGGAGGAAAGGAGGAGGAATTTGGCCCCAGGAGTGGAGAGAGAGGAGTGAGGAGGGGTGGGAGGGGCGGGGAGGGGCGGGGAGGGGCGGGGAGGGGCGGGGCCGGAGGGAGGACTCGCGGAGCCGCTAGCTCTAAGCTGAGACGGAAAGAAGCATTGAAGTTCCAGAGAGCCAATGGCCGGTCCCGCTGGCTCTAGTCTTCAGAGAAGTCTGCGAGGCAGCCCCGCAGACTTGGAAGTCCTTCTATGAAGGTGAAACTAAGACAAACCAGTTGAGTCTTGGAAAAAATAATAATCTGGAGGGCTGACTTCCTCCATAACCAGGTAAGGAAGCGATTCGGGAAGAAGCCCTTGACCCCTGCTAGGGTTAAGTACCTACCTGGAGGCACCTTTTGCTCACCTACCACTCCGCCCCGGGGTCTAACGGACTCCAACCCTCCCTCCAGGCTCCTGCATCTACCCTCATAGCCCATTCTTCCCAATGTTCCTTCGGGTCAGCCCTTTCATGGGAGAGGGGCTTTGCACCCATCTCCTCCATCATACCTGCTTGAGGAGCTCTTTCTGCATGACTGGGGGTCAGGGCATCCAGGACATAGGGAGTCCCTTAGGGTACCAGAATTCTCAAGCTGTGGCCACGAGGGTCAACAGAGGCAGCGATTTAGAGAAGACGTAACTAGAGACGGTGGTAAGTTGAAAGTACCCCCACCCCCCCGAAAAGTAGTGTTGTGAAGAGTTAGTATTGAAAGCCAACTCGGAATTACTGAAAAAACCTGAACGTGGGCACCAATGGACCTGTTTAAAATCAACAAGACTAGCAATTCTGCCTTGTTTCTTTAGCCACCTCGCCCCTGGAGTAAGCGAAGACACGTCTTTGTTTTGTGCTCCGGGACTTGAAAGCCAGAGTCGAGTCTTTAAGAAAATCAGTCCCCACCCAAGCTCCGAAGAAACTCTCATTTCTGGGGCGTTAGGGCAGCATCCCCACTCCGGAGTCTGGGACTCCACTGCCCACCTCCCCTAAGCAATCTCGTTCTTCGCAGTCCTGCTTTTTCTAAACCCCTGCTGAACTGGAAGGAGCTGCTGCGGTTTGCAGAGAATATTGCCATGCAAAAAAACAAAACAAAACAAAACAAAAAAACAAATTAAAGGGAGACCATATATTCAGAGAAAACAATCCTGTCCATCTTTCCCAGAGCACTGACTTATTTTTTTTTTTAATTCCTTAAAACAGGTGAGTCTCTTCAGAATATGGTGCGGTCAACACAGTGGGCGGCCAGTATGTGTTTGCTGATGTTGGTTTCATGTCACGATTCCTCCTTTAGTGAATCAGAGAACCTGACAGTACATAACGAGTCTGGTTCGTTCTTCCCAAAGACATAAAGGGACCTGTGATCGGCAAGCATATCCCCCAATATTCGTCCAAAAAATAATTTTCTCAACAAATACACTGTCTAAAGAGCTTTGTAAGAAAGATGATTCATTGGGGGCTAGGGTGGAGTGTCTGCTTTATGAGAAATACTATTCCTGGCTGGGAAAATCTTTCCTTCAGTGTCACAGTACTTAATGAAGCAAAAGGAAAACGTGTCCAGTTCCACCCTCTCCCCATTGAACTTAGTGGAAAGCTCTCTCTTTAGTGCAATGAGGCTGGACACCCATTGTACTTTATACAAGAGGAAAAAAATCTATTTACCTTCCGAATGAATTTGTGTCTACCTACTTCCAAAATGTGTGTGTTGTGTGTGTTTTTGTGTGTGCGTGTTAAATGGATGTGCTTACTTTTCATTTCAAGTTCATATATGTGACTGAAGAAGAAAAATATTAAATGACCTTTTACAAAGCACAAATGTCAAAGCTTTGAAATCTAGACAGATTAATGCCACCTTCTACTGTATTCTTTCTGAAGTATTTCCTAAACCAAATGCGTCTTTAAGCAACAGAAATCTAAGAAGTCTATTTGTTGAGCTTGCCCTTGGGGAAGACATGAGCCAAATATTGCAAAAATGTTTAACAAAAAGGAAATAATTGACAGTAAGGTGGTTTCCTTTGAAAAGAGCTGCTTTGAAAGAATCGCTTCAGAAATGACCATCATCATGTTTACAATTCTATGTTCTTGTACTGAAAAAATGCTACAGATGAGGCAGCCTGGTAGAATGAAAGTATGAGTTTGGAATGGGCAGACATGGATTCAAAAGCTACTACTTGCTTGCATAACCATGAGGAAGTCACAACTTTTCTGGGCCCCAGTTTTATCTTTAAAAAGGGAATATTCCAGTGGCTTTGAATAGATGACTTCTAAATATCTCTTTGAGTATGAAAGGTATGATCCTAAGTGGAAACTGGAATAAATTAGTATTTTAACCCAACTTTTCCTGTTGGATTGTAACTATTGAAAAAAGTAAGAAAAAACTCAAAGTAGGAGGTATTATCTTAATCCCAAGTAAATCTGAGGTGTTTTAGGGTCGCTTTAGTATGCTACAAAGACATTTACTTATATGGTAAAGCTTCTGATGTATTAGATGGGCCTGGTTTTTCTCTCTTTAAATGGGTAGTTGATACTATAAATCAGGAAGCCACGTGCACATTTCTTTGATGTTTGGTAGTGGGAGAAGGGGGTCAGAGGAGGACGAAGGTAAGAGAGGTTGTATAGAGTGAATGGCATATCAATAGACAGGCATAGAAGAAAGGGTGGATGATGTCTTTGATTTTGTGTTTTGCAGATAGCTACATTTTATATCCATTTGAAATGATTTTGTTTATCTATATTTAGCTTTATATTTTTAGAATAAACATAAATGCATATATTATTTTGAAAGTTTCCATGATTTTGATGACTATTAAATTGCTATCATAAATAAACTTTATTGTACTCAAAGCAGGCAAAGTTTTTTGGTACCAGAATACCAAATTAGGAGAGTTATACTTCATTTTTAATGTAAGAAGAACATCTATATTTATCACCCTTTCCCTTTAATAGGTGCTTTATAGCTTGGTTCTCCATTATCTCCCTTTTCTATTCCATCATATTAAGTTACACATGATACACGGCATATCTACAAGTGGTTCTTGTCTATTAAATAATTTTCTTTCTTTTTTTTTCTTGCATTGATGACTCACAGAGGGAAAAGCTGAGAAGCTACATAATTTCATCCTTCCCAAGTCTGTGCATAATTAAAGCTAGATCCCCAGTGGGACAGATGTCTTCAATGGTGGCTAAAGAATCCAATGCCATGGGCCCCAAGGAAATGGAGCTCATTCTTGTTAAAGAGCAAAATGGAATGCAGTTCACCAATTCAACCCTCATTAACCCAGCCCAAACCAGAATTGAAACAGAAGAAAGAGAGACTTGGAGCAAAAAGATTGACTTTCTCCTTTCCGTGATTGGCTTTGCAGTAGACCTTGCGAATGTTTGGAGATTTCCTTACCTCTGCTACAAAAATGGAGGCGGTAAGGCCAAGCGCAATACTTTTACACATTTCTAATAACTATAACTTGGGTATTTAATGGATAAGAGTAAATAGATACAAGATATTCTTGAGTTTTGCATAGTTTGTCAATAAAAAATAATGTTATTTAAATGGTGTAATGGAAAGAATACTGGACTAAATGTCAAAAGACTTGGGTTTAAGTCCTAGATCTCTCACTAATTGGCTTTCCAACTTTGACCAATTCACTTAACTTTTAGGAACTCTTGGTTTTCTTACCTCTAAAATGGTGGGGCAGTGCCTGATGACTTCTAAGATTCTTTACAAGTTGAACCTTCTGTAATTCTATGAAACTTCTGACCCGTTATTAATGCATATTTGGGGCTTTTTTATATATCAAAGTGCTAGGATACTTTGAGCTATTTTTATAGGAAAGAGGATGGATTTGTGATGATCACTATAGTTTTAGAATCTCAGAATGTTAGAAATGAACCTTACAGATCATGTTGAAACACAGAGAAGATGAACTGATTTGCCAAAGATTCTACAGCTAGCTAATAGCAGAACTGAGACTATTTTGATTTATAAAAATTATTCTTCAAGTCTTATGAAGTTGGAATAAATGTACAATTCATATTGATTATATAAGATTTCCAATGTATTATTGATTATGTATGCAAATAAAAATAATCCACAAACATTCTTCAAGTACCTACTGTGTGTCAGGTATTAATTGTATTAAATACTTAGAAACAAATACCAAAAAATTGTATTTTTTTTGGATTTGTATAAGAGAGAAACCATGTATTATTTTTATAAGAGAGAAACCATATTTCTTAAGGAGCTAATATTTTGTCAGGGGAAACAATATATAATGTATTTACAGAAGAAATATGTGCAAAATAAATACAAAATTAATATTAGGTGACTATATGCAGGGTAGCTAAGGACAAGGGCCACTAGCATTTAGGTGGATTGGAAAATCATGTCCTGAAGGAAAAGGGAGATAGAGGATAAGGAAGGAACACATTTTAGGCATGGAGGCTGGCCAGTGCGAATGCATGGAGCGGACAAGAAATGGAAAGCCATGAAAAGAGGGAATGCCAATTTGAACTCTAGAGTGTAGGGAGAGAAATAATATAGAAGATGGATAGAAAGAAAAATTGGGCCCAGGTTGTTAAGAGGAGTTTATATTTTATGCAATAGGGAGCCTTTAGAGTTTTTTAAGTGAGGGAGTAACTTGGTCTGATTTTTACTAAAGGAAAAATCACTGACAACTACATGCAGGATGGATTAGAATGTGAAAAGAATTGAGGCAGAGAGATCAATTAGGAAGTCAGTTGTACAGGCAAGAAATAATGAAGGCCTGAACTAAGGTGGTGGCTTTGTAAGTAGAGAGGAGTTAGATTCTAGAAATGTGGAGGTTATAACCACAAGACTGATTGTTGGTAGATTGAATGACTGATTTTTAAAGGTCTACTATGACCTTTAAAATATAAGAATAAAAATAGTATTCTGCTATATCAGACATCTGGGTGACCCAAAAGATAAAGTGCTAGGCCTAGAGTCAGGAAGACCTGAGTTCAAATCCTGCTTCAGACACATTTATTGGTTATGTGACCCTGGACAAGTCGCTTTTTTTTGCCTCAGTTCCCCCATCTTTAAAATGAGCTAGAGAAGGAAATGGCTAACTACTCCAGATCTCTACCAAGAAAACGCCAGATGGGGTCACAAAGATTTGGATATGACTGAACAACAACTCTAGTATATTATCCTCCTCATCATCATAATGCATTTAAGATTTAAAGTGCTTTAAGATTTGCAAAGTGCTTCAAAAATACTATCTCATTTGCTACTTTTTATCTCACAACAATTCTGGAAGGTAGGTATAATTATTTTCTCCATTTGACAGATGAGGAAACTGAGTCAGACAGAGGTTAAGTGACTTGCCAAGGCTGACATGATTTAGTAAGTGTCTAAGGCCAAATTTGAACTCAGCTCTAGCCACTGTGCCAGCTCTACTCTAGCTCATCCATCTCAGCCATAAATTCAACTTCAAAGTAATGTGTAAACTATAATATTCACTAAAAATTTCAGTAATAATGATTGTACTTGCCTATTTAGAATCAGGGAGGAGTCATGATGTAGGCACTGCATTTTTTCAATCCTAACTCCATTGTTAATTACCTATATGGCCTTGTATGGTTCGTTTAACTGCCACATCCTTTCCATTCTACCTCCACTGTGTCTCTCATATAAGCCCCTTCTCTCCTCTGATACTGACAGCACCCCAGTACAGGCCCTCCTTTCCTCACACCTGGGCTATTGCAATAACTTGATGCTCCATTTCTGTGCCTCGTCTCTCTCCTCTCCGGTCCATCTTCCACCTGTCAAATTGATCTGCTCCGGGCTGGCCCATGTCACATCCCCTATTCAACAAATACCAGTGGCTCCCTATTACCTCCAGGATCAAATATAAAATCCTCTCTTCTGTTGTTGCAGCCCTCTGTAACCTAGCTGTTTCCTTCATTTCCAGTCTTTGTGTACCTTGCTCCTCTTTATGTATTTTCCTATCCATTGACACGGGCCTCCTTGCTATTCCTTACACAAAAAGTTTCATCTCCCAATTGTTCCTTTTCTCTCCTGGTCTCCTGGAGCTAAAAATTCACTTACAAAAACCCTTTTTCCAATGTCTCTTAAAGCTAGTGCCTTCCCTCTGAAACTATCTACCTGTCTTTCCATCTGTCCATCTGTCTGTCTATCCATCTATCCATCTATCTGTCTATCTATCTATCTATCATCTATCTCTCTATCATCTATCACCTATCTATCTATCTATCTATCTATCTATCTATCTATCTATCTATCTATCTATCTATCTATCTATCTATCTACCTACCTATCTACCTACCTATCTACCTGTCTACCTATCTGTTCATCTCTATTGCTCTCTTTCCCCATCCATCCATCCATCCACCTCCACATATAAACATACATACGTATGTATATACAAACACACATACACATACCTATTTGTTGTATATATGGGTATGTAGGTGTCAGTGATTGTACACATCTTATTTGTACATAATTGTTTAAATATCATCTCCTTCATTAAACTGTCAGCTCCTTAGGAGCATGGGCTGTCCTTCACCTTACTTTGCACTCTCAGTGCTTAGAATATGTGTCTGATACATCATAGGTATTTGTTTGGTTTTGGGGGGGTGGTTTGGAAGGGGAAAGGCAGGGCAATTGAGGCTAGGTGACTTGCCCAAGGTCACATCACTAGTTAAGTGTCTAGTGTCTGAGTTCAAATTTGAACTCAGGTCCTCCTGACCCCAGGATTGGTGCTGTATTCATTGTACCACCTAGCTGCCCCTCATCAAAAGTATTTAATAAATGCTTTTGATTAGACTTCCTTGACTCATTATTTCCTCACACAGAAGCTGAGAAAGAGTTGAATTAATAGATCTAAAATCTATCATATATCTAAATCCTACAGTTCTAGAAACAGGGATCCCTGACTCTTGGTGTGAGGCTGCTTCCTCATTTAACTATTATGGCAGAAGATATTGGACATGGAACTAATGTAATCTGTGCTTCTTAGGGACTGAACACTAATATTGGCTTGATTGGTGAGGCATAATAACCAGTTTAACTAATGAGGCACAGACATCAGATGTACATAAAGTGTATGTATATGATATATATACACACATATATTATTTATGTATACATGCATAATTTTCCTCAAAAGTCCCAACCTCATTTTTATCAGGTATTTAAAAACAAAAAGAAATCTAGGTATTAAATTTCTAATATATCCACTACTTTACCTTCAGTCATAAAGACTAATTTATATTATATTCAAGGCAATTTGATATAAGAAACACCATTTTTTATTTTATTCTGGATTTCAAAATAGAGGTACCACTTTTTTTTTTTAGCAATGACTATTTTATTTTGACTAAAAGATAAATATATTCAACTCTACTTTGAATTAGAAGGCCACTCCCTAGGTAAGGAAAGCCAACAACTGGTAGTGTAGGATGGATGGTGAACTAAAGAGTCGGGCTAGGTGAGCATAGTTGGATAACAATGCTGGTTTAATGGAGTAGTATAATTTATTATATTTCTTTCTTGTTTATACATGGAAAGTTTTACAGTGAACTTTGAATCACCAGTTTTTCAGGCTCAGGAATGCACTCAGCAAAATACAGATATCAGCAAAAGACCTTGACTACCAAGCTGCTTCCTGCATGCCCAGACTGCTTGTAGTAGACACAGCAATATTTCTTGATACTGATTGCCAAATATTCTTCTTGGGGGAAGATATGGCACACCTGTCCGGAGGGGACTTTGCACCCTCCCAGATTCGAACAAGTCAACAAGTCCACACTCAATGTAGCTCAATGAGTCTTTGAACTCGGAGCAAATCACAGGTCTCTGGATTCAGACACAAGCTCAAGAGTCTGTTAGACTTGGCCCCCCAGAAAGGAATGTATCCAAAAGAGCAAATGGAGACTTAACATATATAAGGCGCCTATTTAGGCTGAACTTCCAGCTCCATGTGGTAATCAACAAGTGATTGGACTACAAATGTAAGGGCCAATAATCTGCCATGTGATCTTAAGAAAATTACCTATTTGTCTCAATTTTCATTTCTTTTTTTTTTTGGAGGAGAGAATGCAGAGCAATTGAGGTTAAGTGACTTGTCTAAGGTCACACAGCTAGTAAGTGTTAAGTGTCTATGGCTGGATTTGAACTCAGGTTCTCCTAACTCCAGGGCCAGTGCTCTATTCACTGAGCCCCCTAGCCACCTCTTGTCTCAATTTTCTGATCTGTATTGGGGAGAACTCTATTTCTTCCAGAAGTTCTGTCTTGTAAACACAGAATGAATTGAATTCCAGCTCTTCAAAGTAGTCTCCCTATTCACCGGTGACAGTGGCAGTGATGCTGCTGCTGATAATAATTGCCTAATAATAATAACTGAATGATGTCTACATAGCTCTTAAAGATGGGAAAAGTGCTTTACATACATCAGCTCATTTGATTTTCATGACCCACTTAGATAAATATTACAGCCATCATTATTCCCATTTTCCCAAGATTCAAAAATTGGAAACTGATGGCTCGCTCTCCTGTGGAGTGTTTTCTAGGAGAATCACTTCATCTGTCAACTGGTACTGTGTGAGCTAGGTCAGGAAATGCTGTTATTTACTTCCCTAGATGCCAAGAAAGAATTTCTGTATAGTGTTGAAAACTCATGCCTTTGCCCTGTGTTGGTGTTCAGGTTTTTTAGTCGTTTCTAACTCTTCATGACCCCATTTGGGGTTTTCTTGACAAAGATACTGGAATGGTTTGCCATTTCCTTCTCCAGATGAGGAAATGAGACAAACAGGGTAAAATCACCTGCCTAGGGTCACACAGCTAGTAAGTGTTTAAGGCCAGATTTAAACTTACAAAGATGAGTCTTCCTAACGCTAGGCCAGGCCATCTATAAACCGTACCACCCAACTGCCCTGCTACTGTGCCACTTAGTATCCTGTACTGATGCTGTATGGACTTATCACTGCACCCTGGAGGACAGGGACTCATATCAACCAGTACTTCTCCCACATCACTGCAGACAAACTGTCAACTCCATTTCCCCTTATCCCTGCCATCTACTGAGGGAAAACTCCCTTCACTCTACTACTTCTGCCCATAAACTTATCTTCATCCATCTCAATCACAAATGTCCACAGTACATTTAGGTATCTTCTCCCCTCATGTTCAAGTGTGCCCTCTAGAGCTCCCACTTTGTCTATAATGGACTCCTCTTCATCCTGATTCTCTCATAAAAATGTACTTGTTCCATCTTCTGGAGCTAAAAGAAACCTGAAAGACACTGCTTCCCATCTTCTCCAGTAGCAGATGCACTTGATCTCGTTACCCAACATCCTAGACTGGGAAGAAGAATAGACACACTCTTTGCTTCTCACTGACATTTGCAGACTCCTTTTCCCCACTATTGAGTGTCCTGTCCTTCTCTGAGCTTCACTCTGTCTGTCCATATCACTCCGCCACAATTTCAGGGCAGAAATGTACTCTGTAAGGAATGCTGGATTTGGAATCAGAGAATCTGATTTGGAATTCTAGCTTTACTGCACACTAGCTTTGTGATCTTAGAAAGACACCTAAACTCTCTGGACTTCATCTGTAAAATGAGGGGGTTAGTCTAAATGGACTCTAATGCTCCTTTTAATGCCAAATGTATGATCTGTTAGCCTTCAGGTCATTCTCTATTATTTCAAGGAATTTTGTATCTGACTTACATTCTTCCTCTCCCTCCAATATCTGCTTTCATACTCAAGGACTTTGATATCCAGGTTCATAACATCTTAACCTCCTAAGTTCATCAACCTTCTCATCTCCATGCCCTACATCTTCCCTCCACCTCAGTCACCTGTAGGAATGGATCACATCACCTATAACTGTGCTACCACCATTCTTTTTGTTAGGAAATTCTTTTGTCTGATAATATATAGTTTCCTTCCATCTTTCCCTCTGCTTCACTCCCCCTAAACCTATTTTTCATCCTGACATAACTTTCCATCCCTCCATCTCACCCTATTCATCTAATTCATCACCTCTATTCTGCCTCATTTTCCTTCCAAACTGGGATGGGAAGACAAATGTGGGTAGTTCAGAGTTGTAAGACAGAGGGGAGTACACGGCCAAGTTAGATAATTTTGTCTTGGGAACATTATTAGGGTATAGTTATGGCAAGTTGGACAGGAGAAAAGTTTCCAATGAGAAATAAAATTTCTCATTGTCCTTTAGGTACTATAAGAATTTCTAGTCTACCCATGGTCATTCACAATAATATTTAGCTTTTTGAAAGCGCAAAAAGACGGATTTAAAGTCTCACTTCCACACTCCTCATTTATCATTTCCCTATTTTGTATTTACATAGTGCATAGAGAAGCACTAACTGGGTAATACCTCATAACATATTCTTATAGTCAAAATGACTTGACAAGATGTCTTGCTGATGAAATGACATGCTTGGCACGATCAAGTTCAATGACTTGCTGAAAACCTAGAGGATGTTCATGTCTAGTGATGGTGGTCTACAGCAAAGATGTAAAACTTAAAATATTTCAGACACAACCACAAAACTCCCAAGTGCTGCCCAAACCAGATTAAAATGTAATTCAGAAATCTTTAACAAAATTAAAATTCAACATAGATAATGTTAATTTGTGGGGTTTTTTTAGGTCAATATGTGGCTCTCAGAGATCTGTTTCTATCTGAGTTTCACACCACTAGTTTATAGCACAGACCCTATGCTCTAGACCAGTGGTTCTCAACCTGCGGGTCGTAACCCCTTTGGGGATCAAACAACCCTTTCACAGGGGTCGCCTAAGACCATTGAAAAACACATATTTCCCATGTTCTTAGGAACTAAGACACCATTCCTCTACCCGTCTCCAAGTGGGTCCATCTACATGCAGATACACCCACATATGAGTATTAAAGGGTCACATTAGGAAGGTTGAGAACCACTGCTCTAGACACATATAGCTGTGACCCATGCCTCCACCCCCACAAACCAGTAACATCATTTAGATTTCCACCAGTTTGAGGAAGTCTCATCCCTGGCATCTTCTCCAGTGGTCTGACTTCATGAGAATTTTCAGTAATTCAAGTCTTCCTTTAGTTCATATGCCTATATCCAATATGGGGAAACATAGATGAGAATTACAAATCCCTGAATAATCTCTTTAGCAACCTCACTTAATGTTCTTTCAGCATGGGTTAAGGGGAAAAGGAACAACTTTAGAATCAACCATTTTGATGCTGTTTAACACTGTCTTTGACACTAATCAACTTGTAGAATGAAGACAAGAACTCTTGTACTGTCTACTTCGCAGGATTGTTAGGAGGAATGTGCTTTTGGTAGACCTGAAGGCACTAAACAAAAAAGTGAACTCACTGCTTCAGTGACAGGAATCTCAATATATCCATCACCTTGGTGATCACATGTTATCCTTCCTTTACAGGAGCCTTCCTGGTCCCATACTTGTTTTTCATGGTGATTGCTGGGATGCCACTTTTCTACATGGAATTGGCATTAGGACAATTCAATAGGGAAGGAGCTGCTGGAGTCTGGAAAATCTGTCCAATATTAAAAGGTAAAGTGGCAGTTTTGGGAATGGGATGAAGATCCTATTTCAATTCATAGGAAGGAAAGGGAGAAAGAAGGAAGGCAGGAGGGAAGGAAGAAGGGAAGAAAGAAAAGAAGCAGAGAAAGCAGGAGAGGATAAAGGAAGGGGGAAGGAATGAAGGAACAAAGGAAGGAAGGGTGGAAGGAAAGAGGGAAGAAAGGAAGGAAGAAGGTATCAAAGGAAGGAGGGAAGGAAGAAATGAAGGAAGGATGGGTCAAAGAAGTAACAAAGGAAAGAAGGAAGGAGTGAAGGAAGGGGAAGGAAGCAAGGGGAGTGAAAGATGAAGAACAAGAGGGAGGGTAGAAGAGAAAGTCTGATTAAGCACTTACAGTGCAGGTACAGTAGTAAGTGTTAGAGATAAATATAAGCAAAAAGATAGTCCCTGCTCTCAAAGAGCTTAAAATACAATAGGGGCAGACAAGACCCAAAAAAGGGCCAAGAAGAAGGGCAGGGAAAGAGATCTAAAGCACTGAATTTGGAGGCATGGTTTAAAATTCCAGAAGTCCATCACAGGGCTAAGAGGGGAATGAAGGCTGGCTTGGACTCTTCCACAAAAAGGAGACCTCAGGAGGAATTTACAATGGGAGGAAAGGGAAAGACTTAAAAAGAAACATTCCAAGTTCTGAAGGTCATTTGGGTGATCAGGTGTTGCAGGTCAAAGAAGCCCCTGTGCAGGGAAAGTACCAGGACGAGACAGCAGCAGAGATACGGTTTTGAGTCTGGAAGTCAGGAACAGGGCCAGGAAACCATTTTGCAATCAATAGAAATATCTAGCATTTATCTCTGTAGTAGTTCGAAAGTATGAATTTTTAACCCCACTTGACACATATACACAATTATTTTAGCCCTATTTAAAAAATCCAACATCTAAGACATCAGTCCTTTAGTATTAAAATCTGCATCAGTTTTGTTTATTGGGGCACTGAGTTAGAAATGCTCATTTGTTGTGGGTTTTTTGTTGTTCTTTGAAGCAAAGCACCATTTGGTTCCAAATTGCCTGACTTTGTACCCAGAACCTTTAAATAAACTTTCCTTCCCTTCTTTCCTTCCTTCCTTCCTTCCTTCCTTCCTTCCTTCCTTCCTTCCTTCCTTCCTTCCTTCCTTCCTTCTTTTTTTCCTCCCTTCCTTCCTTCCTCCCTTCCTTTCCTTTTTGGAGAGCAGTTGGGGTTAAGTGACTTGCCCAAGATTACATGGCTAGTTTTTGTTTTAAGTGTCTGAGGCTGGATTTGAACTCAGGTCCTCCTGACTCCAGGGCTGGTGTTCTATTCACTGTGCCGCCTAGCTGCCCCCAAATTCTACTTTTCAAAAGTAAAATAAGGAAATCAGGACCATTAGGGGAGAGAAGCAAAAGGGAAACTCCCAGGAAAAGAGTGGTGTGGAAGGAAACCATAAAGCAAAAAGAATTCATGCTGGCCAGTTCTCTAGAGTATTAGGTGACCACAGGGGAACACTGATAGTTGCCTCAAACCTCCCTTTTTTCTGTGGAGACAATTTTGTAGTCTTCTTCCTTACCAAGAACTGCTTCCAAGGGACGAATGCAAGGATCAGAAGGGTAGTGTGGTGTAGTGGAAAGAACATTGGATTTAGAATCACAGATTCTGGGTTTTCCATTTCCTTTCACGTGGCCTTGGGTAAATTATGTATACTTAATGTCTCTATGTCTGTTTCCTTCTCTATAAAATGAGAGGCTTAAACTAAGTGATTTCTAAGATTCTGTACGGTTCTAAAACTTATAATACTATGTTTTCGTTGGGGATGAATATTCTCTACTTCAGAGATAGATCAGTCTAAGAGCAACCACCAATCCTAACACTACCTTCGCCTGAATTAATGAATAAACATCCAGGGCCTTTTTGAGCTCCCAATTTACTGAATTATTAATAGCTCCCTGACATTATACTATTCTTTGCCTTTGAAGTATTAACTATTTAGAATTATTTATTATTATTTATTAGAACTGTTTATCCATTTTAATAAAGATGAGCATTGTTTAAAGATCAACATGGATATTTACTGAGAAGTTCCAAAAACTACATGTAATCATCAGAAAAGCAGAAAGTCACATAGGAGGAGCCCAATAGATAGTGACTGACAGGCCGATTGCTTCGATTTCAAGCTAATTATCTCTACTTCCTTATATCAATCTAGCATGGTTTTACTTTTTTTTTTTTTGGAGGAAGGCAGGGCAATTACAGTTAAGTGACTTGCCCAAAGTCACACAGCTAGTAAGTGTTTAGTGTCTGATGTGAGATTTGAACTCAGGTCCTCCTGAGTGCTCTATTCAATGTGCCACCAGCCACCCCTCTGGCATGATTTTAAAGCCCATCCTGGTCACTTTTCTCTGTACACTCACCTACTTATCTATGTATTTCTTAAAATACAGTTCCTCGAACTGAATACAGTTCTCCAGATATTATCCAACTAGAGTAGAGTATGGCAGAACTATCACCTCCCTAAACATGGATGCCATGTTTCTCTTCATGTAGTCAAAAACTGCATTTGCTTTTGGGGCAGCCATATTATACTGTTGGTTAATACTGAACTTGCAGTTCATTCATTTTTTCAATTAATTAATTAATTTGCTTTTTGGAGGGGGAAAAGGAGGGCAATTGGGGTTAAGTGACTTGCCCAAGGTCACACGGCTAGTTTTTTTGTTAGGTGTCTGAGGATGGATTTGAACTCAGGCCCTCCTGACTCCAGGGCTGGTGCTGTATTCATTGTGCCACCTAGCCACCCCCAGTTCATTCATTTTTTGAACCCAAATGTGACTTTATTTGCATTTCTCCCATTATATTTCATCCTACTGAATTTGGTCCAATGTTCTAGCAGTAAAAAATCTTTTTGGATCTTGACTATAAGGCAACATGAATGTTATCCCTTCTAGATTTTTGTCACAAGCAGGGTGGGCATGTATTGCCAATATGTACATCTGGCTGGGCCAGTTCACCCCTTCAGTGCTTGAAGACTGTTATCCCTCCTGATAGTACCATGCTACTCTCCTCTGTTTTCTGTTGAGCACCAACTACATCTTAGCTCTGAACGGGGCATCTCTCTTGACTTATGGTTAATGGGCTGCTCTCTGCTACCATCTGCTGGTCTTCAGCTGTCTTACCTCTTTCAAGTTGCACAATAGGGGCAGACAAGACCCCAAAAAGAGCCAAGAAGAAGGGCAGGGAAAGAGATCTAAAGCACTGAATTTGGAGGCATGGTTTATAATTCCAGAAGTCCATCACAGGGCTAAGAGGGGAATGAAGGCTGGCTTGGACTCTACTACCCTCTGCTTTCCTCTGCTGTGGGTCCTAGTAAGCCTCTCCCTGATAAGAAAGGCTAAAGTTCTTTTCATCACATAGTATAAAATTATGAGCCACCACAACACAAAAACCAGCAGAGCTACCAGCACTAGATGAGGTATAGTCTTGACAAATTTTTCTTTAAAAAAAAACCCACATTTTAAAAAATTCAGTAAAAATCTACCCTCTCTCCCTCCTGTGCCAACCTCACCCCTAATTAAGAACAAAAGAAAAACACAATTCCCTATGCCCATATAAAACACATATATACCCAAGCAAATCAAACCCCCACAATGGCCGTGTATAAAGAAAAATCTCTCTGAGACCTTTTGTCTCCCTATCAGGATGCAGGTGGCATATTTCATCATTAGGACTCTGGAATTATGGTTGGTAGTTACACTGATCAACATTCCTAATTCATTTACAGCTGTTTGTCTTTACCATATTGCTGTCTCCCTAGATTTTGTTTTCCTGGTTCTGTTTACTTCATTCTGTGTCAGTTCAAATGAAACAGCTACCTGGTGCAATGCATAGAGCTTTGGTCCAGAGTCAGGAAGATCTGTGTTCAAATACAGCTGTAGACACTTAATGTAGCTGTGTGACCCTGGGCTAGTCACTTAACATCTGTCTGTCTCAGTTTCCTCAGCTGTAAAATGGGGGTCATAATAGCACCTATTTTCACAGGGTTACTATGAGGATCACCTAAGATAATATCTGTACCAGGCACATTGTAAGTGATTAATAAACACTCATTCTCTTCTTTTCTCTTTCCCCTAAATAAGTCTTCCCAGGTCTCTCTAAAGCTATCTCCTTTATTGTTTCTTACAATAATTTTCCATGACATTTACATATCATAAATTGTTCAGCTGTCTCCCAATTCATGGTTTCAGAGAGTTATAAATATTTCTGCATGTCTTTACATTTTGTTTTGCCTAAAACTAATCCCTTACTTGATCTCCTCTCTCACTAATATCCCCTTCTTCCCTTTCCCCCCTATTTTGTTGTTGAATGAGATGTCTTTTTTTTCTAGTTTACATCATTCATTTTCATTACGTTTTTGAATTGCAAATTTTCTCCCAGTCTTGCCCCTGTCCCAACCCTAAAACAGCAATCCCACTGTAAAGCCCCTCCCCTGCTCTGCTCTCTTACTTTCTGGTAGGGCAGGGAGGGTCTCCCTACCCCAGCCCCTATATATCTTTATTCCTAGTTGCAAGTATTGCAGAACTTTAAATTCTAGATTCTTTCGATTCCTCCCTTGTCACTGGACACTGGAAGGACACTCAATTCCATACAGGCTGTGGATGTGTGATTATACAGGACATCTTCATAGTGGACATATTGTGATAGTGATCATCTGGAATGAGATGTCTTTTTGTACCCAACTGTGTTTGTGTGTCATTCCCTCCTCTAGCCAGTTCAGAAGATGGTAAGGTTCAAGCATCAACCACTCTCCTTCCTCCTTGTTTATAAGAGATGTCTATTTGCACAACTTCATGATGTGAGTTAAGAGACTCCCTCTATGATCCCTACGAAGCTAAGGCTCAGTGTGGACACAGATATCATCTCTTCATATTAGAATAGAAGCCGCTTATCCTTATTTAGTCCTCTATCATTATTCACTTGCTTTTACTTTCTAATGTTTCTCTTACTTCCTGTCTTTGAACTTCAAAGTTTCTATATAACTTCGGTCTTTTCATCAGCAAGGCTTGGAAGCCCGTTATTTAATTAAAAGTTGGGTTTTTTTTCCCCTTTAGCATTATATTCAGTTTTGCTTGACTGTAAGGCTACATCCTTTACCTTCTGGAACGTTGCATTACAAGCTCTCAATAGATCCTCAACAGTAGTGGCTGCTAAATCCTTTATGAACCTGACTTTTGCTCCTTGATACTTGAATTTTTGCTTTCTGATGGCTTTGCAATGTTTTGTTTTGTTTGTCCTGAAAGCTTTGGATTTGGGCTCAAGTGTTTCTAGAAGTTTTAATTTGGAAGTTTTTTTTCAACAGGTGACTGGTGGATTCTTTTTTTATTTCTACTTTGCCCTCCGATTTTAAGAAATCTGGAAAGTTTTTTTTAGTTTCTTGAAAACAGCGTTTGGTCTTAAGTCTTGTTTTGATCATAGCATTTAGGTAGTCCAGTGATTCTTCATTTTTTTTCTCATCAATCTGTTTTTCAGGTCAGTTTTTTTAGATAACTTGCAATTTATTCTATTTTTTCAGTCTTTTGACATTGTTTTAGTATTTCCCAGTGTTTCATGAAGTCATTAACTTCTACTTGGTTTTAATTTTCAGGGAGTTTGTTGGTTGGGCGAGGTTTTGAACTTCTCGTACCAAACTGTTAATTCTCTTTTTAATTCTTTCTTCCATAGCTTGAATACTTTTTAAAATTGGTTTTTCTCTAACACTCTTATTTCCTTGAGAAAAAAAAACATTTCAAACTCTTTTTAAAACCTCTATCTTTATGGGACGGCTAGATGGCACAGTGAATAGAGTACCAGCCGTGGAGTCAGGAGGACCTGAGTTCAAATGTGGATTCAGACACTTAACACAAATAGTAGCCTTGTGACCTTGGGCCAGTCACTTAACCCCAATTGTCCTACCTTCTTCCAAAAAAATAAAGCAAAAAAAAAAACCCTCTATCTTTATTTCTTCCAGAAATTTTACTTACATTTATGTCCAAGTTGCACTTTTGTACTTGTTGATGTTTTGGAGTCATTCTCTTCTTCTGGGTTTGTGTCTTGAGCATGTTGTCATCATAATAGTTTTTGGGTTTCTTTGGTCAAATTATTTTTTGTTTGTTTGCTCATTCTTCCAGCCTACTGTATGACTTTGGACTTGATGCTAAGACTAGACTCTGTATGCTTCTAGAGGAAAAGTATTGGCTGGTCTTTTTGCTTCTTTCTTGGACTTTCTTGGATTGTTGTATTATTCCAGAATTTCAGGGATAGCTCAGTCTGGAAACTTGCAAGCTTTTGTTGTTCCCAAAGTGGTCTGATCCAGGATGAATCATGGTTAGTGCTCCCCATCCTTGTCTGAGCTCTGCCGTTTCCTGGTCTGGCTTTAGGTGTGAGCAGCTACAGACTGACCTTGCAGCTCTTTTAGTTCAGTGACAGAAATGCAGGCTCCCCTTTGGTTTGGAATTCCTTCCATCTACAGACTTCAGAGACCCACTGCTACTGCTTTCTGCTAAACCTAGTCTTCCCTTGGCACACAGTGGAGGACCTGTTCTCAGACTGGAGGGGAAAGGGAGATCAGGTCCCTTCCTCAGCCTGACCTGTATCTATAACCCAGAACTGGGTAGTGAGTGACATAACTGCTGATTTGCACCAGTACCTGTCAAGGAACTCCAGTATAGATCTTGGGGTGTCCACTGTGGTTCTGGGAACTTTGGTATTGACACAAAGCCTCTCCTTGTGTGCTGGAGTCCTTAGCCCATAACGTGCTTTGTACCAGACCCCATCCCCATTGTCTACACAACTGTCTGTCTTCCTGTGCCAAACTGGGCTAGAAAAATTACTCCCTGTGACTTTGTCTTGAATTTCTCCATCAGGGCTTAGTGAGATATGTTTTCTAGATCTTTTGGGGAAGCAAGTCACTCCAAGTTTTGGTGCTCTAGGCAACTCTCTAAGACAGTGATTCTCAACCTTCCTAATGCCGTGACCCTTTAATACTCTTATGTGGGTGTATCTACATGTGGGCAGACCCCCCTGGAGATGGATAGAGGAACAGTGTCTGGGTTCCTAAGACCATCAGAAATATGTTTTCTGATGGTCTTAGGCGACCCCTGTGACCCCTGTGAAAGGGTTGTTTGACCCCCAAAGGAGTCGCGACCCATAAGTTGAGAATCACTGCTCTAAAATGCCAAAAAGTTGTAGAGAAAGTGCCACCTTGTAGCGGCAGGGAAGGTTTCTTCATCTGAAAGTTTCTTATGCCTGTGAAATTACACGTCCATTCCCTCCTCCCATATTAGCAAGAAGGGAAGAGACCACAAAGTAAGAGCCAAGCTGTGAACCAGGGTTTCATAGGAGCTCCTTGAAAAAGGTCCAAGAGAAAAGAACTGGCAGAAAACCACCAAAGGGAGATACAGAAAAGGGAGATGAAAAGAGAGTTGTCCCTAAACTGAAGGCTGTCCTTAGGACAGAATAAAACCCACAGGAAGCCCAGGGGACCAAGCCTAGAACAGAAGAATCTGTGTCAAAGGGCTTGCTAGATCTCTCAACCATCTTTACTTTCCCATATACAGGATATTATATTCCATACTGTCTTGCTCTTTTTATTATTGTAATCTGTATCTTTACAAGCCTAGGATCATAAATTTAGGGCTTGAAAGGACTTTAGAGTTCGCCTATCTTGGATTCTGAGCCTTTTTTGGTCTCAAGGGCTCCTTTGGGTTTGGTGAAGCCAATGACCCCTTTTCAGGATAATATTTTTAAAAATTTGAAATAAAAAGCATAAACTCAAAAAAAAGAAACCAGCTATATTCAAATCATTATTAAAATATTTGTAAAAACAAGTGCATAGACTTCAAGGGATGAATCTCTGATTCCTAGCTTAGCCTCCTCATTACAGAGAAGACCATTCTGGAGACCAGAGAGTTACTACTCTTATGAAAGTTACTACTACTTACTTAAGTTACTACTTAAGATTACCTGGACAGCAACTGATGAAACTGGGACTGAAACTCAGATCTCATTCACCCTCCAGTTTTGGTCCTTCTGTGGGGCCATAGTAGATACATACATACATACAAACAAAGTCATGGCCATTGAAGGTAATACTTCATGGAATATCCAGCAGAAGAGAACCCACTGGTCTCTTAAGGATGTCTGTTTTATTTCGTCAAATAATTTTGAGAAAAATAGTCACTCTTGAAAGTCACACATATTCTTTGTGTCTTAGCATCTTACTTTGAAACTTGAAATAAGAGTACAATAGTAGATTAGGGAAAGAATGAATGGGAAGGTGTTCATTATGAAGATTTTCCTTCTAGACATGAACTCCAGACACTTAGCACCCAGCTTGATTTCATAGTTAGGCTTGTTTTTCCCATCAGCTTTTATAACTGGGTCATTGTCTAATGGTTTTAAATGAAAATTTGTCAAGAAAGCATTTTGAAAATGGTAAGAGAACCTGAGGCAAATCTGAATCTTGAGTCTTGTAAAGTATTAGCTACAACAATAAGCAGGAATGTTTATTGAGAAAACATTCATTAACATTATTTGTAATTATAGACTGTTAGAAATGGTTGGGTTCTTAGAGATTGGCTAATCTAACCCATATATTTTTCAGTAAGTCCAAAGAGACAACTTAAAAAATTTAAAGTCAATTTGGTTGAAATACTTAGTAGACAATTTCTCTTTTGAAATAGAATTAAACCATTAGCATTTTTATTTATCCCTTGTGAGTTTGCATTTTTATAGCACTTTGAAGTTTACAAAAGTTTATTATCTGTATTGAATAATGAGGAAGATGAAGTTCAGAAAGAGTAATTGTCCTTGCCAGCATTTAATTGGAAAGGGATCATAGCTGTTCCCACTCTTTGATCCCTATGATTTAATGGATTGTAAATCCATAAAACAGTCATCCAGGGATGGAAATACAAATATTTATTTAGGCTCTTTTTCTATTGAAAAGTATATACCAAAATTTAAAAAGCCACAGTCATGAAACTATGGGCACCATTTTTTCCCCAGACCTATTCTTTCATTAGTGTTGAGAGCTTCTGGTGAGGAACTTTCTTTACCACTGCATACCATCACCTTCTCTGTAATTTAAATTTAAATTTAAGTTTAAATGTAATTTTAAAGAGTTTCCTGTAATTCAGAGTGGTTATGACATGCCCAGGTAACACCGATTATGTAGAGACAAGGTCAGAAGCCATGTCCTTCCAACTCCAAGACCATCTCTCTACCCACTACTCCATGCTTCCTGTCAATGCAAAATCTATATTAAATTTGGTATTGTCCCAAAGGCTGCTATTATATTGATTCATTTCTAAAATCTTTCCAAAACAAAAATATGACTTAAATTCTCCACAATGTAGCATATCTGGGGACTACTGCAAAGTAGAAATTGCAAAATTGGGAAACCTAAAAATTCCTACCCTTTGTCTTCTAACATACTAGAAATTCTAATCTAGACAAAAATTGGCCTCCTCCCTGTTCCCTAACTCCAGCCATAATTAGTAATTTGACACCTAGAGCAATTAGGGAGAGACAAAGACCCCAGGATACAATGAGCATGGACATGTGACCATGAGGCTGCAAGCTGTGGAGGTTAATACTAGGAGAATAAAAAGGAGATAAGCTGGAATTTGGCCAAAAAAGACAGCTCTCAGACAACTTCCTATTTTAATTAATTATTCTTGCTAACTAGGTGCTAAACCCAATTGTTTCTATACTGTAAAGAGAATGCAAGTGCTATTAGTACTCTAAATTTCAGCGCCCTGAAACAAACCGCTGATTGTTCCACCCTTGTTATAGCCCTGCCTCCTCCTTTAATTAGTACCTATACTCAAATGGCTCATGAGATATTTTTTTTAAGCTGAAAGAGTTTCTGAGAAAGTTATCAAAATTATGCTATTCAGCCATAGAAAATGCAATGACTGAATCTGTAGCAATTCTAGCCATTTCTAAGGAATTCTATAGGTTATTTCACAAGCAGATATCAATCAGTATGCTTAGACTTTGGCTTAAAAAAAAAGCCAATGTCTACATCTCTAAAGAGAATTTAATTCAGGCAGATGCACCTCGGTTTCCTATTATAAAATGTAGAGATTGAATTGGATGTTTTCTAAGGTTCTTTCCAATTCTATTCTATGACACTAAATATGTTGGGGGTAATTCTAATTAGTATGAAATATTAATTCTGGAAACAATATGTTACTATAAAACTTTTGAGAAAATTTTAGTTTCTATGTACAAAATCTTTAGTTTCTGACTGCTTCAAAAATCAGAACTAAGTGTGGGATTCTAGAGTTTAGAAATTCTTGGAACTTGGAGGTTGCTCAAAAAAATTAAAGGCAGACTAAATGGACATGGAGAGTTTAAAATGAGTTTGCTTTGAACAATATATTTAAATAAATATAGTACTGTATTGGGGCAGCTAGGTTGTGCAGTAGATAGACTGTCAGGCCTGGAGTCAGGGAGACTGATCTTCCTGAGTTCAAATCTGACCTCAGGCAGTTATTAGCTGTGTGACCCTGGGCAAGTCCCTTAACCTGTTTGGCTCAGTTTCATTATCTGTAAAATGATCTGGAGAAGGAAATAAAACCATTCCACTTTGCCAAGAAAATTCCAGATGGAGTCACGAAGAGTCAGACATGACTAAAAACAACTGTACAATAACGATGTAGTGGTCCTTTTATCAAAGGAGATTACTTCTAAAATATTACATTAAAAATGTTCATGGGGGCAGCTGGGTGGTGCAGTGAGTAGAGCAGCGGCCCTGGAGTCAGGAGGACCTGAGTTCAATCTGGCCTCAGACACTTGACACACTTACTAGTCGTGTGACTTTGGGCAAGTCACTTAACCCCAATTGCCCCCTCCAAAAAGCAAAAAAAAAAAAATGTTCATGGTCATTTAGATCTCTTGTGATACAGATTTATCAATAAAAAACACAATGGCAGTTTTTCATTTATTTCTGTGAGAAAAGAGAATTTTGGGGCTAATGAAGATCTTTTTGGTGAGCTAAGTAAGTTGCTAGTAGACTCAAAGGACTAATCATTTCTTCCATCCCTTTTTCCCCATCTTAGGTGTGGGCTTTACTGTTATCCTTATATCCCTTTACGTTGGATTCTTCTATAACGTCATCATTGCCTGGGCTCTCCATTACTTTTTCTCATCCTTCACTATGGATCTTCCCTGGATACACTGCAATAACACCTGGAACAGCCTCAACTGCTCAGATACTCGTTTTTCCAACTCCAGTGATGGCTTTGACATCAATGACACCTATAAAACCACTCCTGCTGCGGAATATTTTGAGTAAGTAGTAACGCGACCAGTTTTGGGAGCAAAATACTTCATTTTCCTCTTACAGAAACAAAAGGTGTGACAAAATGGAATAGTCCCTAAAGTAATTCTCCCTCTCAGTTCCATCTTGCTTCCTTAACTGCTGTTTGCTGATCTTTAAATTTCCTTTGCTACCCCTTATGAGGTTGAGTGCAGGGTCTGGAGTCAGGAAGATTCATTTTCCTGAGTTCAAATCCAGCCTCACATTTACTAACTATGTGACCCTGGGCAAGTCACATAACCCCGTTTGCCATAGTTTTTGTAAAATGAGCTGGAGAAGGAAGTGGCAAACCATATCAGTGTCTTTGCCAAGAAAGCCCCAAATGTGGTCATGAAGAGTCAGACATGACCGAAAATGACTGAACAAAAAAGGAATATTTCACAGCCTTTCCCCATGTTCTCCAAATTGGTATTATCTTTTCTCTTACCGTGTTCATGATAGTCATTGATTAGCTTATCCTTTTATTTTCTTCCTATTCCTCCGCATTTTCTTGTGTCCTTTTTTCTTTTCAAGAAAATAGCCTTCACTCTTTTGGCTCATCAAAAATGTCACCTTGTCCAGTTCTGGGGGTGTGAGGTGAAATATCAGATTGTTCTGATCCGCATTTTAAAAATTCCTGGTGATTTGTAACATCCTTTCACATAGATACTAGTAGTTTGTCATTCTTTTGTGAGCTGTTTATTCATTTCTCTTGGGGAATAGTTTTTGGTTATACTTTTCTGTTCCTCATCTTTACATCTTGGACAGCAAATTTTATCAGAGATATTTGATGTGAATATTTTTCCCAATCGACCTATTTTCTTCTTATATAAATTAAATTGATTTTGTTCATGCAAAATCACAATGATCTATTATAACTTTTGTAATTGCTTCTATCCCTTATTTGATAAGGATTCAACATACACACACACACACACACACACACACACCTGTGTCTAAGAAAGGAATATAATCTGTGGCTCTTCTAAGTTCTGATAGTATGACATTTAAGTCCATCATTCTGATTTTATTGTGAAATGACTGTTTTCTAGTTTTCACAGCAGTCCTTAGAAAATTAATAGTTGCTTTCCTAAGTAGTTTATATTGGGGATTTATCAAATACTGGATTATTGAATTCTGTTATTTCTGAGTCTTCTTTTTCTATCCCATTCCATTGAGCTACTTTTCTTTTGTTGTAAGCAATACTGAGTGGTTTTGCTGATTACTGCTTTGTAATATCGTTTGAGATCTGAAAATGCTGTACTACATTCATTACTACCTTTAACAAATACTTACCTTGATAATCTAGATTTTTTTTTTGCTTCCAAATGCATTTTGTTATTATTTTATCCAGCTCTCTAAGGTATCCTTTTGATAGTTTGGTGAATATACTCTTAGATCTATAAATTAACTTTGTTGGTAATGGCAATTGCCCAGCCATGAGCACTGAATATTTTTCCACCGACTCCATCTATTTAAGTTGTTCTTTATTTCTTTCATGAACATTTTGTAATTGTATCTATACAATACTGAATTGCTTTGGTAGATTGATTCTCCTTTTTTTAAAAAAAATTTGTTATTTTGAATGGGATTTCCACAGGAGAATTGTAAGGTTCAAACAAGGTAATGGATATGACACCTTGCAAACCTTAAAGCATTATAAAAGGTAATTATTATACCTATCATTAACCTATAGTCACTAGGTGTCTTGTCTGGTTATGACTTCATTCCCTGTGTCTTCTAGCACTCCTGCTGAGCTTGATTAATGTTTATAGAGCAATTGGGTCATGCTGGTAAATATTTAATAACTGAACTCTCAAAAAAAATGTGTGCACACACTTTTTAATTTAATCTATATCATTAACACTTTCTTAAGTCTAGACAATCAATAAAATAATAAACCTTGCCCCGGTTTGTAGTGACCGTCAATTTCTGAGGTACAAATGTTCACACTGAAAATTTAACAATTAGTCTTAGAATCAGCCAACTTCAGTGCACCCCTGGATTTTCATGTCTATTAATACCTCCTTGATTGGGTTTGTTTGTTTTTTTGCTATACAGAAATACTATTGCTTTTTGTGGGTTTATTTTGTGGACAACAGATGCTATTTTGACTACAGTCTAATAACTTGTTGGCTATTATTTTTGAGAGGGAGCTAGATGCATTTGTGGATAGAACACTGAATTTCCAAGTAGGAAGAAGAGTTCAAATCCAGCTTTAAACATTTACTAGCTGTATGACCCTAGGTAAGTCATTTAACTTCTTTGAGTTCTGTTTCTACATCTGTGAAAATGAAAAGGTTCCATCTCTAAATCTATGACGTCATTTTCTCAATTAGCTTCTTTGCTAATTACCTAAGATTTTATAAGTAAATCATCATATCAAATAGGGATTATGTTGTCTTCTCTTTGTCTATCTTTATGCCTTTAATTTCTTACTCTTTTCTTATTGCTTTTGCTAGTCTAATTAGAAATGCCTCAAATAACTGCACAGTGAAGAGACATTTTTGCTTTACTCTTATATTTACTGGAGAAGCATCCATTGTGGTTTATCACTGAACTTATTTAATTTACCCACTGTTGTCATGGAGTTTGAAGCATAAAGTTTTGGACTTTTTTTTTCTTGGATTCTTTTGATTAACACTTTGTTTTCTTTTGTTGTAAGCAATACTGAGTGGTTTTGCTGATTACTGCTTTGTAATATCGTTTGAGATCTGAAAATGCTGTACTACATTCATTACTACAAAAGTTTTTTGGATTCTTTTGGATTAACACTTTGTTTTTGTATTCAAAAGTTCTGTGCAGTTTTCTTGTATCATTGCCTTCATTAGAATGTCCAGGGATTTTGATTTGTCATGTTCTTCTGAGAGAACTTTGAGTCAGTTGAATAGTCTCTTCACGTTCTGTCTTTGAGATCAATGGCTTTGCCTTGTGGAGAGATCACGTGTTACTTTAAGGATGCTGACCTTTGCTTCCCTTTTGCCACATTTTCCTTTATCTTAGTGTTTTGTATTGCAAATCTGTTTATCTCTCTTTTTCTTCTTTTTTGAAACTTTCTACCATTGATTTGATTTTTCTAGTTTTCTAATTGAAAGCTTCTTTTTTTTATTTCTCTCTCTCTCTCCATACACACACACAAGCACACACACACACACATACATACATATGTACGGGTGTGTATATATATTATATATAAAACTTTTATCTCATATTCATTAGTAATCTCTTAGGATTCAATACAAAAATAGATTTTCTTTTCCTTTTGAATTATTTTGGAATTTTTTATGTTGTTTCATGTTCTCTTAGGAGTCCATAGGATTCATCAGGTGTTGATTCACTTTCCTTTGTTTTGTAATATTTGTTGAGAACTCTGTAGTCTCTTTGAGTGTTTAATACTCTCCTTGTTTTGGTATCTATTCTGCTATTTATCTGCTTGTGCTCAGAATTTTTACTGAGTTTTCTTCCTCATAATCCTCATTATTTTAGCCTTTTCCCCTTATTTTCCTGATTTCTCTTTCTTTGCTGGTGCATCCTGAGGCTAGACTACAGAACAGCATCATTCTCTTCCCACATTGGGGGATTTAGGTTTTACTAGCATTAGTCCTTACCCTTAGTAACCTCTGGAGACAAAGGACTATTCCTAGTCAGTGTTGTTGTTCTTTTTCTTTCAGGACCCCCACATGTGGCTTCAGTTCCTCTCTTGGTTGTCATCCTTTTCTCCTCTGACTGGTCTGAATTAGCCTCTACCACTATGTTGGGAATTGGGGAAGGACACAAAGGGTACTCCAGGCAGAATCTCTACATGCCTGTGTTTCTATAACATAATGACTTCTCCAAGCAAGCAATCGCATACTTTTATTTTCTTTTCCTCATTTGACTTGGCAAAACCAGTATCTGCAACTTGTTACCAGGTGGGGGGTGGACAGGAGTTAAAAAATGTGCTGGCAAATCTTTTGCAACAGGAGACTATCCAAAAGTAGGCTGTACTAGTCTATTTGTGATCATTTGTCCCTGCCTGGAGTAGAGAGGGTGATGTGACACTGGTGCTGAATGAGCATTTTGTAAAGGTTAGCATTCTCTATGTTCATTCATAAGGATTTTATCTTGTCCTGGTTCTCTTTATTTATTGGCCTCTGGATTCAGCTGTAATTGTTCTACATTTGGCATGTAAATTCCCTTTATGAGGATGTTTGAGAGTCAGTGGGAAAACTATTCTCATCTTGTTGGTCATGTACACAACACGTTTTTTTTAATTGTGTCCATTTCCTAGATGTCTAAAATATACATTTACTTAGTTTTATTTTTTTTATTATCATTTAGCCCTAGGAGTTTGGGAATTATCCTTCTTTACAAATTTGCAAATGTTTGAATTTGCTCAAAATCTGCATCCATAATATTTTGAGGCATTCAGGAGATTTTTATAACAGAGAACTTAGGTGACCTGTTGAACATTTCATGATATTTGCATTATTCCAATAGAAATCTTCAATTTCTTTGATGCTATGAAAAAGTTGGCATTTCCATTTAATATTATACTAATCTGAATGCTATGTTATGGAATTCAAGATTACTGCTGGTCTTGATCCACTCTTCCAAATGAAAAAGTATGGTTCTGACCAGGCAGCAGTTAGATAGTTACAAAATATCAAAACTACCACCAAGCTCAAAAACATTTTTTCTCTCTGCTTGATTCCTGTTATATTACTGTACATATTGTTTAAATCAACTTCCATTGGGTCTAATTTGGCTGCATTTTATTAATCGTCGTATGTAGAAATGTTTCTATTTTTCAAATTGATTGACAGGACCTTCCATGCAACAAAGAAAAACTTGATTCAGGCCGTTTATAAAATGAGGTGAGTTTTAAAAATTTTTAGAGTTGAAAATCAGAGAGTTTAAAAAATTAACAAATAGCTTCACTGTTAAAATCAACATAATTTTTTGGTTGATATTATTGGTTTTTTTCTAATTTTGACATCATTTCAGTAAAGTTTTAAATTAATTTTATTTTAAAATTGATTCCTTTTGAGTTTTAAAAAATTTAATGAAAATATTTTAAAATTTATTTTATGGATTGTTAGTTTTTTACTCCCTAAGTCATTTTGTTCTTCCCTTGAGTACATCCTACTGCCAGGTGAAAATGGGCCACTTTTTTCATGAGAATTACATGCACAGAGAGAGAGTTCTATTTCATAAATATTACTCCTCTCAAGCAGATTTCATGCTTTTAATGAATCCAGGAGAACAGATGTGACTAGAGAAGGTGGAAAACAAAGGGGAACCCTGCCTCCTCTTTGCTGTAAGGGCTATCTGTCCCTCAAGGAGTGTGCTGAGAAAAAAGAGAGAACATCCTTCCAAGCTGATTCTTTCCCTTCCTGATGTTGGTTTAGTAAAACCTAATTTGTGGCAGTTAGCTCAAAGGGAGTCACTAAGGAGATGATCAGGAAAAAACCAAAAATACCATATTTGGTTATCCAGATGCCAAAGGAAAGGGAATGGTTTTTTTTTTTTTAATAATCAGAATGTAGTGTAAGCATGAAGAAAAATTGTGGGATGTTGAAATTATTGAAGGGACTTACAAAATACTCTGTACAATTTCAGATTTCTTAAAAATAAAGTTTCACCAAGTTTTAGTTGTTTAAAGTTCAACTGTTGCATACCACTTCTAATGACAGAGCTCTGAGGCCTGTCAACAAAAGAATCAAATTAGGTGTCCTAATAGCGACCTATAATGACAGTGACTGTTCTGTCGTACACATAGCATGTGTAAAGTTACATACAGCTCCTAATTTTTTCCCTTTGTATTTCTCTTCTAAAATTTTCTTTGCTCTTTTTCATTTTTTCTTTCTTAGTATTCTTGCCAATATTTTTCTTCTTGTTTTGGGGGAGTGGTTCAAATAAGAATTGGACAGTCATATTACAATGCCAGAACACTGACCTTGAAATCATTTATTACTATGGGTACTGGGAGTCTGACACATCTTATAGGGTTTTCCACTCTCACTAAGTCAGAACTAGCAACCCAGACAGGCTCTGACAAAGGCACCGTTCTGTTTTGAAAAACCTTAAGTATTTATTTGTTTCGTTGTTCTACGGTAATTGACAGTATAAGTAAGGAAGGCAGGGTTGAGGAATAAAGATAAAGTCTCCCTATGTAAGTGAGGTAGGTAGTAGTATCCCCCTATGTAATGGGACCAAAGATGACACGTCACAATTTTGGGGTTGAGGTTGATTGCTAAGTAGAACTTTGGTAAAGAAAATTATTTTTTTATTTATCAAGTCAACTTCACATAAAATAGAACGAAGTCATCTGACAATGCTTTCATTCCAGATTTCACAATAGGGAGCCGGGGGACAAAACTAAGCTACATACCTATATAAGGGCAGGGTGAACTCTCAGCTGCTGACCAATTATAGAAAATTATGGCAAAACTTATTCAAGCTAAAACAGCAACAAATGTGGCCTGTCTAGGGCAGCACACAGGGGAATCACTACTTTATTCCTAGAACTTAGGCCTTTTAAAAATAAAATCCAAGATGACATTAGATCCTTTTTTTAAAAAAAGAACTTTTTTTGAGGGGGGCACATAAGGCAATCGGGGTTAAGTGACTTGCCCAAAGTCACTCAGCTAGTAGGGTGTGTCAAGTGTCTGAGGTCATATTTGAACTCAGGTCCTCCTGACTCCAGGGCCGGTGCTCTATTCACTGTGCCACCTAGTTGCCCCCACTTTCTTTTTTTCTTCCTTCCTTCTTTCCCTTTTGCTTGATTTCTTCTTTCTTTTCTTTTTTACTGCCTTATCCCACTGCTGGCTAATACTGGGTTTGCAGTCCAATAAAACTTTCAGAACTTTTTCAGGCAAATTGATTTTGATGCTGCCTCCCCTACTCCTGTGTTTAGGAGTTGGGGTTTTGGGGGAGGCAGGGGTTTACCCATGTAAGGCTTTACATTTATGTATCTATATGGAATTTCCTTTTCATTAGATGGAGTTCAATGCTTCAGGTTGTCAAGATCTTTTCAGACTGTATGCCTCATACAGTATGTTAGCTATTCCTCTCAGATTTGTGTGATTGATCAATTTTACCAAAATATATCCAAGTCATTGATCAAAATGTTAAGTACAGCAGAGCCAAGCACATATTCCTGTAGTCCCTGACTGAAGATTGCTTTCCACATTGACATTGATTGAAATCATTCACAACTACTCTTGGAACTCTGACCAACATAATGATCAACCATGATTCCAGAGGACCAATGATCTAGAGCAGTGATGAACTAATGTGCAGATACATTTTGGGACATGACCAATACGGGAATTTTTACGCTTGACTATTCTTATCCATTGAAAAGTTTTTGTTTTTTCTTTTTTTTTTCCAATGAAGATGGGGGAGGGGCGATGAAAAGTGAGAAGGAGAAAAATAAATGCTCGATAATTTAAAAAATAATTTTTAAAAAACAACTACTCTTGGGGAGGCTAGGTGGCACATGAAGAGAGCACTGGCCTTAAAGTCAGGAGGACCTGAGTTCAAATGTGGTGGCCTCAGACACTTAACACTTACTATCCGCGTGATCTTGGGAAAGTCACCCCCAATTGCCCTCCAAAAAGCAAAACAAAAAACCAAAAAACCCAACTACTCTTTGAGTGTTGCCCTTCAACCAATTCTGGGTCCTTCTAAATGTATTATCTAGGCTACATCTTTCCATCTTCTTTACAAGAAGAGCATGAAATATTTTATGAAATTATTTGCCAGAATCTAGATGAACTATGTCCATAGCATTGCCTTCATCTACCAATTCAACAACCCTTAAAAAAGAAAAAAGAAATGAGGTTGGTCTGGAATGGACTGTTCTTGATGAGCCTGTGGTCCTTTTTTGTAAGCACAACTATTCTTTCTAAATGTTCACTAACCATCCCTTTAATGACCCATGCTAGAGTTTTCCTTGGAAACCAGGCCAAAATCAGAATTCTATAATTTTCAGGTTAGTCTCTTCACTTCTTGAAAATCAGGTGACTTTCCTAGTTTTTAGCACCTCTTCTGTTTTCCACAGAATTTCAGATATTACTGTCAATGGTTTAGCAATCACATTTGCCTGTTTGTTTTTTTAAGACATAACCTGTCTGACTTAGGTGACTTGAATTTGTCAGGGGATCAAGGTGGTCTCTTGCTGTCTCCTTACTTATCATGGCCATCAGCTTCTTGTTAGATGTTTGTATTCTGTCATTTCCAGTGCAGAGTTCATTCTCCTTGATAGAGAAAGCAGAAGCAAAATAATTTAGCAACTTTGAATTCTCTCTATTGGAAGTGATCCCATCTATCCCAAATCAAAGGTCATATCACGTCTTTGATCCTCCTCTCATTAAAAAAAAACCACAAAACTTTTGGGAGGGGAAGTTAACCCTTCATATCATTCTGAGCTTTAACACCCTTGCTGCTATTTTCACAAGACTGCAATACTCTTATATTTTTCCTTTTATAACCTGACTTTGTTTCCATCTTTTGTACATTACTTTTTAAAATTTAGGTTGATTGAAAAATTCTCTGAGCATACACATTAGTTTCTTCAGACAACTTTCATTTTTCATTCTTGTCGGAATTATTTACCTCTATGTCTTTAGATTTTCCCTTCCATCCTAGGACTATTCCCCTTGCAGCCATTTAATTGGTGGAAGATACTGCTGATGCATGAAGTATTGTATGTACATATTGATTTCTCCAATACCATTTGTACTTGCTTTTTATGCCATGTGGACATGTCAGTGTATGGTATATGATACACAATAAACACAAGCCCTCCAGAGGTAGAAGATAATCCATCTTCCTATTTCTTACTTATTGGCCATGGTCCATTAGTTCTTAACTCCAGAGTGTGGGTAGGTGACAAGGGAGCAAACAAAACTCAAATCTCTCCATTCTAGCCCTTGTTTGCTGGTCTAGAGGACCAGCTGAGACTACTGACTAAAATTTGGTCTCTAGTCCTATACAAATACAAGAAAGACGATCCCTGCCCTCAAGGAGGTTACATTCTAATGGGAATACAATACATAAAAGAAAGCTCAAAAGTAAGTTGGGAAGAGAAGGTGCCCTCATAGGAGCATGGTAGAGAGGAGAGACTGGAGTGAAGGCTGGGGAGGAATGGAGATGTGGCTGGCCTGGACAATTTCCTTTAAATAGAGGTTCTGGAAGGAGCCTCCCCCCCCCCAACGTAGCAAGGGGCCCCAGGGCAGAGTACTTGTATATTATAAGAAGCCTGAGAATGAAGAGGAGGCCTCAAGGGCAAAGTGAACTTCCTGGGAGAGAGAAGGCTGCTGTAGAGAGATGGATGAAGTTCAGAGGGATAGCCGGAGAAACGAAAGAGAGAGCTGTGATATTGGGGAGGAGGAGATTGGAAAAGAAAGGCAAGAGATCTTCCCTCTGAGCTTCCCTGAGGCACTGGGTCAAAGTTGGTGAGGGGAGCGAGGAGAGGGAAGAATAACTGAGGTTTCCAGCCTGGGTAAGCAGGTGGTAGAAATAACAACTCATATTTCTACAGAGCCTGGGAAACACTAGGAGAATGGTGATGGAATTAATAACTCATATTTTCATGTCACCTTAAGATTGCAAAAGGCTTCGAAAGACATTGGGAAGTTGGAAGAAGGGGGAGACTTTCTGAGGGAAGGAGGGGAGAACTGATGACAGTTTATAGTGTATTAAGTTTGAGACTACCAAAGGAGAGAGTGTAGAGACGGAAGAGAGCAGATTTAAAGATAGTGTTGAGGGACACCCACACTGGGGCTCAGAAGAGAAAAATAAATCAGCAAAGGAAACTGAGGAGCTGTTAGATGGGAAGGAGAGAATCAGAAGAGAGCAGCATGTCATAAACCAAGGAGGACTCATTATCAAGAAGGTGGGGTCAATAGTATCATATAGTGCATAAAAGTCAGGGGAAGGTAGGGGCTAAGACTGAGAAACATCCAATCAATTCGCTGCGTGAACCAAGAGAATTCATCTCTCAAAGATCTCGCCCAGGGCTGCATCTTTTCTAACATGAGATGGGGGCCAGAGGAGGGTGGGGAGATGGAGCATCACTGAACATTAATGAAGTATTGTCTTTAACCTTCGGTTGCTTCCTCTTTTTCAGATGATTGCTTTGCAGATTTTCATTAGAGCAGGGCACTAACATGGTTATTTTGCCTGTAATGGGCTGTGGGAGAAGGAGGATAGTAAATAATATGTACATTTCTTTCCCTAGAGGGTTGATTTTATTCTCACATTGCCACTTTGTTCAAACAATACCTGAGCATGGAGAGAAAAGGAAGGGAAGGAAAAAGAATAAGCATTTATATGAGGGAATAGAGGTCAGGCATCTCATTGGCCTTCTGTAAATTGACCCTGGATAGTATAGTAATAGTATTCTATATTCTATAGCAATAGTATTCTGGTTAGTCTCCTGGCCTAAGGTCTGTCCTCACTCAAGTATGTCCTCCACTCAGCTGCCAAAGTGATTTTATTAAAGCGCGAGTCTGATCATGTCACACACCACCACTCAATAACCTTCAATGGCTCCCTATTACTTCCAGAATCATATATAAAATCCTCTGTTTGGTATTAGAAGCGCTTCCCAACCTGGCTGCTTCTAAGGTTTCCCAATCTTTTTACATCCTTTACTCCTCACAATGTACTCTGTTATCTCTGACACTAAGCTCCATCTCCTGACTACCTGTTTTTGCATTGGTTGGAATTCTGTCCCTTCTCACCTTTGCCTCCTGGCTTCCCTGACTTCCTTCCAATCACACATACTGCAGAAAGCTTTTCCTAGTCTGTTGTTTTGTTTTCCCTCCCCCAATTGCTAGTACTTTTCTTCTGGGATTACCTTCCATTTACACTGTATAGCTTTTATCTATACATAGTTATTGCAATGTTATCTCTCCCATTAGAACTCTTTTTGAGTGGAACAGTCATGTTTTTAACTTTATTTGTATCCCCAAAATTTAGCTCTCTGCATGTAGCATAGTAAATGTATGCTAAATACTCATTAACTAACATTAATTTAGGGACATTGAAGTAATCTTTACTCTGATCATTTATATAGGGCATTCTCAAACAACAGTGTGTGTGTTAACAGAACAGTGGCTTATTTCTACCATAAAGTCCCCCATGTTCACAAATTCACATGAAAATCTAATCAAAAGACTTGAAAGGTTATGTTTATTAAATTTCTTTCAAGTCAACTAGATTTTGTAAAGATCTATGGACTGATTTGATTTCCTTTATGTCCTAGACCAGGTATGGGGAACTTGCAGCCTTGGGGCCACATGTAACCTGTTAGGTCCTCAAGTGTGGCCCTTTGACTGAATCCAAACTACAGAACAAATCCCCTAAATAAAAAGATCTGTTTTGTAAAACTTGGAGTCAGTCGAAAGGTCATACCCAACGACCTAGAAGGCGGCATGTGATCTCAAGGCCACAGGTTACCCACCCCTGCGAACCTTTTAATTTATATGGTTAGTTACTTGTTGGTTATAGTTGGTTGTATATATAACCAACTATATATAGTTGGTTACAGTTAAAGAGATATAGAGCTGTGATTACCATACTGGAAGCAGTAGAAACAAACAAACAAAGCAGGGATTTCCCAACCTTTGGATGACATCACCTCTCCCTGGAATGTGCCTCATTCACTCAAGGATCATTATAAAACTCAAAAATTAAAAAAAAAGAACTCATTAGCTCTGATTTTTAAAAATTCCTGTAAGTTATTTGTCATTTCTCTGATAACTGGAGAGATATCACTATATTAAGTAAAGGAAGCTACACTGTTAACAAATCCAGAAAAACATGAAAAATCTCTGTTGTGTTCTTGTAAGGCTGTTCTTGTTGGCTGCAATACTTGGTGTACTGCTTAATCAGCTTTAAAAAAACAAAACTTATAGATATACCAGCTGACGATTTTCCTTCTAATCACCTGGCTCCCCCTTACTCCAAGACCTACCCAGAAAAGGAAGTGAGGGAAAATCATGTTTTTCAGTACTCCTTTTGCAAATAGATGAATGGTTATTTGTCATGTGGTTCAACTGTATCACTCACATGTATGTTTATACAGAAGTTACTATAATACCCATCTATCCCATGGTAATGTCAATGTGGTGATTGTCAAGACTGATCTTTTTATTTATAATTACTTATGCAATTGAAAAGTCTTCCCACTCACTGAACACGTTTCAGTGGAGAAATCATAAAAACTCATCAGGTATTTTCTTAAGCAAGTTTTCTCTTTAGTTGACCTAAATAAGGTAAAGATATGCAAAGCAGAGCAGAGAGATCAAAAGAGAAATGAGAATTACTGTTTGCACCTCTGAGTCAGTGTCACTCTTAGTAAGAAGTAACGATAGAATCTCAGATCATCTTCAGTTGGCAAAAGTGCCGCCTTCTTCATAAAGCTTTTCTGACTCCCCCAGGCTTTGAGTGCCCTCTTCCACATGAAAATATATTTTTTAATTTTTAACAATTTATTTTTAGCTTTCAACATTCATTTCCACAAGATTTTGAGTTACAAATTTTCTCCCCATCTTTCTCGTTCTCCCCAACCCCAGATAGTGAGCCTACTGAATACCCCTTCCCCCAATCTGCTCTCTTATATACTTCCCCATGCTGCTGACTTTCTAGTAGGGGAAGATGGATTTCTGTCACCTCATGTCTGTATATCTTATTTCCCAGTTGCATGTAAAAAACAATTTTTTTCCACAAGAAAATCTAAGCTTCATGAAGGTAAACACTATTTTACTTTCATCTTTGCATCCCCGGTATATTTGTTGTTCAGTCATGTCTGACTCTTTGTGACCCCGTGGACTTGGTCATAGGTCAGTCATGTCTGACTCTTTGTGACCCCGTGGACTTGGCCATAGGGTTTTCTTGGCAAAGAATCTGGAGTTGTTTGTCATTCCTTCCTTCACTATGTCCCCCAGTGATCAATCTCCTGCACCATATAGCTTCCTCTGACACTGAGGTTAGAGAGATAAAACAGGATCAAGGTGCTTATTTATACACCTGTTCAATCATGTTCAACTCTTTATAACCTCATGGATTTTGTGACCTCAGGGTTTTCTTGGTGGAGATACCAGAGCGGTTTGCTATTTCCTTCTCCAGCTCATTTTACAGATGAGGAAACTGAGGCAAACAGGGGTTAAGTGTCTTGCTCAGGGTCACTCAGCTAGTAGGAATCCAAGACTGGATCTGAACTCGGATCTTCCTTACTCCAGACCTCGTGCTTTATCCAGGGCACCACTTGGCTGCCTTAGCAGCCCTGAATGATTAAATATCTTGTTCAAGGTTATATAGGTAGAGCCCTCTCTGAGCCTCCTTTGCACACTGGCCTTTATCTAAGCCAACATATGCTCTTTGTATTTGTGTCGTTATGGAGGTAAATATACAGATAACTGCTAAGGAGATGGTAAAGAAGAAAAGAAACTTGACAATTCTCAATATTTGCCAAGGTTCTCAACTGCAGATATCCAAACAGGGGAAACAAAATGTATATAACGCTATTATAATGTATGATGATAATAATTATGCACTATCTATATTTATACTATATATATTATATACTGTATATATACTATATATTTCATATGTTTATATGTTATATTTATTATATGTGTATATTTATTTTTGTATATGTTTATATTTATATATTTATGGATATATTCATACATATATATATACACATGGCATGTATCTATCTATCTGTCTATCATTAATACTTATTTCCCCCAAACCTTGTAGGTGCTTTAGAGATATAATCTTAGAAATCATAGTATCCCTGTACTATTCACACAGTAAACTAATCTATCTGGGGACCCTTTTATTAGTTCTGAATTGAACTCACACTCAATGACTAGCCATTATATATCAGGCCTTCACTGTATCTCATTGTTAGGTAGAGGTGCTGTGATACAGTTGATAGAGAATTGAGAATTGGTTCAACCGTTCTGGAAGGTAGTTTAGAACTATACCCTCCTAATCACTAAACCTAATCACTAAATCACTACTCCCTGGCCCAGCAATTCCACTACTAGGCATGCGTCTCAGAGAGATCAAAGATTGTGGGAAAAATCTCATGTGTACAAAAATATCTATGTAGCAGTCCTTTCAGTTATAGCAAGATAATCCGCATTTCCTAATACATCTCTTCTCCTCCCTGATAACTTTCCATTGGAAAAACTTTAGTAAAACTAACAAACATAAAAAAGTCAGACCTTATATGAAGCATTCCACTTCCCAGACACAGTCTCCCAGTTCTGCAAAGAAGGCAAAGGTATGGGGGAAATGCCTCCTTGTATCTCATCTTTGGGGCCCAAAGGCTCACTGTGAATGAGGAAAATGGGGCCCAGAGAGGTTGTGACTTGTTGAAATTTCATGCAGCCTTTAAGTACCCAAGCTGAGATAAAACCCCAAGTCATCTGGCTTCAGAGCCTAACCTTTCCTGATGTAAAAGTAATGGAATTGTGGGCAATCTTTCTTCTCCTAATTTTTCAGACGAGGAGTGCTGCATCTTCACCAGAGCAAAGGAATCGATGATTTGGGCCTTCCTCGGTGGCAGCTAACCTGCTGCTTGGTTATTGTAATTGTGCTGCTTTATTTCAGCTTATGGAAAGGAGTGAAGACGTCTGGGAAGGTAAGGCTCGTCAACAGCCAGACATTATGGAATCAGAAATGCACACAAGCTCAAGACATTTTTGATAATAATAAGATAGTAACAGTCAGAGCCAGGATTCAGTGTTGTTTTCTTTTTTGAAAGATGATTATTATTTAGCATAAGTGGAACTCTATGTCTTCATGACAGGTGTCGGTATAAGAAAGGGTTATCTGAATCAGCACCTATACTCTGACATGAAAGACAGGTGAAATGCTAACGTACCTAGAGAAATGAATGAAAGAATTTTACCTGTCCTTGGAGAAAATATCAAGTAATTAAAAAATGCGTGTTGCATGGTTATAAAGTTCTGTGATGGACAACCTATATGGCTTGTCCATTAGCATATGTGTCTTGGACAAGCACTACAGATGGATTACATTTGGGGCCTAGAATTAAACAGGAAGAGGAGTGCAGGGTAGATAACTTTTGGGAAATTATGAACCTCCTTTAATAACCCCACATTTCTTGATATGAAGACCAACCTTTTTTATAATTTATTTATTTATTTTTTAGTTTTCAGCTTTCACTTCCATAAGATTTTGAGTTTTAAATGTTCTACCTCCTTCTCCTCTCTCCTCCCCAAGACGGCGTGCAATCTGATATAGGTTCTACTTATACATTCATATTCAACACATTTTCACACTAGAAAGAATTTTTAGTACAAACATTCTACCGATGATGTTATATTACCGAGTCATGGAATGCTACAATCTCCAAAGAATTCAAAATTAATACTACCTAGGACAATGCAGAGATGTGCGGCAGTTGTAAAAAGGCTTTGCAAGACTTGTAAAAAGCAACTTAAAAAAAATCAGTACTAAGAGGAACCAAAGTAAAAGTATCAAAGAAATGTCTAATCAAAAAAAGAGACTGAGCAGGTCGTGTAGTCAATGATCAGCCTTTGTGCCCACTTACACCTTTAAAGTGTCAAAAAGGAATGCTTCCTCCTTCCCCAAACACTGGGTGGCCCCTCTGTGGTCAACTCAAGAAAGGACAGATTAAAAGTCTTATGGGACAGCTAAGCATGGATGGTTCATAGTCTGCCTCCTTGGAAGGGTCACAGATCTGTTCAGGTATTTGAATGTAACAATTAAAACTGATTCTCATTTGTTGATAAATAGCAGTGGCTTTAATGAAGGAAGGATGGTTTAAGACAAACCAATGGCCATCCTTCACATGCAAAAGGAAAAGTAAAGAGGTCCCTAATTAATGACTTGCATCAATCATAGTTTTTGTGTTAAGTACCACCTAGCCACCCCTCAATATCTTCATCTACAAATGGGTGTTTACCAACCTCACAATGATGACAGTAGGAGACCTTTTAATTATAATAAAGTTTCTAAGTCTTTTGCTGTGTTTCTTAACATCAATACTTTCTCTCCTACCCTATATACATCTTATTTTTACATGAACTATTTTCATGTTGTCTCCCCTCTTAGACTGTCAGCTCCTTGAGGGCAGGGACTCTCTTTTATTTGCTATGGAAATTATCCTGGTATTTGGTGATGAGACAGAATGCAAGCAAACATTGATCTTGGAGTCAGGAAAATCTCTTTCTCAATATTCTCTAGCTTTTCGCCATGTTCTGGATAGATAAGATCACAGTATAACTGAATCCTGGATTGACAAAGTATTTTTATATTAGAATGTTTTCCTACATATGTAGTTGCTTTCAATCTAAAGCAGGAAGATATCTGATAAGAATTTTTATCAAAACTCAAAATAGTTTAGAGAGGAAAATCCTGTCAGTTATTAGTCTATGAATCAAATGTTTTCAGTTATTGTATTTATAATCTTCCCTTCAATTTCCCCATCTTTTTTTTTTTTGCTTTTATTTTTTTGGAGGGAGGACGGCAGGGCATTTGGGGTTGACTTGCCCAAGGTCACATGGCTAGTTTTTGTGTTAAGTGCCTGAGGTCAGATTTGAACTCAGATCCTCCTGACTCCAGTGCCGGTGCTCTATTCACTGCACCACCTAACCACTTAGCCACCCCTCAATATCCTCATCTACAAATGGGTGTAGTTTACCAACCTCACAATGATGACAGTAGGAGACCTTTTAATTATAATAAAGTTTCTAAGTCTTTTGCAATGTTTCTTAACATCAATACTTTCTCCTACCCTATATACATCTTATTATTACATGAACTATTTTCATGTTGTGACCCCTCTTAAGACTGTCAGCTCCTTGAGGGCAGGGACTCTCTTTTATCTTTCTTTGTGTTACTAGTGCTTAGCAGAATTCCTGACATTTGGTAAGAGCTTAAATGATAGTTGACTGACTAACTGATTTTGTTAACTGGGCCCACTGTAACCTCATATACTTCCTCTAGTCAAAAAAAATCATCAATATTTTAAAGATGGAGCTAAGAATTGCCATGTACTTCCAATTTTATATGCTAGGGATGAATGATTTAATTAAATGTGTGGTCTGATTCTGACCAAAACATTTTGTCAAACATGGTTTTTGGCACTCACGTAAATAAAAATAACAAAAACATAAACCATAAAAATCCCATGTTTTTGTTGGAAGATACATATATCTATTGAATTGATTTCATCAGTAGTTTTATTGGACTTTGAAGAAATTGCAAAATATGGGGAGCAACCTGAGATGCTAAAGATTAATTGCTTGAGGCTAAGCATGTTCTTTATAAAGACATCATTTACAAAACCTTTACCAAAATAAAAAAAAAATCCTGATGGTTAAAGCAAAGGCAACTAACTATGTCTCTGAATCAGACCCAGACAGTACCAAATCTGGAGTTGAGCATGAAAGCCAACATGAAAGGGGAATATGGTTGTTTTTTTATTGTCTTAATGTGGCTGAATTCTGTATTTTTTTTCTTTTCATTAAAATATGTTGGACGTCTTAATAGTCACTAAGTTAAAAAAAATTTTTTTCACTTTCAAAACATTTTGTGTTCATAAATTTGGTGCCTTATTTGTTTTTAATGGGCCAAATTGTGAGTGTACGTGTCTATAGTATACACTATACTTACTCCCTTGTGCTCTCTCTATGTGTGTTTATGTATGTGGGTGTATGTATGTATGTATGTATGTGCATGTGGATATATGTGCATATGGGGAGAGAGAGAGAGAAAGAGAGAGAGAAAGAGAGAAACTAAAGTGAAACCAAGAATGAAAACGAAGGATGCTAACTCTCATGATTTTCCCTTCAGGTGGTGTGGATTACAGCCACCATGCCGTATATAGTCCTCACAGCCTTGCTACTACGTGGGGTCACCCTTCCCGGAGCCATTGATGGTATTAAAGCCTACCTGAGTGTTGATTTCTACCGTCTCTGTGAGGCATCTGTGAGTGTGTATTCCTTATTCATCTATAAATTCATCTTATGCCACCTTATGTCAAAGATTCACCTCATCTACAGCTAAAGATTCATAAGAGAAGCAGGATGTGTGTTATTTATATGTGTGGTGTGTTATTTATTTTATCACAGTATACTTGTTGAACACCAGTTATACACAAGAGACCAGGTTATTCAGGAAATTTAAAGACGTGTGACACCAGACTTATTATCTAGTTGAGTATTTAAGGTATATGGACAGGGAGTTATAATAAGAGGCTTTATATTACAACTTTCTTAGAAGTTAGAAACATTAAGTGCTCTAGAGTCTAGGAGAGCAGAGGAAGGAAAGGTTATGGTAATAGTCTTTAAAGAGAAAATAGTACTAGTATTAAACCAAAAAAATCTATTAGTAAATTTAGGCCTTCCACAAACATCTAAGTATCGTTAACCCATATTAACGCTGGTTCAGGGGAATGTATTACTAGTACTGACAGGACAAACTTGTATAAATCACGTGATAATCTTTTTAGCATTATAAACAGCAATACACAACCCTAGAGTACTGTTATTTCCACTATGTTATAAGCAAAATAAATGTAACTGTCTACACAAATGTAGCAGATAGGGCACCTTTCCCCCCAAGAACTCACATAAAGTGAAGCGACCCCAGGTTTGAGGGATTTTATAGGTGAGCAGACATTCAAACTTATTGATCGTAAGACTCCATTGACGGGTTTTTTTTACTAGACCAGCTAGAGGTCACAGCAGTTCACAAGAAAAACACTTAACCAAAATTTTAAAATAATGGGCAAGATTCTCCACATAAACACACAGCTGTGTTCTCCTGTAAGTGACAACAACACAAGCAGAGGAAAGGATACACATCCTGAACGTGTATCACCACGGAGCACATTTGGAGAAGAACACACAGAGGAAATGTGCATGGAGGGAATATGTGCTCTGGAAGTCAGAGCCCTACATGCTATCTTTAGTTCTTGGGCAGGGACGGCAGAATTCCAACCAGTGACAGCCATTGGCTAGCTGGAGAATCCCTCTGACACTTTAGGTCTGCTCTTAGAAATCCCTTGATTCTCCCTAAGCTGCCACTATGTGAGTTCAGGCCCTAATTTGACTTAGATTGAGAAAATTCTACTCCTTTCAATTAATTCCCTTGATAACAGTATTGGCCTGTGCAAATTGTCTTTCCTGAATTGCTAGAGGGACAGGAAAGAGCTTGGCAATTAAAACTGTTGCTCTGCAAAGATAGGTGTGTGTATGTGTGTATGTGTGTGTGTGCACATGTGCACACATATACAACACATAGCACATACACAGCACATACACACATATATGTGTATATATAGGCATACACATATAAATGTATACATATGCATGCAGGTATGTACGTATGTTTATATAAATGTATAATGTATCATGTGTATATGTATATATGTGTGTATATACACAAACACACATACGCACATGATTTCCTCCATGTAGGGGACTTCAAGTGTGAAAACTCATTACACCATAGCAGATTGGTAACTCATTTATAACTTTTAGTCTTTAAAAGTTGCCTGGTATACACACACACACACACACAGAGGTGTATGTGTTTGTGTAGGTATGTGTGTAGGTAAGTAGGTAGATAGGTAGATGGATTGATAGATGGGTTGATAGATGGATGGATGAATAAGAGAGAGAAAGAGAGAGAGAGATTATAGATAGAAAGAAAGATGATAGATGATAGATATAGAAAGAAAAAGAAAGAAAGAGAGAAAGAGAGAAAGAAAAAGAAAGAAAGAAAGAAAGAGAAAAAGAAAAAGAAAGAAAGAAAGAAAAAGAAAGAAAATAGATGAATAGATATTGTAGGTAGATAGATACATAGATACATATATACATATACATACATAGACAGACAGACAGACAGATAGATAAATAGATAGATAGACAGAGACAGATAGATAGACAGATAGATAGACAGATAGACAGATAGACAGATAGACAGATAGACAGATAGATAGATAGATAGATAGATAGATAGATAGATAGATAGATAGATAGATAGATAGATAGATAGATAGATAGATAGATATTATAGGTAGATATTTGTTTGGAGCTAGACCTGTGATTTCATTGGTATAGGGAACTCTTGGTCCTCTGTGCAGACCATCAGCTTTTCTGCAATTTACAGCCTCAGAGAATTGCTCACCGGCATTAAGGCAGTGCCTTACCCAAAGTCATATCATCAATAGTTGGGCCTTGAACCCCAGATTTTCCTAACTCTAGGCCAGCTCTTAATTCGTTATGCCATGTTGCATCTATGGGGAGGTCATTCGAACTGTTCAGAGGATTGTTAAAAGGACCTACAGTCATGTGGTGTCAGTGGGATCAGAGAGGAGCAATTGGACACAAGAGATATTTTGGACATGGAATTAAATAGAATTTGGTAACTGATTGGATCTGAGAGGTGAGGGAGAAAGAAGGAAGATCCGTGAATAACCATGACCTTTTCTCCTGTCTTTTTTCTGGACCAAGATATAAAATCCAACATCCCAGCCCCTGGGAACCTGGGAAAAATCTTCCTGTCTTATCATAATGTCCCAGATTTTCAGTCAGTTATTTAAGATGTACCTCTGCCCTTCAATGCTATGTCCCCCAGCCTTCTTTGTCAGAGCCACTTCTAACAGTATGAAAGCTTAGGTTTGCCTCTCATCTCAACTTGGTTCCAGGTACTCTCCAGGTCCATGTCCATAACATGTTTTGCAACCATCCCTTCTTCTCTATTCTCATTGACACTGTACTAGTATAAGTTCATCTCACCAACCATCTCAACTATCAAAATAACTTCTCTATAAAGGTGGCATTTTGTAACATAAGATAAGGAACTGGCCTCGGAATGAGAAGGCCCGAGTTCAAATCTTGCTTCTGACAGTATCAATTTAGAAATTCCCTGTATCAGTTCAGATTGAAACCCCTCTCTCCTTTATCCTACGTGAACCTTGTCCATGTTCATATACAGTTCCTCTACAACGGGCCTGTCTAGTATTCTGAAGTCCTTCTAGTACATCTTTTTCAATATAATGTAATTTATAATTTAAACTCTCTCCACCTATTTCTTGTTTGCCAATAGGATGAGCCCATATCCTTTCATGATTTTATATTTCCTCACTGATACACACACATACACACACACACACACACATCACCACTTTTTAAATATGGGGCATAACTGGAAAAATGATGCAGCTTCCTCAAGTCCACAACACGATGTTTCTCTCTGTGCCTCTTTGGATTATGCACAATTTTGATCTTCAAAGATTATGATCATCCAAAGCTCTCAACCCTACACCATTCTGGGAGAATATGTTGGGTTTTTTTCAATTGGTTTTTACTCAGGAGAGCAGCCTGTGATTGTTAAAAAGCACTGCCCATCTTACAAATGAAATCCAGCCCTTTCATCCTTCTGTTTCATTTTGGCCATAAATCATATATCCATATGCAATGTCTGTTTTGGATATTTGTATGACCATATGACTTCAATGAACTGGTCATTGAACTGCAATTCCTAGTCTGAACAACAGGCATTTTTTTCATCAAAGAAAATAGATTCTTGGGCCAGTCTCTTTTGAGCATATGGAGGAGGCTTGGTAATGTTCTTGGACTTGATGCAATTAGCCTAAAATTATCTATAGAAAGGAGTATTTGGTGAACCTCACCATCAAATGAGAATCCCTCTTCCATTTGGATCTCGGGAAAGATATTAGAGGCAGAAAAGGCATTGGATTTGGAGACAAAGGACCTGAGTTTGAATCCCAGTTCTTCTGGTGACAATTTAGATGACAAGCTAAGCCACTCTTTGAGACTATTTCCTCATCTGTAAAATGGTAGAACTGGACTAGATGACCTCTGAGGTTCCTACTGGCTATAAATCTATAATATGATAATCCTCCTTTACAATAGTGAAAACCTTTGCTGAGAATATCTTTCTGTTTTATGTATGGATTGGCATTAATGATCAGAGGGGAGACACCAAGGACCGCCAGAGAATATGACACCATAGGAGACATACACTATAATTATCTTTATCTCTGCCCACCACTCCACCCTCTAAAGCTGCTTTCCCAGGCAGTTACCACCCTGAGAAAAGCACTAAGAATAGCTACCAAGGGAAGGGTCTGTGTTCTTCCTCAGGACTTTTCTGTCAATCATCTCTTTGCTATTATACCAATTCTGCCCAGAAGACACTTGTGGCCATTCTCATGTCCACCAACAAATGGAGCCACTACATCTCCTCCTTCAGTGCCCCCTATTTCATACTGCTTATTCATGTTGGAGTGGCAGCAAAATCCCTCACAAGCATTCTGACTGGTCTTCTAGCTTCTGACTAGCTTCTCCTAGTTGTATTTCTAATATAAGGGTACTATCCATTTAGGAAAGGGGTCATTTCCACCTCATAAAGGCTGAACCCCTTTCAGATTGGAGGGGGCCATTTTTTCTCCTTATAAGGGACATAAAACTTTTGGAATGGGTTCATTTGTCCTCAGTAGTGTATGTGAGGATTCAAGTGGCTCATTTGCATATGAAAAGGCCAAGGACCTTTGGAGCAATTAGTAGATGCAAGGATCTTTCCTTCAAGACATAGATTGCTCTGATACCTTTTCTCCTTCCCATTATTTGCATGGATCAATAAGAGAAATTTAGAGTTTATAAAACTGGGGAAACTTTGAATCCTAGGACTATTTGGTGATAATTGGGGAAATGGCCATTGCCTAGTTATGAACTAGTCTGTAGAGAGAAAGTTTGGGAAAAGTACTGGCTAGGTCACCCTAACCAGGAAGAGATGTTGAAAGAAAAGGTCCAAGGTCCTTAGCCTAAGGTAATAGGTCTCTGTAGCTAGTCTCCAAGGGGACAAAAGTAGAAAAATTTCTATTATTTCAAAGATCAGGAGTAGGTGCAACATTAAACCAGTTAAAGACTGAGAGTAAGTCTGAAGCTGGAAATATCAGAAGGAAACAATAGTTGACCCATCATCCACTCAGAAGTTAGACTTGAAGAGAAACCTGTTCCAATTTGTAAGTGTGGAAGAAGCCTAGCAGATTGTGGTTGGCCTGGAGAAATGTCAAGCTATGCATTGCTCATTCTCCTTTATTTTCCTCTCATTCCCCTAATTTCCCCCAGTACAGATCTGAACTCAGGAAAACATGTATTTAGCATGATTGAGGGAGAATAATACCTAGCATTTATACAGGATTTTAAGTGTCCAAAGTTTTATATACATATATATATTTATATACACACATATATAATATAATATATATATATTTTTTATACACACACACATATATGAAATTTCTTTTGACTCTCACAATATCCCTTTGAGGCAGGTGTTTGTTATTACTATCCCCATTGAACAGATAAGGAAGCTGAGACTGAGGCTGAGAGGTTAAGTTGCATTCCCAGTTGGTAAATCTCTGAGGTAGGATTCAAAGTGTTCCTAGTTACAGGTCCTACCCACTACCCCATCTAGTTCTCTCTCTTAAGACAGGGCAGGAGAGAGGAGGGATGAGGGAGAGAAGAAAGGGGGGGAACAGAATAAAGGGGAGAGAGAGAAAAGGGGGGAGAAAGAAGAATGAAGGAAGGAGGGGAAGTAAGGGTGAGGGAAGAGGAGAAGAGAAGAGAAAATGAGGGAGGGAAAGAAAGGGGGGATGGGAAGAGAGGGAGAGGGGGGAGGAAGACGAGAGAGGAAAGGAGAGAGGAACAGAGGAAAGGAAGAGGAGAGGAAAGGGAGAGAGATGAGAGGGAAAAAGGGAGAGCAAGGGCAGAGAAAGACAGGAGAGGAGGGAGAGGAGAGAAGGAAGGAGGGAGAGAGAGGAAGAGAGAAAGAATTGGTGGGACCATTGAGACTCATCTATTTATATTTTTGAGCAAGCAATGATAGTTTTCTTCTTTCATTTACTATCTGATCAGAGTCACCATTTAACTGCATCTTGTTACTTCTGAGAGGGTTTAGTGAGTGCTGTTGAATCCTCTGGTCTTCTGAGAATTGAAATAGAACCCAACAACAATGAATTCATAAATTCTTGGGTCCATAAAAGACCTCTAGAGTCATTTGTAGATGATCTGAGATTTGGAGTAAGATGCTTTAAGTTCAAATCCCAACTCCTGTGTGACTTTTGGCGTGTGATTCTGGCCCTCAGTTTCCTCATTTGTAAAATAAAAGGTTAGGCCAAGAAGGTTGTTACATGCTTTTCTAGCTTTAAATATGTCTCAGTTCCACATCCGTAAGTTAGTTTGCATCCATCCTCTCTTTTCTAATCCCATTGACACCACACTAGCAGAGGTTCATCTCACCAACCATCCCAACTATTATAATAACTTCTCTGTAAAGGCAGCATTTTGCAATGAATAAAGAACTGGCCTGGATGGAGATCAGGAAAGCCTGAGTTCAAATCCTGTTTCTGATATATACTGACTCAGTGATTCTGGACAAGTCACAACCTATAAAGGCAGCATTTTGTAATAAATAAAGAATTTTTTAATTCTGTCTGACCCCATTTGGGGTTTTCTTGGCAAAGATACTGGAGTGGTCTGCCATTTCTTTCTCCAGCTCATTTTACAAATAAGCAAACTGAGGCAATGAGGGTTAAGTGACTTGCCCAGGGTCACACAGCTAGTAAGTGCCTGAGGCCAGATGTGAACTCAGGAAGATGAGTCTTCCATATTCCAGGCCTACCATTCTTTCTACAATTCCATCTAATTGTGTCATCATGCTATTACTATTCCCATTTAACAAATGAGGGTCAGATACCTGACCCGTGTATGCAGGATGTGCCTAATCTCTTTGAGAGTGAAGTGAGTTTGGATCCAGAGAGAGGAAGGGCTATTTCTGCTACAGGTCCCTTCAGGAGAATAATCAGAACTACTCAGCATGTAGTTGCTGTTGCCACCATTCCTCGCTACCCCCAGCATACACCTTTATCTGAGGAGAATGATAGTACGTAACAGACAAGTCATGAAAATAATGGTATAAACTGAGGGAGAAAAATTATGTTTTGCCTCCAAAAGAACATTGAAGAAAGAGCCTAGAAGAATACTTACTACCCAGGCTTCCTGGTCTCTTCCTCCTATGCCTTTCCAGTCTTCTATCTATGCAGTGGACTCCATGTATTTTTAGGCCAGGAAAGTGGATAGGCAGGGAAAGTAATCATGCAGGTATTTATGTAGTTGCATTAGGGCAGAAAAGAATTTTCTACATAGGATTAATTGAAAAGAGGGCTCAACCACAGGGTCAGCTCTGCACAGAGAACAAGAGTCCTGGGGTCTGTGAATTTGTTTTGGTTTTGTCTTGATTTAATTTGATAACCATCTTCCAATAGAATCGGTTTCCTTTGTAATCTTATGTATTTTATTTCATGTATTTATGAAATACATGAGGGGGTCCATAGGCTTCACCAGACTGCCAAGGATTTTACGCATATCCTCAAGAATTTGGTTCCAACCAAATACAGTGAGTGGTGGTCAGCTTTTCATTGTCCATGTGAAGCTTGCCCTCATTCTTTACATCAGGGGTTCTTAACCTTGCTGGTGTCTTGGAAAGGAGGCTATGTGTGAGTAATACAACTCACTCTATCAGTGTAGAATTGATCTATGACATGCATGGTTATCCTTGATTCATGAATAATATCTATTGAAGTATATAGCCATTTCGCTTAAATATAGCATTAAGATTCCTATTCCTTGCATAGGCAAGATAGATATGTATATGTATGTGTATGTGTGTGTATATGTATGTGTATGTATATATGTATATGTATGTGTATATGTATGTGTGTGTAGGTATAGGTATAGGTATGGGTATGTATTTATGTACATACACATACACATACATACACAGCAGGAGTTGTCTACAAGGAGCTTACAACCTGACAGAAGAGAAAAGATGCTCAAAGAAATAGCTTTCTATTTATTGGGGAATAGGGTGAATATAAAAGAGGGAGGGAAGGTGTCATTACAAGTGTGAGCCAAAAGATTGTGAACTGGGCAACCTGGATTTTAGAAAAATGCTCTAATAAATTTCTTAGACCATCTCTTTCTTTTTAACACATTTTCATTACTATCTTTTGTTTTTATGTTATCTTCATTTCTGAAGATATCCCTTTGCGTGCACACATGCGCGCACACACACACACACACACACACACACCTGTAACCAAAGAATTAGAAAAAGAAAATTAAAAAAAGAAAAACCAAAACTAGCACATCCAAAGTTACATGCAATGCTCCACACCATAGTCCATCAGTTCTGTAAAGAATTAGGAAGAGTATGTTCTTGTTTTCAGGGGTGTGCCAGGGCCAGTTGGAAGGCAATTGTTAAATTTTCAATCTGAGCCTTTTTAACCTTGTTAATCAGCAAAAGCTACAAATCAGGACTTGGCTTATTGTTCTATTGATTGTTTAGGCTTAAGAAAATGTTAATAGTGTAGAATAAACTTAAGAGTGGGTTGTATATGCATATCCCCCTCTCCCAAGAAAGAGTTGTTAAACATTTACCAGCATACTCCTGCTTCTATCTCTTCTGGGCCAGTCTTGATTATAGACTGGTTCTTCAAGATACCATAGAAAAGTATCATTCACATTTTTAGGACATATATATTGAATTTATAAATGAATTTATAAATTTATAAAATTTATAAATAAATTTATAAACTCAGACTAACTTATTCTTGCAGATGTTATTATATTACAGTTTTATTTTTAAACCGATTTTAATAGTCCTTTATATAGGAATAAAATAGCAATTGAAGGTACCAATAAATGGCACCCCTTTTTAAGAATATTCTCTTTTATCCTAAGGCCATAGGAAATATTTATTCCTTAAAGTCTAATTTGCTACTGATCATATTTTGAATACCATTTTCTATTTGATAATGAGTTGAGTCTAAACTCATGCCACTTTCCATAAGAAAGAACAGGACACAGGCACAGGCACAATTCCCCTCAGCAAGAACCCGGGACATGATAACTGAAAACAATAATCTGAGGGGCAGGATTAGGTACATGCTTGCATGCAGCAGTAATTTGCAAAATTACCTTGTATTCAGCTCTTATCTTTCATCTTTGAGCTGAATGAGTTTCCTGCAATTATCTCTAATAACAGCTTTCTCTTTTTCTTGCTCTCTCTCTCTCTCTCTCTCTTCTTTTGTGTATCTGGTTCTGGATTTGTTTGTAGGTTTGGATAGATGCTGCCACTCAAATATGCTTCTCTCTTGGTGTTGGGTTTGGTGTGCTAATAGCATTCTCCAGTTACAATAAATTTACTAACAACTGTTATAGGTAAGCTCTGAACTCTTATCTTTGAAAGTGTTTAAATGATCAAATGGTGGGTCATTTATTTTTTCTATTAAGACTTTAAAATAACTGATACAAAAACCACTGTCTGGAAGAAAAGAAACAGAAAACCACTTATAAAACCTAGAAACTAGACCTTCAGCTTACCTTTTTTGTGTATCATGAACTCTGGTAAGCTGGTGAAGCCTGTGGATTCCTCAGAGTAATGTTTTTAAATGCATAGAATTAAAAAAAACAATCATAGGATTACAAAGGAAATAAATCACATTATCACACAAATCACAGTTATCACACAAATATAGGGATCCCATGGTCCATAAGACTATTTTTTTGAATAAATTAAAATTATATTAAGGACAGAACAGGTGAAATGTCTATTAAAATACATATATTAAGAATGAAAAACAAAGAATAAAATCATATTACCTATCTAATTCTGTGGGATTTTTCATTTTTCTAGAACTGACGAGTCTAGATGAAACAAGGATGCCTGTATGCAAGAACTGAAAACTTTATTTAAAAATTCTCTGTTAAGACCTACATTTTCTTTCTTTACAAGTTCAGTCTTCTCTATTACCCGTTTCCCCCCATCACTTTCTATCCTCTACATTTTCCAGGAAAGTTTCCTCCTAATGGAGGTGGCCATCTCCAGTCCTCCTGATCTAACCACTGGACGCAGGTGGCTCCAGAGGAGAAAGTGAGGCTGGTGACTTTGCACAGCCCTCCCTCACTTAAATCCAATTCTCTTGCATGTCATAGCATCACCTCCCTGCTGTCATGCTCCTCTTCGAGAATGAAGGACAAACAACAAGAACAATCTCCTGGTAGTCAGCAATTTCTTCTAGGGCAGTTAGGTGGTTGAGTGGATAGTGCACTGGGCCTGGAATCAGGAAAACTCATCTTCCTGAGTTCAAATCCAGTCCCAGATGCTTACTAACTGTGTGACCCTGGGCAAGTCCCTTAACCCTCTTTGCCTCAGTTTCCTCATCTAGAAAATGAACTGGAGAAGGAAATAGCAAACTACTTCAGTATCTTTGCCAAGAAAGCCCCAAATGGGATCACAAAGAGTTGGACACAACTAAACAATAACAAGATCTCTTCTAGATCACAGGACCATATTCTGACTGAAAGGGACCTCAGAGATCATCTAGTCCAACTTCTTCATTTTATAAGGTGATTTAAATGGGGCTTAGAGAGAGTAAGTGACTTGACCAAGCTCTCACAGTTAGCAAGTAGCAGAGCCAAGATTCAAACCTAAAACAGGAATTTGAACCTGATGCACTTACCTGTCTTCTTAAACATGATCCTAGGGGTAGCTAAGTGGTGCAATGAATAGAGCACCAGCTCTGGAGTCAGGAGAAACTGAGTTCTAATCAGACCTCAGACACCAGACACTTAACTAGTTGTGTGACCTTGGTCAAGTCACTTAACCCTAATTGCCCTACCTTCCCCACTCCAAAAAAAAGACTCCCCCAAAATACCCCAAATGATTCTAAATAGAATTTAACCTTTTATTAAAGACTAAGTTTTATAAGTAAGATAATCATATAATACAATGCTGCCCTCTGGAATCATTCTTCTTACATTAAGGGACCTCAAAAGGGACTTCCCTGGCCCATGCTTTGATGTTAGCTTCTTGTCATGGCTAAGTGTTTCCCCAGCTGCCCCACCCCCTTTGTAATTCACAGAAATGTGGTCAAATGCCAATCAACCAAAAGGCATTTATTAAGCTGTGTGCCAGGCACTGGGCTAGATCCTGGGTTCATAAAGTAAAAAATGAACCAGAAATATAATCTGAAACTAAAACAAATTATGTCTAACCTCAGTCCAAAGAGGTAAAGCTAGAAAAATCTAAAACTAATTGAAAGCGTATACCAAATTAAGGAGTTTGACAGCATCCAAAATACATATTCATAACATGTTATTAAAACGATCTATAAATTCTTATTCACAATCTCTTCTACTATGTTCACTTCTGCAAAGGAAAATCTGAAATACGTTCAAAAGAGCCTTGAGTGATTCTGAGCAGCTCTAGAGCCGTCCCTGGATGAGCCTGTGTAGGAGGACAGGGAATCAGGCTGCCTTCTATCACCATATCTTCAAATGTTTCTTCTTTCAGATGTGATCGAATGAGATAATATTGTAAAGCACTTAGCGCAGTGTTTGGCATATAGAAGGTGTTTAATCAATGCTTGTTCCCTTCCCCCTTCCACATATAGGAGGTGTTTAATCAATGCTTGTTCCCTTCCCCTTTTCCTTCCTTCCTCCCCAGCAGCAATTAAGGAAGCTCATTTGGGGCTGTTACCTATAAAAAGTGACACATGCAACTTGTTGACGTGAATTCACCAGTCAGAGAATCTGACTGAAAAGAACCCAGGGATTTTGTGTGGAGATACTGGTGTCTTTGACCTTTATAGACTGATTATTTACCTTCTTTTGTATCAAAAAAAATACTGTAGACACGAATATGGGGAGACAAAATAAATAGGAGGGAAAAATCAAAGCTTGATTTCTGAACCTTGTGATTGCTTATGTTTGTGGGGTAAAAGCTTAAAGTAATAATACTCGATTGAGGTAAAAATTCTCCCCTACCCCCCCCCCAAAGATTAGCAATCAGTTCATAGAATCTCCTTCCAAATTAGCTATCAAGACACTCTGTCTCTCTCTGTCTCTCTCTCTCTCTCTCTGTCTCTCTCTCTCCCCCTCCCCTTCCTTTCCCCCTTCTCTTTCTCTCTTTTTATGTATAAATATGTATACATATATGTATGTGTGTCTCTATTTTTTTCAACTAAACCACTTTGTGTCTGAATTGTCATATTTAGATTTTCATCTCAACAATAATTAGCTTACTAAGAAACTAAATAAAAATAGCATAATGTACCCAAATAATGACAGTGATGATAGGTACCAGAAACCAAGGTTCTTCCTGTGAACCTGAATGTTGCTTTACACCCTTCCCCACAGCATACAAGTAAGTGATTGACCGGAGGCTGGGTGGTCACTTATTGAGTGCGGGTGGTATAGAAGAAAGTTATGCATTGAATTTAGGGTTGGACCAGATCACTTCTAAGATCCTTACCAACTCTACAACTATTTAATCATATCTATGACTCATGTTTCTCCCATTCTATTTGTAGAATGAATTATTTAATTCTGGAACCTTCATTTAAGAAATGCATAACAACTCAAATATTATTTTCAGAACATGGTATAAATATACACATTGAATGCTATTAAGTTACTCAAATGGATCTGTGAACTGGTCAATTTGGGAGTTTACTCCAACAATTCAGATTGCATCCCTACTTTTGCCATGGGACTAGTCATTTTTCTCTGCCAATCATACAATTCCTTGAATGTCATTAAAATCCTTCAATTTATTCTCTCAGTCAGTCAGTAAACATTTATATGCCTACTGTGTGTGTCAATTTAAAGACATGCTTTAAATAAATTAAGGAATTTCTAGCTTTACTCCTTTGGTTTAAATGTTATAGATTTTAACTTTTGTATTATATTCCTGGCATAGGGACTGGAATGATTATTTCATTGGTATAAAGCACTCCTGGGTAGGGAAACTACCTCTATGAATTCTGGTTGGCATCTTCTCTGGGACTTAAATTCTTAGTTGCCTAGAAGACCAAAAGTTTAAGTTAATTGCTCTGGGTTACACAGCCGGTATATTTATAAGACAGGGCTTGAACTCACATCTTAGCTTTAAAAGCAGCTATCTTTGCATTATGCCAGGCTTCCTCTCTGTCCAGTTACTGATTACATCCTATTTACTGCCTAACATTGTTTGCAAATAAGAATTTACATTAGGAGACCCTTTGAAAGCTAACTGAGTTATTTAAGGAGAAGTAGTGCATTGGCCCACCTTTGTATCCATAAGACTTGACTTCAAGTCCCACCCCTGAGGTCCACTGTCTGTGTCACCCTGAGAAAGTCGCTACTTCTCTGTGTCCCAGGCCATTCTCTAAAACTTCAAGCTATAGAATAGTTGTTCATCTGTATTAGTAGAGACACTTTCCTACCCCAGTGAAATTATGGGTCTGGGAAAAACAAGGAAAGTCCCATGAAACATTGTGTTTCCAATATGGCTTCATCACCTACCCAATCTCAATAATTCATTGACACTATCCCTAAAATGACTCCCAGAAGTCTCCTTTCTTATTGTTATTTTTGTAGCATGTATCTAGGTATACCTTGTTTTCTATGTAGTTGGCTAAATTAAGTCATAAAACAAAATTTTTCTATATGTATCAGCTAAATATTATTGACTGGATGTCACAGAAACTTTTTTTTTTCCAATTTGGGTATGTGTGTATGCCTAAATCAACTTAAAAGCAGAATCATTGTACAGATTAGTTAACTATTGGCATAGTGGATAGAGTGCCAGGCCTGGAATCAGAAAGACTCATCTTCCAGAGTTTAAATCTGACCTCAGACACCTACTAGCTGTGTGACCCTGAGCAAGTCATTTACTTCACCTTGTTTGCCTCAGTTTCGTCATCTATAAAGCGAGCTAGAGAAAAATATGATCAGCAACTCCAGTATCTCTGCCAAGAAAACCCCAAATGGAGTCAGGAAGAGTAGGACAGAACTGAACAACTATTTCCTCACATTCCTTACTTGGTGAAATTCACCTTAAGAAAATGTATGTTCCCCAGAAAAAAAACCAATTTGTTGTTCCAAGAGAGATACCCATGGTCAAAATGTGGCACTCACAAAAAAACCTTTTGGCCCAGGGTTTCTTTAATGAGTAGCATTTGATGAATTAGGGAGATAAGCTCAAAAACTGCTCTTCCTTTTTTAAATGGTTCTTGTGGTGGAATGAAGAGACTTCCAGTCTTCCATCTAGTTGATTGATTGTATCTCATACTCAAGATATGGGCATGAGCAGAATTTTTCTTTTTCCTTTTCTTTTGACACTGGCTTTGATTCTGCTACTGAATGTCTGAGCAGGCTGTAATCAAGATGAAAACCGAGAGACCTGCTTTCCCTTATCTCTCTTTCCTCCTACATTATTCCCTTCCCTTGCCTTCCTTCACCTCTTATCCCCCACTTCTCTGCTTTCTCTCTAATTGTCTCATTTCTCCTCAACCCCAAAGGAGTAGGTAGAGGAAACTACATGGGCAGAGTTGGGCAGGGAAAATATTTTGGTTCGTTTTTTTCCTCCCTGCTTCAAGCCCAAATTTTGCTTAAAACAAAACATGAATGGACTTCTCCATTGAAGAAAAGGAGGTTATGTAGAAGAGTTCCTCATCTGCCCTCTACTAAGTAATGAACAGGACCATGAGAACCTGATCTGCCCAGACTCTTGTCTGCAGCTGCCCCACTTGAGCACATTCATCAACGGGTCAGAGGTGTCAGAGAGGCCCCAAGACGTGAGACGGGTATTGATAGGTCCTCTGTGTGGTTACTCTTAAGGACAGGAGAGCTGTCCTGGATTAAAAAAAAAAAAAAGCTTGCAGGAAACTGCTCTGTTAACCACAGGGTTGATAGGTTGATCATTTTCTTTCTGAAAAAGCAGGTTCCCTTACAAAAATATCTTAAATAATGGCCTTGCCCTCCCCCTTGGCCCCACTCCTTAAGGTCCCAGTAAATGAAGAATAATGAGTGTAAAATTCCATCTGTTCCCATAATCTTCCTCTGCTTCATGATGACTTGCTTTGTGTTTCCCCAGAGATGCAATCATCACTACCTCTGTCAACTCCCTGACAAGCTTTTTTTCTGGCTTTGTCATCTTCTCTTTCCTGGGTTACATGTCGCAGAAGCACAACGTGCCCATTGGTGATGTGGCCAAAGACGGTAAGCATGTAACAATGACCAGTTCTTACACATGAAAGTGGCTTTGGCCTGGATTCCTCAGCCATAATCCTTTCCTGGCACACTTGGACTCAGTTGTCTACATATCATTATAAACTACTCTGAGAGGAAGGTGACAGACTTCCCAAAATTGATGGGGAAATTTGTAATGTGACAAGAGGGTCTTTGTTTGAGTTATTTATTAGAAGGGTTGTAAGTCCTCCTGCAATACTTTCAAACAGTAGCATGGTTAAATACTCATAAGGGTAAATGGCCTCTTCTGAAAGTTTCCATGTCCATTCCTCAATGGCCTGTACTATATTTATACTAAAAAATAGAGGCTCAACACTGTTCCCATAGAATGGGATGACTATATTATGAGGATACATTATTTTCAAATGGATGCTACTGTTTGGGTTAACAAGGTCAGATAAAAAGGATTCAATCAAGCAACTAATCATTAAGCACTTACGAAGTGCCTACTATGTGTCGGTCACAGTGCTAGATAGGTCCTGGACACACAAAGACAAAAAATGAAATAATCCTTGCCTTCCACTCAAAGAACTTTTATTCTATAGAGGGGAAAGCATGCACATATACAAAATAATTACAAGTCTATTTCAGCAAAGAGGTGCTATTAATTGGAAGAATCAGGAAAGGCCAGGTATAAGCTGTGAAGGGAACTAGGGATTCTAAAGGATGCAAGTAAGGAAGAAGTGCATGTCAAGTATGGGCAAACATTTGTGCAGGACATGGAAATGGAAGGTGGAATTTCATTAATGAGGAGCAGCCAGAAGGCCAGTTGGGTAAGACTTGAGAATACATGGTGGGGAATGATGTATCAGAGCAGATTGTGGAGAACTTTAAATAACAAAGGAGTTTGTGCTTGACCTTAGAGATAATAGGAGGCACTAGCTGGGCGGGACAGTGACATGACAATAAATCCCAATGCTGTGGTGCCCAGAATCAATCTGTTCAAATTCTTTGCCAGCTGAAAAGCTCAAAACTAAATGTAGTTACAGATGAAGTCACTTGAAAGCATGTCTGTGAATTTCAGATTTTACCTCTGATCATCCAGCAGGTCAGCTAAGTGGCAAGGGGTTTAGAATACTAGGCCTAGAGTTAGGAAGACTCTTCTTCATGAGTTCAAATCTAGCTTCAGTCACTTACTGGCCATGTGATCCTGGGCAAGTCACTTAACTCTTTGTCTCAGTTTCTTCATCTGTAAAATGAGCTGGAGAAAGAAATGGCAAACCATCCCAGTATCTTTGTCAAGAAACCCCCAAATGGAGTCATGAATAGTCAAACGCAACTGAAAAGTAACTGAATAACAATGAATCTAGAAGGTCGTTGCAGGGAGAAGGCAAAAATGGCAGGAGAGGGGGGATTCTTGAGATGCTCAGATGTATAGATGAAGAAACACAATATCCACTGGCGTGATTTATTCCACCAGCGCTTCATGAAAGGGAGAATGCCAAGCTTTGGGGAAAAGCCACCGTTTCTATTACACACCAGTGAGGACTATACCATGAATTAGCATATTCTGACACAGTGGTTTGGTAGAGCTAATGGCCCAGTTAGGCCTTAATTTGGAACTCCAGAAAGTCTCTAGAAAATTCAGTTGCGTCTTGAATAATTTATTTGCTTTTGGAGAGTTGGATAATGAGGTCGAGTAATCCTAATTTCACCCTGGGACAGTTTTGTTTCTCTGTGTCACCACTGATTTAATAGTGTAGGTACGACTTAAGAGCCCCCATTCCTCTTGTGTGTGCTGCTTGTTACTCATCCACAGTTTTCAGCATCCACTTCAGGGCTGTTCCCCTGCGGTGCCATTTGTAGCAAGGATAATTCTTTCCACCTTAAATTTTATTTAAGACTCTATACCTAAATGAGGCCAGCTAAACAAGTACTACTGTGTTCATGTAAATCATAGAACATTTAAAAATCCTGGGGCAGAATAAGAGCAAGAAGTAATTTAAAAAAAAACAAAACCGGGGTGGTGGAATTTACTCACTATTGCATTTCTGCATTTTTACTGCTGGTTTTGCCCTTTATTATGATAAATAGCAAGTGCTTACAAAAACCTCCATTAACCCCTGATAGTAAAGGTTAAAATCTTCCATCCGCTTCAGTGACAAGCAAAGTAAATGTCATTTATGGTTCTAATTCTCCAGAAAATATTAACCAAACTAAAAAAAATGAAAGAAGAGGATGTTGATATTACATTCTGCAAAGCTTACTGATACCTTCCTGTGTGTCGTTTGTGGCATTTGAAATCTGTAGAGGTGTCTAAAGGCAAAGACTCTATTTGAAAATGTGCCTCTGTTCAATAAGGAATGGTGAGAAAGCTTAGTTTGGAATGGCATTAGAGCTTACTCTTAACTTCTAATAGGAAGCTTCAGAAATCTGTACATGGATCAGTGTGGGTTCTACTTCTTCAGGAAGAAAATGAAATGACAGTGTTCCAGCAGAAACTTGTTCAGTTTTAGGATATGGTTTAGTACAGTGGAAAGAGCTCTGGAAGGAAGACCTATGTTTCAGTCCTGGCTCTCCTACTTCCTACCTATGTGACCTCACTTTCCTCATCTGTGAACAAGGGAGTTTGGGATTTTTTACTTCTGAGTTCCTTCCACTTCTAAATTTGGGATCCTATGACACATGTTTAGGTTTGAGAAAGTTTGAAATAAAAACACTCGTTCTAGAACTGATATATCTTTGAGTAAAGAAAAACATACCAGGTGGCTTGATGTTCTCTGTATGAAAAGCATTTTAGGGCTGGCTAGGTGGCACAGTGAATAGAGCACTGGCTCTGGAGTCAGGAGGACCTGAGTTCAAATTTGGCTGCAGACACTTAAAAAAAAACTAGCCATGTGACTTTGGGCAAGTCACTTAACTCCAATTGCCCTACCTCCCCCCCCCAAAAAAAAGTAAAAAAAAATAATAATAAAAAAAAGCATTTTAGAATTATAGTCAATTTTTAAAACTATCTTGGGTGAAACTTTCTGCTGTATGGATGATATATCTATGGGTGTAATTTACATCCTGATCTGGCTTTTGCTTCTTTCAATATGTCTAATCATATTAATCCATTAGTGCGTCTACAAAGAATGCAGACCTTTTATTAATAATAGTAAGCATTTATATAGTGCTTTAAGGTTTACAAAGTGCTTCATTTGTCTCATTTGATCCTCAAAAAACAACCCTGTGAGGTAAGTGCTGTTAATAGCCCCATTTTACAGATGAGGAAACCGAGATAAAAAAAAGTTAAGTGACTTGCCCAGGGTCACATAATTAGTAAGTGTCTAAGGCAGGATTTGAACTTAGATCTTTATGACTCCTAGTCCTACACAGACCCATTATACCACCAAATTGTCTAATATTCAAAATTTGAAACGATGTATGATATAATTGGTGGATGTGCTTTCTCCATGCCTTAAATAAGGGAAGGGGACAAAAGAGGAGAGAAAGGGAAGGGGAATAAGCATTTATATAGTGCCCATTATGTGCCAGGCACTGAGCTAAATAGTACTGTATTTGATCTTAGTATTTATGCTGAACCTCTAAAGTGCTTTTTACAAATAACATCTCATCTGATCACCTCTTTTGGGAAGTCATGATCACCTTCATGCCGTGACAAGGCATTGAAGTAGGACCTAGAGGTTTTCTTTCCTAAATTATACCCCCCAAATTATGCCAGACATCCAGAGAAATGAATATAAAGGGTCACTGAATTTTCTTCTGTTTGAGGTTATTTGTACCATACTTTTGGATCTCTTCAGACAAATGAGCTTCGGCATCGAGCCTACAATCCTCTTCCAGAGAGTCGCTGGAAGTACCTACTCTGTATTTCCAGCTTACACTTAATCCCTGCTCCTCCTTTGGATTCCACTGGAACCAAGGCTACCACTGGAAAAGATACCTATGTGATAAAGATGATTTTTTCACCCTGTAGGACTAGATAGGTCAACTTGGAGTTGGGGGGGAGCTGTGAGGAGGCAAAGCTGTGGGGTTTTTAGAGTTCTTTGGCAATGGCTTAGGGTAGAGAAGAGAACAATTAAATGTAGCATTTAGATTTTGGTTTTTGTTGTCCGTGACTGATAGTCACATCTAAATTAATCTTCTCCATAGCTCCAAAATAGATGAATAACAAGTACAGTCATTCCTGTTTCACAAAGGGGGAACTTAAAAGTAGAAAATGGTTAACTATTCAATTTTTTTTGCCTTTTTACCAGGAGTTCAAAGGGCTTTACAGGAAGTCCATGAAACCTGATTTTACTCTCCTCCACACTGTTTCCCAGTCTGAAAAGGGGACTTGCCTACCTAATATTATGTTTTACTATGACTTGGGTAGGCTTACATGGGGAGCAAAATTTTCCTTTCCCAGGTCTTTGCCATCACAAGTCAAGTGGCTCCAATTAAGAATTATGGATCTGCTATAGGGCAGAGGGTAAGAAGAAATGTAAGGAGAAATAGAGTTCACGAATATGTTGTTATAATGATTCTAACACAGACCTTATCCTCACTTTGCCTCCAGGCCCACCTTTCTATATACTCAAAGTCAGGCCATTGCTTTCTAAGTTGCCACCTCCTGGGCATATGGTTATGTGATAATGGTTCTCCAGGGTGTGGATACTCTAAGAAAATCTGGAAAAGGTTAGCAGTCATGTTTCCTCACCTTTATGCTCAGGAGTTCGGATGCCTGGTATTCTGAACTTGCAGGGGAGAGTCCCAATTCTTGCATTCATTTCTAATGACACTTTTTCTGCATTCTGCTGCTTTTAGAAACAGAGCTCCCTTCAGAAGATAACACAGTCCCAGCCACCCTCTCTAGTACTGGGTATTCCTTGGGAAGGCTGCCTGGTACAGTGGAAAGGAAATTGATTCTGGAGTTAAAGGACCTGGGTTCAAAATCCCATCTCTGTCATTTACTACTTGTGTGACTATGAACAAGTCTGTTAACTCCCCTGGGCCTCAGTGTCCTTTTCTGTAAAAATGAGGGAGTTGGATTAAATGGTCACTCATTTCCCTTCTAGGTCTAGATATATGACCCTATGATTCTCTTGTGCCCCCTCAAACTTCTTGACTAGAATAGTTTTCCTTGTGTTTTGCTTTTGCCTCCATACTATCCATTATCATCCATCAACAACTTTTCCTCAGTAGAGGTTCGTTCCATCCATCTTTTTCAACTGAGTCAGATCTCTGTTATCTAGTCAGTAGTTATTGTCAGTAAAATTAAGCCCTTGCTATATATGCCAGGCACTGTGCTAAGTACTGGGGATATAAATATTGAGAAAGAATAACAGCCCCTGCCTTCAAGGAGCTTATAATCTCGACAGGGAAGACAACACACAAAAGGAAGCTGAAAAATAGGGGAAAGGGTCCCCAAAGGTGTCAGCCATAGAGGCAAGCATGGTGGAGAAGTCAGAAATATTTGAGAGTAATACAGCCTGCGGAAAAATTATTCTTTCATCTCCTGGCCTTCAGTCCATTCTGGCTTTTTTTTGAATAGTTCAAGACCTGGCTTGTAGTCTTGCTCCCCTATACTTGGACATCTCAGAACCCCTTTACCTCATCCAATATGCTCCAGTGTCAAAGGAATATTTAGGCTCTCTCCTTGCCACAGACAATGTAATCTACTTGTGCTTTAATCCCATCTCCTCCTATTTCTGCTAAGAGTCTGCTGCCTTGATAGGTCAAAGAATCACAGTCTCAGAATTGGATGAGATTTTAGTGACCATCTAGTCCAACCCATACCTGAAAAAGAACCACTTCTGCAACAAACCCAACAAATGGTCATCCAAACTTTGCTTTGAAAATCTCCAATTTGAAGGGAACCCATACTTCTTGAAACAGTCCATTATACTTTTGGATAGCTCTAACTGATAGGAAGTTTTTCCATATAGCAAACCTAATCTACCTTTTTGTGACTATTTACCTCTGTCTTCTAGGGCAAAGCCAAACAGGTCTAATCCTTCTTCTTGGTGACAATCCTTCAAATTCTTGCAAACACCTATAATGTCATCTATATCTCTTCTCCTTTCACAGCCACATTTCTAGGAGTCATCTGTATTAATGCATTCCTTACCTCTCATTCCCCCCCCCCTTTTTTTGGTGGAAAACTTATTGTATGAAGAAAGGGCTAGATAAACATGGCTTAATATGACCCTTATTTGTTTTTTGAGGGTACACAACATCCAAAGTAATCAAATAGCTAATGGATAGGGAGAGATTAAAGATGACACTGAGGGATGATTGATGGGTCATGCTCTTATAATAGATGGGGAAGGTTGGAAACCAGGACATGAGTAGAAGGATTAGTTTTGACATCTTTTCCTCAGTGACTGAAACAAAAATGGAGAAAAAAAAGCAAAGGTATAGTGAGATATTGAGGCATAGAACTGGGTATGTTGTGGAAGCTTATGATAGATAGCCATAGATATTTTTCTTTAAAGTAGGAGGTGGGGGGAATAAATGGGGAGAAATGAAATCTGGGATTTAAGGACAAAGGAGGAGCCTAGTTCATCAGAAAAAATAAAAGGAGTGCCAGTAATGGCAGAGCTGAGATTAGATAACTTGAATTGGTCTTTCAATGTGTGTCAACTTATGTAATGATCATGATGGCAATAATTAAATGGTACATAGCTTCGAGAAAAATACTTGACTGAATGATTATAGATACTAGGGAAATAACAGAAAGAGAAAAGATCTAAAATTTTAGTTTGCCTTCTTCGAAAGTATTGTTAACTGCAGACACTTGTGAGAACTGCTTATTATTTATACTTAATTCCTATGCAGACATTAACAGTTCGACATATCAATAAATATGTTAGAGAAACTTTTAACTATTATTATGACTGTAAATGCAAAATACTAATGCTCAACCTTAAAGACACTGCTCATGTAAAATGGTTATCCTGCCTACAACTTGAAGAAGCTAGAAGAGACATTGCCTTTGGAGAGGAGGAGTGTCTATCTCAGAGGCAGGTAAATGAGTGTAGAACTGGGGGATTAATAATGGAGCTGATGATTAAATTAGATCATTTCAATGATTGTTGGCTCTAATCTCATTTAATATTCATTTGAAATGGCAGTCTCCATTTTATTTGTCAAATTCCCTTTTAATATTTTTGAAAGTCATGAAAACAATTTATTATTTTGGCTAAATAGTGCCATCTGTTTAAATAATACCAAGTACAGTAAACATGTCTGAACAAATAGTGCTGACTGAAAGATGAGTCGTAGTTGTGTTTATTTCAAAATAAGAATAAATTTAAATTACCAAATAGATATAATAAGTGTATAAAAGAAATAGAAGAGGAGAATGTCTTGTGTCTTTTATATTACTTTGTTTCTAGTATAGTTTATATATAAAATATTTATTAATTTTAAAGAAGTTGTGAACTAGTGCCCCCAAGTCACAAAAAACATAAGCTTTTCATATTGCCTGTATCCTAGTCTGGTTTCTTTTCCTCCCCACCACCTTGAACCCTTCTGTCCTCCTCTGCGGATAATATTTGTGCAAGAAATGCAAAGAGATTTTGCATTACGTCATAAAGAGAAAGGAGAAGATAGAAGAGAATGAGAACCCAAAATGGTTGTGAACTGACTAGATAATTCCTCTTAGAAGCCAGCTGTTCTCAGCTGCTCTTTGAATTATGACTTTGGCAGGAGGTTGCTAAAGACCAATAAAAGGCAGTCAAACAAGCTAGCCTCATCTCTTGAGAAAAGTCCAGAAGACTGTCATGGGTCAGGAATCTGCAGGGGAAAAACAATTGGTATCAAGAAAAAACTTTTCAAATCAGTTCTCCACCAGTTGGCCACAAGGTATACCAACCAGAATAAGATGACAAAGGCTCTTGCTTCCACAAAATATAAAAGGCAAGGATAATTTTGAAGTGAACTACGTAGAGTATTCTGTCCCTTTCTACCATGACGTGACTGCCCTCTAGGCTTAATATGCAACATGTTTCTTCCTTCTAGAAAAAAATGTGTAAATGTTGAAGGAATGTTTCTTTACTCTCCAGGGTTTTAGGGGGAAAAAAAGTTGTTCTAGAAAGAGAGAGAGAGAGAGAGAGAGAGAGAGAGAGAGAGAGAGAGAGAGAGAGAGAGAGAGAACACTTTTAGGTAAAAAGGGTGAAAGAATTTAAAATAGAGAATGAAAGGAAAAATGTATGACCATTGAACACTTGGAATTAAATATATTTAATAGATTCTTCCCTTAGAAAGAAGAGTTTAATCTTTTCTCCTAAGGAAAAATCAGCTATTTGTGGTCTTTAAAATGACAATATGGACCCATAGGTATCATCAGAGAGATAATACTAAAAGGGTTATTGGAAGAAGAGATGACTAGTGGTGGTTGGTGACTCTTTGCTGAGGGATTAATAACAGGCAATTCTTTGCCAACCTGATGATGAGAGATTTGCTCTTTTCTAGGGCATATATCTGAGAAGTGATGAAGCACCCCCCTCCAACTCTCACCCCCACCCCCACCAAGGTTTGTCAAACATGATAACCATTATCCACTGCTTACTGGTGATTCAAGTGGTGGGTGACAAATAATACTGTCAAAAGAAATCTAGAAAGTATTGCCTAGGGATTATGAAATTCTAGAGAAAAAAAAACGAAAGCTTTATGGGAACAAGGGTTGATTTTTTATTTTCCTTTACTGCTGCTGATTAAAAACAGGATCTTTGAAAGAGAAAACCAGATTTGGAAAGGGAGCACCTGGAAAAAAAGATGTCTGAAAATCAATCAATCAACAAGTATTTATATAAGTGCATACTGTGAGCCAGATACTGTGTTACTGAACAGATTAGTAAATGAACTACTGAGCCAGTGACAGCAATCTCTAACAAATCATGGAGAATGGGAGTACTATAGGACTAGAGAAGAACAAATGTACTAATTTTTAGAGAGGGAGTGTAAAGATTGCCTACAGGAGTCAAATGAGATTAATTTGATTTCTGGCCAAATTCTGAACTGTCATATATATGGTCTCTAAGAATCTAGAAAGTGATCACCGAGAGCTGGGAAGCATGACTTTCATAGCAAGTCACCACAGAAAAATTTAATTTCCTTTCTTGACAGAGTCATTAGATGAGTATCAGGGGAATCCTGATGATACAGTTTACCTTGGTTTCAACAAAATATTTGACAAAAATCTCTCATACTACTCTTATAAACAAGATAAAGAGGGGCGGCTAGGTGGCACAGTGAATAGAGCACTAGCCCTAGAGTCAGGAGGACCTGAGTTCAAATATGGCTTCAGGCACCTAACAATTACTAGCTGTGTGACCTTGGGCAAATCACTTAACTCCAATTGTCTTGCTTTCCTGCCCCCCCCAAAAGCAAATAAAATAAAATAAAATAAAAATAAAGAAATGTAGGATAAATCATAGTATAATTAGGTGCATTTGGTTGAATGATTAGACCCAATATGTTGCCATTAATGGTTCATGTTACCTGAAAAGAGGTCTCCACTTGAATTCCATAGGCGTCAGTGCTTGCCCCTGTGGTGTGTTTTTTAAAATACTTTAACCCACATGTTTTGTTTGTACATTTTAAACATTTACAGATTACCTTACTCTGTGAGAGGTCCTATAAGAAAAACAAGTAAAACTAACAAAAAAGTGACCTCATCTGAAAGTGTCTGTAACATATATGCATTTTCATGCAGCACACCCTTCACCTGCTATTTTTAAATGTTTTTAACTGACAAAAATTTATTTTGTCTTCTTCCCCCTGCCCATCCCATTAGAAAATAAAAGAGAAAAGGAAAACATTTCCTTCTAATAACTATGTATAGTCAAGCAAGACAAATTCCCTCACTGGTTGCATACAAAAATATTTAAGTCTCATTCTGCACTTTAAATCTATTGCCTCTCTGTCATGAATCATGAATCATCATTGCATTCATCTTAGCTCTTACAGCTTTCAAAGTTGTTTGTCTTTACAATGTTGTTATTATATAAATTGTTCTGACTCTGATCATTTCATTCTTTATCAGTTTATAAAAGTCCTTAAAATTGTTTGCTTTTCCAATATAGATGTTACAGTGTGAATTGTTCGGGTCCTGCTTGTTTCACTCTGTATCAGTTCATTTAACTATTTCCATTTTTGAAATCGTCAATTTCTTCATTTTACAGAACATTAGTACTCCATCGTATTCGCATACCACAACTTATTCAGTCATTCCCTAATTGATGGACTTCACACTCAAGTCCTGGTTTTTGCTAACACTAAAAGAGCTGCTACGTTTTTGTTTTTGTTTTTTTGCATAACGCATCTTTCCCTCTTTCCTTGATTCCTTTTGAGAATAGAAGAAGCAATGATATAGCTGAGTCAAAGGGTACACACTCTTTTATAGTATTTCATGGATAATTTCAAATTGCTTTCTGGAATGCCTGCAGCCCTCAACAACAATATAAACTATTTTTTTCACAGCCCCTTCAACATTTAGCACTTTCCTTTTTTATATTTGTCAATTTGATGGATGTGAAGTAAAACCTCAGAATTATTTTCAGTTTGGATTTCTCTAATTAGTAATGACTTGGAGCATTTTTTTCATTTGCCTGCAGATAGCCTGAATTTCTTCCCTTGAGAACTGCTTGTTTATATCCTTAAATCGTTTCTCAATTGGGGAATGACTCTTATTATTATAAATTTGAATCAGTACTATATGTATCCTTGTAAGAGAAATTTGTTAGATTTTTCCAATAAATTTTATTAGATTTTGGGCGGCTAGGTGGGGCAGTGAATAGAGCACCGGCCCTGGAGTCAGGAGTACCTGAGTTCAAATCCGGCCTCAGGCACTTAACACAAAAACTAGCCGTGTGACCTTGGGCAAGTCACTTAACCCCAACTGCCCTCCAAAAAGCAAAAAAATAAAAAAAAATAAAAAAATTTTATTAGATTTCTTTATGCATCTTTTATTTCTTTATTAAACAAGTATTAATTTTATGCAATTAAAATTATCCATTTTATCTTCTTTGATCCTCTCTATTATTTCGTCATGAACTTTTCTTCTGTCTGTATATCTGTGAAGCAATTTTTTTTCCTATGTTTCTCTAATTGTTTATTCACTTGTAGCTTGTCTTAGTATAAAGTGTGAGGTACTGGTAAATATCTGATTTCTTTTATACACCTTTCCAGTTTTCCCAGTAGCTTTTGTCAGGCAACAAGTTCATGTCCTAATAGCTAAGGTCTTTGTGCTTACTGAAAATTAGGGTACTAGGTACGTTTTCTTCTTTTGGTTGTAAACCTAGTCTGCTTCACTGATCAATCTTTCTATTTTTTTTTTTTTAGCCAATACCAATTTGTTTTGAGGACGACTTATTTGTAGTATAATTTGAAATCTGGCACTGCTAGACTCCCTTTATTCTCACATGGTTTCATTATTTCCCTTAAGATTCCTAAACTTTTTGCTTTCATGTGAATTTAAAAATGTTTTTTTCTAATTCTATAAAGGCATGGATGACATACTTACTAAATTTAAAGATAACACAATGCTGGAAAGAATAGCAGAGTCAGGTTACAAAATGGCCCTGGGAAAGGTCAAAATAATGGGCCAGATCTACTGATATGGCATTTTAAAAATCAGATCTAAAATTTCATTGATATAAGAACCTTCCAGTTTAAAAAAATCTTCTATTAATAAAGACCAGCAACTTATATATATATATATATATATATATATATATATATATACACATATATATATATATTACATTACATTACATTATATTATATCATATAACTTATTTTGTATTCTATATTATATATTCTTATATATAATAACTTATATTCTCTTAATGAAATATGCAACTTATAGTTTTAAAGAGTTACCTGGGGCAATGAGAGCTTAACTGATGTTCCCAGGATCACTCACCCAGTGTGCATTAGAGGCAGGAAGAGACCCTAGGTCTTCCTGCTTCCAAGACCAACTTCCTGTCCATGATGCCATACTGCCAACTTCCTATAGAAATAATAGAAATAAATGTAAAATCCTACACTTGGGTTCAAAAATTAACTTCTAAAACGTAAGATGGAAGAAGCATAGCTAGGCAACCATTCTATATGAAAAGATATAAAGATTTTGGAGATCTATTCCATGTGAGTTTACTTTGTGACAGTATTTTAAAAAAAACCCATATCTCGTGTGATCTTAAACTCTACTAAGAAATGTAGTATCTACAACCCCGAAAGAGATAATCCTGTTTATTTAAAGGTCCCATTTTACCTGTCCTGGTCAAATCTCATCCAAAGTAAAGTTTTCAGTACTGGGCAACATTTTATACGAAGGATATTCGCAAGATGAAGAGAATCCTGGGCAGGGATGTGCTGGAGCCAGCTCTAACTGCCTCATGAGAGCTGATTGTTAAATTTTCAGTGTGAGCAGAAATCCACAAACACTACAAACCTGAACTTGATTATTTTGTTTATTGTCTAGACTTAAGAAAGTGTTAATAAAATAGATTAAACTAGAAATTATGCCTGTGCATACCACTACCACCCCCAACCCAATTGTTAAACATTTATCTGTATTACTCTATAAACACTGTTGCAGTTCATCAGGAATTAAATAGAAAGCTCAGAAAATGAAGTCATCACCAGACTGATGATCTGGTCACTATAGGCTAACAATAATAAAAAAATTAGCATTTATATAGTGCTTTAAGGTTTGCAATGTGCTTTGAATATGTTGTTTAATTTGAATCTTACAACCCAGACGTTCTGTGGAGAGTAAATAGGGTGGTGAAAGGCCAAGAGGATATTGATCCTGGAACCGAGAATACGCCATTGGCAAAGATAACTATCTTTTTTTTTTTCTTTTTGGAGGGCAGTTGGGGTTAAGTGACTTGCCCAAAGTCACACAGCTAGTTTTTGTGTCAAGTGTCTGAGGCCATATTTGAACTCAGGTCCTCCTGACTCCAGGGCCACCGCTCTACTTACTGCACCACCTAGCTACCCCCAATAACTATCTTTTAAAGAGACATTCTACTTCTACTTCTCAGCTTTCGGGTTGGAAGATCTAGAAGCAGTAGCTGGAAACTACAGATAATCAGATTTTGGTTTGATGTAAAGAAAAATTTCCTAAAATTAAAGGTATCTAAAGGGAACTGCTTACTTTATGAGGTAAAAGATTCCCTGTCCTTTGCTTTTTTTTTTCAGGAAAAATCTGGATAACTATTTGTCAAGCGTATATAGAAAGGATTCTCATAAATGCATTGGACTAGATTGACTTAGAAGTCCGTCCCATCCCAACCTGGAATTCTAGGATTTACTCGAACAACACGCTAAGCAAAACATTACTCTGTGTCTATGCGGCTTAAAAATAATCAGAAGTCCCCTTATATAATATAGACAGCTAGATGTTGATTATATTAATTTAGTCACGTTTCATCAAAACAGTGGCTGCAAGAATCTTCTAGGTAGTGCAATGTTGCAGTTTTGCATATAAAAGTGTCAGTACCAGATTATAACCTTAGGCGGCAGTAGAGAGTGACTATGTTTGATATGGTCATTATCCATTGACTACAGAATGCATCTACTCAGCTTGGACCCTCCCTGAGTCCACCACAGATATTTCTGTTCTCTCTATACTTAATAGTGGAGTTTTTTTTTCTTTTTTGATTGAAGTTTGAGTTGCTCAACTCAAATACACAAATGGATCTGAGATCTCATTGATTTGGCTATACCCTACATTGTGAGTGACTCTTAATGTATATTCTTCAATGTGCACTGCAGAGGATCTACTCAACATATTGAAGGTATTCCTTGATATCTCCCAATATATACCTGTGGATCACTTGATGGGAAATATGTGGCACCATGGTAATGAACTTGGGAGTTAGGATGACCTGAGTTCAAATCTGTCCTCAGACACTCACCAGCTGTGTGACCCTGGGCAGGTCACTTAACCCTGTTTACGTCATTTCCCTCATCAGTAAAATGAATGGGAGAAGGAAATGGAAAACCACTCCCGTATCTTTGCCAAGAAAACTCCACCTGGGGTCATGACAAAAACAACAACAAAGTGTATTGCTCAGGTTGTGCACCTGTCATGCCTCAATCAGCCCAGCTTCTTTTTCTATCAATTCGTTTTCCTGATGACATCTTTTACTTCTATTCTTTGAAGTTCTTACTTTGTTATATGCTAGATTCTTGGCCCACTCTTTGCCTTTCCTTTGCCCTCTGTGTGATATTTATTTTCATTTCTTCAGAGAATTTAAGGTAATCAATGAAGTAGCATTTTTCAAAAGTTTTATTTTTATTTACATTACTTTAATTTTTAAATAGATCCCTTACTCTTCTGCTACCCAGTGAGCCAGTACTTGTAGGAAAGAATTAAAAAGAATGAGAAGAAAAGACAGTTCCACAAAATGAATCAGCACATTAACCAAGCTAGTAAATGCGATGTTTCACATCCTTTATTCCTTACCTTTACAAAGAAAGGAGGAAGATACAGTTTCTCATCTCTGAGGACAATTATAATTGAGTAATTATAATTACAGGTCAGGTTGAACAAACAAGCATTTATTAAGTACCAACTACATGCCATGCTATGAAGGTAAAACTGAAAGAATTGGGCAACATATTGGACATGGGAGTGGAGGTGGGGTCATGGTGGAGTGAGACAGAGAAGTAGATGATGACTCCTAGATTGTGAGCCTGGGTGAGTGGGAAGATGGTGGTACCCCCTATAGTAATGAGAAAGATTGAAAAGGGAAGGTTTTGGGGCGAAAAATGAGTTCAGTTTGAGTTCTTTTTTTTTCAATTTTTAAAAATATATTGGTTTTTTTTTAGTTTTCAGCATGTACTTTCATAAGATTTAAAGTTATAAATTTTCCCCCTCCACTCTCCCCTCTCTAAGATGGAATGCAATCTGATATAGGCTATACATGTATGATCATATTAAACATATTTCCAAATTATTCATGTGGTGAAAAAGGAATCAGAACAAAAGGCAGAAACCACGAGAAAGAAAAAATAAACAAAAAAATAAAATAGTATTCTTTGATCTGCATTCAGACACTATGGTTCTTTCTCTGGATGTGGATACCATTTTCCATCCTGAGTCTTTTGAAATTGTCTTAGATCATTGCATTGCTCAGAAGAGCTGAGTCTAACAAAGTCAGTCATTGTACAATGTTGCTATTGTGTACAATGTTCTCTTGGTTCTGTTCACTTCACTCAGAATCAGTTCATGCAAGTCTTTCCAGGTTCTTCTGAAGTCCACCTGATCACCATTTCTTATGGAACAATAGTATTCCATTTCATTCATATACCACAACTTGTTCAGCCATTCCCCAATTGAGGGGCATCCCCTCAATTTCCAATTCTTGACCACCACAAAGAGCTGTTATAAATATTTTGGTACGTGTGGGTCCTTTTCCCTTTTTATGATCTCTTTGGGATACAGACATTAGAGTGGTATTGATAGATCAAAGGGTATGCAGTTTGGTTGCCCTTTGGGCATAGTTTCATAATGGTTGGATTAGTTCACAACTCCACCAACAATGCATTAGTGTTCCAATTTTCCCACATCTCCAACATTTATCATTTTCCTGTTTTGTCATGTTAGCCAATCTAATAGGTGTGAGGTGGTACCTCAAAGTTGTTTTAATTTGCATTTTTCTAATCAATAGTGATTTAGAGCATTTTTTCATATGACTATAGATAACTTTAATTTCTTCATCTGAAAACTTTCTGTTCATATCCTTTGACCATTTAGCAAGTGGGGAATGACTTGTATTCTTATAGATTTGACTCCGTTTTCTATATAGTTTAGAAATGAAGCCTATATCAGAGACACTGGCAGTAAAAATTGTTTCCCAGATTTCTTCTTCCCTTCTAATCTTGGTTTCATTGGCTTAGTGCAAAACCTTTTTAATTTAATGTAATTAAAATTTTTTCATTTCATAATGTTCTCTATCACTTGTTGGGTCACAAATTCTTCCCTTCTCCACAGATCTGACAGGTAAACTATTCCTTACTCTCCTAATTTGCTTATGGTTTCATCCTTTATGTCTAAACTATGTATCCATTTTGACCTTATATTGATATACAGTGTAAGATGCTAGTCTATGTCTCATTTTTGCTACATTATTTTACAGTTTTCCTAGCAGTTTTTGTTAAATAGTTAGTCCTTATCCCAGAAGCTGGAGTCTTTGGGTTTATCACAGTTTAAGATTTCTATGGGACATCCAGTTTGAAGTTTCTATGGGACATCCAGTAAACAGAGATGCAAGTCTAGAGGTTAGAATGTAGGTTAGGGCTGGATATGTAGATCTGAAAATCACTGGTATAGAGATGATAATTGAATCTATGGGAGCTGATGAGCTCACCAACTGAAAAGGTATAGATAGAGAATAGAAGAGATCCCAGGACAAAACCTTGGTGCATACCCACCATTAGCAGATGTGACTGGGATAAAGATACAACAACAGAAACTAGAAAGGAGGAGTCCAACTGGTAGGAGAAATAGGATGTAATGTCACAAAAACATGTAATGAATAGTATCAAGGAGAAGAGGGTGATCAACAGTCTTAGAGCATTCAATTTCAAGGGTTTTTTTGTTCTTTCCTTTGCTGTACTCATTGTGTATATTGTTTTCCTAGTTATATTTATTTCATTCTAGATGAGTTTATCTCATTCTTCTGATGCTTCTCTGAATTATCCATATTTGTTACTTCTTGAAGCACAGTAATATTCCATTATATTCACATACCACAAGTTGTACCCACAAACTGTCTCTCTTTCAATGAGCATCCACTTTGTTTTTCTTCTTTATTACAAAAAAAATGTGTTGCTATGAATGTTTTAGTGTACATGGGACCTATCTGTCTTTGACTTCTTTGGCACAGATACATAACAGTGAGATTTCTGAGTGAGTATGGACATTTTAGTCATCTTTTTAAAAAGTATAATTCTATATTGCTTTCCAGCATGGATGGCTAATACACAGCTCTGCCAACAGTGTCATGCCTGTCTTTCTGAAGTCCCTCCAACATTTACTATTTCAATCTCTTGACATTCTAGCTTACTGTTTTTCTGCACATTTCTCTTAATGATTTACAGAGATTTTATATGTAATATACATAAATATATATTTGTTATATATAATATATAATATGATATGATATATAATATATATAATTGTTACACAAAAATTGAAATAGATCTCCTAGAGTACTCTGTCCAATATACGCTTCGCCATCTAAGAGTAGGCTTAAGTTGTAGACAACAATGATAACCAAAGGGTTGCAAAAAATAGGAGCTGTAGGAGAGATTAAAGAAACAAAAATGTATTAACTTGGGAAAGTTCCCAAATGAAAGGTCTCATACAAAAGAAAGGGTGCTAGGTGGTGCAGTGAATAGAGCACTGGCCCTGGAGTCAGGAGGACCTGAGTTCAAATCCAGCCTCAGACACTTAACACTTACTAGCTGTACGACCTTGGGCAAGTCATTTAACCTCAATTGCCCTACCCTCCAAAAAAAAAAAGAAAGAAAGAAAGAGCGGTAGTTAGTTCTGGGGAGGGAAAGTACTCAGTTTCTTTTTTGTACATTTAATTCCACTTACCCACTTTTAAGACGTACATTACCTGAAGATGACCCTCCTACCACTATGCTTTACTGTTTCCTTTTCTTCTCTCTTTCTGTTTTCTTTTAAGTTCATTCCCAACCCTAAATTCATCTCCTTTTCCAGATTCTGTATATATGGTTTGGGAGAAGACCATTAGTTCTAATTAATGGCGATCCAAAAAAGCATCCTAACTCCTTTTCCCCATCCCAAACTCAGTTTGATGTTTTCGAAGGAACTGTAGACAAAGTCATCTGTTGGGGGCGGAGCCAAGATGGCGGCTTAGAAGCAGCAAGGTCCTGCAGCTCCCACACCGCCACCCTAAACACCCAGAAAATATGAGCCCAGACAAAGTCTAGGAAAGTCTAGGACTCTCAGACTCACAAAAATACAGAGGACACACCTCGTGCTGAAGGCAGCTCGGCAGCAGGAGCTCATCGCAGGAGCTGGAAGCAGAGACTGGAACAGCCTGAAGCCGAGACCACAGCCAGGCCTGGGATGGTGGGAAGGAGTCTGACTGAGCTGAGCCGAGCCGAGCCCTGCAGCCAGCCTGCAGCGGTTCTACAGCCTCCAGCACCTCCACATCTGCCAAGGCATGAGGAACGGGACAGGAGAGGGGCAGCTCGCAGAGCAGCAGAGCAGAGACCAGGCCAGCCCAAAACCGCAGCCCTGGCTAGGCAAGGCCCCAGGGTGGCCAAGAGGAGGAGCGGAGCCTCCCAAACCACAGCAGCCTCCCAAACTGCAGCGTGAGTCTACTTCAAAGAAAATCTAAAGCACCTGCCTGAGGGGAGCTTTGGTCAGAGACGGTTAGTGAAAGTTGAAACTTTGAAAATTAATTTGGGGGTGATAAAGCAGTTCGGCCAATCTGCCCCGGGGCAAGGAAGCAATGGGGGAGGGGAACTACTGGAACCAGCAGCGGTGGCCCCCACCAGGCTGCTTCAGAGCCCCTGGCCTGCGGACTCAGCAAGGGGGCTGAATTGATTGATCAGGGCCAAGTGCTCTTGCGTTGAGCAGCCTG
>CM053594.1:266729328-266754724 GCA_028646575.1 Pseudocheirus occidentalis
AGAGCAGGGGAGGGGCTTTACAGTGGGATTGCTGTTTTAGTGTTGGGACAGGGGCAAGACGGGGAGAAAATGTGTAATTCAAAAATGTAATGAAAATGAATAATGTAAACAAGAAAACAAATAAAAACTAAATTTAAAAAAAGAAGAAGAAACTGTAGTTGGAGAGATTTAAAAAATAATTTCTTAAAAATGTAGGAGATGTAGAGAATGGGAGGGAAGGGGAAAAAAGAATGAATGACAAAGAATAAGAAAAAAAGAATACTATGTAAAGACTATTTTCAACTATAAATCTTTACAAATAAGATAATTGTCTTTTTTTTTTCAGGATGGCTTAGGTAAAATCAAGAGGAAAGATTATCATTCAGTGACCATTTTTCTTTCTCCCTAGGACCTGGACTTATTTTTATCATCTACCCTGAAGCAATTGCTACTCTCCCTTTGTCCTCTGCTTGGGCTGTGGTTTTCTTCATCATGCTTCTCACATTAGGAATTGACAGTGCTGTGAGTAACCTTGGAGTATCACACTCAGAGATGGGGCCCTAGTCAGTTGACACAGACTGTAATCAATCCTATATAAGAGGAAGTAGAATTTACATTGATTAGGGCACCCTTTCTCCAGATTCCTTCTAGATTGCTGTTTGTTGATCACTACAATATCATACTTTGTCATTACAGAATATTTTCATAATTATTGTACTCAAACTTCATAGTTATTGTACCCAAACTTACTATTTATTTTATATTGATCATATTTGAGGTTGGTTATTTCCTACTGTGCTTTTATCTCAGAGACACTATATATATCTAAATAATACTATAAGATAGATTATTTCTGGAAGGTTTCCTTTAGATCTCGTTCATCATGTGTGAGTTCTTATAAACCTTAATCAGAGGATGGATACCCTTTTGCTGTGCAAGGTTACCTTCTCTTTTTCTGATTTTTTTTGCCTTAATTATCTGTTATCTTAGATCTTGGAGACTAATGCAGTTCAATTCAATACCATTTGAATAATATTGTTGTTAATTAATAACTTAATGTTATTAAGCCCAATGCTAATTAAGCCTTTACTATGAGTAAGGCACTATTTGAAGTCATAGCAACACAAAACAAAATGAAAAATAGTCCCTGCTATTGAATAGCTAGGATTTTACTTGGACAATACCACAGATATACAGCCAAGTTTATTATACAGTAAGGAAGGAAGGGTACAAGGAAAAAATGAGACAAGGACTATGGGAACATTGGAGGAGGGAAGGAACACTAGCAAAATTGAGACCAACATGCTTTGTGGTCTCTGGTCCATAGTCAATGTATCAATGACCAGGTTAGTACTACACTAGAAAACAAAACAGAACTCTGTTATGTGTGCATATATAGTATATGTACATGTGTGTATGAAACCTTACTCAAATAGATCAGGTAACAGCTACAAAGTTGAACAATTATGAGTTGATCAGGCACAAACATAGTTATTAAATTTTTTCCATCAGTGAACTAATTTTTGTCCACCCAAGGGAATTTTCCTGTCATCTGAAACAACAGAGAAATCTGTTATTATCATGTGCCTACATATTCCACAATCATTTTGTACCTAGAGGGCACTTAAGAAATATTTGTTGAATTGAGTATATGGTGAAATTGGCAGTGAGATGGGGGAAGGGGCAGCATCGGGGGTTAGGGTGATAAGGAGGAAAGAAGAGCTCCATTGCTTTAGGGCAGACAATTATGGATCAGTATAGAATTGTATGATTCTATTTTCATCATTGCAATTCAAATCTGGTATGTAAAGGGCAAACCCTGCAGGGCACAGGTAACTTCACATATTAATTTATTTCACGTTCTGTTTATTCCATTGTAGATGGGAGGAATGGAGTCTGTGATCACTGGACTGATTGATGAATTTAAGTTTCTCCACCGGCACCGAGAGCTTTTCACCCTGTTCATTGTCTTGTCAACATTTCTAACCTCCCTCTTCTGCGTCACCAATGTATGTCACCAGCACTTTAAATGTTAATCTGCCAACTTGATTCTTGAACTTGTTCTTCTGCTGACGAGAGCCCCCCTTAAGCATGAGGGTATCTTTCCTGAGTACACAGTGTTTACATATTACATTTGGTTCTGCCAGATCAAATTTAAACCCCAGAATTTACAGAAAGCAGCAACTTCTAAGGTGCCTGTGACTTGTCATACCATTCATTACCATCTTACTTGGTTACTGAACTAACTTTAAAATCAAGGTATTTTATTAAGAAGTGCATTGCATTAAAATATATTCTCTGGGTTTTAAGCTTACAAAGGATTGGAGCCAAGAGTCAAGTTGTTGTGACGTGAATGGGACACACGTTTTTGGACATGGCCAATGACAGAATTTGTTTTACTTGATTGTGAATATTTGTCATGAGGGTTTTGTTTTTCTTTCTTTGTTTTTTTGCTTTCCCCATGGGAAGGAGATGCAAGGAAAAATAAATATTTGTTCATTCAAAACAAAACAAAACAAAACATTACCCTCATAGTATTTGACCCATTCTACTCTTAAATTTAATTTCAAATCTTTGGAGAGAACAGTGCAGGTAAAACTCAATTTGTAGAATATCTGTTCTTAAAAAGTTTTATGTAAATTGAGTTCTAAGATGAGTGATGGTTTAATTAGTGTAGACTGCTGTTTAATGACATCCTGTTACGAATCCTTTTGTAAGCAAACAGTGATTTTTGTGAAATGAGGAATCACCTGCTAAGCAGGAACAGTATGATCTGGAAAGAACAATGGATTCAGTCCGGTGTTCTGGTCTCTATTCAATTGCTTATTAGCACTACCTTGTACTTGGGACAACACATTTAACCTCTTTGGACCTAAGCTTCCTCATCCATAAATTGAAGGAACTAAGAATAAGCCCCCAGGTCCTTAGATTCTATGATCTTTAACAGAAACAATAAAAACCGAAAAGCTTATAAAACTTTAAATTTTGTATCTCATTTACTCATGATACCCTTGTGAGGTGCATCATGCATTCGTTTTTACACTCATTTGGCCGATGAGTGAACTAGGTCCAAGAGAGGTGAAGTAAGTATCTGCCCGGGTCTTCCTGGTTTCACACTCAGTATTCTAGCCATTCTCTTCTTCTTTTTCTTCTTCTTTTTTTTTTTTTTTGCTTTTTAGAGGGCAATTGGGGTTATGACTTGCCCAAAGTCACACGGCTAGTATGTCAAGTGTCTGAGGCCGAATTTGAACTCAGGTCCTCCTGACTCCAGGGCTGATATTCTATTCACTGCACCACCTAGCCGCCCCTAGCCATTCTCTTCTAATTTCCTCTCAATCCATATTCAGTACAGTACCTAAAACACTCTTGAGTATTGAAATTTTGGCCACTGATTGTTCTGAAAATCTTGAATTTCTGAAATTCTCTTACATCTTCCCCAGGGTGGCATTTATGTCTTTACACTGCTGGACCATTTTGCTGCAGGGACTTCTATTCTTTTTGGAGTACTCATTGAAGCCATTGGGGTTGCATGGTTTTATGGTAAGAAGAGATGTCACATTTTATGGTGGTATTTATGGTTGGCAATGGGTCAGAAAACCCAGTTTCCCTGACTTCTTTGTGACCAGGCCTGAGCTCCCTTCAGCATGTTTATTAGTTGTTCTGATGTTTTCATTGACAGAGTTAACCTAAAGATGTAAAGAATGTTAGCTCATGAAATTTAGTTTCTGGCTTCTAAAATATGATGGAGTGTAGACCTGGCAATTGTTTGGTCACATTAGATCAGTGGTTCTCAACCTTCCTAATGCCACGACCCTTCAATACTTGTATGTGGGCGTCTCTGCCTGTGGGCAGACCCACCTGGAGACAGATAGAGGAGTGTCCTAAGACCATGGGAAATATGTGTTTTCCAAAGGTCTCAGGCGACCCCTGTGAAAGGGTCATTTGCCCCCAAAGGGGTCACAACCCACAGATTGAGAACCACTGCATTAGATCAATATAAAGAGGCTGGCTAATCAAGGTACATAAAACAAAAATCTAACTACATTGATCAAATTACCCACATAATTGTTAAATTTCCACTGAACTTTGTGCTATATTAACAGTCTAAATATGTTCCCAAATATAGTTTTTGGGGGAAATGTAACTATAAATACTGATAAAAGTTTGGAGATGATAAATAAATTTCAAAAAAGTTAAGAGTTCTTATTTATCAACTCTAAGCCAGCTTGGGGGTACTTTCACAATAAATTCCAGTTTACCATTTATAATCCCTGGCTCAAAATCCACAGTTCTGACCTCAAACAAACCAGGTATGGAGGAAACCTCTTGTAGGTTTCTTCATAATTAATGGTATCTGTGACTCAGGTTTGCCTCTGAATTTACCTTTCACAATTCCCCAAAAACGTTCCCAGCTCCTATTTAAGCATCAGTTTTCCAAGGTACAGGACACTGAATGAGTTATTAATGAGCAAAAATTATAGAAAGGATTTGTCTCTAATCCCATAGGCATCCAAGAAAACTATCCCCTCTAGTGGGTGCCACATATAGACTCTGGGCATCACCCTAGGTTTGAAGTCTCCCCATGTGGGAAAAGAACTAAATATTCCCAGAAAGTTTAGCAATCTGTTCCTTTATTGAGCCACTTTCCCAAAAGACTTCTGTAATTCCTCCAGGCTTATAATGCTATCTTGGGGCTGAGGCTGAGGTCCCCACATATTGGTAAAGGACTTAGGGTTTCTACAGAATTAATTCCTCTTCCCTGGCACTGCCCAGCCCTCATAACTCAGTACCAATGAAAGGCACAGTCAAAGTTTTCTCCCCTCCTTTGTGACTCTGTGCCTCATTATGCTTCTATTACTCTGTAACTGCCTCCAGCTGCGCCACCCCTGCTCCCCCTCCCCCGCATCATTCTTTGGGGCCATCATATAGAACTCAGTGACAAGGTCTCATCACTTCATTACATAGTTCATGCAGCATCTGTACTGCCATCTGCTTTCAATTGTCTGGCTTTCTCAAAGAGAATTATAGGTCCTTCCCCCCCCCCCCCACTAACCTGTCTCTGAGTTAGTTTACAAATATCCAGTGCTTTTGTTACTCAAAAGCTAGCAGACAAGTGGATCCCCAGACAGCTATGAAAATCTGGCTCACTTGATTCAACTGACAGTTTCCAGAACTCATTCCTAGTCAAGTTAGGTGACTGCATTCTTCTCATTTCTCTGTAGACTCAGGGTGCAGTAAGTTGACCATCTCCTCAACCTTCATGTTATCTTCTGTCTCATCTTTTTTATTTTAGATGAAAACACTTGTGCCCTAACTTTCCAATTCCTTTTCCAACTCCCTTCATTCCAAACCTCCACTGGGTCATGTGATTACCCTGATGCTCCAAGAAGTATCAAGAAAATGCTAAAAGAAAAAAAAAACCTGAGGGAAAGGGGCAAACCTGGACCCCCAGTGAATGCTCACCTACCTACTGGGATGTCAATGGTTTATATCCCCTTATACTTCTACTAGTGAACTAGGTGGAGATTGTTCCTTTATGTTAGAAAAAGAACAGAAAATAGGCTCTTGCTTTCAGATGAGATTTTCTTTTTCCTCTAACCTCCTGACTCAGTCCAGTCTCTTCATTTTCCCTTTAGCCCATAGTATATGTATAGAGCCAAAAAAAAACCCCAAAACCAAAAACCCTTGCTTGTTTTAAGGAGATAAATATGGTTTCTGAGGAGCAGTCAGAAAGTGGGCCTGAATATTTATGTTTGATGCAAAAAGTTCCCACCAGAGAAATTTTTCTTATTTCTCCCATATTTCAAGGACAAAAGTTTCACAACAGGATAACAATATTTATACAGTTTTGAATTTGAATTATGTTTCGAATTTGTGTGCCAAGAAAAACTGCCAAAGGTCTTTCTCCTCCTCCTCCTCCTTCTCCTCCTCCTTCCCTCTCTCTCTCTCTCCAAAGAAAGATTATATAAACATGTCTGATATTTAATGACACTTTCAAATTTAGCAATAATTGATATTCACATTTGGGGAAAAAACAATTGTTTGAATCTTGTGCTAAGCTCATCATTTAGCATTGTGCCCAGAACATAGTAGATGCTTAATTAATGTTTATTAACTGATTGATCACAAATATCTCCATTTGAAAAAGAGTGATTGGTCCAAAATATCACTTGGGCTTCCTGCTTATGAACAGTATATTCCTACATTAACTCAATACACTTTTCTGTAGTTTATCTTGCTATCACTCAGTAAATTCAGAACAGTTCAAATGGACCCCCTTAAAGACTGTCATGCAAGCAGCACCTTATATTAATAAAAGTCTAAATACATCAAGGAATCAGGCCTGTTAAATTTATTCTAATTGCACCTCAGCCAGTTGGAAGTCTACAAATGATTGATTAGGTAAATACATGATGCAGACATATTGAGGCCATGTGCCTAGGGTGTTTCTCTTTAGCTTTCCACCATAAAACAACAGGAGAATAATTCTTGCCAAAAGATAAAGTTGCTTCATCTTATTAATATTTTTCTGGGGGAAAATGTTTTTTTCTTAGCATGCCACAATGATAATTTAAAATTAAAATATCATTTAGAATATCTAAGAGAAATGTGTGATTGTTAATGATGTGAATTTACTCTTTTGATTAGGGTTATGAGAACATTTTATATAAGAAATAGGACCTGTAAACACTAAAAGTTCTACATGCTTCTAAACCTAGGACTCCTTGATAGCAACCTAAGTGGCAAGTTTGGGGCCACCTGAACATGCTGCTCCTGAAATTCTTATTATTAGCTAATCCTTGGATTATAAAGTTATAATAAAATGCAAGTATTACTGTAGGGAGAATGCATTAAGATTCAAATACCTCAGTTTGAATGATTTGATTGTTACTTACCTTACTAATCCCATCAACGATGACTGGGGATGTGAATTTAGGGTCATGATAAGTGTCTACATTGGTAGGGGCCTTTCTAAGGCCCTGTGGGACTCAATCCCTGACTAAACCTAAATTTAACTCTTCTGACAGCTGCCATATGACCCATTATCTTGAATTGTAGGGGGAAGGAAAGTGTTTGGATTGAGATGACCCAGTCACTGATGGGATTTAATTGATGGGAAGGGACATGTTCCAGGTAAGATTTAATATGGGGAGAAGTGAAGGAAAAGTTTAAAGCATAGGACCCTCCCCAGATTGGTGTAATCTCACAGGGCTGGCACAAGGGAAGTGGGGGGTGAGCAGTAGAGTTCTGGATTCTTGTGAAAGATGGGATGACGATGAAATGGCAAAAGAAAATACAGCAAAGGAAATAAAGTAGAGCTAAAGATAGATTTTGCTTGTTCAGAATTTTGCCCTCAGAGCTTCACCTGTAAAATATTCTGCCTCTCAGAGAAAGAATGAAAAACTTCAGAGAGGGTCTTAGAAACTAGTGCTTAAGATCTCCAAATGAAGTATTGTTGGCAGAAGAAATGTACTGCATAGTCTTATCATCACAAGCCGATTAATTTCTAAGATCTGTTCCAACTCAGTTCATAAATAAATGTGTTTGACCTGGGTCATCCCCATCCCAATCCTTCCCTTCTCCCCAAAACTCAAGATGGTAGGTCATATGGCAGCTGTCAGAAGAGTTTAGCTTAGATTCAGTCAAGGATGGGATCCAACATTCCTTCAGAGGGCCCTATTGATGTGCACAGCTCTCATGACTCCAAATTTGCATCCACTATGAACATCGATGGGTTCACTGAACTTCCATTATATCTCATGATGATGTCCTCAGTTATCAAATGTTTTTCTCTCTTCTTCAGGGGTTGGTCAGTTCAGTGATGACATTAAACAAATGATCGGTCGGAGACCTGGCTTGTATTGGCGTCTTTGCTGGAAGTTTGTCAGCCCTTGTTTTCTTTTGGTAAAATAACGTCCTTTTCATTTTTTTAATTGTGTGACAGTTTTTCATTCTTCACAGGTCTTTATCAGTCTTTACCATTTCCCTTCTTTATTGCCTTCCACAAACAGTAACTTTCCTTTAGATTTTAAAGAGGAGACAGGCTTGATGCAAAGGAAAGAGTATTTGGAGAGCTGGTAAACCTGGGTCTTAGATCTGTTCCTGACTTTATGATCTTGGACAAGCCAAGGACAACCTCTCTTGGCCTCAGTTTCTTCCTCCATAAATTGGAGTAAATGATCTCTAAAGTTCCTATAAACTCTCAGATTCTCTGTTAAGTTATTCTTAATAGAAGATTAAGGTTCTCTATTAACTGAAACAATTTGGGGTTTATAATAAAGAACAGTTACCCGGGATGTTTTGAAAGAAGGGAATTTATAGGTAGAATTTGTCGCATGTTTCCTTAGTGATATCTATAGAAATGGTGCAGTATGGGTATTTTTTAAGGCCATACATCCTGGATCCTTCTGAGCTTTTTTTTTCTTATTTCATCCTTTTATGCCTATATAGAAGAATACAGATTTTTAAATTTTAAAAGAGATCTACCTTCCTAATGTGACAAGGTTGTTTAGTAGCTACCAGCTGTACTCTTGCTACTTCTGTCCCTTTTTCTTTTTTTTACCAGAAATAACTGATACTGAATTGTCATTGAGGAAGATACTGAATTGTCAAACAGAGTGGGAGAGTACCTAAAACATGGTCATTTATGTTTAAAATAGAAAATTTAAATCTTTAAAATAGACCATAGTAAACTTGGAAAATCATCCCTTAATGCATAAGTAACTCTCAAAAACTCAACTTTATCATTTCCTTTTGTCAGGGCAGGTTAGTTCCCATGGTTTCACTGTGTTTATAATGAAGTGAAGGTCAATGGTTTAATCCTGTTACTGTCCAGTTTGATTTATGCAAATAAAATGCTTTTATCCTCTGCTGCCCTATGGAGTTCTAACCTTGGTCCATCCGGTGGTCACAAAGGGGGATCACAATAGAGGGTAGATGGCTCAGTGTAAACCTGTCAACGTTATAAAAAATAACTCCAAATGTATTTCTTCTAATGAGTCAGTAGTATTGTTTTTGTAAGGTACTTATTCAGTGTCAGTCACCTAAATACTCGACACCCATGCTTCTTGGGGGACTCAAAGGAGAGTTCTTACAATCTGTCAGGAAAATAAAATTAACATATGTGAAGCAATTAGGTAACAATTCAGAACAAGGGTTCTCTTTGTTTTTGTGTCCCCCTCCCCCAGAACTTAGCGTATTTGTGAGTGAGTAAACAAATACTATGAAATGCTCTGTGTGATGGTAGTTCAGAGCCATGCTATTTTTATTTCTAAAATGATGACCATTTAAAGCAATTTTCATTTGAAGTCATACTATAATTAGTGGAACAATTCTAAATTTCTTCTGCACCCTAGCTTTTTGTTTTGCTGTTGAAATGTTTCATATATGTCCGACTCTTCATGACCCCATTTGGGGTTTTCTTGGCAGAGACACTGGAGTAGTTGGCTATTTCCTTCTCCAACTCATTTTACAGACAAGGAAACTGAGGCAAAAGGGTTAAATGACTTGCCGAGATTCACATAGCTATTAAGAGTCTGAGACCAGATTTGAATTTAAATTTAGGTTTTCTTGACTCTAGGTCCAGCACTTTGTTTACTGTACTACCTAGTTGTCTTAGTTTTAGAAAAGTTCAAAAGAAGAATGAAATACTCCTAAAACTTCTCATTTGAAATTCCCTTCCCTTTTTATTAGCCCTCTGTTGTATTTTTCTTTTTTTCTTTCTTTTTTTTTTTCTTTTTGGAGGAGGGAAGGCAGGGCAGTTGGGGTTAAGTGACTTGCCCAAGGTCACATGGCTAGTAAGTGTTAAACGTCTGAGGCTAGATTTGAACTCAGGTCCTCCTGACTTCAGGGCTGGTGCTCTATTCACTGCGCCATCTAGCTGCTCCCACAGTTTAAATTCTTAAAATGTGATGATTTTGCCTGACAGAGCTTTTCTGTACCCCTTTAAGAATTAACCCTTCAATATTTAAGAAGCTGTAGTAATGTTTTTGAGACTTATTTGAGATCCAGGTGGTCTTCATTTGTGAGAGATAGAATTCAGGTCACACTTTATGAGGCACATGAAAGACAATATCAGGAGGTTTTTGTAAGCCTCACAGGATGAATTTATCAGCTATTTATTCCCCCAAATTAGAAGAAATCTTAATAATCTTGTTTGTTGTAGACATATATCACAAAATTTTGAAACCGCAGTCTGTAAGATGACATGATTGTTGTGTGGTAGAAGGGGATAACAAGTCATTATTATTCTAAATTTATTATAATTATTTATGTGGTTGATCATTTGAGATTTTCAAAAAATCAAACTTATTGAGAATGGTACACATGTGGGGCAAGTCTCTCCCAGATGGTTTCTCTGACTTCAATCAGAGTCACAATTGCAACTCGTCTGAAAGATAATTTACACCAGATCAAAGCTGTTTGACATGTGAAATTATAGCCCTGTGGAAAACAGTTCTTTTTCATAAACGTAGTGCTTAATGGGTAACTAGTCAAATGAAGCAAGAACAGTTGTTAGAATAACAACTGATGTAACATTCAGCTGTACCATAACCTCCTCTATCCAGAACATAGTCAAGAGCAAGGACATAAGCCAGAACAGCTTTTGAGCAGCCGAAGTAATTGCAAAATTCAGGCACTTTGCTTCCAAGCTAGCTTCTCGGGCTCTTATTTGCATTTATATCAGTCTGGAAGCATTTGATACAGAATAAACAGCCACACAGTATATGGCAAAGGACCCTGAACTTGAAATCAGACTTAGATTCGAATTCCAGGCTGTCACTTCTAAGTTGTGTGACTTTGAACGAGTCACTTACCTATGCTGAATGCCAATTTTTTTCATCTCTTAAATGAGGCTAATTACAGTTTACATAGTAGAAAGAGTACTGAATCTGGAGTCTGCAAGGACCTGGATTCAGATCCCATTTCTGCCATTAACTGGGTAACCAAAGATCAATCACTTAGTCTGAGCTTCAGATTTGTAAAATTAGGGGCATTATTACCTGTATTACCAACTTAATAGATACTTCACACTATTCTGTATCATTATAAAAACATATAAGAGTTTCTGGACAATTTTCTTATTCATTATTTTTTACATTTAAAAATAACTTTCTAGGAATTTGAAAAATGGATTCATGTATAGATTGCTTGATTAAGTGGTCTTGTTAAGAAATGAACAGCAAAAAGTTGTTGCATTTTTAATATTATTTATAGCTTTTGTTTTCACATGATCTTCATTTTTTAAAATATATCTCCTCTCTTTCCTATCTTAATGTATCTTTTCTCCTTTTCCTATCCAAAGAGCCATTCCTTATAGCAGAGATTTTTTAAAGGAAATGGGGGTGGAAGGCAGTTCAGCAAAAATTAAACAGCTCATAATCGCAATCTGACAGTACATGTAGTGTTCCACTTTCATACTCCCCCGGTACTACACAGAATAGAGAACGGAGTATTTTCTCTTTTCTTCTTCAGAACCATGCAGAGTTTGGTCTCTTTTCTTTTTCCAAAGGATATTTAATTAAATAGTCCTGTGATCATTAAAAATTTAAGGAAAAAATCCAACATTTTCCAGCAACCGAAGTGAATTTCTTCTGCTACATAATCAGATACTGAGACAATGTGGTATATTGGATACAGTTCTGGTCTTTGATTCGGCACACCAAATTCTGATGAGTGTAGCTATGTGACTATGGACAAGTCATTTACCCTCTCTGATCTCAGTTTCCTTAAATGTACAATGGGGATATAGCAATATCTGAAATAACCTTTTTATTTTCAGGATTATTATGTGATATAAATAAGGTAACATATGTAAAACACTGTGTAAACTTTAAAAAGTCACAGCTACTTAGTATATTTTTCCAGAGTTATATTTTTACATTATATATATAATATATTATGTTATATATATAATATATGATGTTTCTATATTATATTATTGTATATTAATATGACATATATAAATATTATTATATTTTTTCAGTAATATATTTTTCCTACAAAGTAGGTACCTAATAAAAGCTAGTTGAATTAAACCAGATTGGTTATCTCTTGACTTTTCCTCTTTGCTCTCTCCCTCCACTGTTTTCAGTTTGTGGTGGTCGTCAGCATTGTTACATTCAGACCACCCAACTATGGAACGTACATCTTTCCAGACTGGGCCAATGTGGTGGGCTGGATAATCGCCACTTCTTCCATGGCGATGGTACCGATCTATGCCACCTACAAATTCTGCAGCTTACCTGGATCCTTTCGTAAGGTGTGTATTTGTTCTAGGACATTGCACTGGGTACTTTGGTGCATCCCAGAAGTGGCTATGATGTGTCTTCATTTGTGGGTGTCAGTACTCCCTTTGGTCAAGAGGGTAAAGAATGGCAATGATGGGAATGGTAGAAAGAGAAGGGGAATGTTTGTAGAGGGGAATATAGAATGCATACTGTGTGTGTGTGTGTGTGTGTGTCTGTCTGTCTGTCTGTAAAATGAACTTGGCAGTACTTGTATAGATGGACAGATGGTTGAATAGAGTGGGGGTGGGAATGGAGGGAAAATTATCATCACCTCACCTCTAGCAGGTCCATTGGTATGGCACAGATTGAAAAATATATGAGAAACATTGGCATAAAGAATTCTATATGTGAATTTTTCAACACTACCATTCTTCAACACATCTTGGACTAAAATTGGGTACTAATCTTGGTTTTAACAGTTGCATATTCTTGGGCAAATTATTTAACCTTCCTGGACTTCAATTCACTTATTACCAGTTGAGCAGAATGGATCCAATTATCTCAAAGGTCTCTTTCAGCTCTAAAATTCTGTGAACACATAATTCTTAGGGGAAAAAAAACAACAACATTGAGGCCCAATATCCTTTTTAAAGGAATATGAAACCCATTTTAACTTGTAGGAAAATTAGAGATTCCTAGAAATAATCCTGAGTTTTCACTCTGTGATATTTCTTGGAAATTGTTAAAATTGTAGTGAGCAGCGAAATAATGTTGCTGAACATAAGTTCTGATAAATAGTTGGGTAGTGTCTCTAGAGGGGAAAGGGAATGGGCAAGAAGAGGGGCAAGAATATCAGTGACCCTAAGGGGCCTCCTTAAAGGGGCAGTGGGTTTCTTATGGGGCTTAGATATATTTTATAAAGTTTGAAACTAATATGTAGTGTCCCAAAGGTTGATTTTTAATTACTTGAACCATCTACCTAGCTGACACAAAGTTGAAACAGCTGTGTTATTGTTTTGTGTGACTTTCATTTTCGTTGAACTGATTTGAAGTTTTGTTGGAAAACAAACTGAATGGGTTAAACTGATTGAGGTAACAGAATGTCTAGAGCAAGGATTTCAAATCACTAGTGCAAGAACCATTTCTGGGTTGCAGCAAATTTGTACCAATCTACAAAACTTTTGGGGTAGCCAGGTGGCACAGTGAATAGAGTGCTAAGCCTAGAATCCAGAGGACCTGAATTCAAGTCTGGCCTCATAGACTTATTAGCTGTGGGACCCTAGGGAAGTCACTTAACCCTGTTTGCCTCAGTTTTCTCATCTATAAAATGATCTGGAGAAGGAAGTGGCAAACTACTCTAGTATCTTTGCCAAGAAAATGCCAAATGATGTCACAAAGAATCAGACACCACTAAAAACAACAAAACTTTTATTGCTAAAGGCCCTTCTAAAAACCTATGTGCTAAAAAAAAAAGTTTCTTCCTTCTCTATGAATTCTACATGTCCCTCTTCTGCCTTCCTTCTCTTCTTTCCTAATCATTGCACCCATTCATAAACATGTACGCACACAATTGGAGAGGCAATTCACTGGACTGAAGCTAAAATGGGCAAGGAACAAAACAACATAAAATTTAAATATTTTACCAGACCAAAGCATAAGCAGAGTTGGGAAACCCTGATCTGGAGTGGCTAGAGTTCCCTCTTAGGATTTACATTTGTCTCTTCCACATACTCTTCCCACCTTTTCCTTTTCTTCCTATTATTCCTAAACAAATATGTGTGGAAACAGTGCTGCGATGAAAAAAAAAAAGATCAATGGTCATTACAGTCACTCAGAAAGTATGCTGCCCTCACTTTATAAAAGGGAGGGGAAAGAGATATCAAAATTGAGGACTGAAGAATTATTGATTTTAAAAGCACTTTGTTTATCCAATAGTTACCTGCCATAATTCCCCATTATTTAGATGAATGACAAGCAATATAGCTTGGAAACCTGAGCCTCAGGAAGTCCAAGATTACCCAGCAATAAGAAGTAAAGCTATGGGCTTAAGAATCTGCCCCTTTGCATCTGTTTGGCAAGAGAAGTCACTGTCAAGCCATGTGTGACTTTGCTAGAAAAGTGGGGACAGTAATTGTTTCTCCCTCAGAAGACTAAGGTTTTTGGCAAGACAGCTGTCATTTCCAAAGAACTATGTAAAGGGAAAACTGGAAAAATCTTTACAAAGTTTTGATAAATGGAAGTATGTGCTTTGCTCTGTGATTTATCCTATCAATATTCCGTTTGTGGTGATGGGGATACGCAAGATAATGTGCAGTGCTTTCCAGGATGCATTTCTCTCATTTTGAGCCCAGAAACTCTTACCCAGAAAAAAACAATCATCTCTGCCAGCTAGATTGTAGTAGATGGTTGATTACAGGAGGCCCTTGGGTGGGTTCCTTTGAATTCTTCCAATAATCCGTGACCCTTTCTACAAAAATAAAGTTGTTGGTCAATGTGATAATTCTTTTGCATGTTTTCATTCATTTTAGGCCTATCAATTTACAGGTATTTATTTAATACTCTTGATGATATCAGTGACAAACTCTCAGACAAGAGGTGTCAGCATATTTAAACAAAGTACTCTGAGAAAGCTGTTCATATCAAAGTCAGAGTCGCCAGGGATAGAATTTTAGGTTAGTAGGTAAGGTATTTTGGAACAGAAGTCATAAACTTTAACTACATGAATGTCTAGTTATTCTGTTCATACAAGTACTATAGAATATATGTTTCACTTTATCTATAAAATGACTTGTAAAATCTTGATGTAGGTTTAAAAAAAGTTAGGTAGGACTAAGCTTAAATATAATTAGCTGAGTTATACAAAAGACTAGATCTGTCCGCTCTGGAGTTAGAAGACCTGGGATCAAACCTTGGTTTCGCCACTTACTATCTATGTGCCTGAGTAAGTCACTTATCGGTTCTGGGCTCATGCTTATCAATGATAGAATGAAGGCTTTTGACTAAATGTCCTGTAAAATCTCTTTAAGCCTTAAATCTACAGACCTATAATCCATCAAACTGTTTATATGAAGCTGATAGTCTACTAATTTGATCAGTTCATAGACCAATAATAATCTTTTGCTTGCTTTTTCAGAAAATATATTGGTATAAAAATTGAACCAATCTCAATCCAGCCCTGGATATCTGCTAACACTAACTAGTATCTTCCATGGATTTCTTTCAGAAACTAGCTTATGCAATCACTCCTGAGAATGAATATGGCCTGGTAGAGAATGGGGAAGTGCGCCAATTCACTGTAAGTAATCACCGCGTGGGGGAGAAGGGTTGTTAAGCTTGGGCAGTGGCAGAAGCTTCAGTGCCTCCTGAAGCTGAGCATGGACTGACATAGATAGCAGCCCCTCTACTGACTTTCATGAAGTACTGCTCATGGGCTCATGAAAACATGCAACACCCGCTGACCCCCTTTCTAATGACAAACCTATCCATAGTTGGGCTGAGCCTAGGGTAACAGGTGGAGAGTCCATCAATAGGCATATACCTAATGCCTCTCCAGCTTGGTAGGAACTGCCAGAACTTGTGTGCCTCTGAGAACCCAAGATCACCTCTAAAGTATCTACTGTGAGGCATCAGGCTTCAGAGGGGGCTCAGATTATGTATTAAATTAATAAAGGTATATTTATGTAAGATCAAATACAAGGATACAGTTCCTAAAACTGGATAACTAGTTATCCATAATCTCAACTATCTGAAGTGGAATGTCATTCCCTTAGAGAGATGACATTCTTTAATGCTCACTGATACAAGCCACTATATACTGAATATATCAGAAGAATAGCACATCAAATCAGAGCTACAGGACGTCTTGCTGGAATCACTTACACATCCACCAATTAGAAAGAGCAATGACCTAGTGTGCTAATTATTGAGAAACTTTCCATTCCTGTGATTAGATGAACAATTCTGGGCAGTTTAAACTCAGGAAATTTACCCTGTTATTGCCTTGACTTAAACATTTCATTTCAGCCTCTTGAGAAAAGTCACAGTGATGCATCTGAGTTAGAGGCAGCACTGGGACACATGTCACTCTGGTAGACTTTTAATATTTAAGACAGAATTGCACACAAATCCCACCCTCCTGACTTCGGAGACTTCAATCCATTTTGGATTAAATCACTGTTAGTAAAAGAGCAAGAATTTTTCTCCTTTTTTATTCTCCAATTAAGACATGAGAGGATGAATCTATATTCTATAGACTTAGGTTCTACGTAAAGAGAAAGATCAACTATCCTCATGTTTGCTATGGCTATTGCTTCAAACATTCCTGTAGCCAGAGTAGCTAGGCAATACAGTGAAGCCATCCCTGGGCCTGGAATCAGGAAGGCTTGAGTTCAAATCCAGCCTCCAACACTCATTCACTGTGTGATGTTGGGCGAGTCATTTGCCTGTTTGACTCAATTTCCTCAGTTGTAGAATGGGGAAAATAACAGCACCTGCCTTTCAAGGTTGTTGTAAAGATCAAAGGAAATAATATTTGTAAAGCACTTAGCACAGTACCTGGCACCTAGTAGGTACTGTACAAATATATTATTATTAACCAACAACTGTGCCTGCACTGCTTTGCTGAGATTCTGAATACATGGTTGTTGTCAAATGGATAAGGTTCAAAATTAGACCAAACTCCAAACCACCATAATAACAGGGCATGACATGTCACTTGAAGCCTAAATAGCTATTTGTTGAAATGCGTCAGTCCCAAGAAACTGAAACAGGCAGGCAGATAATCTTTATCACTGGTTTTTGTATGCCTGAGATTTTTTCCCATAAAATCAAGATAGAGATATTGATTTTAAGCCTCTCCTATTATCTGATTAAGGATTTAGAAATCTTTTCAGGGTCTGAATTACAAGATCCCAGCCACACAGTAACTGGCCAGCCCTGTGATCTGACCAGTCAGGACAAAATTGGATCAAGTGCTATTATTTGATCCTTACAGCAACCCTGTAAAATAGGGGGTCGGGATATTGGTATTCCCATGTACAGATGGGGAAATTGAGATTTGAGGAGATGATTTGCAATGCTGGTAATGAAATGTTAGAGATGGGATACAAACTCAGGTCTCTATTCTGACTCCAAATTCAGAGTCCTATACCACACCGTCTACTGTACTATACTCATCAACCAGCTTGGGACAGGGGTGAGGGGTTTCTGTGGATAGAGGTCTTGGCCTGGAGTCAGGAAGTTGTTGTTCTATCAAGTCCTACTCTTCATGACCCCATCTGGGGTTTTCTTGGCAAAAATACTGCCGTGGTTTGCCATTTCCTTCTCCAGCTCATTTTCCAGATGAGGAACTCAAACAAAAAGGTTTCACATTGCTCAATTAGTAGAGCATCAAAATTTTGGGGTCTGAGGTTAAGTGACTTGCCCAGGGTCACATCACTAGTAAGTATCTCGGGCCAGATCTGAACTGTCATCTTAATGACTCCAGGGCCACCTAGCTTCCTATAGTCTGAAAGACCTGAGTTCAAATTTGTCCTCAGTTAGTAGCTATATGAACCTAGGCAAGTCACTTAATAACTGTCTTCCTCAGCTTCCCCAGCTGTAAAGTGGGAATAGCAATAGCACCTATCTCTCAGGGGTGTTGTGAAGATCACATGAAATATTTACAAAGTGCTTCTGGAACCTTAAAGGACTATGTAAATGTTAGCTGTGATTATTATCAGCCACCTTCCTAAGATATACGCCTTTCACTAGACTAAGGATTCTCAAAATTCAGTGTGGGGGCCAGTGCTAGTCTGTGAGGTGCCCAAGTGATCTAAGGGATGCTCAGGACAGATTTAGAGCTGGAAGGGGCCCTGGAGCTCATTCAGTCTAACACTCTCTTGTTGCTGATGAAGAAACTGGGACCAAGAGTAAATTATCTAAGTCAGGAGAGGTGCAGCTCTAGGGGCTGGAGTAGAGAGAACCCTAACCCCAACCCTAGAGTCCCATGAGGAGGACTTAAGTTCAAATTCAGCCTCAGACGCTTTCTAGTTATGGTACTCTGGTCAAGTCAATTAACCCAGATTGCCTCAAAAGAAACAAACAAAAAGTTAACCTAAGGCCGCACAAGAGGTCTGTTGTCACAAGTTTTTGATGTGAGTGTCCCTATACTTTTGTTTGTTAACTAATAGCTAACATTTCTATAATACTTATATAGATATAGATATATATGCATATATATAATAAAAACATATTTGTATTTATGTGTACATGTATATATTTTGTGTGTATACATGTGTGTATATATACATATGTATGTAAATCTCATTTGACTACAATAAATAAAAGATTACTTTTTTGTTATGTCACCAAAAACAATTACAAAAACAATTAGGCAGGTGTAATCCACATCAAAATAGTATTTCTGAGATACTTATAGATGATAAAATGTGACTAAAACAACTTTACTAATCACAAGAAATTTAAAAGACTACAACTCCCAGTTTAGAAGGATATAAAATGCTCCTCTCCTCCAGCTGTGTAATCACCATGGCAACCGGCCCCAGTAGGTCAGAAAAGCATTCCTTCGGGCAGCAGGAGCTTTGATAAACCTTCTGACACCAATTCCCCCTCAGGCTAGGCCTATACTGTAGGCAGCAAGAAAGTCAAATAGACTCCTCACCATTCTTAAAGCAGCAGCCTCTCTGAGTTGAGAACATTGGAAGAAGTCATTGAAGAAGAAAGGGAGGAGGGGGGAAGGAAGGTGTCCTGACAGTGGAAGCATGGATATCATCCCATCCTCTCCTGGGCTGGGCCACCCTTCCTCAGTGAGGCACAAAATAAGGAAGTCCTACCATACTTGGGAAAGGCCCTTCAACTCATTTCTGGATTGAAGGAGAAGGATATGAACTGGTATTCTAGCAGCAAGCCAATTGGCAAATTGTCAATGTGAACATTTATATCTTTGAAATAGGCAAATGCTTATAAGCATATAAAGCTTGTAAATCAGGGCTTGATTTGTTGTTTTGTTGATAGATTCTAGACTTAAGAAAGTGATGGAGAAAATATTAATCAGGCAGATTAAACTTAAAAGAGTGTAGTGGGTCCTTTTTTTTCTGGAGAACTAGTTGTTAAATATTTACCAGTATTTCCCTGACTGAGTCCCTTCCTGCTTTAATATTCTATGGTTTTATAATGAGTTTTCTTTTGCAATTAACAAGTAGGAGCAGAAATAGGGGAAGTGAATGGAAGGGGGCTAAATGACCCATTGAGTGGTCAGCCTTGTTGCAATGGTTCATAGACTGAAAAACATTGAGAACTACTGGCATCAACTACTTCCATCCACTTCTTAGAGTCCCTGTGTAAAGTACTGTTCAATTTCAGTGGCAATCCATTTTCTCTTTTTCCAGCTCCGCCATTGGTTAATGGTGTAGAATGATGTGAAGAAAGAAGAAATGTGAAGATTAGCTTAGGGAGAAGAACCAAAACATGAACCGATGGAGAAAGGAAGGCTATTTTTATTATGTAACCTCTTCTTTACTTCAAAGAAGAAAAAGGGGGAAAAAAAGACTTTTCTGACTGTTTACACAGTGTCTGCACCAAGGGATAAGTTATTGTCATTGTCCTGTGCTGGTTAAATATAGCATCCAATTAGTGTGGTGAGTTCTTTGGTTCAAATGCTCAATCACTACTAGGAGGAAAGAGTAAATCGCTTTATGCTATTCATGCATAGTCCTCCCCCCAAATCGCACTTAAGGCCACAGGAATATAACCTGCAGCAGCTTGTTTATCTTTTCTTGGTGAATTTGGAGAGAAAGGAATGTCCTAGTCAGTAACTATCAGGTACAGGCTATGCTGCAAATCTGAGTGTCTGTTCTCAACCTCCTACATGATTTCTGCTCACCTACAGAAACTAACTATTCCATTTTGTTTAATTGTGGAGAATGTGAAACAGAAAAAAGTAATTCTTGATTTTAGAGCACTTTAAAAATCTCTAGTTCAAAGTTAAGGCTACAAAAAAAATAAGGACTATGATCGTGTGTAACATAATAGTGGTATGTTTAGGAAACTGTCAGGGTCAAACATATGCTAAATATGATCAGGGATAAAAATTTATCTTCATTTAGTAGACAGAAAAAGATAAGTTGAATTAGCTTTATGCAGCTTTACACCTGGTAGGTTGGGGAATCCAGAACAATCCCATCCAAGTTGGCTCTGAACTGAGTTGTAAGAGCAGCAAGTCATATTTCCTGAGCATCCTCATAGAGCAAAACAGTTTCTGCACCAGAAGGGGCATGCAATTGACAAATGCAGGTACAGCTGTATGAATCTCACAGCTGTGCATCATCATAGGGACATCTAATTATGAAGTGGTCAGCCATTCTATGCCCAGTTTTATAATATAGCAAGAAACATGTTCTGGAATATTAACTGTTCATATAAGGTGTGTCTTAATTTCCCAACCACAACCTCTCCTCAGACATAGGGTTCCATTTTTGATTGATTCACCCTTGCATGTCTGTCTTTGTAACAGTAATGTTACCATGCCACAGGCTTTAATTTGCTGATAGAATGAGACAAAATCTTGAAATGTCACATAAGTACACTTCACCTTTTGGGTGTATTGATTAAAAAGTACTGTATTGTAGATAGTTCAGCTTGATTGGTGGAGACTGTCTGCAATTACTTTGTTGTCTTTCAGAGATAAAGGAAAAATCATTAATTCATGCTGAGTGCCAAGATCCTACCAAGGAACACAGAATAGCACAACTTATATGCTATAGTTTCTTTTTTTCACTGAGCTATCTGCTAACAAATTTATTCCTGACAGCTCAGAAATACATTTTGGTCCTCTATTGCTAGAGCTTGAATGTTGTTTTTTTTTTTTTTTACATTGGTCTTAGGATGGTTAACCAACCCTAGACTCATCCACATTTGAGAGTCAGGATAGGTTGTAGGGAAAACTAAAAGGACAACCAGGAAACTGGGAGATGCCTTATAATCTAGCCTTACATGAAAAAGCCAGAACCCATATAATTCATGTTGCTTTAAACCAGGAGTTCTTAACCTTTTTTGTGTCATCGATCCCTCTGGCAGTTTGGTGGAGCCTACGGACCCCCTTCTTAGAATGTTTTTAAATTCATGCAATAAAATGCACAGCATTACAAATATATTGAAATACAGTTATCAAAATTTTTTAAGTCAATGGAACAAGGTTAAGAACCTCTATTGTCTAGTCATAATTCATATCACAGAATTTCACATCATGTCACACAGATCCACATATGAAAATTGGATTCAAAGATCTTAAAGAAAAAGTTAACCCAGGATAACAATGACTCTTAAAGAGCAATATGTGCATGTGTTATAACTATATAAAAACAAGCAATCCTAGAAAACACCCAAAATATGTGATGTAGTAGAGTATTTGTATTGTGTCAAAAGACATGGATTCTAGTTCCTGCTATATCTCTTGCTATCCTGTGAATTTTTAATAAGTTATAACCAGAGTCTCACCCATATGACATAGGGCAAGTACCTCTCAGACTTGTGAGAACAGAATAACTTACTTGTATGCCTATTATTCATTGATTCGTGAGCAGAACTGGATTGTAACACAATGTTAATGTAGTACATGCTACCTTGTAACTAGTAATGGAAAGAACCCTTTGTATTAAAATATACTTTATCCTGGTGCTGCACCATCTGAAAGAGAGAAAGAAAGGAAGAAGGGAGAGAGGGAAGAAAGTATAGAAGGAAGGAAGGAAAAGAAATAAAGGAAGAAAACCTGTATTCTAGACTAAACAGCTTTGACTTAAAGGTTATAATTATTAATTTTATTTCTTCTAAATATACACACTAGACAACAATATTCATTTGTTAGGAGAATGTTTTTAGAAATCATATCAAATAGGCAGAAAAACTACATAATATGTATGGTGGGTCTAAAAGTTTAGCACTTATTATGGCTGCTTCCAAGCCTTATTTACTTAAATATCCCTAACAAGAGTATCTCATCATAGACATTTTTCAAGAGTTGTTGGGCATCATATATGACATTTTCCATGGAAGGAATACATATGTTATTATTCTAAGTACATGCTGAAAGTTTTTGAGTCCGTACTGTTTGAAGGAGGACTTGAACAATAGCTATTGAAAATCGAGGTGCTGTTAATGAATGTGGAAAAATACCAATGACTTTTTTTTAAAGCAACTTCTAGTTATGTCTTACCTGCAGATTTCTGAACCCATGAGTCTATTTCTCAGCTGTCTAATGCATGTGGAAGATGGAACCTGACCAATGCCTGTAGAACTTTGCGCAACATCAAAGTTTGTTGTCTACAACTTTGTTTTGTGCTTGTGGTAGAGAGGAGTCCAGTTTCTGTAGTCTTCTCAGTTTTAAGTTAATTGTTTCTGTGTACTTAATGAAGAAAACTTGATGTCATAAATGTTGATTCACGTTTCACTACTCAATAAATATCTCGTACGGGTCACTGCTAACAATAAAATCCTAAATTGGAAAAACTGCCTTAGGAAAATAGGTTCTGTTTGTTTCTGTTGATTCAATTTTTCATTGTTTCTCTTATGCCTAAAAATTCTCTCTTAAGTTCAGTGAACCAACACTTTTAGCACACCATGAGACCTTTGGTAGAATCATGGAATTAAAGATAGGCCACACCTGAATAGAGGACATTCCTCTGAAATGAGATCTCTTTGAAAAGAAGGGAAGCTTAAATATGGAGAGGTTGGCGCATGATGGCAGCAGAGGGAGGTCCCACATGTGGCAGTGAGGAAAGAGGAAGGACTATGCTTCCTCTTGACCAAGTGCATCGGTGAAAGAGATTCACACAGCGGTTTTCAACCTTCCTAATGCCACCACCCTTTAATACTCGTATGTGGGCATATCTGCATGTGGGCAGACCTGCCTGGAGAGGATAGAGGGGTGATGTCTCAATTCTTAAGACCATAGGAAATAGGTGACCTCTGTGAAAGGGTCGTTCAACCCCCAAAGGGGTCATGACCCACAGGTTGAGAACTGCTGGCTTAGAAGCACTGGGTTTTCAAGAATACAAGACAGAAGAAGTATGAGAAAAAAAGGCCTAAAGTGAAGGGAAATTTGCATGAAATGATACAAAGTAAGCCGACACAAGAATATTATGTACACAATAATCACAACAGTATAAATGGAAAAAATAACTACACTCTGTAAAATTAAAAGTGAATGTAACAAAATTACAAAGATCAAGTCGCTTCCAAATGAAGAGATATGAGAGGACAGCCCCAATGCCCTCCTTTGTGGAGGTGGGAGGTTCATGGGTGTTACGCACTGCACCAGTGTACAGACTTTTTCAATGCATTGATCAGTTGTGCTAATTTTTTTCCCTCTAAAAAAGAGATTTGTTATATGGGATAAACCTCTGGGAGGGGGTGGGGGAGAAATACTCAGAATAATTACGGTGATGTAAGAAAAAGAAGCCAATTAAAAACATATTTTAAAAGTTTTTATAAAGGAGGAAAAAAAATGAATAGGGGTAGGCTAGAGGAATGTGGATTGAGGAAGGCACAATGGAACAAGGCCAAACAAGATAGTATGTAAAGAGAGGTAAAGCAGAGTTGAGGCGCTCGATGGCTCAGTGAGTTTAAATTCAACCTTGGTACTTACTATGGGACCCTCAGCACATCACTCAAACTCTGTCTACCTTAATCCACTGGAGAAGGAAATGGCAAACCACTCCAGTATCTTTCCCAAGAAAACTCTACGGACAATATTGGTGTGCTGTGTCCACAAGGTCATGAAGAGTTGGACACCACTGAACAACAACAATTAAAGCAGAGGTAAATAGAAATCTATAATGGAAGACAGTGGTAGAAGGGGAAAGGAATGGGGAGGATGCACCTCAGCAGCTAGAAATTGAATCCAAGGAATAAGAAGAGCAGAAGATATAAACTAGCTAACCAAAGGAGAAGATAAGTATCATTTGACTGGTGTTCCTACCCACACATAAACTGGTACTACTACAAGTAAACTTCCCCTAAACAGAAACACCTTTACACGGGTACTGGATCTAGAAAGACACATAGGTAAGCAGATGATACTCACCTTCCTCCCTCACAGCCTGATTGTATCTCTGTGCAATTATCAGAAAGCATTCCTCGCCTTCCAGTGCCTGCCCCAGTTTTACCTCAACTTAGAGTAGGGTTTAAAAATTCAAATGTCATCTTATAGTATTTCATAAATTTTTTCAAATTGGCTCACCTTATCCCCATTCCATTAACACTTGTCACCTTCCCAACTTCAAGTGACCCAAAAAATGTGCACTAACTAGAGATAGTGTTCATATAGAGTAATTAATGTAATTAATTAATTAAACAGTAATTAAACAATACCATATCAAAACTGCCAAACAGATATGCTACTCCATAAAATGTCTCAGATCTCTGCCTCACTTCCACCCAGGTAATAACTTGTTGGGATCCACCTAAGTTCTAGCCTCAAGCATGTGTGGATACTGGGAGAAAAATAACCAGGCCATGTGGGTAGTTCAGGGAAGAACTTCATTTAATGATTGTTTGAGCAAGATTTTTATACAGAAAGATGAAAGGATTCAGGTTTTACTATCATTGTCTTAAGCCTGTTTGTTCCTAGAGGTAACTTTAGATAAAGTCAGGTTTTCTGGGCAACAGGTCAATTAGCATTCTTAAAGGTATTAACAAAGAGGATACAAAAGAGATAATATTTCAAAGTCACTTAGCTTTGTTTAGATGTAATCACTGTCTTGAGTATGTTGTACCTTGGAACCAACACAGAATTTAATAAGGGACTTGTCTTTTTTAGGTATCTGAAGTTCAGGTGCAAAAGGCCTGGTTGCAGTCAGGGTCTCAGACAAAAATCTTTTGAGTGTAACTCCAAGGGGTCTTTTTTTTTAGGGAGCTGGTCTTATGCAAAGCCACTAGGCGCATCACCAAAAGGCCCTAATTAATATACACTATCTGAGTCCTGACTTCTTCAGCTTGCATCAATAGCTGTCTTACAGAGGCCATTTGTATGAATAGGTTTATCAGGCATTCTCCTAATTTCACAATCATAAAGAAAAGAAAAGGACAGCCTTCCCCAACCACCAGTGGCTGGCCCTGCTGTGACTCTTTTTCATGGCAGCGATTTACCAGCTGGTTGGCCAGTGAATGTCCTCTGCTCCCAGTGGTTACCA
>CM053594.1:266755224-266824828 GCA_028646575.1 Pseudocheirus occidentalis
TTTGGGACTCAGTGTTATGGTTTCTGAATAAAGACCTTGGTGCTGCCTTCCATGTGGAGAGTTTGCTACACTTTGTGATCCAAAACTATACCAGCATATTCATAACCATCATGGGTGTTGTGAATATCTCATTATTGATACACAACCTCAAGGAAGTGAAGCCGGTAGCCAGGAACATCCTGCCCCTAATATCCCAAGTGGATCTTCATGCTTATTATTAGTTTGGTTCAGAGGAATTTTCAGTCTGGTGTCTTCTCTCCCCCAGCACCTGGACAATGTACCTCCTTAGTCAGGACAACACTTTTTGAAAATCTAGATACTTAGTGATTCTGCCCCATTTTCCCTTCCAATAGTACCTTCAAGCCTGTGAGTTTCTCTGGTCCCTAGTGGGTAGAATTATACAAATTACTCAGAGCTATTTCCTGTGCCATCCAAGTGAATGAGCCAAACATTCCCCTGGCCCTGCTAAGCACTAGGGAGGAGAAAACTGTACTATTAATGCTCTATTTCTTGGTAGCTTTCAGTTTTTTCAAAGCATCTTCACATTCATAACCTCATTTTAACTTCACAGCAAAACTCACAAGCAGATGGCAGTGGTGGCTGTGATGCTCCACGTTTTATAGATGAGAAAACTAGAACCCAGAAAGTTGGAGTAACCTCCCTAATTTGGCACAGCTAGTCAGTGAATAGTGTCAGAACTAGAAACCAGCTTTCCTGACTCAGCTTCAGTATACCCCAAACAGACAAAACAAAGCAGAAAAACTATAATTTGAAGGTAGAAAACTGCCCAAAATTGCACATTATATTTCAACTTGAGGTCAAAGAGAGAAATTTTGGAAACTATTCTATTTAAGTGTGACACAGGCTGCAGCCCAACGAGCATACACTTAGCTGCCCTGCCTGTATGTGTCCTTAATGGAACTTCTATATGATACAGAAATCCTTAGGTGGTCCCTTGATCTTCCTCTATTTCTTTGATAGGAAAAGGTGGGAAGGGGGTTGCTGCATCAGTTAAAAAGGAGAACTATCCTCTCTCTCTCTCTCTGTTTCTCTCTCTCTCTCTCTCTCTCTCTCTCTCTCTGTTTCTCTCTCTCTCCCTCTCTTTTTCTCTTTCTCTCCCCCTGCCTTTATTTCTCTCTTCTTCTTCCCTCCTCTCCCTTTCCCTCTTCTCCCTTCTTCCTCTCTCCCCCAATTCTCTAGTATGCCTAATATCACAGTTCCTCAATAGACTTTCCATGAGGTGATGGAGCTGGGTCAGCATCCTTCCTCCTACTCTAACAATGTAGTAACTGTGGGAATATGGTAGCTAAAACTAGGACTGAACTAAATGAACTAAGCCTGGCCTTGGGACCCCTGGCTGCCTTTTTATTTTTGCTTTTTTGGAGGGCAATTGGGATTAACTGACTTGCCCAAAGTCATACAACTAGTAAGTGTCGAGTGTCTGAGGCCAGATTTGAACTTGGGTTTCCTGGTTCCAAGGCTAGTGCTCTATTCACTGCACCACACAGCCATCCCCTTGTCTGATTAAGGAGGTTCAAGATCTTCATGAACAGAACACTCAACACTTCAAAAGATCCAATATAGTTTATTTAGCATATAGGCAAATGGGAAAGAAACCAGAGATACAGAGTAAAGGCTTAGGAATATTAAAATAAGAGCAACTATGATTTAGATAGATAGACAGACAGGCAGGCAGGCAGAGAGAGAGAGAGAGAGAGAGAGAGAGAGAGAGAGAGAGAGAGAGAGACCTATTTGCAATCATCACTGATACAGGGAAGCATTAACATCTGACCACCTGTCAGGGTCCAGCTCAGGATAGGCAGGGCTCCAACCACCTAATGGAATGTATATCTATACCTATTTACAATCATTACTGATGCAGGGGAACACCAACACCTGACCACACAAGCTGGGGAATCCCGGGCACAGCCGTCAGGGTCCCGCTCAGGAGGGTCCCAGGCAGGATGTCTCTTCCATGGGTGAGATTCCAATTTGGGGTCTGAATCTTACAGTTTAAGTAGTGCTGAGAACAAAGAAGGCCTACTGCCAGGTGTTTTGTAGCAAGCATCATATCTTGTGTGAGGCCAGGCAGGGAGTCCAATCCCTCCAAGGCCCTCTCAAGAGCAATGTTTCCTTGGAATGGCTAGTTCCAGCAGTTGGGCAGTTATCATATCTCTTCTGAAGGACCTGGCCAGGGTCCCAGGAGAAGTGTAGCTCTCACGTTCTCAGTATCCTCTGTTCCCAAACCAGGGGTAATAGAGAGGTCATATTGAGTTGGGGCCTTGGTTTGTATAATTTTATTCTTCACAGAGGGGCTTACCTTGCTCCTTCACCCCTACCCCTGCCCACTGACTTTTTGACTTTTTGGTTCTTTCTTTGATGGTGGGTAGCTGAATGACTGAACATCAACGATTCTGAAATATGTCCAGCCTTCAAAGCAACTTTGTGAATTTTAGAGGTACAGAAATGCTAGATTAGACCATACAACTTATAAAGTTCTTTGGGCGGCAGATAGGTTAGACTAGAGACAGACTGATAATGGTTGGTTGCCACTGGCCACATGACAAACAGGAGAGTACACAATGGCAACCCTACATTTTTCACAGGCTGCCTGAAATCCTTTGGAGAGCTACAAGAGGCACTGGGTCATGTGTTCTACAGGCCTGTTCTAGGTCACTTGGTAAGTGCTCCCAAGTACTAGTTTATGCATTGGAAAGGATGATCATTGAAAAGCAAAGGAATTCAACTCATGGCCAGGCTTCCGGAAGACATGGACCTGGAGGATGGTTTGGACAAGGCAGAGCCAAGGTGAAATGTAAAATGCTTATTCAGCAGTCTCATAAACAGCTTTATGTTGAGAAGTTTAAGAGTACAAGAGTAACTGTGAGTTACTATTTTCTGTTTTATGTCTTTAGTCATAGAGCACTTATAAGTTTCTGTGTTAAGCATTTTTTCCATTTGGAGGAAATAAATAGCAGTGTCATATCTGATTTATATCATACATTGAGTACAATATTTCTATGTCATTATATTCCCTGCATTGGGGAAATCTTAGGTATCAGCCAAACCTAAGTTATAAGTAATTTTCCCTGAGGCTATGGAGGGAGAGAGATGGAGGAGAAGAGAAAGAGAGAGAGAGAGAGAGAGAGTGTGTGTTATTTCTTTAGGTGATCAGGATTCCAGATTTCCCATAGAGTAGGTGCTGGGATCTTTTCCTCTTTCCAAGAAGGGATGCAATTTGCCCAAGAGGAAAGGGAAAAACATTAGGTAGAGCTAATGACTAGCAGAGTTGGTTGGCCTCTTCAGATGATTTGAACAATCCCATCCAGTTGCTAATTATAAATTTCTGTGAATTTATTCCAAAATGTGTGCAGACCACTCTCTTAGGCTGGAGGTATCAAAGGAAAAAGGTATCAAAGATGATTTGAACCTGGAACTAGTGATAAAGTATGAAGTTGATGAATGTGAAGGATACTGCTTTGGAACTTGATTTTAGGAGACCAGAATTGTGGGCAAAGGATAATAACCTCAGTCAGTCAATCAGTCAATAGTCAATGGGTCAGCCAACAATCATTTATTAGGTAGACCCTTACTATGTATCCAGCATTGTACTAAGTGCTAGGAATACCATTACAAGCAAAAAGATATTCAATAGAATATAAGCTAATAGTAAAGACAACACATAAAAGAAAGCTTAAGGTGAGTGGTGGGGGAAGAATAAAAGGAGGAGAATAATGGAGAAGTCCCAGAGTGCAGTCTGGTAAGAAATGAATAGATGGCTAGCCTGGGCACCCTCCTTAAATGCAGGTTCTGGGAGGAGCTGTCCAATCAGAGAAAGGAACTAGGGGCAGAAGGTACTTCCAAAGGGTGAGTTCCAGGGCTGAAATGATCTTCTGAAACATGATGGAAAAGTCCAGAGGGAAATGAAGCCTAATGGGAAAAGAAAATGAAATAGAGGAAATCCCTAGTCTTGAGATTAAATTCTTTGAAGACTTTTTGTCCCATTAAACCTCAATAGTTCCTTGGGAGATTGTCTCTATTCTCCAGTCTCTTTGAGACATTCCCACTGGTAGATTACATACTCTTCTCCATGGCCCTCACCAAGCTGTCTGACACACTATTTCATAGAAATGCTGAGAAGGACCCTCCAAGCAAAGGATTTGCTATCTGGGTTTGAATCTATCGTCAGCCAAACACAAAAATTCTTAAAATTTATCTCTGTGATGACTCAGATTTCCCTAAATACTGTAGAAAGCTCTGATTCAATGGAGAGTTTGAGGTTTCTCCTAGCTAAAAAATAAATACATTGTCTGTGAAAAGATCCCTGATCTGGGTCTCCCTTCTGGGAGCAAAAGGACTAGAAAGCTTTGAGATTCCTCCTGACACCTGCTGGGTGCCACTGGAACTGCAGACAAATTCTTCCAAAAGGTTTTCCCTGAACTTCTCCGTCTCAAAATCTGAGATATTGGAGGATCATAGAACTATTGTTAAAAGGCACTGTAGATACAAACTAGTTCAATGCCCTCATATTTTTTAGACAAAGAAACTAAAGCCATGTAGTGTGACGTGACTTGCCTAAGGTCACAAAGCTTGTAAATTGCAGAGGCCAGATTCAAACCTACTTCCCCCAAATCCAAGATCTGAAAAGTTTTTGTCAGTTTTTCTCTTATAGAATGTATCAGACAACTAGGTTAGGATCATTGAGAAAGGTTATGGGATGAGCCACTGGGGAAATTTCCAAGGGACCAGAGCATACAGACACACACACACACACACACACACACACACACACACACACACACACACACACACAGGAACCATCTGGCAGCAAGTAGTCTACAAATCTCCCTAGTGCAGCCAGAATCAAATTAAAATAAAATTAGGAAGTGTTCAACAAAATTAATAAAAATATGGTGCAACATAGATGGTGTTAATTTGTGGTTTTCTAATTCAATATGAGGTGAGCAGTATCCATTTCTAATTTAGTTAGCTACCATTGAATTAGATCATATTACCACCCCTGTAGGGATTCATCCCTGTATCAGAGCTGTTTCTACATAAAAGTATTGACTATGTTTTGCTCTCTGCTGTGGAATATAACACACAAACTCAATTTCATTTATTAATGGACATTTATAGTTTATAATCAAGATATTACCTACTTCAATAAACAATCAGTCTTATTTATTTGATGTATAAATAGAGAATTATTCATTAATTTGGAAAACTATTCCTCCCTACAATCACAAGAAATAAATATTTTGTCTTGTCATCATTTATTTATTTTTTAACAAAATAAATAAAAATACAACAAAACACAGATAATATTACATTTTAAAACTAAGTCAATATGCTGCCTGCATGGATCCTTATGTATGGATTAGAAGTCTCATTTCTATTTAATTTTGGTACCACTGCAATAAAAATGTCAATTGGGAAAGAGTAAAAAGATTCTTCTGCTGCAGTGGGGGAGGTAATAAAAATTTGTTGTGAATCCATTCAACATGGTTATCTGAGTTCTTCCTATTATGACTTCTATACCCTCCCCTAATGTCAGAATTCACTAATCTGTCCTCCTTTGAGGTTCACTCTATCTGAAGATATCATTAATTGAGATTTCAGTGAATAATTATCTACTGGTTCTCAAGTCATTCTAACTACTTTCTCAAAGGAGATTAATGCCCAAATTACAGTCTTGCTCTCCATCTCAAATCCTGAACTTATAGAAAGAGGATTTTCACATGTATGTAGATATTCCTTTAAACAACCTGGTCCTCTAGCTTCTCAATCTCCTCAGCTCCCATAACTTACTTCTTCGACTCCTCAGTCATATATAAAATTACTTTCACCATCACCCATGACTGTTCCACTTGTATGATTCAAGATTCTGGAATTCCCCAACTACCTACCCATTTCATCTCTAAATATCTATTTTTTTTTTTTTGCTTTTTTGGAGGGGGAAAGGTAGGGCAATTGGGGTTAAGTGACTTGCCCAAGGTCACACGGCTAGTTTTTGTGTTAAGTGTCTGAGGTCAGATTTGAACTCAGGTCCTCCTAACTCCAGGGCTGGTGCTCTACTCGCTGTGTCACCTAGTTGCCCCTATCAATATATAATTTACCCTCACTTTGAACTCCAGTGTTCCACTTCTCAATGCTTCTTCAAGGCATGCTCTACTTTTTTTCAAAAAATTTATTTTAGACTCAGAGAGACAAAAGGAGTCAAAAACATATCATAAGCTTGAATACTGGAACTTAAATACAAAGTTAGAAAGAAAAAAAAGCATGTTGTGTGCATGGCAGAACATGAGAGGATTCAAAATACGTAACAACAAATTTTCATTTCAAGAAGCCTATATGATAAATGATACTCATTGTGTTGAGAATTGTCCATCTTTACTTCCCTGTGAGTTTTCTTTTGTTCTCTGCTGTGCACTTTATTATTTTGTTCTTTTTTTCCCTCCCCCAATCCCCCCAAGAAGGCCACAAATTTAGATATGTTTCTCTATAACTAAAAATATGTGCACATCCTCCCCCACCCCCCTGAAGACTACAATAAAGTTTAGATGTTTCTCCATAGTTGTATATATATATATATACATATATATATACACATATATATAGACATATACTTTCCCAAACCTATTCTACTACTGATCTTTGTTTTTATGTATGTGCATATCTCTTGTTTCCTATCCCTCCTGCATCCTCTATTTTACTTTTACTCACTAGCTTGCCCTCCTATAACTTGCCTACCCCTTTCCAAGGATCCCTCCCCTGTCCTCCTATTCCCATGAATCTAAACACCCTTCTATACTCCAATTTATAAGTTAAGAGTATATGAAATTACCCACATGTACTGCTAGTGATTCTGGTAGGATACTAAAAGTATATTCCCTTAGTACACAATATTATAAAACTCTTTCATAAACCAAAGAAAAAAATCAATTTGGAACCAAGCACAAAGAAATCATGAAGCAAGAGGAATTAACTGCCCCTTCACACCTAGGGAATGTGTGCTTCCTGAAATTAAGAGGAAAAGAAAATCAAATTTATTTTTATTATTAAAATTATAAAAAGGAAAAGTAGGTTGAAGTTCTAACTAGTGGATACAATTATTGCTTTGAAACTGATGATCCTTAGCTCTTAAAAGCTAACAACAAATTTCTACAACAAATATAATAATAGCAGAAAAGACAATTCTGTTCGATGACAATTCTATAAAATAATTGGAGTGTATTGAATTGACTAATACAACAGCTCATACTTAGAGAATGATTGATTTTCTATCTTCCAGACTAATGCCATGATTTGGAATATATTAATTTCATTTAAAGCCTTTGTGTTTGCATACATTTTCTTGTTTGCCATTGATTTCTAGAGCAAAGCATAGTACATTAGAGAAAAAAGATCGCTGAAATAACTGAAATATTAAAAGAATATTCTGCATTTCAAATGGATGAAAAGAAAAACATAATAATATGGGACCAAGGAAATGCATCTATTTGACCTTTTAAAAAGCTACTATGTGGTAATGATAGTCTCTATGGACCTTTGGGCTCTCCTGCTGCCTTGGAGCTTCCCGGAGTGCTATGGATTTTAATGAAGCAAGTGGCAGCTGGGAAGAACACCTGCCGAAGGGGAGCCTAGAGAGGCTGGTCACTCATGGCCTGAGCTAAAAACTCCTGGTACCTTCAGACCCAGGGATTGAGGCAGTCAGAGATGAATCTGCTTAGTTCTGGTCCTTTGGCTGGTTGATGCCAGACTCACTAGACTTGGAACCTGAGCCTTGAACTTCACTCCTCATTATCTACCTCTTGGATCTTATTGAGATTCATGGCTTTGGTTCTGCTTCCTCTGGAAGGTTCCATCTGCTTGTTTTTTTTTTTTTCCTGACCTGCTTGAATTATGTTCCTCACCCCCTGTCAACACAAGAGTTTCTAGGCTGTTTATCCTACTGTTCATCAAATCAGATTCAACATCATAGACCTGAATCAACTGGAGCCCCTGCAACCATGTTTCTGGCCTTGCTCTGGGGCAGCATTTGGAAAACAGTGCTTTTTTGTTGGATTCTAGGCAAATTATTCATTTCTGGATACAGGGGAATAGGTAAGCATGTAATTGTCCTTCACAATTACTGAAAATTTTGCAGGTTGTAAAAGTCTCATAGGAAGGACAAAATTTCTGGGGTTGGGGAGACAGTCCCAACTTTGGCAGTACACTGGGCTTTTGAAAGACTGTAAAATGTCCCTGTGGGGAGGTGGTGCTCCCTGGATCTGGAGTCATCTTAATCGATTTGCAGTGCATTTCCCTTTGGGGCAAGCCTAAACCACAGGGTGGCAGCAGGGGCCTATAGGAAGGTAGAATTCACCGACTGTGGTCTTCTGAGTCCATTGAGTTTTCACATTTCTCTAAGTGAAATAAATGTTGTTCTGCACTCAGTATCTGTTAGCCTGGGTGCTTGCGTAGAGAGATGAGATCCCTCTTATATTTCCTACAGATAAAAGTCAAGTTCTGATGTCTATAGGAAATATTCTGGGTTGGCAAAAAATAAGTCAAATGTTGAGGTTCTTAGAGGAAACCCAGATGGGATCACGAGGCAAAGAGTGATTGGTGGGGAATTCATGAGGATTGAATCCAATCCATGTAAACTCAGAGCCACAGGGTACACATGTATTTCGCAAATGGAAGAAACTGACAAGATTATTGAAGAATATTTTTTTTAATGTTTTAGTGGTAAATGATGTCTTGCACTTGACTTTGAACAGGGAGGTGGTGTGCAATAGTGGTCTGCCTTCTGACCACCTTTGAGGAATTTGTTACCAGTCTGGGAAGGCTACAGTGACCTCCTCTCCCAGGAGGCTACAGTGACCTTAACACTGTGGTCTGGGAAACATAAGAAATCAAGAACAGTGATTACCACTTGTTATCAAAAGAGGCAATTATGCTAAAGGTTATAGACCTCAGGTTGAAATTGGGGCTAAAAGCATAAACACTGAAAAGAAGATGTTTGATAATATGCGACAGCTACACAGAATTGATTTTCTCCTGCCAAGGAAAGAGCAGTTTCCATTAGTTTGTTGACTTACTCATATTGTTGAGCTTTCCATTTGCTTCAAAAATGGGTTTCCTGAGGTAACTATGAAACACTTAATATCGACATTAAGTCATGTTTAAATGTTAGTGTTGACCACTAACAACCTGGATTTCTTTTTTTTTGGCAAGGCAATGAAATGATTGGGGTTCTGAGTTAGTCGCCTGAAACCTTCATTTATTCTGATTTCACCTCCAATTGGAAATTTAAATATCAGTGAAGAAATGGAACTAATACATTGTAAGCTTCTGACAGACTTGCCATGTTGAATTTTTTTAGCACTAAGAATTGAGCAGATCTAAACTTGAAATACTTTGGAGAAAATTCAGCACATACTACACAGTGTGTAAATACACCACACACACACACATAAATTCATACATATGTACACACACACACCATGTACAAACACAGTTACTAGAGCTAATATACTCTGATATTCATCACCTATAAAATTTTCATGTGTTTCAGTTCTTACTTTGGGGATATTCCAAACCTCACCTATTCAAATGTGTCAAATTCAGAAATTTAGTCCATATTTAGGGTTGAACTATTTCAGGGGTAAGGAACCTGTGGCCTCATGTGGCCACATGTGGCCCTCTAGGTCCTCAAGGTCATCCCTTTGACTAAATCCAAACTTCACAGAACAAATCCTTTTATTCAAAGGGATTTGTTCTGTGAAGTTTGGATTTAGTTAAAGGGCCACACTTGAGGATCTAGAGGGCCACATGTGGCCTCAAGACTGCAAGTTCTCCTCCCCGAATGATTTCTTTCCTTTTGTGACCATCTCTGGTTGTTAAAATCATTCAAAATCAGAAATGTAGGCCCTGAAAATGAGGGAGGATAAAAGAAAATGTTACTATCTCCTTTCACAGACATATTTCCAAAGTCTTAGGAATTTAACATCTTGGTAGTATTGTATTTTTTGACAGCGTACACAGTTGCTCACACAAACAAGCTTCTCCTTGAATACTGGGGAGTAGCTATAAAAAATAAAGAATATACATTGAGCACTTTGGAGAAATTATAGCTCAGAAGCAAACATGCAAATATTTGTTCATCAAAAACTGGGAAGTTATCTCAGTCAGATAACAACTTGAGACAGAAAACACTTAAATAATCCTAACAGCTACCCACACTGCACAGCCTTTGAGAAAGGGAAAGGTACAGGGCTAGAGCAAAGGGGAGGGAGAAAACACACACACACACACACACACACACACACACACACACACACACACACAGAACAGTGGAGAAAAAGAGGAAGGCTGCTTTATAGAAAAATGGAGATAGGGTAGAGCAATAATGCTACCTTGCTCAGTTACCAGTGGACTTTTCTTGGAGGAAAATTGGTTGAAGCTCATTGGAATTACTGGTAGGTTAAAGGAACAAATGGGGGAAAGGTACCAAAAAGAAAAAGGACAAAATGTCAATGCCCATTTGGTTTCCATTTGGTTTTATGCTGACTTTACCTCTTCCAGGAGTCATGATGTCTCTTTCTTAGAAAAAGAAAGGAATTTTGGAGGCAGATCATTAGAACTGGCTTCCAGGGCAAGAAATCCTAACTTCTTTCCTTTTAAGAATGGGAGTGATCTAAGAGGAAATGCTTTCACCCTTTCTGGTTTGGGGTGAAGGCCCAGTCTCTCTCTTTCATTCTAGTAGATCTTTATTTCTCCTTTTCCCCTTATTTATATAGCTTTCAAGGTTCTTCAGGACCAACCTGGGGCATTGAGGGAGAAGAGAAGGAATGAGAAGAAGGCTAATCTTCATTTAGTTAATGGGTAGTTGGACAGATAGATAAAATCAAGACTGTGGTAAGCCCTGCAGGTACAATCACAAGGAAGAAAATAGTCCCTGTCCTCCAGGAGCTTACATTCTAATGGTGTTGTGCAGAGAACAGAGCGAGCTGAGACCTGGGTTCAAGATAAATTTAGGTGTGGATTTATTAATTAAGCACTCGACTACTGGAGTGTATTCACTCAAATGAGTAGTGATCTCTGGGCTTTACAGACTTGATTTTATAGGCCAAAACCACAAAACCACAATCCAGGAGGGGGCTAGCAGAAGCATAATTTACAGAAGCAAAAAAAGCCAGCCATTGGTCAGATCTATAGCTCAGGGCTAATTTGGGAATATGATGCAAGGGTACAAGGGTGCAACCTTCCTGTGTCGTGGGGGTCCCTCCTAGAACAGGATGGAGGGTATAGGGTGGAGGGCCATAGTGCTTTCCAGAGCGGGGTGGAGGGTCATGGGGCAAAGGGGTCTGGAATTCCCCAGAACAGGCTAGGGTCATGTTCTGGGCAAAGAGGGTGGGGGCCCTGCTGGGACAGGACAGGGTGGTCCCTAGATAAGATCCTTGCACCATAATGAACCTTATGCACTATAATGATTCAAAGAGAAAATATAAAATGTTAACTAGGGAAGAAGGGGGCAGGGGACTATGCCTTGAGCAATTTTGCTCAGGCGAGCAATGACACCCAGTCATGCCTTAAGCAGTTTTCAAGCTATAACAAAATGTAGAAAAAAAAATACAAAAGGGGCTTAATGGTGGGCCACAAATCAGGTGTGTGTAGTGACCTGGGATTTGGGTTTAGGCACAACCTAAACCCAAAAGGGAGAAAACATCTAGTAACTTAGAAAGGAAATGGGGCATGGATTGAAGATAATGGCCAGAAAGTAGTGAGGAAGAGGTCTGCTTGGAGGAAAAGTAAGGTGAAAACTCCCATATTTCAGAGATCAGAACGGATTCAGGGTCAGGGGAGTACAAAGTCCCTGATGGAAGTGGGGATGGTGGCCAAAGTGGAAGTTTCATGTTTGGAAGCCACACAAAGGACTTAATAGCCAGATCCAAGAGCATCCTTATGTAATGCTGACCCCTTTGAGGGAGATCAGTGGAATCTCAGAAATGTCCTTCCCCTAACTTTGAGTAACCATTTCTTCAGATTCTCACCGTGCTCCTAAATATCCTGATGGGATCAATTCGATAGTCTGTTGAACACTTCAGGACTTTTATTATATCTTCTATAGGTGACTATTTTTGTATATATTTTTTCATAAATACCATATTTTATTTGTTTCTTTTAAAAAACATTTATTTAGTTAGTTTTAGTTTTCAACATTCATTTCCACAAGATTTTGAGCCTGGAATTTTCTCCCCATCTCTCCCCTCCTCTCACCCCAAGATGGCATGTATTCTGATTACCTCTTCCTCTAGTCTGCCCTCCCTTCTATTATGCCCCTTTTCTTATTCCTTTCCCTCTTATTTTCTCATAGGGCAAGACAGATTTCTCTACCCCATTTATTTCCCAGTTGCATGTAAAAACAATTTTTTACATTTGTTTTTAAAACTTTGAGTTACAAATTCTGTCCCTTCTTCTCACCCCACCCACCTTCATTGAGAAGGCAAGCAATTCAATATAGGTTATACAGGTGTAACTATTCAAAATATTTCCATAATAATCATGTTGTGAAAGACTAACTATATTTCCCTCCATCCTATCCTGCCCCCCATTTAATCTACTTTCTACTTTCACCCTGTCCCTTGTCAAAAGTGCTTGCTTTTAGGGGTATCTAGGTGGCACAGTGAATAGAGCATTGACCCTGGAGTCAGGAGGACCTGAATTCAAATTCAGCCCCAGACACTTAACACTTACTAGGTGTGTGACGTTGGACAAGTCACTTAACCCCAATTGCCCTCCAAAAAGCCAAAAAAAAAAGTGCTTGCTTTTAACTACCCCCTCCCCTACTCTGCCATCCCTTCTATCATTCCCCCCAAGCTCTTTTCCACTTACTTTTCTGTAATAATATACCCAACTGAGTGTGTATGTTATTCCCTCCTCAAGTTGAATCCGTTGAGAGTAAAGTTCACTCATTCCTTCTCACCTCCCCCTTTTTTCACTCCATTGTGAAACCTTTTTACTGCTTCTTTCGTGTGAGATAATTTACCCCCATTCTATCTTTCCCTTTCTCCTCCCAATATATTCTTCTCTAACTCCTTAATTTTATTTTTTAGGTATCATTCCTTCATATTCAATTCACCCTGCATCATCTGTCTGTCTGTCTGTCTGTCTATCTATCTATCTATCTATCTATCTATCTATCTATCTATCTATCTATCTATCTATCTATCTATTTCTTCCAACTACCTTAATACTGAGAAAGGTCTTGTGAGTTACAAATATTATCTTTCCATGTAGGAATGTAAACAGTTCAACTTGAATAAGTCTCTTCTGATTTCTCTTTCCTGTTTACCTTTTCATGCTTCTCTTGAGTCTTGTATTTGAAAGTCAAATTTCTATTCAGCTCTGGTCTTCAGCAAGAATGCTTGAAAGTTCTCTATTTCATTGAATATTCATTTTTCCCCCTGAAGTATTATTATACTCAGCTTTGCTGGGTAGGTGATTCTTGGTTTTAATCCTAGCTCCTCTGACTTCCAGAATATCATATTCCAAGTCCTTCAATCCCTTAATGTAGAAGCTGCTAGGTCTTGTGTTATTCTGATTGTATTTCCACAATACTTGAATTACATCTTTCTGACTATTTGCAATGTTTTCTCCTTGACCTGGGAACTTTGGAATTTGGCTACAATTTTCCTACTTTTCCTTTTGGGATCTATTTCAAGAGGCGATTGGTGGATTCCTACCATTTGTCCTTTGCCCTCTGGTTGTAGAATATCAGGGCTGCTTTCCTGGAGAATTTCTTGAAAGATGATGTCTAGGTTTTTTTTTCAATCATGGTTTTTAGGTAGTCCAATAATTGTTATATTATCTCTCCTGGATCTATTTTCTAGGTCATTCTTTTTTCCAATGAGATATTTCACATTGTCTTCTATTTTTTCATTCTTTTGGTTCTGTTTTATAATTTCTTGATTTCTCATAAAATCATTAGCTTCCATTTGCTCTACTCTAATTTTGAAGGAATTATTTTTTTCAGTGAGCTTTTGGATCTCCTTTTCTATTTGGTTAATTCTGATTTTTAGGCATTCTTTTCCTCATTGGCTTCCTGGACCTCTTTTTCCATTTGGGTTAGTCTATTTTTTAAAGTATTTTCTTCAGTAGTTTTTTTGGGGGGGGGGTCTTCTTTAGCAGGCTGTTGACTCATTTTTCATGATTTTCTTGTATCATTCTCATTTTTCTTCCCGATTTTTCCTCTACTTTTCTTACCTGATTTTCAAAATCCTTTCTGAGCTCTTCTATGACCTGCGACCAATTCATATTTTTCTTCGGATGCAGGTGCTTTGCCTGGGTTGAGTGCTTTGTTGTCTTCTTTTGGTTGTATGTTTTGATCTTCTTTGTCACCAGAATAAGGTCCTATAGTCTGACTTTTTTTTTACACTTTTCATTCATCTTCCCAGCTAAATACTTGACTTTCTAACTCCCTGTCAAAGCAGGACTCTGCTTCCAATGGAGGTGGGAGGGGGGGAGTGGGGCTACTCTCCCAGGCTTGGGGGGTTTTGTACCAGCTGCTTGATCCCCCACTGTCTGTGGGCCCAGAGCTGTGGAAATAGCTGCTGCTAGTGACACTGCCACTGCTGTCTCTACCACCCTTGCTGCCCTAGAACTGGGGCCAGACTGCACATTCCTCTTTCACCCAGGTCCCACAGAATTCCCCACTGATCTTCCATGCTGTTCTCGGTTTTTGTGCATTGAGAGATCTGGAAATCATCACTGTTGCCAGAGATTTAGTCCTTTGCCAGCGCAGCCCACACCAGACTGCGCTCCCCTTCCAGCCTGGTGCGACCTACCCTTCTTGTCAGTCTTCCAGGCTGTTGGGCTGGAGATGGGTTTCGCTCTGTCATTTTGTGGGTCCTGCAGCTCTCTAATTTGTTTAGAGTCGTTTTTTGTGGGTAATTGGAGGGCTTTGGGGGAGAGCTCAAGCAAGTCCCTGCTTCTGCTCCGCCATCTTGGCTCCACCCCTATAGGCCACTCTTAGCAATTCTAGAAAGCAGCTATGGCACACTGAAGGACATGATAGCATAATAGAAAGAGCACAGACCTGGGAGTCAGGAGACTCCTTGGACTTATGTGATATTGGGCAAGTCATTCAATGTATCTGAGCCTCAGTTTCTTTACTGGTACAAAGAAAGGTTAGGACTAAATGACCTGAAAGGTACCTTGCAGTTCTGATATTCTAGAATGACAATAGGTTAATCACATGGACTAGTCTGAAGTTTAATATCCTGGAATGGATCTTAGAGCTGGAAAGGATCTTGTCATTCATTAGCTAGGCCAATGCCTTCATTTTATAAATGAGGAGACTAAGGCCCATAATGGTTAAGTGACTTTCCTAAGGTCACAGAGGGAGCTAGTAAAAAGACTGGTATTCAAACCCAAGTCTTCTGTTTTCAAATCCACTGTTATTTCTAATATACTAAGTAATTTTGGAATCCAGCAAACCTTCTGCTAGTCAAAAACACATTCAGTTTACATACCTAATTAAACTCATTGGCTTTCCTGGTCATACTGCTTCTAGGAAACTAGGTGGCACCAAAACTGCATCTTTGTCACTGGTTTCAGGCTATCAAATTCCCTTTTCAGCCTAACCTTTTTTTTCCTATGTGACATCCAGTATATAGTATAGCTCCTACTTCTGGCACAATGGGATTAACTAATTGTCACATTAGTAATAATAATGTCCCTAAGTGCTAAAAATAACTAAAGGCTAGTGAATTCCAGAAGAATGACGGTCTTAAAAAGGCAAATAAAACATTAAATCCAGTCAGAAAGATTTCTTGGCAATAATTTGCAGTAAGATGTGTGTATGCATATATATGTATATACATACACACGCATACATATGCAAATACACACACACATATATATGTATGTACATATATAATATTTTTTAGTCACATGTGACTCTTTGTGACCTCATTTGGGCTTTACTTGGCTAATGTTTTCCATTTCCTTCTTCAGTTCATTTTACAGATGAGGAAACTGAGGCAAACTGTGTTAAATGACTTGCCCAAGGTCACACAGCTAGTAAGTATCTGAGGTAGGATTTGAACTCAGGAAGATGAGTCTTTCTGACTGCCGGCCTGGGGCTCAATCTACTGTGCCACCTACCTGCCCTTATACATAAGAACATGTGTGTAAACATTTTAGGATAGCAAATATACACATATATATGTATACAAGCCTGTGTGTCTATAATATATACACACATGTATATATCATACATGCACATACATGCATGCATACATATATACTTAGGATCACACAAGGTTAACATGACCTCTTCATTTTACCAATAAGGAAACAAGCTGGGAGAGATGGAATTGCTTCCCCAAGGTCACTCAAGTAGGACAAGAAAGTTTAAAGGTCAAGGAAGTAGTACAAAGTTTGAATCCAGGTCCTCTGAATCCAAACCCAGTGTTCCATGACAATAAAACTGTATTACTTTAAATATATGCTATAATTCTGATTCCTCTATAATTCATACCAACCTTTCCCTAATGTGTACAAGTTAATGATATTTTACTTTACATTTAAATACAAAAATACCATAAGCCAGTAATAACCTATTTGAAATTCTTGACATTTAATTCACTTCCATTTTCCAGACTAGGTCAACCTCTAAAAGCTTAGAGGGTATATATATAAACAGATTAGTACTTAAAATGATATATGCCTCACTAATACTTCTGAGGATTCTTTATTTCCACTTTCTCTACACTGACTCTCACAACACACAATATGCCCTGTTTGCTCCCCTATTGCTGGATGCCTCTGACTCAGGGAAACCTACATCCATGACATTTGCTTAGAGCTATCCACAGTCTATCCATAGGTTGTGCAAATAAAAGAGAAGGATAACCCTTTGCCTTAGGGGCTGAAGAATTCATAGTGAGGGGATTTGTGAGAGTCAAGGGGGAGACAGGAAAGAGACAGAGCAAGACTTGGACAGGTTTCATTTCCCTTTCTGCGGTGCTTTGTGAGTATGAGGGGGGATGGTACCTGGGGGTTTAGTGATTTGAATTTTTATTTTTCAGTTCTGAGTGAAAGAAAACCACTTCAGGGTACCCACCTCACCCTCTTTCTCACTCACCATCACACTCTTTTATATAAGAAACAGCATGGCACAATAGGCAAGTACCCCAGACTGACGTGGGTTCATATCCCAGCTCTGATGCTCATGCCCCCCTCCTTAACTCCTCTGCTCCTTCACAAGAATCAGAATGGTATAGTGGGCAAGCACCCCCAAGGCAGAGCCAAAAGATCTGTGTTCAAATGTCACTTCTGATGCTTCCCAGTTACATAACTGTGACCCAGTGAGCCAACCTATCTACTAAGCTCAGCTTCCTGATCTTTGAAATTTATACCACCTGTGCCCTCGGGGGTGTTGCAAAGAAAAGTACTTTTCCACTAAATGGTAGCTGTTATTCCTGTTCCTCCTTGCTCCTCTCCACTTTTCCAACCAAGGGTGAATGGACAAGAGAAGTGATGGTCAAGTAGACATCATTGTCACTTGAGGAGTATCATTCACCCTCTTTAATTCCCTCTCCTTCAAGTCTTCAGATGCTCCAAATAACTTAATCTCTTAGCAGTACAATTTTCCCATTTGTACTTGATTAGCTCATTTAATTACCATTGCACTCTTTAGAAAATGTTAAGGATTCCTTTGAGGTGTCTAGTCCTTTATTCATTCACTCAATATTTATTAAGCACAAACTAATTATATTTTCACTGTAAAAATATAAATAAGACATAGTCATCAGGGGACTTAGAATACCAGTTGCACATTTGAGTTTTCGTTAATTAAAGCTTCTTTCCTGATTTGGAAATTGCTAGCCTATTATGCTGCACTGTCCTGTCTAGTATAGAATACTGCTTTGCTTACGGGGTATGCCAGTTCTGGAATAATAACAACTGAGATTTCCACAGTTCTGTACAGTTTACAAAGCATTTTCCTCACAACAGTCCCCTGAGGTAGGTAGCAAGCATTAGTCTACCAATATAACAGATGAAGAAACTGAGTTTCAGTAACTGCCAGGCAAAGCCTGAATTTATACCTTTATCTTCAGATTCCAAGTCATAAGCTGCTGAACTATTTACTTTTTCCCTCATTGTTCTTGTCAGCCAGACACTAAAATTTCTTTCTGCTCTCCACCCCCCAAATAAAATCCTCTCCTGCATAACATATATTCTACTCAACCCTTGACTCTTACCATTACTTATATTCAACATTGATGTCCTTAACAGGCATGTAACCTTGGACCCCAAGCCTGCACCTCCCAAGATTCTAAGCTGACACACGCTGGGCTCAAGTCTTGGGAGCTGACTCCAAACTGACCCCTCCCCTTCCTCCCCAGAAGATTGGATTTTTTCATTGGCTCATTTTCCCCATCTGGAATTAATCCTGAAAAATCTCCAAAATAAAGTCTACTTATAGCTTGTGTAGGTAACAGTCTTTAATTCCTCTACAGGCACTAAGGGTAATAGGCACAGGAAGGCCTTTATTTCACACCACAGATGAAAGGATGATGATCCTAAGATGAAAGGACTCAGAGGAACCTCCGATCTAATGCAAAAACTTAAAGCATTTAGCCCATCAGTGGCTGTCAGGACATCACCTTCTGTCCCGTGTCCTCATAAACCAAAGCATTCTCTTCAAGATTGGTTATACCACCTTGTAAGACAATAAATTGTCATTACTGCTTCTGTAAGGTAGCAAGAACAGAGAAGCCCCTTTCTGCCACTTTGCAGCACTTGGAAGAAGGCATAAGGGGAAAGGCAAAGAGAGAGTCATAAGCATCTGGAGTCCGAGAAAATGCAAACAATTTGCTTTTTAAAAAAAAATAGGTCACACAGAGAAGAGGCTGATCCTTCCTCAGCTATTCATCATGTGACATTTAAAAAGTTCAAGAAACATAATTTGTCATCAATTTAATTATTTTACTAATAATCCCAGCATTTTAATAAAATGGCTCTTGAATGCCAAAGACTCTTGTGGTGGCAGGCTTATGACTTATATGTCCTTTGGAAGGGGGGAGGGGGGAGTTATTCCCAAAGCCAACTCTAATTGGTTAACAATTAATTGGAGAATGAATATTACAATGAGGTACTGAAAGTCTATCCCTATACCCAGACCACCATAGCCTTGAGCAATCTATTCAAAGACTTTATTCCCACCCAAACCTAAGTAAAACACCTGGGTGGGGTGTGAACAAGATTGTTAAGAAAGTTAATCCAATCTCATTATCTGTAATGCCTTTTAAGAGACTGAACTTTTGAAATCAGGACTTTAGAAAAAGGAGAGAACTCAGAATCTCCCCAAATCATTGTCTATTAGTAATAATTTCTCTCAATTACAAGCTCCCTTAGTCCTATCATTGCATCAAACGATGGTCTTATAATCACATCAGGATAATTTGTTGTTGTTGTCAGTTGTTTTCGATCATGTCTGATTTTACTACCCCAATTAGGGTTTTCTTGGCAAAGATACCAGAATGGTTTTCCATTTCCTTCTCTAGCTCATTTTACAGATGAGGAAACTGAAGCAACCAGGGTTAAGTGACTTATCCAGGGTCACATAGCTAGTAAATATCTGGGGACAGATTTGAACTCAGGTCTTCCTAATTCCAGACCAGGTGCTCCATTATGTCACATAACCGCTTCCCTGTATGTAATGTCCTGATCTTAATTGAGTTAAGGAAAATAAATTCCATTCATTTATCTCTTCCCTGCCCCAGTGTGTTGTCATCTCTTGTTCTTTTCTCTCATGCTGTACATTTTCTGCTGAGTCTCTCTGAGGTTGGGTCTGTCCACCTTTTCATTTGCCCTCTCAACTCTCATCCTCTAATGTCATCATTCTCTGTAAGTAGAATTCCATAATTTAAACGACCCCAAGGCATTGACCAACCTATAGAAAATACTACAAATGTGGAGGGGGAAGAGGGGAGCTAGTAGCCTCTTCCCCACAGGTCTTAGTCCTTCTACCCCTAACACTTAAAACAAAGAAAGCCAATTATCTAATTATCCCTAATGGATATGGACAGAGGCAAGGTAAAAATTCCCCAAGCCTGAAAGTAAAGAAGTCTTTATCTTCCATATAATTCGATATAGAAAAATGCTCAGTAAGGCTGAAAAATGGACAGAGGTCACAGCTTTTAATGAGATGATTAGGCAGCCACAACTAATGGTAGATTGACTTGACTTGTCGCAGAGGGTGGAGGCTGAGGAACACTAAAGATGCTATCCTTTTGTTGCAAGAACATATGGATGGCTTGGAAATATTATTTTCGTGTGTGCTTTTTTTTTTTTGAGGGCAGTTGGGGTTAAGTGACTTGTCCAAGGTCACACAGCTGGTTTTTGTGTTCAGTGTCTGAGGCCCATTGAACTCAGGTCCTCCTGACTCCAGGGCCGGTGCTCTATTCACTGCGCCACCTAGCTGCCCTGAAAATATTATTTTCAAGAGAAGAAACCCCGGCTACCTATAGCTATGTGAAAAAAAATTCTCTCAATCACTACTAATTAGAGAAATGCAAATTAAACATTTTTGACCCTCCACCTCTTTCCTCTCACAGTGGCAGAGATGACAAAAAACGAAAATGATAAATGTTGGAGAGGCTGTGGGAAAATGCTCCTGTCAATGGGTACAGGCACTCTGGAAGGCAATTTGAAATTATACACAAAAAGCTACTAAACAGTTTATACCCTTTGGCCTAGTTATACTACTGATTCAACTAGTCCTATACCCAAAATTTAGGAAAAGGTCCTTTATTTACAAGAATATTTATTGTAGTTCTCTTCATGGTGCCTTCCCCCCAAAAAAGAAAAGAAAAGAAAGGGATGCCCATCAGCTGAAGAATGACTGAATAAAGTTGTGATAGATAACCATGACAGAACACTATTGTACTGTGAGAAATGAGGAAATTATTTCAGAAAGATATGGAAAGGCTCGTATTAACTGATGCAGAGTGAAGTAAGCAGAAACAGAAGAACAATTCACATAATAATAACACTGCAACTTCAAAAACTGTAAGAACTGAGATTAATATAGTGATTATTACTTAAATTTAATTAATTAGGTTAATTAATTAAAATATAATGATTCTGCAAGTACAAAGAAAAACATTCTATCAGTTACAGAGAGATGATGGATTTAGGGTACAAATTATAATTTCTTATACATATGTGTATATAAATAATATATGTGTGTATATATTGTCAAGATATTGTTAGAAGATACCCTGTTTTCCAGAGCTAAGGCCCAGTAAATAGGCTGTGCATAACTTGGAATAACAACAATTCTTTGCACTTCACTCTAGATAATCCATTGCATTGCTTTGACCAGCACCAGGTGTTCTCTGAGATCAGACAAGTACTGGTTGGTTCAGACAAGTTCCTATCATGAAGTCCTGCTAGGAATCAAGCTTGTCTCATTGTCACTCTTACCTCTCATTGCCAGGGCTACAGCTCACTGTATACTCATTGGTATAAGTACTGAGATCTCCCCACACTGCCTGGAGTTCCCCCCACTAGGGGCAGTGCCCTGACACATGTGTCTAGTTTGCCCCCTTGAAAGTCCTTTCCCTCACTTTGAATTTAAACTTCTATTTGATTCCAGACTGCTGTCTCCAGCCTGTTCTTTATGACTCTGGCCATCCACAGGTTGGAGGCTGGTTCAGCTTGGTTGACAATATGTGTGTATGTATACAGCCATTAAGGAAATTCCTTTTGCTTGACTACATTTGTTACAAGAATTTTTTTTTCTTTCCTTCAATAGAGTAGGGTATGGGAGAGAGAAAAAAACATTTTTTTAATAGAGGTAGGAGAAGGATACTACAAATGTATAATGCTACATGCACTTTCAGATGAAGTCACTGTATTATTAGTTTTACTTTACTGTTTTATTTTGTATAAGGGACCTCTCACAAAGTGAAAGCAACATGTAAGTGTTTATAATGTGAAAGTGAAACACATCAGTAAAATTTTTTTAATGTAAATAAATAAAAAAGTAACCCTTAAAACTGGAGAGGTAAATCTAGAGCTAGATTTTGGGAACAGTTTCGAATACAAGGAAAGCTCAATTTCCAAACCGAATAGGTGACAATTTTTAACTTGCGTAATCATTTTGTTATCCCATTCTTTTTATTTTTAAATTAAATCAACAAATCAAGGAAAATGATTACATAAGAATTCGTGTTTCTTCTTTACAGATATCTGATATAAACACAGGCACATATCTGCCAAAATATTGTTAATAATAATAATTTGATTTATGGACAAAACAAGTCTTCATTTTCCTCCTGGTCAAAGAATTGCTTTAGCTATCTCTTATTTTAAGAAAACCATTGCTGTTTATTTCTCTCTTTGTGGATTTCTTGGGAGAAAAAAAATAGTGAACTTCTGACGTCAAGATATATTCTCTATCCAGCTGCCCAGTTGCTATTTACATTTTCAGCTCCTGGCAAAATAAGGTGGTTCATGTAGGGAATGAGCAATGGAATTAATTCACCTCTGATATTTGCAGTTCAAGCCTGTCAGCTGTACCCACTTCATTCATACTTTAAACAGATTTTTGCTTCCAGTATCACTAGAAAGGCCAAAGAGTAAGTGGTACAATAACGGTGAATGATGTTGAGGTTAGCCAGGGTCTGTGAGCTGCTTTCCAAGCAAAACCAATCACTCCTATGAGCCAAATCAACCTTTCTAGGGCACTAACACCACACTAATAAATACTGTTGTATTTCTCTAGCTCCTTAATATTTGGTAAGTATTATCCCCATTTTATAGATAAAGATACTGAAGCTCAGAAAGGTTAAGTGGGGTTCAGTCTTCTTCCTGCCCAGTCAAAGCCTGGGTGGGAGAGATAATAATATATGGGGAGAAGTCTTGCCTTACCCTCCTCCTCCTCCAGGTCAAAAGTGTGGCCTGGAAATATGGGTTCCTGTTCTATTTCTCTGTGCTTGTTCTTCCCAGCTTTAAATGAAGGAGAATGGGAGTGAATATGACTTTGAACTTAAAAAGACCAGGAGATGGAGAGGCTTATACAAATTGATGCTAAGTAAGAAGAGCAGAACCAGGAAAAATTTATATACAGTCACAGATACATCATATGTGTGATGACCAACCTTGATAAACTGGACTCTTCTCAGCAACACACAGTTAAAAGACAACTCTATAAGTCTCAGGATGGAAGGAGATACATACACTCAGAGAAAGCTCTAGAAAGACCAGAGTTTAAATGGAGACTGAAGCAACACACGCTATTGTTCTCTTCCATGTTTAGTTTTGTTTCTTTTGTTTCTCTTTTGTTTCACATTATTCGCTCCATTGGTTCTATACAACGCTTCTGTACAACAACACTATTGTACAATGTGAAAGTGTATGCAGATCCCATACATGATTGTACGCCACCATGGAGGGGGGAGAGAAGGGAGGGGAGAAAAATCTGAAACTCAAGTGATTCTGTAAATGAATCTTCTAAACTAAAAGTAAATAAACAAGTCAATAAATTAAAACAAAACAAAACAAACAAACAGACCAGGAGAGAAGTTCACCAGAACATCTGCGAGTAGAATCTGTATCTGGTTTTGCAATTAGCCAGTTGTTTAGCATTGAAACCCTGAGGAATCTCTAGAACAGGGTCAAGACATGAACTCCTCCAGTGGCTATGCTGAATTTGGAAATGAACTTGTTGATAGCAGTGCAATGCAGAAACTCTGTTACCTCTGAGTTCACTCTCCCCAGGGATGGAGCTGGTATTAGGAAGACGTGTCCCTGGGGGGGAGGGGAGACTGTTTGGGCTATTTTTATTATATTTCCAAAGTAAATATCCCTTTGTAGAAGTTACTGTTAACTGTTGTGTGTGTGTGTGTGTGTGTGTGTTTTTAAAGGCTGTGCCTTGCCCAACACCACAAAGTAAATAATAAAGGCAGGATTTGAACCCAAGTCTCTGCTGGTCTCAAAGCTAATGCTTTTTCCCCATTATACTATACTATCTTCTTAGCTAAGTATAACATAAAGAGCTTACATATTTAGTCCAGTTTCTTGCATTTGAAGTTCTCCACATCCTTTGTCCCTTCCAATTTCTTACTTCCTACTCCTCTCTATAAACTCTATAATTCAGTCATATAGACATGCTCATTATTCTTCCAACATGATACTCCATTTTCCATCTCAGTGCCTTGCGCTGTTCCCATGCCTAGAATGCTTTCCCTCCCAACCTCTAGCTCTTAGTCCTTGGCTTCCTTTGTGAGTCATTTTAATCACAACTTTATACCTACTGGCATTTCTAAGTCTTGCAGAGGTTCTCAACCTGTGGGTCAAACGACCCTTTCACAGAGGTCTCCTAAGACCATCAGAAAACACATATTTCCGATGGTCTTAGGAACCAAGATACCACTTCTCTATCCATTTCCAGGCGGGTCCACCCACTTATGAGTATTAAAGGTTGAGAACCACTGCCTAGTACCTTCACCTCCAAGGTTACCTTCCATCTCCTTTGCATTTATTTTGTTATGTACTTATTTACATGTACTGTCTTCTCCATTCTAATATAAGCTCCTGGAGGGATGGGGTTTATTTTTGCTCTCTCTTTGTATTTCTAACATTTAACACAGTGTCGGGCACAGAGTAAGCACTTAATAAAATGTTGATTGAATGATTTTGATTGTACACAGTAAATGATGAATAAATATTTGTTGCATTTCATCGAGGACAGAGAATGTTTCATTTTTGCCTTTGTATCAGCACTACCTACCACAGGACCTTGCATATAAAAGGCACTTTGTACATGCTTGTTGAATTCATTGAATTGAATTAAATGATGCCCTGATGTCTTCTCCTGTGAGAGAAAATGCAGACTCATCTGTGAATATTATATAATTATATAAAAATACCTTATACTAAATGTGACTATATGAGAGATGAGGGAGACATCTTTTCTAAGTTCATTTAGGTAGCAAAATGATCCAGATAAACAAAATTCATAAATTTTAGAGCTGGAAGTTAAACTTAGGGGCAGGGTTTTGCTGGAAACAGTTTGTAATAACCAATTGATAAATTTTCAGCATAAGAATTAACAGCTCAGAAATCTGAAAATACTTCAATCAGGACTTAATTTTTTCTTTGTTTGCTAATTATCTAGACATAAGAAAGCAATGGAGAAAATGTTAATATTGCAAATTAAACTAAATTGATGCTGCTTCAAGTCTGCACCATATTCAATAACCCTCACAGCTGCCAGTGATTTTCCTTAACTACGTATCACTACTTTCATCAATTAACTCCAGTGACCTTATAAATTCCTCTCCTTGGTGCTTAAAACGCTTCAAAACATAGCCCCCATCTACTTTTATGGCCTTGTTGTACATTACTCCCTTGCATATACAATGCAGCCCAGCCAAACAGGCAGTCTTTCTCTATTCCTCATGCAAGAATGCTCCATTTCTCACCTGTGCACCTTTGTAGTGACTGCCCCCATGCCTGGAATGAACTCCCTCACGTCCACCTCAAAGAATCTCTCCCTTCCTTCAAGACTCAGGTCAAGCACCACTTTCTACTGGAAGTTTTTCCTGATACCCCTAAATGCTGGTGTTCTCTCACCAACTACTTTTGTATTCATTTGAATTTATTTGCTTTATGTTTATTCTGTATATACTTACATATACGTATATTATAATGTACATACACATACACAATGCATTAAGGGAAGACTGCCTAGCAGCAGTGAGGACCAGTTATTTATACATATTTATATAACATATATTTATAGTGGACCTAATCAGAACTGTTGCCACGATTTTCTCCACCTTTGTTCAGCAGCTCTTCATAACCTTCCTGGCCCCCTCCTAGCTTTCCAGTCTTTCTACACCTTACTCCCTGCTATATAGTCTTTGATCCAGTGATACTGACCTCCTGGCTATTCCTGAAACCAGACATTTCATCTCTCAGTTCCCAGCATTTTTTCCTGCTGTCCACCTTGCCTGGAATGCTCTCCCTCCCCATCTCTGCTACAGGTTTCCCTTAAGTCCCAACTGAAATCCCATCTTTTGCAGATAACCCTTCCCAACCTCTCTTAATTCTAGTGCCTTCTCTCTTTTAATTATTTCCTGTTTATCCCGTATGTAGATTGTTTGTACATATTTGTTTCCTTGTTGTCTCCCCTATTAGATTGGGAGCTCCTTGAGGGCAGGGACTGCCTTTTGGTCCTTTTAGTATCCATTTTGTTTCAGCACAGCATTAATAAGAGTTTTTTGTTCTGATTGAATTCCAGTGCCAAACACAGTATCAGGTGTATAGGAGATACTAACTAAATAAATGTGTGCTGACTTTCAATTTGAAATTTGTCTGTGTGATTATACTGGTAGCGTAGTTTTCCTGCACCAGAGACTGAATATATACATGCTCACAGGTTGTCAGAAATGGAAAAAGACCTTGGAGACCATCTTATCCATCTTTCTTTCCAAAAGAGACAAGGTGTGATTTGCCCAGTTGCAGTTAATAAGCAACAGAGCTGGGCTTTGAACTAAGTTCTTATGCAAAATCTAACACTCTTTCCACTATATCCTTGCACCTTGCACATATAAAGTCCCTCCTTTAGGTTACAATTTTGGCTGCTGTTACCAAAGTCATTCTTTGCAATTCTGAGTTTTAAAATCACAATCATTTTGTGATCTTTACCTAAAAATTCAGTGCTACTTTTTTGAACCTGACCTATCCAGGTTGGCTTTTCTGGAAGTTGCGGCAGCCCTGCGGGTTTCTTTCAGCCATCTGACAGATAATTATCTTGTAGCATCCATCAGGATGTTCTACTGTCCTTTATTCTCTGAAAGGGCTTTGCCCACTTAAAGCTATGGTGTGGCAAACATTTTTTCCCCAGGGTACATCAGTTCTTTTTTGTTATTATTATTTTAATTGATTTATTTACTTTTAGTTTACTAGATTCAGTTCCACAATCCCTTGAGTTTCAAATTTTCTCCCCTTCCTCCCAATGCAATCAAGCATAGGATCTGCAAATACTTTCACATTGGAAATTAGTCTCCTTGTATAGAAGGGTTGTAACCAATGGAGTGAACAATGGGAAAGAGGAAACAAAACCAAGCATGGAAAAGGAGAGCAGGTAGTTTGCTTCAATCTGCATTTAAACTCTGCTCTTTCCCGATATTTCTCTGAATGTAGACATCTCCTTTCATCCTGAGTCTTTTAGAGTTGTCTTATAACCTTGCATTCCTGAGAAGAGTCCTGTTTATCAAAGTTGGTCGTCACACATATGTTGTGTCTGTGATTGTGTACAAATTTCTCCTTGCTTTGCTCTTCTCACTAAGCATCAGTTTAAGTCTCTCCAGGTTATTATGAAGTCCATCTCCTCCGCATTTCTTAGAGCCCAATAATATTCCATTACATCCATATACCACAACTTGTTCAGCCATTCCCCAATTGATGGGCATCCCCTTAATTTCCAGTTTTTTGTGTGGCAAACATATTAAGGCTATGTTTGGAACTGATTTCACTTGGTTGTACAATGATGGAGTCTGTCATCCTAGATGACCTGTAAATCTCCCCGATAAAAAACCGTAATCCACCAGCAGAGAGAGAATGGATTCTGAATGCAGATTGAAGCATACTTTTTTCTTGGGTTTCTTTTTCTGTTTTTTGGTCTATGTTTCCTTTTGCGACAGGGCAAATATCGAAATGTTTTGCATGACTTGACATGTATGGAGTGGGGGGAACAGCTTAAGTGGTGCAGTGGAAAGAGCTCCAGCCCTGGAGGTTCATTTATTAGCTGAGTGACCCTGGGCAAGCCGCTTACCTCCGTTTGCCTCAGTTTCCTCATCTGCAATGAGATAGAAAAGGAAATGGCAAACCATTCCAGTACTTTCGTCCAGAAAACGACAAATGGAGTCAGGAAAAGTCAGACAGGACTGAAAACTAAACAATAACAACACGTATCCGTATTGGTCGGATGCCTTCTCAGGGGTAGGAGGAGGGAATCTGGAATTCAAAGTTTTAAAAAAATGTTGGGAAACAAACTACATTTTTCCCCCGAGGTAGGGGAGGGGAGGATTGACAAAGACCTTAGATTGATCCGCATGCCTGTGATTCTTCAGAGAGGATCGGAGAACTTCTTATTTTTCCCTTGAGAGTGCTGAGGGAAAAGGGTGGAGAAAGGGACCAAGAAGCTGAAAGGGAGAGGACATCCTCAGTGGCTCAAGGACACGAGCGGAAGGTGGGCGGAGAGGACTACATTTCCCAGGAAGTACCGGGGCAGCGCCAAGGGGCGGAAGGAGGGGTGGAGCCACTTCCGGAAGAGCGGTTCCTCCCTCCCCGGAAGCGCTCTGGAGTGTCCAGCTCGACAAATCCCGCAGTGACAGGTTAGAGATGCCGCCGTCGGCCCTGGACGGACTGGGAACATGAGAGGTGCTACGGAGCCTTTTCGGGCGCAGCCCCCTTACGTGTACCGGCGGCGGGGCCCGGAGCCCTCTCAGTGATTGGCTGTAGGCAGCGGCAGCGACCCCGAAGGCAGCGAGGCTCCCGGACTCTCCCTCTCAGGCCCGGGGCGGGGGAGGGAACGACTCCCCCCACCCCCGTGCACGTGAGGATTCGTGAGGGCGCGTGACCCCCGCCCTGCGCGCCCCCCGTGCTTGCCCCTTCGCCCACGTGCTGGGTGTCACCTCCCCCCGAGGCAGCCTGGCGCCATGTGGAGCAGCCGGAGCTCCTTCACTAGCCTCATCGTCGGGGTGTTTGTGGTGTATGTGGTGCACACCTGCTGGGTGATGTACGGGATCGTCTACACCAGGCCATGCAGCGGGGACAGCAACTGCATCCAACCGTACCTGGCGCGGAGGCCCAAGCTGCAGGTGAGTGTCCCTCCTCCTCCCCTCCCCTGGTCCGCCCCTCACCTGTGCGCGCCCCTTCGAGTCTGTGTTATCGCCACAATTAGACCTTCAGAGAGGGTGTGTATTATATGTGTGTGCATCACTTGTAACGTGCACAGTCACATGTAGCCGATTTAACGTGTGCCCCCTGTATATGCTAACAATAGAGAAAATGCATGCAGAACCAGTACATACGCACGTAACATCTGGCAAATACCGCGTATTACATGTATACACGCATGATCACATATAACTGATACAAGGTGTGTATGGGCACACAGCAGAAAGAACGTGTAGGGGTGCGTTATGTGAGAATGTGTGGATTACATATCTATGTGTGCATGTATATATGTACACAAATGACAGGTGTGCCACCCATGTATGTGTTGCACGTGTGCACTATAACGTGTTGTATATCTGTACAGTAGCGCTAACATTTTATATGTGTGTTTATGTGCACACAAACTGGCATCCAAATCAGAGGATGCCTGCCCACTAACCCGTCTCTCTGGTTCATGATTGTTCTGCCTGTCTCTGTAATGGGGCTAAGTGAGGGCTCCAGTTGGGACACTGACTGCTGTTCCTATACCTACTTTTTTGAATGAGAAGACAAATTGCTACTTTGGGGGTTTGTTCTTAGCTTCTTCAAATAAAGAAGATTTACTGTGTCTGTTTACAGCAGGGCAAAGACCTTTGATTTCTTTTCCTCCATTCTCAAGGGCTTTTTTTATAGTAGCTTTTGTAAATATGTTACCAGATTATCCCGGAGGCGTTGAGTGTGTCTTCCCTCTTTTTGTATTTATGATGTAGTTTAGGATGTCTTAACTTCCAAAGACGGAACTGTTTTGCCAACCTCTGTAGCCGGTCATATTATAAAAGTATCAATAGTGTATGTGTGGAATGGGGAAACTTTGTTATATTTGTGTACATTTTCTAACAGGGTCCCTTGTGCACTAATTTCCCTTTATCATTATTGCTTGCCAGCTGAGTGTGTACACCACTACAAGGTCCAATCTTGGTGCTGAGAATAATATAGATCTGGTTTTGAATGTGGAAGATTTTGACGTTGAGTCTAAATTTGAAAGGTATGATATTAGTGTTGTAAGTTTTTAAATGAAACTGTGGTTTTTCTTGTTGAAGTACATTGTTTAAAAGCTAAGATCATGAATGTAGCATTCTGTTCTGTCTTGTAAACAAAGCCTTAATTTGATCAGATTTAAGAAACAAACTATTCCTAAATTCTAATCACCATCACAGCAACATGCCAGAGTACATTAGGTATAGTTAGAATCACCATACTCCAACCCAAGAGTACAGTAATCACAATGTGGGGAACAACATACAAAAGAGTTTCTAGAACTGAAAATAGCAAATGTATTTGGCAGAAATTAATGTCAGTGTTTTACATTGAGTATGTTTATGTTTTGTATGTTGTGTGAGTATATTTTATGCATATTTTATGCAATATGAAGAACTTGAATTTTCTTTGATTAGTTTTGTTGGCATATCTATATAAAAGTAAAGGTTCTTGAGATAAGAAAATAGATTGAATATGGAGGCTAAATAAGAGGAAAATCTAAATATGTGAAGTTACAATTTTCTAATGGGAGACAAAAACTAATTCTATCTCAAGTCATCAAATTTTAAAGGTAGGAAGGTTTTAGGATTCACATTCATTTTGTTTTCTCAGTGATGATTTAAATGAAAATCATCACTGGCAATGAGGACCAGAAAATGCTCCATTCCTGCACTGAAATTCTGATACACACACACACACACACACACACACACACACACACACACACACACACACACAGTTTTTGGTCTGGAATTGTGATTTCCTTGGTGTAAAGAATCCCCATTGAGGTAACAGCCCCTACCAGTGCAAATCAACAATTGACATTCTCACAGTGTTAGGAGGAGCACTCTGAAGTTATGACTCAACTTATAGTACGCATTTTCAATAACTAATGCTTGCTTTTGTAGCAAGAACTAAAAATTCGACAAAACAACACTAGATTTTTAAAAATATGTGCTGTTAGTGGATGCATTTTTTTTTTATAAATTTCGAGTTGAATGATCCTGTCAAGAAAGTTCTAGATTAGAATTGGAGGCATTTATGAGAAAGATACTTCTGATTCACTGCTTGTTTAAAACTTGTAGTAAAATCTTATGAGTGGAGATTTAAGTTTTTGTTGTGTTAATATGGTTTTTTTTGGTTGTATTTGTCACTACAATAGGAATTCTTTGGAGATAAAGAATGCTTACTGCTTAAAGCCATTAGAATATTTGGATATTTTAATGCCATAAAGATTCAATGCATGTAGAAATTAACAAAGTGCTATATAATTTAAACCTGTAATAGTGACATAGACAAAATCTGGCTGATTCAGAGATAAAACTAGCTTGCCTACATATTTTTTTGTTTCTAATAAAATACTGTCCTTGATCTATGAAGAGAAAGCTACAGAGGCACAGTATTAGGTACATAAAGTTTGCCACTTCCATTGAAGAGAAAGTAGATCTAGATCTAAGATGTACAAAAAGTAGATCTTTAAAACTAAGAATGGTTTTAAAGCTAAACCTTGTGTTTTTGGAGACTGATCGCTTTAAGGTTCTGACCTCCATGAAACAACACTTTGTATTTGGATTACTTAAATTACTTGATGTGAGAGTTTGAAGACCTAGTTTCGGATCCCTCCTCAAACACATTAATTAGCTCTTTGATCACACCCTCATTACTTAACCTCCCACTAACTGGAAAGAACTACGAACTTGGAGGCAGGGTCAGAATTTGAATCCAGGCTCTTCCACTTAATCACTTAACTGAGTTGAACCTGAATTTTCTCATCTCTACAGTGAGATGGTTGGACTAGATGGCCCCTCTAATGTTCCTTCCAGTTCTGTATTTGTGATTCTGTGATATATGATTTATAATTTATAAAATGGCGGTAATAATTTTTGCACCAATTTCATCACCAGATTTTAGTTAGGAAATGAATATTTTAAGTAAGATACAATTATAAGTTGTTTTTGTTGTTAAAATGCTAATTATTACAAAAATTATTACTATAAATAGTTATGCAAATGTCCTGCTTTCGGTGAAGGCATGTGCAGGTGTCTTTTTGGTCAATTCTAGATTATAATTAGTTGTTTTGAAACTCCTGTTATTATTCATACTACACAGGTGATTGTTATCTTTATTTTATTTTTGCTTTAGGACAGTCAATGTATCTGTGCCAAAGAAAACAAGAAATAATGGCACATTATATGCTTACATATTTCTTCACCATGCTGGGATCTTGCCTTGGCATGATGGTAAGCAGGTGCATATAGTCAGTCCTCTCACTACATACATGGTTCCCAAACCAGAAGAAATAAATCTTCTCACAGGAGAATCTGCTACCCAGGTAAGCTTAGTGTATATTTATCAAAACGGAGGCTGTCCTGTTTTGCTGTTCTTGGTTTTTTAGAGATGTGGCACGTCTTGCAAGATAGCGTAGAAATTTTAATTATAAAATCACACTATAATTTTGTAAGCAAGATAAATATTTGAATTTAATCATTTGTAATGGAATTTTAGCATAACATAGCAGATAAGTCACCAGACTTGGAGTTTGAAAGATCTAGATTCCAATCCTGTATCAGTCACTTACTAGCTGTGTGATCTGTGTAGGTCTCTTAACCTCTCTGAGTCTCAGTTTTCTCAGCTGTAAAATGAGTACATAATAAGAGTACTCCTTTCACTCCATTGTTGGGGGGGAGTTCAAATGAGGTAACGTACATAAAGCATTTTATAGTCTTTCAACTGCTATATAACATAAGTTATTATTATTTGTTATTTATTAGCAAGATCCACGACATATTTAATGGTAGGAAATACAAAAAACAAATTGGGAAGTAACCGAAATAGTTTGCCCAAACTACTTCCCAAATCCATGGCACATCCAGATTTCATGAAATTATTTTTGAAAAAACTTGTATAGTCTGTTTTTCATCTGTTAGAAATCATTTTGAGGAGTTAGTTGCATGTTTCCCAAATTAGGTTCATACTCCCACAGCTAGTAACTTCACAATTTAATCAAATAATAAGGCCAAAAATATGTGAATCTTTGTTTACCTTTACTGTCATATTTATTTATTTATTAAGATTATTATAGACTTGAAATAAGAATAAGTAAATTAAAAAATGCGATGAGTTTTAGAACAAGATCACTTGCTTTGGAGAAAGCGCTTTAGGTGAGTGACATGTACAAAATGTTCTACTGAATGGTCAGTCAGATAATGGGCCAATCAATTAAGAAAAATTAGAAACCAACCGATTACTTATACTTCACTTGCTCTGTGATCCTCATCAGTGTGAGAATTTCCTCTACCAATGTAGAAAGCAAACTACCTATATTTTTTAATCATTTATAGTTTTTGTCCTTTTTTCTTACATAAAGGATCTCTATTCAGTGACCTGGAAGCCTTTTTCTTGGTCTTTTGATTTTTCATGGATGCCAATGCAACACTTGAACTCTTGCTCACCTTGCTCAACTCAACTCCTGCTATCTTGATCAGCCCACCTTCTTTTCTAGTCATACGTGTCACTAAGTGATGTGGTAGGATCATAAAGTTGGAGCTGGAGAGAACCTTGGAGGACATGATCCAATCCCCTTATTTTACAGTTCAGGAGACTGAGTTCCAAGGTTACATGAGTAGGAAGTAGCAAAGAACAAGATTTAGTCTTTTGATTCCAAAGCCAGGTCATTTGGCTTCTCACGTGTGAAGCATTGAGGTCTCTTTGTTTTAGAAGGTAAATAAAATAATGCAAGAAAATATTCTTTCCAAATCTTATGTAAATCACTGTAAACAGTTGTTTTTTAAACTTTGCTTGTTAATTAGCCCTCAAACTATCTGTAGTATATTTAATAAAGGTTTATTGTCAGTTGCCGCCTTTTCTTTCTAAACAATTTCTGACACTTGATTTTGGAAGGATCTTTTTGGTTCAGCTGCTGATTTGTTAAAGCAGTAAACTACCAATGTCTGCACTGTCTTATGCATCTCAGAGGTTGTGAGAAGAACAATTGGGAGGCCTTTCTGAGAGCAGTCAGAAGATTGAGTATGAACAAAACATGACAGCGTCATGACTTCCTCTTTCATCTGGAAAGATGGAAGTGAAAGAAAATAAATTAGAGTCCAAGGCAAGTTAGGTAGTGATGGGCTAGAATGGAATGTTCAGACTGAGCCATTAGCAGGTAGTGTGAACTCTTTATTTATTTGCTTTATTACCACAATGTAAAAGTCCCAGATACTGCTGTTTGTTTTTGACAAAGTATAAGAACATACACATTATACATTTATATTTTGACACTGTATAGGAACACAGGTATTCAGATATTAATTTTTCCGTTCATTCAGGAACTATTTATTAGGTGCCTCCCAACCACTTGTTTGGGGAGAGGTTGCTGTACTTGGCGAACATGGAGGTAGTCCAGTGGCAGAGCAGTCCCAGAGTACTGGGAGCCAGTCTGTGTTCCATTTCATCACTGAACAATTAACTGTGATCCTGGGAAAAAATCACTTAACCGCTCCATTTTCCCACTTCTTCATCTGCAAAATGGGGATGATAATAATAGCATCTACCTTACAGGGTTGTTGTGGAGATTAAATTAGATGATGTATGTAAAGAATTTTATAGATGTCAGTTATTGATAATACTAGGGGTCAGAGCACAAGTTAATCAGTAGCTACACAGTACAAATGGGATGGAGGAACCTTTGGCCTTGAGGCCACATGTGGGCCTCTATGGTCCTCAAGTGCAGCCCATTGACTGAGTCCAAACTTCACAGAACAAATCCCCTTAATAAAAGGATTTGTTCTGTAAAATTTGGATTCAGGCAAAAGGCCATACCAAAGGATCTCGAAGGCCACATGTGGCCTCAAGGCCACAAGTTCCCCACTCCTGAATTAAGAGTATTTAAAAACATATAAGAATGGAATAATGCTCTCTGAACTCAGATAAAGAAGGCATTACTCCTGACTAGAAGGATGACTGAAAAGATCACTAAGGGGGAATTTAAACTGGAATGAGAAGAATAGGAAAAATTTCAATAGACAAGAACAGTATAGGTGACAACATGAGTGAAGTCAAGGAGGCAGAAAAGTCCAGGTTATATGTTATTGATTTTGATTAATGCATAGTTCTTTTTTTATTTACAAGCAAATTGAAGCAGAAAAGAAACCAACAAATGCCCTAGATGAGCCAGTTTCTCACTGGAGATCAAGGTTAACACTCAATGTGATGGTGGATGATTTTGTCTTTGATGGATCCTCTCTCCCTGCTGATGTTCACAGATACATGAAGATGTAAGTGATGATTCAGTTAGTAAATTAATATTAACAGTACAGTCAGCTCTCACCACTGACATGGAGATAATTCAAAATGCTGGGTGATCAGAAAATTACTTGAAAGTCATAGCTTCTTGTAATTAAAGTAAATTTGCATTCTTTGAGCTGGTACAAACTGGTGGTAGAGGGTATAAATAAAGCAAAATTTCTTTGTGTGGCTAGTTAGAATTCAAATTTGAATATATAAAATTAAAAATGTATTACCAATTCTCTAGTAGTTGAACTTATTAAGCAGATTCTGAAGGGTAGCACCTTTTATCAGGCCACTGTCTTCTTTTTATCAGGCTTATTTCCACTCTCTTCTTCATTTCAAGTCAGTAGCATAAGTAGCTTGGGACAAGAAAAACAAACTCCAATTGATTCGATTTGCGGTATGACACAGAAGTTATTGTGGGGAAGAGCATTTACATTATTTGTTAGATTATGAGTTCCATTCTGTGCTTTCTCAAGTCATCACTGTAGTAAGATTACTATTTCTACTTAACACCTTGTAAATTATCTCCTCTTCTTTCTGTATTAAGATTGCACACTTTTATTCTTTTAGTAAGCAAGTGGTTACAAAAACTCTAGGTGTTTTTTATATTTAGCCATAACAAAATTGAATGTTTAAAAATGCATTCATCTTGAGAAGTTTTATGGTAATGGATCAGAACTGATCTTTATTTAGACATAAATTTCAAGTTAGACCAGTAAGAGTTATCCAAGCTAATGGCTCATCTTCTAAAGGCAGGAATAATCGTGGGCTAGGAGAATATAATTTAATAGTTTATTGTATAGATGCAGATTGTCAGACTAAACTTTTTTCGTTTTTTCTTAGATGACTTAATATTCCAGAATTCATATTAAAATTATTATTTTAATATCACAGGGTTCAGTTGGGAAAAACAGTACATTACTTGCCCATACTATTTATTGATCAACTTAGCAACCGAGTAAAAGATCTAATGGTGAGTGCTTGACTGTTCATTGCTTTAATGAATTATTAGATTATTTTTTAAAGACCATTACATTAAATATTATAATTATGATTCATTCTTTTGCTAGTTTTGCTATTGAGTAACTTAAGATTTTCTGTCTGAGAAAAGGAACATTCTTATTTAGAAGCTAACTCAGAATATGTAGTATATTCTGTATATAGATGTATACAGAAATATTATATTCGGTATGTAGATACTGTTTAGAACACTAGAAGAGGCAGCTTATCAACTGGTTCTTAAGAGAAAAGAGAACATATGTTACATACATACATAATCTCTTATGGCTATAACAGAAGTTGGATAATCCAAAGTGATGGTTTGGGATACTCTTCCCTCATGTGATCTCAGCAGACTAATGTAGAAATTCATACACAGGCATTATATGAATAAAAACCGTCACATATAATTACTATGATTTCCTTCTAGACTTTATGGTAATAGTAATAACAAATTTAATAATAATGAAAAAGTGTATCTTATTTACCTGTATAGCAGTTCATAGAATAGTAACTATAAAGGAATAATAAATAGCAGAACGGCAGCTTTTCCAATGATTACTTCTGTTTGAACCCCATCAAAAAAAAAAATGAGAATGGGATGATAATAATAATGAAAAAGCTCAGAAACCTGAAAAACTGGCCAGTTCGGTTTTAGCAGTGCCACTCATTGGATTAACACCCCAGCCAGTATGAAAATAAGAAATAGACAGGACAGCACAGGGTTGCACATAAGCTCTCTTGGAACTATTATGATGAACATCTTGACCCAGAGAATAACAGAGAGAGTGATGTTCCTTAGTGTTCTGGTAGAAGAAAAATTTCAAATGTATCAGGAACAAATTAGGATTACTGATATGCTGCATGTTGAAAATGCTTTGATACATGTTGTCAAGGCCACTAATACAAGTAAACCTTGAGCACCCAGGAAGTAAGGTTGAAAATACAAGTATTTTTATTATATGCCAGTGTGGAATAATGACAAAATTAGAAATTGATCTTATCACTTATAGGCAGGAACCGCCTTCCTGTGTCCCTCCCATTGCCATGTCCAAGGGCACATTAAAATTTCATAAAAATTAATTTATGTGGAGGTCTGCAAAACAGTCCGCTTACATAAAGTAAGAACTTTCTGTACTAGCAAAGCACTTTTATTAGCTTTATCTCTAATGCAAGCTTGATTCCATCCTTCTTAACAGAAAGCATCACACATTAATAAAATAAGAGAATACATTAATAAAAGTGACCCCTTCCAACTATAGACCAGCTACATGTTTAGGAACTTTGTACAAAGCAAGCACTTCTTATCCACTCAAAAAAAAGTCTATACTTAAAAAAAGACGGTTGGTGGAGGAGGAAAGAGTATCAAAACCCCCCAACATATTTTAACTTGGTGATTAAACAAGCCTTCCAAAACTGCTGTCACATTTTACTTTGCATTATCACAAAGCCTTTGACTTAAGTTCCTTCTTCTTAGTGATATGATGTACAGCAAACACATAAAAGAAATCTAAGCATAGTGAGAATGCTAGAGTATTTGATGTTCACGTAGAAAACTTTTCTCTTCAAAGTCTCTATTTAAAACATACTGCCAACAAAATAACATGAAGAACTATTGATAAAAAATAACATCTTCCAGGGAAACAGCATACACTGCTATGATTCTGCCTTGCCTTGACCCTATTATCAGTAGTCCTGACTGGATCTGGTTATAACTTTTAAGGAAAAGGAAGAGTCATTCCAAAACATTATATTAATCCCTTCATGTACGTGGCTAACGTTAAGTTATATGTTCCCGTGAAAATCACATTAAAAATCTACTTTGTTTCATTGAAGTTTTTTCCAGTGATCTCAAAAGGCCATTTTTATCCAAAAAGTAAAATTCTTAGTGTATATCAAGAAAGAACATAAACTAAATTGAATCTGGAGGTCAACATAAAACAATTGATAATGGTAACACATCTATTGATTGGTCTTCTTTAGGATGTACTGAACAAGCATAAGGCAGTCTGAGAGAAGCCTTGGCTAATATATGTTTAGAAACTGGCGTCTAAGAAGGCAAAGCTTAATGAATGTGCATTTAAATTAGCTAAGGCCTTTTCAATACCAGTCTTAGCATATAGGTTGGGCATGGTAAGATAAGAACACATTTAGAAGGTGTCTGAACAAAGATGTATAATAATGTTTGAAAAAAAAGAAACAACAAAACATGGATCTGTCACCCCAAGAGAGCTATAGAAAGATCAGTACTTCTTTTCAAAAAGAAGGTATAACATTGATAGGTATTCATGATGAACATACTTTTGGAAAAAACAGAAAAGGTGACTTTTGATATATGCCCCTGGATTTGTTGAGTGTAACTAAAAGTGGTTTATATCTGGACAGCCAGTGATATGACTAAAATCCAAGAGAAGAAGCAAAAAGCTCCATGACTTGACACCCATATGAATTCAACCAATGATTTGTGGACAAATGGCTAATAAATTGTACAGATTTGTTTGGAGAATCAGAAGGGTTTATGGTAGTGATTCAGGATCAGGTGATTGCCATCAGAAATCAGAGAAGGATTAATCTTAAGGACCCTAGACCAGTGGTTCTCAACCTTTCTAATGCTGCTACCCTTTAATACAGTTCCTCATGTTGTGGTGACCCCCAACCATAAAATCATTTTCATTGCTGCTTCATAACTGTAATTTTGCTACTGTTATGAATCATAATGTAAATATCTGATATGCAGGATATGTTTAAATTGAACATAACCCATAGGTTGAGAACCACTGCCCTAGATCAAGGTAGATTATATATTGAAATAATTGAATCTGCAAATTGCAAAAACTTATTATCTCCCAGGTACCTAAAACAATAGATCCTTTAAAAACATTTCACATCCCCATATAAAAATAATCTATAAAAATTTTAAAGTATATTTTTTAATAGAAGTTGCTGTACCAAATACTCATAATATCCAGACTACATGAATGAAAAGCTTTCAAAATGAAGACAGTTGTTCATTTATCATATTATTCCCTTTTCTATATTTAATCAAAATATTTACCAAGTAACTACTTTGTACACTACATTAGGTCCTTTAGAGGAAATAAAGGCATTGTTTATACTGTCATATACTTAAAATTTTATTATAGTCAGGAAAATCAAATATACATGTGTAATTTAACAGGACAGTAAATAAATTTATGGTATGGAAAGTGGGCGTTTTGAGAGTTCAAAGGAAGGGTAGGTGGACCAATTCATAGCAGAGTGATTGTGAAGCTTCATGGAGGAGGTGGGATTTAATCTGGGCTTTAGAAAGTGGATAAAATTTGGATAATGTGGGAGGAAAGAACATTCCAGTTGGAAGGAGGGTTCAAGAAAGGAAGAGAAAGGCAGGGAAGTTGTCTAGGCTCGAAATAAAGACCTGAATTGGCATGTTGACAAAATTATTACCAGATTTGCTTTGGTTTTGATTACTTAAAAACTTCAACATTTTGTACAGTGTTTGGTTCAGATTTTTAAAATTTATTTATTTGTTTTGTGGGGGACATTTAGGTAATAAATCGTTCAACAACTGAACTACCTCTAACTGTGTCGTATGACAAGATATCGTTAGGAAAACTCCGTTTTTGGATTCACATGCAAGATGCTGTATACTCCCTCCAACAATTTGGTATGTTTTGATATATGTGATTTGTTATTTAATGTTTTCAGATTTCTGTGTGTTTCAAGAAATTCCATGGAACACAATACTGCAAATAAAGCCAAGCCCTATTTTTTTTTATTTAGTTTTTGGCAAGCATTTCCTAATGTTTTACATCATTTTTCCAAAAATATTTGGCTAATAATTAAGCATTGTCATCATTCATTGACTTTGCTGAGCATATGGGTTTTTTGTGTCCAAATGTCTATGTTTGGCTTTTTTAAGCATAAGTGTATTACCTAAATATTTTTCTTCTTTCCGGTATTTTTTAGAGATTATTTTACATTCCTAATTTAATCATTGCAATCAACTATTTGTTTCTCTTTTAGTTCTTTGAAAGTGTACTCTTTGTAATCTTATTATTAAACCAGAAATGTAAATTAACTAAAGTGCTTTTAATTTTTTCCAATTGAGCTTCCTTTTTTTGATAGATTAATAAAATCATTATGTTATAATAAATTAAAAACTAGCATGAGATAAATTGGGGCTGCATATTCAGCTTTATAATGCAAGTTTTATTATTTTCTATAGGATTCTCAGAAAAGGATGCAGATGAAGTAAAAGGAATTTTTGTAGATACCAACTTGTATTTCTTAGCTTTGACTTTCTTTGTAGCTGCATTTCATGTAAGTGAATCCTTCGTACTTTACTGTTTCTTCTCTGTCAATATATAGAATGGGAAATTTTGCATTAGTAGAGCTTAAATATGGAGGTTAAACTTAAGAATTTTTCCTTTTTAACATTTCCTGCTTTAGTTTTGTATGCCAGCATCAATTTAAAAAGCTACAATTCTTTAATAAGAGCAAATTCTAATTATAATCTTTTGTATTTCTTGACTTGGAGCTACTCATGCTGCAACCAGTCACACCTCTTATGTTACTTGTAGCATTTACGGCAGGTAGTAGCAGATCAGTGAACGTTAATGATTTCTATTCCCTGATGTTGTCTGTGTGAAGGTTTCCTCTGGTTTCCAACTTCAGCCCAGTCCCCATTAGTTCACAGCCAGCACAGGCAGATTTCTTTATCTATAAAGAAACAAGACTAATTTTGTTGTATGACTTGCAGACTGATTCTGAAGTCATTTCCAAAAAAAGGAATTAATAAATATTTTGAACAATAACAGGAAGATTAGGTAATAAATCAGTCAAAAGGATTTATTAAAGTACTTATATGCCAAGCAGTATGCCACATCCCCGGGGATAACAAAAATAAAAATGAAATAATCCTCACTCTCAAGCAGTTTACATCCTATTAAGAATTGCCTCTTAGAGTGTCATTGTCCTGATTCCAAATACTTGACCATGCAGTTGAGCCAGTATCAAGTGCTATGTGAAAGGCACTGTATTGTGTCCTTGCGTGTGGTAGCAAAGTAATGAATGATGATGTAGACACTCACCATTTCCCTGTATTTCATTCTTCTCATTCTGTATTTGCAGTCAGAAGACTGATGTATGCATCCTAGTAGACATTTCTTTTGTGGGGTTGGCCAAATTATTTTGATTCTCTGAGCCTCGGTTTTCTCTTTTATAAAATGTAGTGGTTGGATTAGATGTATCTAAGGGCCCTCCCAGCTCCAAAATCCTATGAATGCTTAAAAAGGGGCCATAAATAGGGATAAGATAGAAGAGTTTGAGATTCTTTCCAACCCTCTGACTTTGACTTCAAGCTAATCAGTCTATCAGCAAGTATTTATTAAGCATATACCATTATAGGTATTGGGGATACAGGTAGAAAGAACAAAGCAATTCCGTCTGTGAAGGAGCTTACTTTCTGATGAAGAAGACAGATATTTTTAAATATATATGTATGTATGTATGTATGTATATGCGTGTGTGTATGTGTGTATAGTGTTGATGCCACTATTCATTCTCTAGATGTTTATCAAATTAATTAACTGCCATACTTTTGAGATCACAAATCTCGAACTGGAAGTGAACTTAAAAGATACCTAGTTGAATCTCTGTGTAATACAAATGAGGTCCAAGAAGGTTAAAGGACTTTGCATGAAATCACACGAGTAGTAGTGACCACTGGAGGGGACATTCTAGCCCGGGTCCTTTGACTCCAGAGCCAGTGCTCATCCCACTCTTATCATGATGCCTTCATAGCTAATCAATCTACCATGTTATCATCCGGGCTTGAATTTTCCTTTTTTCTAGTCTCTCCTATTTCCAAATTGTCCTGTGTTTTGCCACCAGAGGAATGTTTGTAAATACCTTCTTATAATCATGTCCTTCCCCATCTCTCTCGCTAAAATTAAAATTCAAAGCTTTTATTTTAACACTCAAAAGCATCTACAGTTTGACTACAGTCTAACTATAGTTTACATTTTCGGTTTCATTACTCTCCTATGCAGGTATATTTCCTTAGACATGCTACGCTTTTCACTGCTTTCTTTCATTATTTGAGTATTCTGATACTTCTGGTATTTCCTAATATTTCATGCAATTTGCAATATATGTGTGTATACACTTTGTAATATGTATATAACTTGTATGTATAATTTATTTTATAATTCATTTCAGATTCATAATCCTTTTAATTTCTGATATCCTAATCTTTTCCGTCCTTCAAGGCCCAGCTGAAATCCCATCTCCAAAACATCTCCCCTAGTTAATGTAACCCATATTGAACTCTTTTGCTGTGAAATACCCAAGCACTTACATCCACTGCTATGTTTTATGCTTAATCTTAAAATGGCTATTGTTACTTTATAAATTCTCTGTGTGCCACAGCAGAAGATATCCTTTTTCATCTTTAAATATGGTAGGAATTTGAATCCATGTGTGATTTAAAATAGGGAATTCAACTTGTATGTGTATTTTTAAACTTAAGCTTATGTCATGTTTTGCCATTTTCAGCTTCTTTTTGATTTTCTGGCCTTTAAAAATGATATCAGCTTCTGGAAGAAAAAGAAGAATATGATTGGGATGTCTACTAAAGCAGGTAATTATATATTATATTGATGGTAGATAGTTGGTGGTTTTTCTTTTTTTAACATACTTTCCATACCATATCATTTAGAACAATGATAAATTATCTGTCATCTTTGAACGATAGAACAGAATGACACCATTTCTGGTATGTTTATATCAGTGAGCATAATATTAATTATGAAGTGCCTGATGAAAGACCTTAGATGACAGCCTTTTCAGCCAATGTAATTACTTCCCAGTGTCATGACCACTAGGAATAAAAAACATTTCCATCTATCACATCACTGCCCAACCAAAGCAGTTTCTTCTTTCATAAAGAGCTATATAAATTCCCCTTTAAGAGAATTTCTGGAATATCTATTATAGCAAGGTAGTAGTGTTGAGAACTTTTGATAAAAAATGCCATTTTTATATCTGAAAGATTATGTTTACAATATAGATTATAAATGAAAAAATTGGGGCAGATATTCCCACCAGTTGATTGCCTCTAAATTATTATTTTTTAATTACCTCTAAATTTTACTGTGTAAACTGTACGTTTTTAAAACCATTGAACCGTATTAATACATAAAAATCTATTCATATAATTTCTGTAGACTATACAGGCAGGGGGGATTATAGGGCTTGGGGAATGTGAAGAATGAAAATTTAACAAATTCAACAAATATATGTGAAGAAGATAAAGTTCAGCGTTCCTTCCAGACCACATTGTCATTCCAGCCTGTCCCTTCAATAACAGCCTGCTGTGGTTTTGATATTTATGGAGAACTGGGCCCAAGGGAATCCTGAATACTGGATTGCTGTTTAGAATTGGGGAATCCTAGGTCATGAGGGTTCTAGGTAAAAGGTGAGAATTCATCCTTTGGGAAGATGTTCTTGAATCTTTATGTCCCAGAGTTTCTCCTAATTGCATGAAAGTTGGGATGAAGGTTGGACTAGACATTGGGAAGGATTTCCTATATCCTGGGCTGGGAGATACTACAGATGAGATGAACTGATGGGATGGCAGGGGGATTTTAAGGGCTACTCAAAGCCTAGAAAGTCTGAGTGGGATTAGTGTTATGTGAATAGCAAGAGGGGGAGGAAGAAGTAGCTACCTGCCTAGGGACAGGGGCAGGCCTGGAAAAGTTTACTAGAAGGACCTACAGATCTTGTCAACTCTATCCTCTGCTGTCTCAGGAAGAGGGAAATAAAATGGTGTCAGATCTAGCCTTCTGCTTTTATGGTTTATTTTGTTCATATCTGATACTTTGTGGATGCAAAGCACAGAGAACAGAATGAAGTGATATCTTTTAAATAAAGCTGGGGGCCCCTGAAACTGAGAAATTGGATATGCACTAGAAATAGTAGGAAATTTTGCAGCAGCTGCTTACTGCTGCAGAGGCCCACCCTAGTTTTAAATATGTGGACTTACTTGTGCTCTGTCTTTTTGCTATTTTTATTTGGGATTCCCCAAGGAAAACTGCTTACATTAGTACTGGTTTATGTACAATACAAAAACATAACTTTCTACTAGATTGTTGGCATTTTAGATCTTTATAGTCCCAATACCTACCATATAGTAGGTATTTAATAAATGTTGAGTTAATCATTATGTACATTTAAGTAATCCATTCTATTTTCTAGAAGACACTGGAAAAGAGACACTTAACAGATATTCTGACAAAGCTTAGAACTATTAAATTCTAAAATATTTGCCAGTATCTTCAGATTGACTGCAGTACTCTATTATATGCTGTAGTGGAGAGAATACTAGACTTTTAGTCAGGAAGACTTGGATTCACATCTACCCCAGAAAACCTGTGATAGTGGGCAAGACCCTTTACTTTTCTGGGTCTCAGTTTCTTTTTCTGTAAAATGAGAGTTTTGCACTCAGTGTAACCTTTAAGAATCTATGATTCTGTGATTCAGAAATACATTTGATTATTAGGTTCAAAACTTACTTTGTGTCCAAAATAATTACCTGTAAAAGACTGGAAAATCCTGTCTTAATTACATTGCCTTCTAACGATAGAATTAATTTTGCTTTGTCATTAAAAAATTGTTTATACTTTCATTTTTAAATCTTATTTCTGAAACTCATTTTGAAATTTTAATTAAGGAATATTTGGGAGAAGGCTATAAATTTAAGATAATTGAATTTTTAGTGCAGAGTATTAATGTACTTATGTAAGTGCAGAAATCAGATTCATCGCTGTATGGAAAGTCTTTCACTACATGGAACACTGGTAAGTTAAGCAACTTGCCTACCCGTGGTTGTACAGATTATGTATTTATATGTGATGTTTCTCGGTTTGGCAAAAAAAAAAAAAAACCCACCCATGTTATCCTGATTTTTGGCCCTCTGTCCTTTAGCTTCTATAACAATATTGTGGAGAGGACTGTGGACTCTGAGAAATTAAATTGCTTTTGAGTTGTCTCTTAGTTTTCCCTTTCTAAAGTCATCACTGTATAAATAGAAAGGTTTGATCTTCCCTAAAAACCAGTTGTGGTTTGACTTCAGGGATAGTATAAACACTCCAAGGCTCTGGAAACAGAAGTGCAGAATATAAGACTCAGAAACGAAATTACTCTAATCTTCTTCACCATTCTTACTGGAAATTAATGTATGGTTGTTTCTGCAGTGCTCTGGCGATGCTTCAGTACAGTAGTGATATTTCTTTTCCTTTTGGATGAGCAGACAAGTTTATTGGTGCTGATTCCAGCAGGCATTGGAGCAATAATAGAAGTGAGTTTCTTTCAACAGCTACTAGAGGACAATGTCTGTATAATTTTAATTATAAAATAAAATTTTGCTAACTTAATTCTTACTTTGTGCTTTGGGGTATTTGATAAATGTTTTGGGGAACTCTAAATATAAAGCCTTTAACATGTGTTTTGGTAATATTTTTCAGTCATGAATGATGCTATCAACTAAAAGAAAAATCTTAGAAATTAAGTATATACTAACAATTTTTGCAATACCTTGAAGAAGGGAGAAAATAATCTGAGAGTTTTTACTATTGAATTAACCAACAGTAGGAAATATCTATGTCTGAAGGACCTCTCTTTTATAGTCGCTGGGCATATAACTATAATTACCATTCAATCAATAGATGATTAATTTACTACTATTAACTAAGCACTATATTTAGACATTGTACAAAAGAAATACATTAATCTGAATATAGAGCCCCTTACAGAATAAAATCTGTGAAAGGAGAAAATCATAGGAATCTTACACTAGATCCAGAATATATGAAATCCTTGATGTGATCGAAAATTAGAGATCACATCAAGGATTTTATATATTCTGGATCTGGAAACAAAATCGTTGCAAGTACTCAATTACAAAATCTGTTTGAGACATTTTTCCCACCTTCTAGGAGTTTATGGTCTTAATAGGGACATAGGACTATTAAGTACAAAATAATTAGAGATCATTCAGCAGTATATAATTATTATTATTATTATATTATAGTACTGACTTTAAATATAATCATTCATAAACAGCAAAGAGAAGCAGAACTCAAGTTGTCATGTCAGGACGGTGAACTGGGCAATCTAACTTGTAGTGTAATTGGGAAACGTGGTTGAATTAGAAGTAAGGAAGAGAAAATAGTATAGGACTTTGAGAGTCTGGCTAAAGAGGTTAGAATGTTGATGCCATAGGCACATAAGCAATCATCATAAATTCTTTAGCAGGAAAACGGTATTATACGAGTAGTGTTTTGAGAAGATTAGTCCAGTGGTAGTATAGGTGGAGTTATAAGGGACAGACTAGAGTTAGGCCATTTTGAAGACAGTTGTAAAAATGGCAGGTGATGAGGGTCTACCTCTAGCATAGTGGCGGTGGGAATGGGAGAGTAAGGGGGAGAATTACATTAAAAAATTATATTAATTAAATTAAATTATATATTTATTATATTTAATTAGATATATACATATATAACATTATGTAACTTAAATTAAAAATTATATTTAAAAAAAGAACATCTTGCCTAATTAGGTATGGAAGATAAAGAAGAGAGAATGAAACATGACTCCAGACTCTTTTAACAGAGAAGTCTAGAAAAAATGGTGCTTCCACTGACAATCAAAAGTTAGGATAGATACCAGTGCTTAGTAAACATTTAAAAAATGCTACATAAATCCAAATTATTATTAATATTAAGAACAGGGATAAATTAATATTAGTGATAACTTTGGGTCTACATGGATTTAGGAAGTATGTGATCAAAACTTAGTTGGGGGCATATTAAGTTTGAACTGATAACGGAAAGAGATGTTGAGCTTGAATTGGTAGTGGAAAATCCATTGGGAAATATGGAATAGGAGTGTAACTAAGAGAGATCACATCTGGAGATTTGGGAATCATCAGCTTAGAAGGAATTATTGAAGTAATGTTGAAAAAATTGAGTTATTAAGAAAGTGACTGTAGAAAGAAAAAAGAAAGGGGCCTAAGAACAGATAGCCAAAGTTAGGAGGTGAGAGGAGGAAGAGGATCCAGGTAAGGAGAGAGACCTAGAAATCCAGAGGGGATGAAATAGAAAAGTGTAATGCTTCTAGGGGAGAGGGTTTCAGCAATGTCAGATGCCACAAAGACTATATATTGGTATCTTTCTTAAAAATTTGTTTAGTTTTGGTAGTATTTTTGTTCTAGGCATAAAAAATTAAATGTTGGCATTTTCCCCTCAGCTATGGAAAGTGAAAAAGGCATTGAAAATGACCATTCAGTGGAATGGCCTAAGACCCACATTTCAGGTAAAGTTGAAGATTTTGATGAAATACATGCAGCAGAACATTTTTATGTATGTGTATATATACCTACATAGATTTACAGTCTTGAAATTAATCATTTATTGGTCTAGAGCAAGTGACATTTTTATTCAGTTCATGCTCAGTAAAAAATAATGATTTCATTTACTTTTTCCATGATTTAGATCAAGGAAGAGATAATCAATAGGTTTTATTTGTTTACTTCTTAAATTGGTCAATTCATTATAAGAAAAAATACTGAAAACTTCTCTTGACGGGGGGCACACCATAGTACTGTGGGTGGATATATTTAGGAAAATATTAGTTTCCATCCTCAGGGAGCTTACTTTGCGAAGGATGGGGGGGGAGAAAATCATATTCACAATAACTTAAATCTAAAATATCGATGGATGCTCTAAGCGTGGTTCAAACAAGTCACTAATAGTTGAGAGAAGAGAAAGATAATGTCTATAATGGAAGAGAAGGGAAAGCTTCATGGAGAGGTATAGCTCATCTCAATTAGTGCAAATAATGAATTCTGCAAAGTGGTCTCGTATTTGAATTCACACTATTCAGAGATATAATTGTGTAAAATATGGTGATTGGTTCCATCCCAGTGGAAATATGTAGTGCAGATTTGAATAATGAGACCACTTTGTGGGATTCATTATTTGTACTAAGTTATATATATACTTAAAGGATAAATAGATTTGAATAGGTGGCAAGAGAAGGTGAAGGACCCCCATGCCAACCTTGGCAGTTTATGCTATAATTTGTGCATACCAGTCTGTTTTAAATCATGTTTATGTAAATCTTTTTTTTCTGTTACTTTTAACTCTCAGTTTAGAAAAGCTACATCTAGTTTGTGCTTATGTTCTAATAGATTGTGTTTGAATTTTAGAACAGTGAATAGAGTATAGTATCATATAAACTGTGAATATAGGTTATTCAGAATTATTCTCTAGTTGTCTTTTGATAATCTTTCAGAGAGTTATCTGAATACATACAATATGAAATTTAATGCATAATAGTTTTGTGAAAATTGTGGAGTTTTCTCTACCATTTAGCATCACTGGTTTATAAGATATGTAACTAAATAGACTTTATAATCATTCCATAAATGAACTAATTATAATTTTTTAAAAATTTAAAACAGTTTGGAGCTTACAATGAATCTGAAAGAAAAACTGAGGAATATGATACTCAGGTAAGATAATGTCTTAAAATGAGACTGTATTAGTGTACATTCAGTCAAAGCATTTTTTTCCGCAATATGACACTGATCTTAAAGGCTTTTTTAAGGGAGGGTCAAGGAGAGGAATAATTTAGTAAATAATGGTAACAATTTAAAAACATAATTTTAAAATCCATGTTAAAAATGCTGACTAATAAATACACTTTGTTAACTTTTTCTGCTTAAGTGGTTCACACATAATAAAAAAAGTGTGACACACTGTCATTCTTATAACAGTTTATTTGAATTTTAGAGTGGAGTGGAATGTTGGCAAGTCATCTAGACTTTTCCAGTGACTTAAAGGCAAGGCCATCTACCTCTATGTTTATCCTTGACAGATGAGAGTTTCTCTCATTTAAAAAATCTCCGAGGGAGATTCCACAATCTCTCTTAGCCATTCTAGTCTTTCTCATTGAAATTGTATTAGTTCAGGTTAGCCATAGTTTAAATTATGTAGGTTTATATATTTTCTAATTCAGTGCTGAAATGGAAAAACAGTTATTATAACATATTGGCAGAGTAATCCATAGAAAAATGGTCTCAATGTTTGTAGAATTATGATATCTTTTAGTGATTGTTGTTTGGGTAGTTATGGTTGTGTATTTTGAGTAGCAAATGGCACTTTTGGCCAAATAGAAATAGTTTTGTTTTTTCCTTGTATTTAGTGAACCTCAGTTCTCATTCCAGGTTTACCAGAAATTATAAATAAACAATTCAATCTGGAATATAAATAAATATAGTTAGTGATTAAACTAAATTACATACCGTTTTTTCCTTTGGGAGAATGTAATTCTAGATATCTGTTCATTCTTTTTTTTAAAACTGTTTTGCCACAGATTGGGTTCTTTCCTCCTTAACTACATTTCCCATTAGCTATATGAAACGTGTTTCAAATAGTTTCATATTGTGAACTCTACACTGACTAGTGTTTTTCATTACTTCCAGGCTATGAAGTACTTGTCTTATTTACTATACCCTCTGTGTATTGGAGGTGCAGCTTATTCACTCCTAAATGTCAAATATAAAAGGTAAGATTCCTTAAAGTATCATGTTTAATACTGGTAATAAGTCCAGCAGAAAAGTCATTTTGAGTTACTGACTAGGTGGTATGGTGACTGTTAACCTTTTATTTATTTATTTTTTTTTTAGCAAGAACAACAGTAAATTGATATAAAGAAATAGTTGTGAATTTAAAACACCACTGTGCATTCATCAGTAATAGTATTTTTCCCTTACTAGTTGACCTAGGGATACCCAAAGATTAAATGGACGTAGGTAACCAGGAAATGTTCTTCATACATTTATTCAGGTGGTTTCACTCACTTGACAGTGATGAATACTTTAGTGAGCTCTTGGTATTAACTACTCTTCTCTGCATATAATTCAGTGATGCATATAATTAAATTTAGGTTATTTTGTCCAAACCAGAGATGAGGAACCTGTGACATCAAGGCCACATGTGGGCCTTCATGTCCTTGGGTACAGCCCTTTGATTTAGTCCAAGTTTTACAGAACAAATGGGATTCGGTAAAGTTTGGATTCAGTCAAAAGGTCACACTTGAGGACCTAGAAGGCCACATGTGGCATCAAAGCCACAGGTTCCCTACCCTTAGATTCTGAACTATAGGGCTGAATCAGCATTTTAGAGCTGGAGGAGCTTTTAGAGGTGATCTAGTCATTTTTGTTGTTCATTTGTTCAGTCATATCTGACTCTCTGTGACCCCATGGACTATACTGTGGGGTTTTCTTGGCAAAAATACTGGTTTACCATTTCTTTCTCCAGTGGATTAAGACAAACAACGTTAAGTTAAGACTTTCCCAGAGTCACACAGCTAGTTAAGTATCTGAGGCCAGATTTGAACTAAGGTCTTTCTGACTCCAGGCCTAGCCTTCTATCCACTGAATCACCTACCTGCCCCAATCTGGTCTTACCCCTTCATCTTACTGATGAAGAAAGATCTTTTGTCTTAACAAAACCAGTTTTTCTTCATAATAAGGAAGAAGTTTTAAGAGGTCATCTTACCTGTCACTGTCTTCCTTCCTCCCTCCCTTCCTCCCTTCCTCCCTCCCTCCCTTCCTTCCTCCCTTCCTCCCTTCCTTCCTCCCTTCCTTCCTCCCTTCCTTCCTCCCTCCCTCCCTCCCTTCCTTTCTTCCTTCCTTCCTTCTGCTTTTTGGAGGGAGAAGGCAGGGCAACCAGGGTTAAATGACTTGCCCAAGGTCACACGGCTTGTAAGTGTTATATGTCTAAGTCTGGATTTGAACTTGAGTCCATTCCGGTCCTCCTAATTCCAGGGACAGTGCTCTATTCACTGTGCCACCTAGCCGCACCTCTGTCCCTGTTTCTAAAGAACTAAGTGAAGGATGCTACATATGTAACACAAAAGACTTGCCCTATGATTATAGTGAGATTAATTTTAAGAGTTTCAAACTAATTTAAAGTCTAGTCCTTTAACCTCTGGAGTCTAGAAGTTACCAGTGTAGACTAGGTAATCATTGTGAATGGTTAGGGATAAAGTGTGACTATGTTAAAATCATATTCTCAGATATGTTATGACATTACTGTGGTAAATAAAATCAAATATGTGAAATTGATCAGGCACAAGCAAGCGTGAAGAAAGGACTGCCAGAACATTTCATACATTTCTTTTTAGCCAATTTAACATGTTTCCTCCTTCAAATTTTTACCACTGCTACTTAATAGGTAGTAAAATTGCCTGGTTTTAGACATACTGGTTTTGTTAATCACTTACACATTTTCTGATTGGGTATTATAAGAGCAAGAACAGAGGGAACCAGGATTATTAATTCCATGTGAATAATCTGGACAGTCAACCCAATAGAGAGTTATCTTGAGAAGGACTTTATTAAGTAATCCTGAAAACTAATAGATAAGAGGTAGGGTTTGTGTTCCAAAGATCCTGGACCTACCATTATAACATGCCTGTCTAGTCTTTAAGAGAGTTAATTAATTTGGAGTACAGTGAAGTTATGCTCAGGTAATAAACAAAGCATCATTATGCCTTCTTTCATGATGTAGAACACTAAGATCTAAACCAGTTCCAAGAATTAATAAGAGGAGTTCAGTGACCAAAAAAAACCTAAAGGCAGTGGAATTTAGGCAATATTACCTAGAAAGGAAACATTTTCAGTCCAATTTCAGGTTCCTATCCTCTCATATGTAGTATAGATAGAAGATAGACTTAGGTACTAACAGCTAATGTTTTATACAGTGCTCTGAGGTACTAACAGCTAATGTTTTATACAGTGCTCTAAGGTTTGCACGGCCTTTACAGACATCTCATTTATAATAAGGGAAAGGTGCTGGGAAATAGGTGCAGTTATTTGTCTCTTATTTTACAGAGTAGAAAACTGAGGCCCAGAGAAATGAAATGATTTGTCCTAGGTCATACATCTAATAAGTGTCTAAAGCTGTATTTGAACTCAAGTCTTCCTGACTCTGTGTCCCACACTTTCTACTCTGCTACCTCACTACCTCAGCAGTATGGAAGGGCAACGAATGGGGAAAGATGAGTTCAGTGAAACCAGAAGTTTAAATAAGCATTGAAAAGAAAAGCCAGATTAACACCTGTTGCTTGAGCTTTTTACAGAATAGATTTTTTCCTCATTAAGTTCATTTTGTTACCCAATTTTTGTCATACTTCTGGAGTTTTTATTACATATTGAATATATCCCAGTAGTCATCTTTAGCCTCTACCAACAAGGGTACTTCTGCTACATTACTTATGGCCATTTCCTCTGAATCTAAAAAGAATGTTATATAATAAGAACAGAATGAAGTTATGCTGATAATAAACTAATTGTTTTTGTGTTTTTTTTTTAAAGCTGGTATTCTTGGTTAATCAACAGCTTTGTCAATGGTGAGTCTTTCAACATTTTTATTGTATATTCTTTATTGAGTGATCTTATTTTTACTTGGCTAGATTTTTGGTGATCAAATGTACAAAATATGTCATCTCTTGAAATTAATTTTTTATTCCCAAAAGGACCCAACTTTTTCAGAACTATCCCTACAGCCACTAGATTAGTGTACAAATGTACACTAGTGTACAGCCAAATATGGATGTGCAGTCACTAGAGGACAATGTTCCATGAGTAAGCATTCTAATTCCAAGGGCATATTCTTTTCTTGTGACTGACCATAATGGACCATAGTTCAGAGCCCCATACATTTGTAACATAATTTCTATTTTCTGTTTATATAAGTTATGAAAGCAAGCTTTGAACATCTTTTTTAAAAAAAATGTTTTATCACAAAATTGAAGACAAGAAATTTCTGAAGTATACAATTAAGTATCTTTACTATCACTTAACATTTATTCCTAATCCTTTTCATCTGATCTATTAATTTCAGATAGACTAAGACATGTATTAACTTTGTGTTGGAAGGTCCTCCCCTGGGATTTTATCCTTAAATAAGAACCTTTCTTCCTAACCAAAAAACCTCTTATATCTGGGCTCTGCTTTCCGAGCTATCAAAAAGGAGAATTTCCAGGATGTTGTCGCCTTGTATTTATCTGCAGCTGTCTGCTTTAAGATATATTCCTAGTAACTAGAGTTAGAGGAAGATATAGAAAATCTTGATGCTCTAAAATAGAAGTAGAATAGCTCTTTATCATCTGATTCTTTTGCTAGAGATGGTTTCATTATGTCAAGTTATTCTGCATAAATAAGACACTTGAGGAGATGCAATAAATCTCTTAAGTCTATTTGGGAATCATGTTGCTGTTTGTCTTCGAAGAGCGCCATGACATCAGGGAGGTGATCCCATGACATGCAAGTGAATTGGATTTAAATGAGGGAAGGCTGTGCAAAGTCACCAGCCTTATTTCCTCTCTGGAACCATATGGGTCCAGTGGTAAAATGCAGACTAGGAGAGCTGGAGACGTGGGGGGGACCTTGGCCTTTTGAAGCTAAGGTCTTTAACATGTCTCAGTCTGACTGAGGTGTAGTGCCTTTTCAGTAATTAATGCTTAATAAGAAATGAGGCAAAGAATGGCCTCTTTTTAAAAAAAAATAGATCTGCTGGGGAAGACCCTCAGGATTTCTGGTCTAAACAGAAATAATTGTTATTTACATTCATTCTGAGCCAGTCTGGAACCTGTTGTTGGCCAGTCAATGAGAGCCAGAGTGATTTAGGGTTAAGGTTGGTCTTTTAGCTGAAAAAAAAAATTTCAGAGATTAAAGTTTATATTCCCTTTGGGCAGAGCACTCACAGGTGAGGGTGTGATAGATACCATATGTGGAGTAAAGAAAGAAAGAAAAAGAGAGAATCATGTTGGGTATTACTAGAATAGTAATTTTGCAAAGTAATCAGATATATAATTATAGCTAAGGTTTAAGTATTTGGTCTTTTTTTCCTAGAAAAATTTAGGAGAAAAATCCATAAAATTTCAGTTACAGAAAATTACAGCTCTTGTTACATAATCATAGCTAACCCATACAAGTCACTTTGATTAGCAAAAAATTATAGTTTTCCACCAGGTCCTTTTTACATTTCTAAATCTGCTAGTCATTACACTTTAAGACAGAAGTATATATTTTGTACCTTCTGTAGTACTACATTGGTATTAAATAATCTGGTAGATATCAAAGATGAGTATACTACTTTTTATTTAAATAAATAAATATTTTTTTGTAATTTGTTTTCCATGGAACCTTTGATTTCATTGATATAAAAAACTTCCTCTTCTCAGTTAAAATCAAAAACTGTTTTGCAGTTCAGCTTTAGGAAGTTGACCAGGATGCTGAAAGTCTAAGGGTCTTGCCCTGTCACATAATTAGTATGACTTTATAGGCAGGAGTGAAACCCAGGTCTTCTTGATACCAAGTTTGGTTTTCTATGTCTTGTGCCACTGTGCTCCTCGTGGAATGTTGACTGTTTCACAGATTTCATCAAGTGTCTGTATTTTCTCCTTTAGGAGTATATGCCTTTGGTTTTCTCTTTATGTTGCCCCAGCTATTTGTGAATTATAAGGTAAGATACCAGCGTGTTTTTATTCAGGTAGTCTCCAGGTTGTTTTCTGGATTTTTTTGTGTTTTGTGTTTTAAAGTTTATTTTAACAAAATTTTAATTATATTGTTCCAACAAACACATATCTCTTTTCTCTCCCTTTCACATCCTCTTTGAAAAACAAAACCCTTGTAATGAATATACATAGTCATGGAAAATAATTCCCACATTCGTATGTCCAATCTATATACATCATTTGTTCATCACCTCTATAAGGAGGTAGATAATATAGAACATCGGTCCTCTGAAACTTTGTTTGGTTATTGGGTTGATAGACTCCTTATGTCTTTCAAAAGTTGCTTGGCTTTACAGTATTGATTGCATTAATTATCTTTTGCTTCTCCTCACTTCATTCTTATCAGTTCTTAGAAGTCTAACCAGGTTTCTCTGAAAATACCTCTTTATTTCTTACAGCACAAAAGTGTTTCATTATATTTATATAAAATCATTTGTTCAGTCATACTCTTAGACATCTCCAGTTCTTTGCCACCATGACAAAAATCAACTTTTTAACAGAACTAGAGAGTGAAACTTGACACCAGGAAAGAGATAGAGATGTGGGCTTCTCTAAACCTGTCTTATACCAAAGGCTTTGACATTGGGCAAGAGGCTTCTCTTCAGTTCAGCATACATTTATTAAGCAGTGTGTACTGTGTGCAGAGCCCTGGGCTAGAGAGTAAGACTAAAGTTAAGAGTTTTTCCCTTTTGATTCTTTTGCCAATTGCTGGCCTTTACTTGCTTCATCTGCAGAATAAAACATACCTTCTTGACAGATATCAGAGATAATAACTGGGCTCTTTGAAAGAAAATTTCTTATCCAAAAGTTTCCTTAAAGAATTTTTTAAATGACCTCCTCTTCCTCAAGTAATCATGTAAGGATTAGTACCAATCAAATATTTATCTAGTGCTCATAGTGTGCTTGGTGAAGGAGGAGCACAAAGGGTCTAAGGCATAATCCCAGCCCTTGAGGAACTTGCGGATGAGACAGGATATTGATAACCCAAGGGCAAGTCTAGGGGCCAAATACTAATTTGAATTGTTAGGTTTTTATGCCCTGATACTACATGATTAATTTTTTGTGTAGGTTCAATGTACCACTGAGAAAAAGATATGTTTCTTTCTATCCCCATTCAGTTTTCTCCAGAGGTCAACCATATCTAACTTTTAAAAAATTCTATTCATCTCCTCAACTTCTTTCTTGTTTATTTTGTGGTTAGATTTATCTAGTTCAGAGAGGGGGAGGTTGAGGTCCCTCATTAGTATAGTTTTGTTATATGTAATTCACTTAACTTCTCTAAGAATTTGGATCCTATGCCACTTGGCACATATATGTTTAGTAATGCTATTACTTTATTGTCTGTGGTACCTTTTAGCAGGATCTAGTTTCCTTCCTTTTCTCTTTTAATTAGATCTATTTTTGCTTTTGCTCTGTTTGAGATCAGGATTGCTACTCCTGCTTATTTTATTTCAGCTAAAGTATAATATATTCTTCTCCAGCCTTTTCTTTACTCTGTGTGTATCCCTCTGCTTCAGATGTGATTCTTATAAACAACATATTGTAGGATTATGGTTCATAATCCGCTTTGCTGTCCATTTCTGTTTTATGGGGGAGTTCATCACATTCACAGTTATGATTATTACCTGTGTCTTTCTCTACATCCTATCCCCTCCCCATTTATGTTTATGCTTTTCTCTGTCTGCTCTCCCTTTCCCTCCTCACTAGAATTTTGCTTTTGACCACCCCCTCTCTCTTTTATCAGCCCCCTCCCTTTTCTTCCCCTTTCTTCTCCTATAGGGTAAGTTAGATTTCTGTACCTAACTGATTATTTTATTCCCTCTTTGAGCTAAATTTGATGAGAATAAGCTTAAAATAACGCTTATCTCTCTTCCTTTTTCTCTTTATTGTAGTTGTTTTTTGTGCTTTTTCATGTGATATAATTTACGATTTCCTACCTCCTCCTTTCCTCTTCTTCCAGTATAAGCCCTTTTCACTACTTATATTTTACATTATCACGTCAAAGTCAACTTATATCCACACCCTATCTATATATATCACTTTTAAATGTCATTATAACAATACAGTTCTCAGGAGTTACAAGTGTCATCTTCCTTGTAGGGATGTAAAGAATTTGCCCTTAATTATAATGTTATTTTTTTCTTTCATGTTTACCTTTTTATGCCTCTCTTGAGTCTTATATTTGAAGATCATATTTTCTGTTGAGCTCTGATCTTTTCATCAGGAAGGTTTGGAAGTCTCCTATTTATTGAATGTCTATCTACTCCCCTGAAAGATTATACTCAGTTTTGCTGGGTAGTTGATCCTTGGTTGTAAATCCAAGCTCCTTTGCCTTATGGGAATATTGTATTCCATGCCTTCTCTCTGACCTTTTAATGTAGAAGCTGCAAAGTCCTGCATAATCCTGACTGTGGTTCCATAATACTTAAATTGTTCCTTTATGACTGCTTGCGGTATTTTCTCTTTGACCTGGTAATTTTGGAATTTGGCTGGAATATTCTTTGGCATTTTCAAGTTGAGGCCTCTTTCAGGAGGTAATTGGTGGGATTCTTTCAATGACTATTTTACATTCTGATTCTAGGACCTCAGGGCAGTTTCTTTGATGATTTCCTGAAAGGTGCTATCCATGCCCATTTTTTTTCATCATGGTTTTCCTGTAGACCAATAATTTTTAAATTGTCTCTCCTAGATCTATTTTCCAGGTCAGTTGTTTTACCAATGAGGTATTTTACATTGTCTTCTATTTTTTTCATTCTTTTCTGTTTGTTTGACTGATTCTTTCTATTTCACAGAGTCATTAGCTTCCAGTTGCCCAATTCTAATTTTTAACAAATTGTTTTCTTCTGTTAGATTTTGTATCTCCTTTTCCATTTGGCCTATTTTACTTTTAAAGAATTCTTCAGTGAGTTTTTGTCTTCTTTTCCATTTGGCCAATTCAGCTTTTTAAGAAGTTGTTTCCTTCAATGTACTGTTTTCCTGTTTCATCAACTATATTTTTTAAGAACTTGTTTTCTTCACTGTACTTTTTCTCCCATTTGGTCAGCTGTATTTTTTAAAGACTTTTTTGTCTTTTGTCAATTTTTGTCCTTCCTTTTCTAAACTCTTGCATTACTTCTCATTTCTTTTCCCAGTTTTTCTTCTATCTCTCTTATTTGACTTTTTAAATCCTTCTTGAGCTCTTCTAAGAAGGCTTTCTTGAACTTGAGACCATTTCATATTCCCCTATGAGGTTTTGGATGTGGGTATATTGACAATGTTGTCCTCTTCTGAATTTGTGCCTTGATCTTCCCTGTTCCCTTAATAAGAGTCTATGGTCATTGTCTGTTTCTGCTCATGGTGTTTGCTGATTTTTTTTTCCCTGATTTTTCAAGTTCAGCTCTCTTGCTGGAGTACTTGGGGCACTGAACCAAGCTTCTTGGGCTGACCTGATCGCTGGCTTTGTGTGCTGGGGCCTCAGGTGCTTTCAGCTGGAGGCTGTAGGGGTCTGGTAGCTTACCTGGTGCTAAGCTGGGATCAGCAACACTGGAGTTCTCAGGATGGGGAATCTGGCCCCTGGGACCTACTCACCCAGGCTTTGCACTCAAATGTTTGACTGCTGAAGGATGTCTGCCAGCCTGGAGCTGTGCCACTTGGAGTTGTACTTCCTGGAATTGTGCTGATGCACTGGGAGATTTAGCTGCTGGAGAATGCTGGCATGTGTGGTAGTTTTCCAAGCTGGTGTCTGTGGATTACCCTGCCTGTGCTGAGGTACTTAGGGGTCCTGGTGTTGGTACTTGCCTGCTCCACCACCCTGGGCCTCAGGATCTCCTTTTGGTTGGCTGAGGTGGAGCTTACTGCTGGCTTACTGGAATGTCTTCTCTCCTGTACTGCTCCCCCTCCCCCAGAGCAAGAGGGCCCTTTCCTGTTAATCTGCCAGGCTTTCTGGGCTACAAGACTGCTATACCCTGTCTTTCTGCTGGCTTAGCTATTCCAGAATTTTTCCTAGGGCAGTATTTTCTGGGCTTTCAGAGGTCGATAAAGGAGGGTGAGAGCAACTTGCTTCTTATTCCACCATCTTGGCTTCCTGAAGGAGAACCTCCCAAATGCTGTGTTTTCTGAGTTTTTTGTTGTTTTTTCCCCCATTTTATAACTCCTTTCTCTGTATACTGATCCAACTGTAATCTCCGTGACTTTTTATTCTAGATGAAATCTGTTGCACATTTACCTTGGAAGGCATTTACATACAAAGTAAGTAAAGTTGTTATTTTCTTTTTTTAATGTTTTAATAGCAGCCGGTTCTACATCCCTTTCATTTCCAAACTTATCCCTCTCCTTTCCCCTCCTTAGAGAGCCTTATAACAAGGAAAAAAATAAAGGAAAACAGTTCATCAAAACTAAATGAAAACATAGTAGAGTCTATGGCAAAGTTCCATACCTACAGTCACCCACATTTGCAAAGAAGGGAGAAAGAGAGAGTGTAAGCTGTTTTTTTCTAAAAGACTTTATGCTAGCATATTATCTATAATTATCTTTTGGTATTAAACAAGAAAGATGGAATTCTCAAAGATGTTCCAAGACCAGTGAATTTTGATATATAACTCCAAATTTTATGTTGCTAATTTATTATATTGTAAATTTTTTTAGACAGTTGTTATTTTTTGAAAAAAATTCCCTACAATAACTTATAAATCATTCTTCAACTTCAGTAGTCATAGAGCATTACCTTGATCTTTACATGATACCAAATATACATAAAAGCTTTCAAACAGAAAATAATTATACAATATTGACATCTTACAAATTCTTCTGAATTTTAAATACATGTCTAGTCTCTTTTAGGAAAGTTGTTTTTAAAAAATTTTTTTATTCCCCCTTACCCAGATTTATTTATTTATTTATAGTTTTAGTTTTCAGCATTCACTTCCATAAGTTTTAAGTTTTCTCCCTCTCCCTCCCTCCCTCCCCAAGGCATCATGCAGTGTGATATAGGCTTTACACATATATTCCTATTAAACATATTTTCACATTAGTCATGTTGTATAGAAGAATTATAATGAATGGGAGAAACTGTGAGATAGAAAAAAAAAATAAAGAATAAAATAATCTGCTTCTCTCAGCATTCCAACTCCATAGTTCTCTCTCTGGATGTGGATGGCATTTTCCATCATGAGTCCTTTGGAATTGTTTTAGGTCCTTGCATTGCTGAGAAGGGCTAAGTCCATCAAAATAAGTCATCTCCTACTGTGGCTATTACTGTGTACAATGTTCTCCTCACTTCACTAAACATCAGTTCATATAAGTCTTTCCAAGTCTTTCTGAAGTCCTCCTGTTCATCATTTCTAATAGCACAATAGTATTCCATTACATTAATATCCACAACTTGTTAGCCATTCTCCAATTGATGGGCATCCCCTCAATTTGCGATTCTTGGCCAATATAAAAAGAGCTGCTATAAATATTTTTTAATATGTGGGTCCTTTTCCCATTTTTATGATTTCTTTGGGATACAACCATAGAAATGGTAATGCTGGGTCAAAGGTTATGCAGAGATTTATAGCATAGTTCCAAATTGCTCTCTAGAATGGTTGGATCAACCTGTGAGCCCCACCAGCATTGAATTAGTGTTCCAACTTTCCCACGTCTTCTCCAACATTTATCATTTTAGGAAAGTACTTTGGGAACCATTTTTTTTTCCTTTAAAACACATAAATCAGAAATCCAAATAATTAAAGCATAAGTGTCAAGCATAATTCTGAAAGTTTACTACCATGATTAATCAAGGGAAATCCCATGATGGAAAGGAAATAGTAAGACTTTGAGTTACTATTTAAAATACAAACACTGCCCAGTTTTAGAACAAGAAGTACCTTTAAGTTTTTTGTTATGGAGGGAACTGATAGTTTATTTGACTGTACCATAGCATCATTCTTTGGGTTTTTAAAAGTCCTATAATGATCTGCTTTTACAGGAATGCACAGTATTACCTAGATCTGTTTCAGTTCATTCTGTTCAGTGGTGAGCACAGTAGTTCCCTGTGTTCTAGAGATTGATTTCTTCTCTTCTTAGAAAAGATAGTGAAAGAACTCTGCAGTGTATCCTGATAACAAGTTAACTTATTTCATTGAAGTGGGGCAGTTTTTTCTGTACTCTGACAGTAACTTGTCAGCATAAAGTTGAATTACATATTTATTACATATTACATTATATGTTTTAGATATTACATTATCTATTGTAATATTACGTATTATATAATATAAAGTCAATTTATTGTCTGAGAAGAAGAATGAGACAACTTATCATCTATTGCTTTTGGATTTCTAGGTGTATTTTTTCAGTGGCAGCCCAGTTACTTTTTCTGTGAGCTCATTAAATCAATTACAGTTTTTTTGATGTCTCTGGTGAAACCTTACAAATGATCACCTGTGACCTACTGATTTCATTAAACTACCTTTTGAACATCTTCCGCAAGCTGCTGAGTGATTCAGATTGCTCCGGTTGTCTCTTGGGTTAAGTAGGACTGGTTATAGAAAACAAGGGCATAGCATATCCATTTGCTAGTTGGTCACTTTGGAATGTAATCTAACAAACTAGGGAAACATCCATTAATGTTAGGGTAAGTCTTTTTATACAGTATGAGAACTAAAATTAACTAGGAAATTGCTGCTGATAGGTTAAAGATAGAACTACCTTTTAGAATTTAGTTGGATAAAACTTAAGCTATGCTTTATTAATATTTTAGACTGTAGAGCACATTTTTCCTTTTTATTTAACTTTTAGTCAATGACAAGAGGATTTTTATATTCTTGCATTCAGCTAGGTCTTTAGTGTGATGAAATAATTTTTACTCTCAAAATAAGCGAGAATATTATATACTAGAAGAATAACAGGGGGCAGCTAAGTGGCGCAATGAATAGAGCACTGCCCCTGGAGGTCAGGGGGACCTGAGTTCAAATCCGGCCTCAGACACTTAACACATACTAGCTGTGTGACTTTGGGCAAGTCACTTAACCCCAATTGCCCTGCCTTCCTCCCTCCAAAAAGAAAAAGAACAACAAAAGTATACAAGGAAATGTTAAAAGGGTAGAATACAATTGTCAGTGCCCATTTTCTATTGTATGAAGCATTTGTTTCTATTTCTGCTCATCCAGGCCACTGAATATTCACCTTAATTATTACTCAGTCTTATTCTCTCAGGTTATAGAAATGGATATTATAGCAAATATTTATTAACCTATATTTCCTTCTACTTTTGCAGGCATTTAATACATTCATTGATGATATCTTTGCTTTTATCATCACTATGCCAACATCACATAGGCTGGCATGTTTTAGGGATGATGTGGTATTTCTTGTTTACCTTTACCAAAGATGGTGAGTTTTTCCCATTTACTTTTGTGTTCCCATCTTTTGCTTTTAATGTGCCGTTATATGTTTGTTTATGGGAACTGGGCCCATAAACTGGGGCTGCTAACTTGAAAAATGAGCATTTGCAAGCGATAGTCCTGTATGTAGTTTCATTAGTTTATTTGCTAGGTCACAAGCAGTTTGAATCAAAATAATTGTGCCAGATTTAAAAATGTCACTCCTGCCTATATTTTACTTAATAGAATGTTTCCATTGAAATTGTGGTATAGACTCTGTACATGCCAAGACTAATGAGATTCTTGTACCTTTGTGAAAGGTACCATAGGCCCAAATTCTGGTCTTCAGTTTTACAAGTTTAGAAATTTGATGTTATTAGTTCACTTGAGATTGTCCCGCTCTAGGAAACCATCTGTATACTAAGCAAGCTAATAAAAAAATAAACTACTAGAATCCCAAATTATCAACTTTTAATGAGAGTTACCAGAGTAACTACTACTTGTCATTTGAATGGGACACTACCTCCTGGAGGGTTAGTTCATTTTAGAGACCAAACCACAAATTAGAAGGTTTCTTCAGGAGCACAGAATTAGAAAAAAGGTAGTTGGATCTTCTGAAATGAAGCTGTGGTAATAAAAATGACACTCATTTTTATAGCATGACTGCCTTTCGTTCTAGATTTTTCTGTTTAGGTAATTGTATTGATTATAAAAATCAAAGCACTCTGATATACCACAAGTGAGATAATCTTCATATGTTCTACAAGGAAAGACTTATACCAGCTACTCCTTCAGCATAAGAGAAGCTTTTCTCAGCTGGCTGTCCATTATATTCCAAAGACTATAATCAGTTAGCAGACACTTATTGAGTATTTATTATGTGCCAGTCACTGAGCATACCGAGATAAAAATGAAAGTCTCTGCCCTCAAGGAGCTTACATTCTTTCAGGAGAGAAAATGTACACACATATACATAAACATTTCCGTAAAAAGTACAAGGTGATTTAGGGTGGGGCACTAACACATTGGAGGGATCAAAAAAGGTTTCTTGGCAAAGATGACTCTTGAGGTAAAGATTCTAAGAGGCAGAAATGAAAGGAAGTGATGCAGACCTAGGGGACAGAATCTCAAAAGTCCAGTAGGCAGTTAGAGATCTTCACTTGGAACAAAGAGTGGATATGCAGGTCTCAGAATCATATACATAGAAATTATCAATCACCAATTAAGTGTGAGAGTGCAGAGAGAGAAGTGGGTTCACCACAGGACCTTGGTGGTGTATAGGGATGATAAAAAATATTTTTTTAAGGAGCCTGAGAAGATTTCTATAGATATTCAGAGAATCAAGAGCAATCACACAAAATCTGGAGGAAAAAGAATGTCTAAGAGGAGAGGGTGATCAGCAAAGTTGAATATAGCAGGTGTCAAAATATGGTGAAGAGTGAGAAAAGATCGTCAGATCCAGCGATTACTTGATCATTGGACACTTTGGTGAGATCAGCTTCAGTTGGGTGATAAAGTCAGAAGCACCTTGCAAAGGGTTGAGAAGACAGTGAGAGGACTTGAAGTGAAAGCAACAAATGTAAATAGCTTTTCCAGGAGCTTGGATGAAGAAGAGAGGAAAGAGAAAAGGCAGTAACCTGACAGGGAAGGGGGAATGGTAGGATCTAGTGAAGGTTGGTTGGGAGAGACTTGGACATATTGGTAGGCAATCAGGAATGAATTAATAAGAGATTGAAGATGGGAGGCAGGGGTGGAAGATGATTATGGGAGCAATCTTCAGGAAAAGACAGGGGGGATCCAGTGGTATTTTATAAAGGAGTTGAACTTAGCAAGGAGAAACATCACCTGTTCCTTAGACATTGGATTAAAGGAGAAAGTGGGGGCGGGGAGAGTGGCGCTGTTATGTCTGAGAGTTTTGAGATGTAGAGAAGAGGGGAGCTCCTAGTGAATGGTCTTAGTAATAAAGTGTGAGTTAAGGATGGGGGTGGGGAGGATGACATAGAAGCCTTGAGGAGAGAGGTTCTTTTAGGTGGCTGAGCTTTCCCTGCTCCACAGTATTAATGGGGGACAAAAAGGGAGTATAATTGACTGTCACATTCGAATCTTTTGTTTGCATTCTGAAACAGAACTCATCAGTTTGTGACTTGTTAATTTCTAATAACTGATAAGTCTTACATATATGTTATGGAACTTTTGTTTTTTCTCCAGTTGCTGAAAAGTGAATGCAAGGTTTACTCTCTTCTGACCAATGTGGACTTACTCCACCTCCATTCTCACTTTTCCTGTCTTCCCTCCTCTCCTTCCTTTGAGTAGCTATGTCTTTAAGAGTGTTTTTATTTGTTTGCGTTTTTTTTTTAAATAGAAGAGTAACAAACTTAAACTTTGTTAAAAAAGTAGACTTAAACAAAAAGAACTATATTAGTATTACTTCAGGTTCCTGGATTCATTGGCATTCAAGTCTCTGAAATTTCACATTTTTAGTGTGTTCACACTGTTTAGGTCCTGCTGATTAACAATAGATGGGTTACATAGTCTGTTTCAAGATATTGGAAAATTAATCAAGTGTAACCTTCTGCTGTTCTTCCCCCTCCCTCTCCTTGATGATGATAATTACAACTTAAAATACCCTATGGAAAAGAATAATTCTGTTAAAACTGTCTTATTTCAGGCTTTATCCTGTGGATAAGAGCAGAGTTAATGAGTATGGAGAGTCTTATGAAGAAAAACCCAAAAGAAAACCCCACAGAGATTAATCGTTGAAATAACTCTAGAAGAAGCCACTCTTGGGACTTTATGTTTGTTGAATTTTTATTTTTCTTCTTTAAGCAAAGAGTAAAGTTTGGATTGTCAAGTAACTGAGTATTTTTGGAAGCGTCTCATGGATTTTTTCATGGACATTTACATCTTCTGCATTGCCAAAATATTTGAATGTTTCTCATAGATCTCTTGATTTGCTTAGTTGTCTTTGGAAAGGAGGCTGCCAATGTTTATACCAGCTAAGTCACTGCTAAGCACTTAACAACTTTATTTTCCATAAAAAATTTAAACATCAATTTCAGTCAAACAAAGCTTTTTGGTGTTTCTCTTGTCACACTTGATGGTGAGTGACAGATTTTGGCTATGGAATACCAATATTTTTGGTATTTGAAGAAGAAACAGCTGAAACAGCACCCTGTGCCAGTGATTTAACAGATATTAACATCAAATAGGCCAGATACTGTGAAACTCTAGCAGGGATAAGTAGCATTTCTGTAGGTTAAATTATGTCAGAAATTCCATTATAATCAGGGCTTGTAAAATTATTTTTATTTTAGGATTTAAATCTTCACCTTATATAAATTCTAGATATCTATATGAAATCATTCCATATTGACACTTTGGGATCAAATAGCTTTCTCCCCCTTTTGGATTTATTTTAGTTGTATTAAAGCTGAATGTTTGTGTGCATTTTAAAATAAATTTTACTGGCTATTTTACTTTTCTTGACCCGTTATAAGAAGAGTATCATTCAGATACTTAAAGTTTCACTTTTCCTGAGAAATTAACAAATAACATGAATTTACTACTCTTTCATTTTTTTTAAAAGAGATTGATGTTTCAAAAAATTAAAACTAGTAATTCATATGTATATGTAGCACACAGTTCCCATTCAGTTTTCTAATCATCTGTGTTCTCAGGCTATTTATATAAAGCTTTCTGCCCCAAAACATATGTTTGTTTAAAGTCGTAAAGTGTCATATGCATGCATTACTTCTTATTTGCCTAAGATTTGTCAGGAAATCCTGGATTCTAGCCCTGCCTTTGCCACAAACTAGCTGTGTGACTTAAGGCAAGTCACTTAACCTCTCTGAGCCTCAGTTTCCACATCTATAAAGTAGAGGTGTTGAACAAGATGAATCTCTAATATCCCTCCCAGCTGTAATATTATACACTTATTGACTAATATTTTCATTACTTTCCTAAAACATTATGAAAAATCCTCAATGTAAAAAAAAATAATACACTTCTTCAACACAGTGTTTTTAAAAGGGAGGTAGAAATCAGTGAAAGAAGTTCACTCTGATCAGGGAAAGGATGTCCTTGAAGAGCTCTCTTCAAAATGTGCCTTCATCAATATCTGTATATGTATGAATGATTGAGGTTCCTGGCACATGCTTGGAGTAATCTCAATGCAAAGACTACGGGAAGGTCAGCTTTAAATTCCCTTTTCATTGTTGTTCAGTCTGATCTCTTATTGCTGTGTTAAAGTAGACAGTTTTAAAAATGACTTGTACGGGAGTGCATCACGAACAAGCACAGACTGTACTTCTAATTTCATTCATTTTGATGGAAGAAGAGCACCATTTATAAGTCATTCTTTTGAAGCAAATCACACAATCTTGTCACTATGCAAAATCCACTTGTAACATGCTTAAGTTCCCCACACCAACACTTTATAGACTGGAAATGCTGAATGGATCTTTAATTTAAAACTTGAAAGCAAATTCAGTTAATAGTTGATGTTACCAATAGATTTCCACTAAGTAGATACAAATTTCACTTGGATTATTTAAAAAGGAAGATCACTTTAGTTAATAAGTTGACATTTTCAAATTCTGTATTTAAAAATAAATGCTAAAACAGATTGTTGGTTTGTAAATGATTATTTCAGATAACTTAACATTTATATAGTGCCTTTCTACTTGATGCGCTCAAGGCGCTTTATAAGCTTCAGAATGCCCAATGGGTATATTTACCTTCCCACAGCCCACAATTTCTGCAGTCTGCTTTTGCTTGGATTTTGTTTTGTTTTGTTTTACTGTAATGAGTTGTGTCCTATAGACAGAATTATCTTCCACTACCCTTTGATATGCTAGTAACTAAGATATTTTCAGTCAGGAGAAATACCATTTTAATGTTTACAAAAAGCCTTTTAAGTGGATGCATTACCTGGATATATTTGGCTTACTGAGATTTTTTAAAATTGTGCCAACACTGGAAGTTTGCACTTTTATTCTTTTAATTTACCTTTACATCCTTAAAGAGATGGGTGTTTTGATATTGTCTGGTAAAAGACATCCCTAAGAAAATTAACTTTATGCACTTGTCCTGACAAATAAAAAAGGAAAGAAAATCACATTACTTTGTGGCATTGTCATTTAGGGTTAGAAACCAGCAGCATGGTATTTTTAGAAAGTCTACATAAGAAATCCAGATTCATGTTGCTGATATTACTGTTTTTTCACATACATACATACATGCATATATACATATATGTATATATGTACACGTGTGTGTATATATGTATATATGTATTGGTTCAGATTTCTAATATCTACTGAGATTTTTTTTAATCTGACAGATTGATGTAATTGCTCCTAACAGGTGCTGCGTTGTTTCTGCCATCAAATCTACTGCTCAGTTTTGTTTTTTTTAAAACTGACACATGATCTAGACAAATAATCATAAAGGTATTATTATGGTTAAAACATGACCTAACTTTACAAGAGTATGGAATGAGCCTGTTTTTTTAAGTCCTTGTGGAAATTTCCCTCAGTGTGACAAAAAATTAATCCCCCAGTGAATTAGAATTGACTGTTAGGGGACAGATTCTCTTCCAGTTATTTTATTTCTGAATTTAGAAGGTTTACAGCATTGATATTCAGCAATCAGTCAATGAGTCTCTAGTACCCACTTTTCTTTATCAGGTTGTAAATGAAATGTGATTCAGCATGTGGAACTTTTTTCTGTGACTAAGATTACATTATATTTTAAAGAAGTGTGTAATCAGTAAGTTACAGGCTGTTTGTTAAAAGTAATTAGCCATTGTAAGGCTTTGAATGAATGAATTAGTTATTTATGCTTTCTGTGTTCCATGTGCTAATAAATTATTTATGTAAGGTAGTTTGTGCATCTGTCTTCTTTGGTAAGAAGTTAAACAAGTTAAACTCGAGTAAGGGGTTTGGACTTGGAAGATCTTTAAGATACTTGCTGGTGCTGACTACTAGTATTCATGTATGTTCATCAACACAATGATTCTTCACTCTCCTTTTGACTTTTTTTATGCTAACATACTTTATTAGCATTAACCTAGCAGTCAGCTAGGTGGCACAGTGAATAGAGCATGGGCCCTGGAGTCAGGAGGACCTGAGTTCAAATCCGGCCTCAGACACTTAATATTTACTAGCCGTGTGACCTTGGGCAAATCGCTTAACCCCAATTGCCCTCCCTTCCCCCTCCAAAAAGAAAAAAAAAACCATTAAACTACAGTAGCATTCTGGATACCATGTTTCTGTGCCTTCACCAGTATGATGTTGGACATTCATTTCCTGTTCAATTTAATATTTTTGGCATCTGCACCCTAATGAAGGTCCCATAGCAGCAGGGACTACATTCTTTCTAAATTTCCTGTTCCACTTATTATCTTGCACAGTACTTTGCACACAGAAGAAACTTTATAAGTGTTAAAACTTAAAACCTTAAATTACTCATATCCATTTATTTTGAAAGAATTTAGCATGTACAGGAATGGAAATAAATTTAATTTCCTCTTCCAGCTCTAACATTTCTTACTAAAGTCAGAAGCTTCTATTTCCCAGTACTTTATAATTGACTAACTAGATTTTCTGATGCTTCATCACAAAGAGGTGACTCTAGGTCCTTGAAAGCCATACCAAAGCAGATCTTAACACAAAGAAAAAACAAAGATTGGACCCAGCAACAATCCTTGGACCAATCTCCATAAATCTGAGGCTCCAGGATGAGAAATTTTTTTGGTCTTATCTCTTAAAAGACAGTGTACGAGATGTAGAGAAGTAACCAGTATCAGTTGAGAGAAATGCACGAAGTTTTGGAACTTTGAGATATTAAAGATAATTAGTTATGAAGCAGAGTTCTAAGAATAGTTATTCTGTGTGAAGCTGTTGCTAGAAAACTTCAAGACTTTGAAAAGATGTTAAACTGTCCAAACCTAGGAAGTAGTTTTGCAAAGGAGAAAACTTGAAATTCAAGAAAAAGTTCCTAGTAGAAAAAATTACATAACAATCTAATTATACTCTTTGAACAACAAATGAAAGATTAAATGTTGGAGGACTTTTTTTATTCCAAGATTTTCTTAAGACTAAATTTTTTAAAAATTCAAATTAGTATGTGGGCAATCATTCAATTCAGAAAAAAAAGTATTAAATATGTGCAAGGTGCTGGGAACACAATTGAAAAAATAGCCCTCAGGGGGCAGAGCCAAGATGGCGGCTTAGAAGCAGCAAAGCACCGCAGCTCCCACACAAACACGCTAAAAAACTCATAAAATGGGACGCTAAACAGATTTTCAAGCTCCAAAACTCTCCACAAGACAGAAA
>CM053594.1:266825328-266867859 GCA_028646575.1 Pseudocheirus occidentalis
TATATATATGTATATATACATTTAAACATTTGTCAAATATTATTTTTCAACAGCGGGAAGGCTTGATTGGCACAGGAGGGTGTTGGAGGTGGGAATACTTATTAGGAGGTAATTGCAACCACTTTAAGCTGTAGTAATGAAGGCTGAGTATGATGTGCTTAGAAGTAGGAACAGAGAGGAGGGGATGAATGAAGAACTCAGGAAGGTGGAATTAAAAGCATTCTAGTAATTGATTGGGATATAAGGGACCAGGATATAACAGACAGATGTAATATGTCAGATTGGCATTATGGTGGCATATAAGCAAAATATCCTCACACAGCCTGCAGAATGTAAGAAAAGTCACAGTTAAGGTCGCTGACATGCCCAGCACAAAGGGACCTTACGTCTCTCACCAGGCAGGGAACCTCCCCCTTCCTCTCTGGCCTGGCTCGGCTCGTTCGCTCCAGTCTTCCCTCACAGTGGCCTTTGGGTTCCCTGATAGAGACCACCACAATTTCATTAACAATCAGACTCTTTAAGGGCCCTAAGGGGAAGCCTGTCAAAGGGAAATGCTCTTTCTCTACTTCTCTATCTTTTTGAGTCCCCCCATCTGATATGTTTTCTACCTTTGACAACTAGCCAATTACAAGTGAATGTGCTCATTGCAGTGTGTAATATTTAGACAGTCACTCCCTTTAATGACACTTTTAGGTCTGAAATATAACTGTTTTCTTAATAATAATAATAGCCACCATTCTTACGGCATTTTGCTATGTGTCAGACATTATGCTGAGTGACTTGTCCAAGGTCACGCAGGTAGTAGTAATTGTGAGGAGGGGGCCTTAAGTTTTCAAAAAAATATATAATATTTTATTTTCCCCCAATTACATGTCAAACAATTTTTAAACATTTTTTTAAAAAAGTTTTGCATTCCAAATTCTATCTCTCCTTCCCTCTATCTCCTTGCCCCTCCCTGAGACATAAGCAATCAGATATAGGTTATACGTGTGCAATTATATAAAACATTTCCATATTAGTTGTTTTGCACAAGAAGACTTGAATAAAAAAAGAGTGAAAGTAGCATGCTTCAGTCTGTATTCAGACCATACCAGTTCTTTCTCTGGTATGCTTCATTGTTAGTCCTTTGGGATTGTCTTAGATCATTGGATTGCTGAGAATAGCTAAGTCATTCACAGTTTTTCATCAGACAATATTGCTGTTACTGTGTACAACATTCTCCTGGTTGTGTTCACTTTGCATCAGTTCATGTAAGTCTTTCCAGGTTTTCTGAAATCATCCTCTTTGTCATTCCTTTTTTCTTTTGTCTCTTTGGTGCGTGCATGCGCACACACATATAATTTATTTTAAATTTTCAACATTCACTTTTGAGTTTTACATTTTCTCCCCTTCCATTTCCTCTCCTCTCTCCAAGACGGCATGTAATCTTAGATAGGCTCTACTTATACATATATTCGTATTAAACATATTTTCACATTAGTCATAATGTAAAGAAGAATTACAGCTCATGGGAGGAACCACAAGGAAGAAGAAATAACAAAAGAAAAGAAAGCAAATAGTGCGCTACCAGCTACATGCAGACTCCCAAGCTATTTCTCTGGTTGTAGATAGCATTTTCCATCATGAGTCTTTTGCAGTTGTCTTGGGTCCTTGTATTGCTGAGAAAAGCCGAGTCTCTCCAAGTCAGTCATCACACAATGTGGCTGGGGGGTACAGTGTTCTCTTGGTTCTGCTCCTTTCACTCAACATCAGTTCATATGAGTCTTTCCCCATTTTTCTGAAGTCTGCCTACTTATCATTTCATACACCACAGTAGTATTCCATTACATTCATATACCACAACTTGTTTAGCCAGTTCCCAGTTGATGGGCATCTCCTCAATTTCCAGTTCTTGGCTGTCACAAAAAGAGCCGCTGTAAATATTTTTGTATACGTGGGTCCTTTTCCCATATTTGTAATCTCTTTGGGACACAGACCTAGCAGTGGTATTGCTGGGTCAAAGGGCATGCACATTTTCGTAGCCCTTTGGGCATAGTTCCAAATTGCTGTGCAGAATGGTTGGATCGGTTCACAATTCCGCCAGTAATTCATTATGTTCCAATTTTCCCACATCTCCAGTGTTTATTTTTTTTTTCCTGTTTTGTCATGTTAACCAATATGATAGATGTGATGTGGTATCTCAGTCATTTGTATTCGCATTTCTTTAATCAATAGTGATTTTGAGCATTTTTTCATATGACTATAGATCTGCTTGTCATTTTTAATATCACAATAATATTCTATTACAGTTATTGTCACAGCTTGTTCAGCCATTCCCCAATTGATGGGCATCTCCTCAATTTCTAATTCTTAGCCACGAGAAAAAGAGCTGCTATAAAGAGTTGCGATCTATTTGTACAAATAGATCCTTTTCCCTTTTTCTTTTTTGAATGTCTTTGGGAATAGGAATAGACCTAGCAGTGGTATTGCCGGATCAAAGGATGAGCACAGTTTCATAGCCCTTTGGACATCGTTACAAATTGCTTTCCAGAATGGTTGGATCGGTTCACAACTCTACCAACAGTGCATGAGTGTCCCAGTTTTCCCATATCCCCTCCAGCATTGATCATTTTCCTTTTTTATCATATTCACTCATCTGCTAGGTGTGAGGTATCACCTCGGAGTTCTAATTTACTATTAGTAGCAGTAATAATAGCTAACATTTATATAGTGCTCCCGGTGTGCTAGGTACTGTGCTAAACTCTTTACAATGATCCCATTTGATCCCCACGACAAGCCTGCCAGGTAGGTGCTATTATTATCCCCATTTTACAGATGATGAAACAGATGCAAACAAATAGAAGTTCAGTGAGAAGGCAAAAGAAATAATACCATCGGTACTAATATAAGACATCCCCAAATCTCCGTGTGGTCAAAGCTTAAAACTGCTCTTAAAACTGGCTCATCTAGCGTATTAAAACTCATGCACAAACAATAACGTGTCAGAGGGGACGGCAGAGAGCAACAGACCCTCCCACCGGGAAAAGCTTCGCGCTCGCCGCCTCTAGGTGGCGCCGAGGGGTGAGACTGTTGCTGAGGCTCTTGGCCAATGAAATTCGCTCTTTCTCCCGCACGCTTTCTGCGGTCTGACTGCTGCTTCCCCCCCACCCCCAGCTCGGTGAGCAGTACCGTCGGACCGAGGCGCGCGCTTCTCTCGAGGTCTGGGCTCGTCTTCTCTCCCTTTCCTGCTTGTACGTAATTATGACGGCCCCTTTTCCTCACAGGAATAATAATTAGTAGTGATGTAATCGGCCTGACTCGTCTTAATGCCTCTTCTCCCTCTCTCCAGGTACTACGCCCAGGGCCGGGGGATCCCGCAAGGCTCCATCTTGTCCACCCTGCTGTGCAGTCTGTGCTACGGGGCCATGGAGAACGAAGTCTTCCCCGGCGTTCAGCAGGACGGGTAACGCGCTGTTCTGTGTTGTCAGAAGTGGCTATTCGCAGTGGATGGTGATAAGCGCCGTGCCTACTGTGCGCCCCAATGTACAAACGGGGTTGTGTTTGTGCTTCCCAGTCACCCGGGAAGGTGGCGGCTGTAATTATCGCTGTTTTACTGACAAGAAAACGGAGGTAAAGTGACTTGTCCAAGGTCACACAGCGAGTAGTCATAATGGTATCTTAACATTTCAGCTCTCCTTATGTGCCGGTACTGTATGTACTGAGGTCCTTACAACGGGGATCTCCTTGGATCCTCACAGCAAGCTTGGGAGGGAGGTTACGGTGCAGAAAACTGAGGCGGAGGCAGGTTAAGTGACCCGCACAGGGTCGTGCAGCTGGATCTGAATTTAGATCTTCCCGACTCCCCGGGCGATTCCCTCCAGAGCCCCCTCCCTCCCTCAGTCAGATGCGTTAAATATGAGTAGCTTATTCAGCAGTTTTCTGTCTTGTGTGAATCGATGATGATGATGATAGCTAGCGGTGTTTTACAGTCGTCTCCTTTACACGTACAAATAACGCTCCTTTGATCCTGGCAGCAGCTCTGGGGGGGGTTTGGGGGGGCCCGGGTGGGAGGTCCTGTTACTGTCCTTGTGTTATCACGGAGGAAAGCAAAGCAGAAGTGTTTGAGGCTGGATTTGAATTGGGGTCTTCCCGAGTCCAGGGCCACCTCGCCACCCCCCAAAGTGAATATTTGAAGAAATAATGTTATTACTTTCAGGTAGATAGAGTAACTCACCCTGGGTAATAAGACGTTGACTCTTAGCGGTTTGCATGGAACCTGCTTTCATGAATAGATGAGTATTTTTTTATTAGCTAGTTGCTTTTCATGTGCTTGAGACGAGTTTATTAGTTTAAAGATTGCTACTGCAATCGTAATTGGAATCCTAAGTTCATTTGCTTCATGCTTTTTTGTTTGGAGATAACACAGCAGTGGAAATTTAGCTCACTTTTTCTAAAGGACTCCAAACTCTCAGTGAGTGGAATTGGAATTTTTATTGAGTGACTGACTTAAATGCTGAGCTAAAACTTGCCTTGGATTAACTTTGCTGTGAGGTTTCGGCTTATTAAGATTATTTCTTAACTAAGTTTCAAAGTACAGATTAGAATAGTCTTGCCTGAAAGAAATGAACACATAACTCACAAGATAGCATTCTCTCTAGTGAAGAGGACTAAGTGAGGAATTTGGTACAGTGGAAAAATCACTGCCGGATTTGGAGTCAGAAGATCTGTGTTCAAATCTTGTAGTTATTTCTAAATAAGTTTGTGACCTTGGGCAGGCCACAAACTCTGGGCCTCCTTCATTTCCTCATCAGGAAAGTGAATGAGTGGAACAGGATGGTCTCCTGTCCCTGTCAGCTTCAAATCTGTGCTTACGTTTTTTGTGACCCCATTTCGTCCTTTTTTTGGTGAACACACAGGAGTGATTTACCATTTCTCTCTCAGACTCATTTTATAGATGAAGAAACTGAGGCAAACAGGATTGAGTGACTTGCCCAGGGTCACACAGCTAGCAAGTGTCTGGGATTAGATTTGAACTCGGGTCTTCCTGACTCTAGGCCCAGCGCTCTACATGCAGTGCACTGACTAGCTGCTCCTCAGATGTGTGGGGCTGATTAAAGCCACTTCTGTGTTTACAAAAAGAGGGTTTGAAAGTGTTCAAGAAACAGCTTTATTCTGATCTCTCTGATCTAGAACTGAGAATTGGCACCATTTGAAAATGCTGCTTGTTGTCAGCAAACATTTTTACACACACACACACACACACACACACACACACACACACACACACACACACACACACACACACCCCATTTCCAAGTCATAACAACTGAGGTTTACACAAATTGAAATATATAAGAGAGTGTATGTATTCCTTAGAAATAAATTTAATGTTTGTATTAATTATTCTAAGCCCACTAGGAGTTTACATTAATTGTCTTCCTTATTACTGATTTGGGTCCAGTTATTCTAACACTTTCTGACACATATTTTGAGACTGAAGCCAAAGAGTGTCATTACAATTCCTGCTCCTCCTTCTCATTTTGCTCCAGATTGTTGATCAGACTCATTGATGACTTCCTGCTTGTGACTCCCCACTTAGCACAAGCCAAAGTCTTCCTAAGGTACGCTGTCTAAAATAAGAATTTGGGTCTCTGACTGTGTATAAGCTGTATCTGGTTTTACCATTTAGTTACTTGCTCAATTTATTAAATACTTGGGTTTAAAAAAAAAGATTGGGGGCGGCTAGGTGGTGCAGTAAATAGAGCACTGGCCCTGGATTCAGGATGATCTGAGTTCAGATCTGGCATCAGACACTTGACATACTTTCTAGCCGTGTGACCTTGAGCAAGTCACTTAACCCCACTTGCCCTCCAAAAAGTGCAAAAAAAAAAAGATTGGCTTTGTAAGATTTGGGGGAAGGTGGAGGAGGAATGGTTAAGCAGGAAATTGTCTGTGGGGAGAACCCCAAAAGAGAAGGAATGTAATGGACTGCTCAGTATGAGTCCACAGTGGACCATGGCAACCAAAACAGTTAATGCAGGCTTAGTTCACATTGAGTGGCAGTGTCCAGGATTAGGGGGGATGATCATCCTCCTGTGCTCCACCCAGGTATGACCTCCTTTGACATCTTATATTCAGTTCCAGGGGGCTCATTTTTAGAAAGATGCCAGATATCTGGGAAGCAGCCCGAGCACAATGACCAGGGTGGCAAAGGACTTTGAGATCATGCCATAGGAAGGTTAGGTGAAGGAATTAGGGAGTTTTGGCCCAGAGCAGAGAAGACCTGGCTTTGGGGGCAGAGCAGACGGTCAGGGAGGAGGGGAAGAAAGGAGACCCAGGAGCCTTGTGTCTTTCAGGTGTTTTTAATATTTGAAAAGCTGTCAAGTATAAGAAGAATTAGGCTTGTTTTCCTTGGCCCCAGAGGATGAACTGGGAGCACTGTGGGTGTAAGTGTAAAGAAACATTAATGTTAAAGTAAGGGGAAAATTACTAGGGCTATCAGAAAAAATTAAATTGCCATAGGGCAATTTAATTTAATCCATTCAAGGCCTGGATCCTCTATAACTTGTTGAGTATGTTTAGAGTAGGGCCTTGTTTGGGTCTGGGCTTATACCGGAGACTCCTGAACTTTTTTGGTCTCAGTACTTTGTATTCTAAAATTTATTGAGGACTCCTCCAAAAGAATGATTTTTTTATGAGTGTATATGCATATCATAATATTTTCCTGATTAGAAATTGTGTATTATCATGAAAATAGTTTATTATATGTATTAATATGAAAATGGTTTATTATGTGTACAAATAGGAAAGTGTTTTTGTCATGTATTAACATGAAAATAGATTATTATTGTATATTAATATAAAATAGCTTATTACGCATATTAACATGAAATTAGTTTGTTATGCATATTGTTATGAAAATAGTTTATGATGTGAATTGTGAAAATAGTTTATTATTATTAAAACGTTAGATCTCAAAGACTTCTAGAAAGGTTCTTGGAGATGCCCTGGGGCACGGGGACCAACACACTTTGAGAACCTCTGGTTTACTTTATGATTCTCCTCCTCTGATGTGGTTTCCCTTTTTTCAAAGTATGCTAGGAAACAGAGGAAGTATCTGGTAACTCAGCATCCTGAAGGATCATTTGCTTCTTAGACTGGAAGCAACTGGAGTCCTGGAAGATTGTCATTAAATCTAGGAGAGTTGCCAAGTTTACTTAGAGTACTTGAAGTGATTTCCTAATGGCAATATTATGTAGTATGTATATAATGCTTTTTTTCCTCAGTAGTGGTCCTGTGATAATTATTTAGCCATTTTGGACTTAAGCTTTTAGGGACACCCTCATGTGATTATTTGCCTTTGCCATCTTTGGCAGCTATCCCCTGGATAGTCTTTGACAAATGTTCAAAACAAAGAAATTTTTTCATTTTGTCTTTTTTCTGCCTTTGGACTGAGATGTCTCTGGTGAATTGTTCCACAGGCTTCTGTAGGACCTCTGGTCGAATCTGTTCTACATATCAACTTTCAAAAACTCCTTAATTTCTTTTTTTTTTTACTTCTTAGAGGTTTTGGTCGACAGCCAATACCTAAAATACCTCTTTCAAAAATCTCTTTCTTAGGGAAGTGTTTTCTTCCTCCTACAATTTGTTAACCATTTCCCCCCTCAAATTTAGGACTCTGGCAAAAGGTATTCCTGAGTATGGCTGTTTAATAAACCCTAAGAAGACAGTGGTGAATTTTCCTGTGGAAGAGGACATTCTAAGTGACTTTACCCAATTACCAGCCCACTGCCTGTTCCCATGGTGTGGTTTATTACTCGATACAAGGACCCTAAACGTGTTTTGTGATTATTCCAAGTAAGTACATTCACCTGACTGGATACTTGTTGGAGAATTAGCCATAGAGTCATAGGCCTGGGAAGAAGGAGAAGACTTTGGACTGTGTTTAGCCTGCCTGCCTGCCTTAGCATGAAAGGTAATATCTGGCTTGTTCTAACACCTCCCTGTGGCAGTGTGTCATCAGAACTGGACTTAAAGCATATCTCCTCTTTTCTGGTGGTAATGAGAATGGGAGGCCAGTGATTTCTGGTATCTGCAGGGGAAAAGTGTTAAGTGGATCTCATATCCTGTTATCTCATATCCTGTGATCAGCTGTGTGCCCTCAGTGCAAGTGTTCCTGCTATTTTGTTTCAAGTTGATGGCCCATGTCCTTAGAAAACACACATTTCTCTCACTAAAGGATGATTGCTACAGATGCAGCTATGTGCATTTATCTAAGAGTCTGATCAGTTTAGGTTGGAGATGGCCCAATAGAGAGCTTGTGTTTCATGCGCTAGAGATGCCAGACTCTCTCACTATTTACCTACTAAAGAGGAGGATTTGTTTAATTCACAGCCAGTGGATTGTTTTGTCTCCTCATAGATCCAGCATATCAACCTTCCACTTTAAGCTTCATCTTTGGTAACACCCATTAGGTTTTCTACTTTTTTAAAACAAAGTCCCATTTTTAAAAATTCCTCTTTTATTTAATATTATAAATAAGAGACATTTTTGTTTCCATTTTTATGATGTTAAATGCAACTTTTATTGTATTTCCATTTCCCTCTTATGCCAACTATAATACTTTTAATACTTCTTCCTTTTGTTAGGCTATTGTGGAAATTAATTAGATAATGTCTAATTTTTTACACTTCCTCTTCCCCAAAAAGACACTACAATTACTGGGTGGTGGTCTTTTTAAAATCCATTGTTTTAATAAGAAATTCTTCTAAATAGTGACCACCATTTTGTTTTCATAGCCTGAAAACCTGGTTTTTGTTATTGGGCTGTTTTACATATATTGGAATGTTTGTATCTGTCATTTTCCTCCAAAGCTAAATGTTAAACGCCTCCATAATTCTTAGAATTGTTATTGATTAAGGCTCAAGGCATTTTCACAGGCTGTCCTTCTTACCTCAAATTCTCTCACTCCTCATCTCTGCCTCCTGCCTTTCCTTGGTTTTAAGCCCTAATTAAAATATTATCATCTGTGAGAAGCTTTTCTTGATCCTCTTAACACTTAAACCTTCCCGTCTATTGATTTATCTTCAATTTATCCTGTAAATATCTTGTTTCAACATAGACTGCAAAATGCATACGACCTGGGAGTAAACCTGACAACCACCTACAAGATTTATATATAGTGGTAAAATGCTTCTATATAAGTAACAAGAAACTCAGCTGTAGAGATAGTCACTTCTTATGCTTAGACCCTAATATAATAAAAGTGATCAAATTAATTTACAGATTTAGAGTAATGTCAATCAGATTATTGAAAGGATATATTTTAGAACAAGACCAAATAACAATGAATCATTTAGAAGAACAAAAGACCTAAAATTTAAAGGGAAATAACGAGGAAAAAATATGACAAAATTAGGAGCTTATAATTCAGCTTTAAAGATTGTGCTACCCTTTGCATATGACTGTGCTATACCCATTTTATAGATATGAAGTTAAGTGACTTGCCCAGGGTCATATAGCTGGTAAGTGTCTGACCCTAAATTCAAACGTAGGTCTTACTGGCTGCACTGTTTGCCATTTCTTAAACCAAGTTATAAGGCATTTGTTAAAATGACCTTATATTGATCAACCTAGATCAAATCATTTGATCAAAACCTAGAAATGTTGATATGTTGAATATACTATTTATGCCTAAAATAGAAGCAATGTTGTACAGGAACCCAGTATCTGACAAACTCTGGAACATAAATTATTGGGGCAAAGCCTCCCTTCTTCACAAGAACTGTTGGGGAAAACTCTGAAGTTTAGTCCAACAATGTTATCGTAAGCTCCAAATGTCGAAGTACCTGATTATAAAAGCTTGTATCACAAAACAATTAAACGATAATAAACTATGATACCTTCCCCAACTACAGCTGTGAGAGAATTCTTATGATGGAGAAGTCCATAAAAGATGAAACAGCCAGTTTTGTTTGCACAAAATTAAAATGCTTTTGTACAAATAAAGTTCTGAGAATAGAGTTAGAGAAACAGCAGAGTGTCCAATTTTACTAAAAAAGTCATCTAAAATAGGGAACTGACAAAAATGTATAATACTAAGAGTCATTCTCTGATAGTTGTGTTCAAAGTATATGAACCAAGTTTTCTTTTTTTGAATTTTTAAATTAAAAAATGTTTTATTTATTTACTTAACCAAGTTTTCAAAAGAATATATGTAGACTAAAAGTAAGCCCATGAAAATGTGAAAAAGTCAAGATTCAAGGTAAGCTATCAAGGATTACATCAGGCAGGGACAATAAATTAGATGCAAAGGTTTACTTGTGAAATGATGAACAGATGAGTTTGGCTTGAGTTCCTTTAAGGGGCACTTTGGGAAGTGAGGCTGCAGGCAGATCTTAGGACCTTAGAAGGCTAAGGTAAAGAGTATGGGCTCTTCTCCTGTAGGCACAGACTTTTGAGTAGGGAAATGAGCTGATTATCTGATTTGATCAAAGAGATGTCCTAGGAAGCTTAATTTATCATAGGGAAATAGCATGAACTGAAAGGGTGGAGATTAGAGTCAAAGAATCAGATTAGGAGACTTTTTGTAATAGTGTAGGCATGGGGGTTTGAATGAGGATTACTGATGGGAAGGAGGAAATGTATTGAGGAGATAATGTAAAAATAGAGTCCAGAGGGCTTTGTGACTGATTTAGATAGGAGAGGTGATAGAGAGTAGATACAAAAATGAATCCAAGATTAGAAGCCTTAATTGCTAGGAGAGTGCCACTTTAAAAAATAGAGAAGAAATTGGGAGGATGGTCCACTTTGGGGATGGGGGTGAGTTTGATTTTTTTTTATAATGTTTGATGTAACGAAGAAGTTTAGGTAGATACAGTCAGCAGGTTGTTGGAAATGAAGTTTCGGAGTTTGGTGAAGTCAGGAATGAACACATGTCTTCATTTCTCTCTACGGGAAGCCCCTAGAACAGTGGTTCTCAACCTTCCTAATGCCAGAACCCTTTAATACTTGTATGTGGGCATATCTGCATATGGATGGACCCGCCTGGAGATGGATAGAGGAACGGTGTCTGAATTCCTAAGACCACTGGAAATCATCTTAGGCGACTCCATTCGACCCCCAAAGGGGTCTCGACCCACAGGTTGAGAACCACTGCCCCAGAACAATACCAAGAGAAAGCAGCAGGATCAAATTGAGTATTTCTCCCCTCAACTAGTACTTGAAACTCATATTAAGCATCTATCACAAAGCAAGCTTTGTGAATGCGTTAGCTACAAGACAGATGGAAGGCCCCATGGGCCTTATGGTGCAACAGTCATTTCCACAGATAAAATCCTGTCGGTTTTTGATGTTGACCTGTTTGACAGAGCCAAAGATTTTGGTGACAAGAATTTTATTTTCTGAGTCTTCAGTAGGTGTGGCTGAGACATGCAGTCTCCAGGCTGCCTCTCCTGGGATGCTGACCAGAACACTGCTGTTCCCTTAGGTGCAGGGTCCATAGCTGCCTCCCTCAGTGTCTCAGCAGACTGTGGGGAAGGTGGTGGCCGTGGTTTAATTGGCCACCTCTTGTATTGTCTAGTGTCCCCGACAGGGCTGGCCCCATCTACACAAGAGTCGCTTCTCCGAATGATGACAGGGCAGGAGGGGGAACAGCTGAATAGCCTGACCTGGACCTTCTTTTTTCTCCCCCAGCTACTCCCGTACTTCCATTAGAACCAGCCTTTCCTTTGACCGCAGCGTCAAAGCGGGGAGGAACATGCGGAACAAGCTGCTTGCAGTGCTCAGGATGAAATGTCACAGCTTGTTTCTGGATTTACAGGTGAGCACTTTCAGTTCCAGATGATGACTTTCACCAGGTGGCCATTTGTCTTTCTTAAAATCAGTTTCTGTCTTTGGAAGTTTTGTTAGAAGCAATGCACAATCCTGGCTTTTGAGCTTTGGGTGACTCAGTGTTTGTGGTTTAGTGGATTGTTTGTAACAAAAACGGTATACATTTAAGGCCTGAAAATGTGATTTCTGTTGTTGTTCAGTCGTTGCAGTCATGTCCGACTCTCTGTGACCCTATTTGGGGTTTTCTTGGTAAAGATATTGGAGAGGTTTGCCATTTCTTTCTCCAGCTCATTTTACAGATGAGGAAACTGAGGCAAACAGGGTTAAGTGATTTGCCCGGGGTCACACAGCTAGTAAGTATCTCGAGTTCAGATTTGAACTCGGGTCTTCCTGACTCCATGCCTGGTGCTATGTCCACTACATCACTTAGCTACATGAATTTTAGCTCTGCTGCTTACTCACTGTGTGACTTTCGACTTCCTTCACCTCCATGCCTCTGCCTAGTACAGTCACTTCATGTTGTAGATGAGGAACTGAGGAAAGATAGAACAGGTCATCCTTCCCACAAAAGATCGCAATCCATTTAAGGTAGATTATGGAATTTAGTCAGTAGAGTATCATTAACTCAGTTCTTTTTTCCCTCCTGATGGTTTAAGCTCCCCTTAGATTTTTAGCCTTTTAGGTACACTTTATCTATTAATAATCTTTCTTTGTTCATTCTTTTTTTTTTTTTTTGCTTTTTTTTTTTTTTTGGAGGGCAGTTGGGGTTAAGTGACTTGCCCAAAGTCACACGGCTAGTTAGTGTGTCAAGTGTCTGAGGCCGGATTTGAACTCAGGTACTCCTGAATCCAGGGCCAGTGCTCTACTTACTGCTCCACCTAGCCACCCCCTTTGTTCATTCTTTTACCCCAGTTTCTCCTTTTCTCCTTCCTTTCCCCTCTTCCTTCCTCCCTCCTTTTCCTTCTCTTCTTCCCTTTTTTCTTCCCCTTCTTCCCTTTCCTTCCTTCCTTGCTTCCTTCCTTCCTTCCTTCTTTCCTTACCTCCCTCCCTCCCTCCTTCCTTCCTTCCCTCCCTCCTTCCTTCTGTCCTTCCTTCTTCGCTCCTTCCCATTTCCTTCCTTCCCTTCCCTTGTTTCCTCTTTTTCCCCCTATCCTCCCTCTCACCCAAAGGAATCTGGATAATTTATGGAAGTGAATCAGACAACAAAAAGCTGCCTGTACCTGGTGGAATGAACAAGTGAATTAAAAGGCATTAATTAAGCACTTGGTGTGCTAAATATTTTGTGAAGCTGGAAGGATACCCACAGAATCAAGATAGTCCCTGTTGTCAAGTAATTTACATTCTGGTTGGGTGGAAGACCACACACATAGGAGGTGTCGGCCACAGGGCCGATGTGAAGACTCAGGAGTCCTAAGGGGTCATCAGAGGGTACATAGCAAGGCTTGGGGGTCCCCAGCGTGGAGGTAGGCATTGCAATTTTCTTAGTCGAAAATTTCCTTTTATCTTCCTTTATGAGAATTGATGATAAAGAATGAATTTCTGTAAATCTTATCCCCATTTGCTCCTTTTCTTCCTGACCAGGTGAATAGTCTTCAAACTGTCTACATAAACGTTTACAAGATATTTTTACTACAGGCCTACAGGTATGTCGGCATCCTGCATAGTGCGTCCCATTGCTGCTTCTCCCCACAGGAGGGAGGCATACGCCATCAGAACTGGAAGGTAGCTGGAGTGTGTTCAGCTGCTGTTTTCACAAGGTGGTTTCTCAGTTACTGCTGAGAAGTGCCGTTTTCTGAAAAACAACAACAAAAAACAGCAGTTGTGAATGAAAGGAGACCCTCTTTCCCCTAAATATAAATAACAGGAATCTCTTCTGTTGGTTCTTGGTAGGTATATTCTATCTTGCAGGTCCCTTGCGATTCTCTATCAGGCTCTTTGCTGCATACTTCCGTCTGTTGTATTCTGCAATTCTTTGTCCATTGCGTAGATATGGATATGGAATTAGGATTATGGTACTTGGAGCTGGACATGAAGGCTTTTAATTGTAAGCTGCAGGAGAGAAAGCTAGGAAGACAGCCTTGACGTAATGGAAAGAAGACTGAATTTAGGGTTAGATGGCCTAGGTTTTATTCCCTGCTTTGCTCTTTACCTAGCACCTTAGACAAACCAATAAATCTTTCCTTCCATGTCTTAGTTTCTTTATCTGTAAAATGATGATAATAATAATAATAGCAACTTTAAAGTTTGAAAAGTTCTTTACATATGTTCTCTTTTGGTCTATACAACAGCCCTGGGAGTCAGTTAACATTTATTAAGTGCCTACTATTTTCCAAGCTTTGCACTAAGCATTGGGAATGCAAAGAAAGGCAAATTAAATACAGGCCTGCCCTCAAGGAGCTCACAGTCTAAGAGAGTGGACCATAACTCCTAGAGATATAATTGTACAGATTTCTAGAGGTTAAGTGACCTGCCCATGGGTCATACAGCTTAGTAATTGTCAAAAGCAGGATTTAACCCACATCTTCCCAGCTCCATTCCCAACATTCTAGTAATATGTCATACAGCCTTCTGATGAAAATACATACAAGTGTACTTATTCAAAGGGCCCTTATGATGTCATCAGGTATGATCATGTTTGTTAATTATTTTGTCAATCTTAAAGTGCTGTCTAAATGCCAGCTGTTATCAGCTTGATAGATAGATGATGGATGGATAGATAGATAGAGAGTCGTTCAGTTGTGTCTAGCTCTTCATGACCCCATGGACTATAGCATACCAGGCCCTTCTGTCCTCTGCTGTCTCCCAAAGTCTGTCCAACCTCATGCTTGTCACCTTCATGACATTCTCCATCTCACCCTTTGCTGTTCTCTTTTCCTTTTGCCTTCAATCCTTTGCAACATGAGGGTTTTTTCGAATGAGTCCTATCATCTCATTATGTGGTCAAAGTATTTAAGCTTCAACTTCAATATTTTACCTTCCAAGTAAGTAGTCTGAATTCATTCCTTCAAGTACTGACTGATTTGATCTCCCTGCTATTCAAGGGACCCTCAAAAGTCTTCTCCAGTACCACAATTCAGAAGCATTGATTCTGTGGCACACAGCTCTCCCAATAGTCTAGCTCTCACAGCCATACCTTGGTACTGGAAGAACCATAGCTTTGACTGTATGGACCTTTGTGGGCAAGGTGAGTCTCTGGGGTCCAGATTTGCTGTAGCTTTCCCTCCAAGGAGAAAGTGTCTTTTAATTTCAAGGCCCCAGTTGCCACCTGCAGTGATCTTTGAGCCCAAGAACGTAGAATCTGGCCCTGCTTCCATTTCTTTTTCTCTGTTTGCCAGGAAATGATGGGACCAGTTACAAGATCTTAGTTTTTTTGATATTACGCTACAAGTCAACTTTTTCACTCTCCTCTTTCACAGATATCAAGGGACTTCTTGCATCTTCCATTTTTCTTGTTTTTCCCATTCTCTTGTTTTCCTATATTTCTTTGCATTGCTCATTTGAGAAAACCTTATCTTGCTGTTCTCTGGAATTCTGCATGCACTTGGGCATATCTTTGCCTTTCTCTTTCCCTTTCCTTCATTCCTCAGCAATCTGTAAAGCCTCATCAGACAGCCATTTTCCTTTCTTGCTCTTCTTTTTTTTTGGAATGTTTTTTTTGTTGCTGCCTCTTGTACAGTATTGTGAACCTCTGTCCGTAGTTCTTCAGGTACTCTGTCTATGAGACCTCATGCTTGAAATCTACTTATCTCTTCTATTTCATATTCATATTTAGGTCATATCCACGTGGTCTGATGGTTTTCTCTTGATTTTAAGTGTGAATTTTGCAATAAGAAGCTCATGATCTGAGCGACAACTCCAGGTCCTGTTTTAACTGACTGTATAGAGTTGGTTGTAAAGTATATAATCAGTCTGATTTCATGATTAATCACCTGGTGATGTCCATGTGTAGAACTGCCTTTTGGGTTATTGAAGAAGAGCGTCTGTTATGACCAACGAGTTATATTGACAAAACTCTTATTAGTTTCTGCCCTCCTTCATTTTGTGCTCCAGTCCCAAACTTAGCTGTTATTCCAATTTTCTTTTGTTTTCCTACTTTATCATTCCAGTCTCCTATGACGAATGTGTCATCTTTTTTTTTTTAGCGTTATTCCTAGAAGGTGTCGTAGGTCTTCATAGAACTGAGCAACTTTATTCCCTTTGGCATTGGTAGTTGGATCATAGTTAATACTTCATAAATAATAAAGTGTTATACAGATGTCTGCTGATCTAGGATGTATATCAGCTGGCCAGGGAATGAAAGAAAGAAGAATTGTGGTTTTGTGTTATAAAAAAGAGGCCAGGAAGTAGAAGTTCCTTAGGGGTAGGATGTGGAGAACTAAATAACAACTGTTTACCCAAGCACATCAAGAAAAGGAGGAGGAAGAGCTAAATTCTTCAACAAGATGTGCCCAATTGTTTATTAACAAACCTAGGTTAAAAAAATAATCTACCTTGGATAGTGCTTGGGTGTTGGAGTCTTACCTGGAACTAGAGGAAATTTTTTTTTTTTTGCTTTTTTTTTGGAGGGGGAAGGTAGGGCAGTTGGAGTTAAGTGACTTGCCCAAGGTCACACAGCTAGTTAGTGTTAAATGTCTGAGGTCGGATTTGAACTCAGTTCTTCTTGCCTCCAGGGCCGGTGCTCTACTCACTGCACTACCCAGCTGCCCCACTAGAGGGAATTTTTGAAAAACAAATTAATGCTGCAAAAATAGAAATTAGCAATGCATAATTGAGTAACACAAGGCTCATAATAGGAATTAAGCAAAACTATATTCATATGTCTTTGTGAATATACACATAGATACATACATAACATATATACATATGCACACACTATATAGAAGAAATTTAAGAATACCTCAGAGGATTAAGTGGTGTCAGTTGATGCAGTGCTTTTATTTTTTAATCCGTAAGTCAAAGAAAATCTAGATAAGCTGAAAATGTTTATTTCAAAGTAAAATTAAATAAATTTTTGCATCACTTGACATGCCTGGACCCTTCTAGTGTTAAAAAGCCCTCAGCATCCTAAAATTCTTTCATTAATTGAGTGCATTTATTTTATTTTGAATTACTATAAGCCCAAAGAAATAACTATTTCTAAGCATTTAGTCATTCTTATAAAAATGTTAAATTTTCTGCCAGGTTATTTCGGATTGATGACACACAAGACATGCACATTTTGGAGCATACTTGACAAAGATCCAAAGTGTAGTATAGTGTTTTATCTGAGAATGCTACATTCTTTTTATTGAAGTAATGGATTAGTTGAATTTCCTATATTTCTTAGTTTGGGGCTGACTTAGCAGTTTAGCTGTGGATCATATCAGAGAGCTAATATGTCCTCATCTTCAAAGTTGAGTCACCTTCACCTTCAAATTTCCTGAGGCGTCCCAATGCCCTCTTGGCTGTTGCCTGAGAGGGAGGGATAGTAGGTGGACTACCCAGTCCTGTGAGTTAGAAGGCAAAAAAGAATCCATTTCTTTCTGTTAGTAGCAGCATTGATTGACAGGTGGGGGCAGGTAAGAGTTAGGATTAGGTGTCCTCTGCAAGTCTCTTTGGTAATTCTTGAGGTCTTGTCAGTGTTTATCCTCTGTATTTATGATTAGATCTTTCCGCGGTAAAATAGCATTTTACACTACTAGTAAGGCCAAGAAACATCATTCATTAACCTGATTGTTTCCCTAACTCAGCCTTTGGACCAGTAGACTGGACATTGACCTGCACATTTTTCCTAGCCCAGATTTATCCCAAGTTAAGTGAAGTTTGATTGCAGATAACTAACTTCTTGATGACTTTATAGCTGAACAAGTGAAGTTTGTTCTGTGAAAGTATTTTAATCATTGGTTAATGTTTCCTCTTAGAGTAAGGACAGATGAGAGACAGATAAAGAAAAGCTTGCCAAAAGCAGTAATCTCCTTCTAATCTTATCAGTTAGAGTATAACAGAAGTCTTTTTATAGACATAAGCTTTACAAAGAAGCTGGAGATCCTTCCTCCCTCCCCTAGCCACTCTCTTTGCCTTTGAAACTGTGCCTTAGGTATCTACTTTTCAGTGAGTTAAAAACCTTTGGAAAGTTTCTTCTAGTCCAGGAAGTGCAATGACAAAAAAACTATAAAAGGTTAGATTCAGTTTTTTCACTGTTGAACTTCATGTGCTAGTGAGAAAAATAATTAGTACTTTCAGGATGTTTTTGGAGCCAAAGTCATCCTGATTAAAATGACCCAAATGGGCTGTGTATGTCTCTGGCCCAGATGTACTGTGTGTGTCTGTGTCTGTGTCTGTCGCAAATGGGCTGAGCATATATATTGGTCTCTATATATCCAAATACAACCTAAGAACAGGACCTAGGCTCCTTGACTTACCCATATTCTTGTTCCCCTCCCATATTATTCCTATTATCCTTGTTATTCTTCTCCCATTGGTTCACCTCATTCCTTTCCTCTTTGGAGAGGTTTGGGGAGGGAGAAGATGAGGTGGTAAATCTATCAAGCATCTGTGGTTAAGTGGAAGTAGGAAGAGTGAGTCTTATGCAGGCAGCTTCTGCCTCCAAGCCAAGAACCAAATGGTTCTCAACCTGTGGGTTATGTTCTATTTGTAACAATGAAAATGCATCCTGCATATCAGATAGATTCATAATAGTAGCAAAATTACAGTTATGAAGTAGCAATGAAAATAATTTTATGGTTGGGGGGTCACCGCAGCATTAGAAAGGTTGAGAACCACTGCTTCTAAACACAGTATTATGAATGGAGGAACCAGAGTCCTTCCAGCACTGAAGACTAGAAGGCTTGACTCCTGCTGGACAGAAAAACATGGAGCCCAGTGGAACGCTTTGAACTTCAGTGTTTTGAGAATTCTTTTGCCTCTTGAGTCTAAAACAGTAAGAGTACCAAATCAGACCCATCAGAGCCACGAGCAGGTGAGAGGCATCTTCCCTTTGTGGTGTGTGTCCTCTAGCATAGGGAGTTAGACATAGGAGCACTTTTCTGGTTCTCATAATGAATGGGGCACTTTGCTTCTACGTGGTTAAAACACTCTCTTTCATTAGGTTTCATGCCTGTGTTCTCAAGCTGCCATTTAATCAGCAAGTCAGAAAAAACCCTCGTTTTTTTCTCTCTGTCATTTCGGACATTGCATCATGCTGCTATTCCATTCTGAAAGCCAAGAATCCAGGTATGTTCAGATGAAGTTGGGTAATAATTGACTTGGGCTTTTATTATTATTACAGGCTACTGGGATAAATTTTGTTTGTTAGTGGTTCCTATAAATGGACCAGTATCTGATTAAGGATTGTGTGTTGGGAGGAAGGAAAAATAAACTAGTAAGCTTTTAATTACCTCTTTTTTTGGATATAGAGATTCCAAAACATAATTGTCACTTGATTGAACTAATAATGCTTTAGGCCCAGAGGGCAGGCATTGGCATATTAATTCATACCTAGTGTGAAATGCAGGATTTATAAAATTCAGATGTACTGTCAAATGCAAGATAATTTCCTGTTAGCTGAACAGTTGTCTGTTTTTATTTGAATTACACACTGATCATAATATGGTAATTCTTCTTCAACATGCCTATATTCAATTTTTTTCCCAGTCATATATGTATTTTTCTCACAATGTGTTTATCTGAAAGTACATTTCCTAAGAATTGCTGGCAGCTTGCAAACTGGACAGTCATACTGGAGTCAGGAGAAGACCTGAGTTCAAATGTGATCTCTTATACTTCATAGCTTTGTGACCCTGGACAAGTCACTTAACTTCTGCCTCAGTTTCCTCACCTACAAAGTGGGGGTAATAATAGGATCTACCTCCCAATGTTGTGACAATAAAACACAACATTAATGCTAGCTGTTACTGTTTACTGTGAATGCCTTGTAGAAAAGGCCTAATATAAATGAAAAATATGAATAATAACAATGCAAATGTAATAATTCCTAGGAAAAGGGTGCCATCATCCCAGAACAAGAAACTAGACACGTTGGACATTGTATAATAATAATAAAAATGTCCCTGAACTGGACATCAGGAGACCCAGATTCCAGTCCCACTTTGCCAGTGACATATTAGCAAATCCCTTTACTCTTCTAGGCCTATTTCTTCATCTGTAAAATACTCAGGGCCCCTGCTAGTTCTGAAAGCCTATGGTTCTTTTATTTTCATTGTCTTCCATTTTGCATTGATATTTACTGCTTAAGCACCTGAAAAAAGTTAATTGATAGCCATGATGTTCCAGGAAGGTGGGAGGTACTTATACAAGCACTCAGGATGATCCTGATGGACAGTTTTGCCTTGCAGAATGATAGGGGAGGCAGCTTCCTGAGAGCATACCACTGCATATTGCTTACATAGACATTTTTTGTAGCTTTATCAATATGTGCTGTTCTGTTGCTCATCATGAAATGGGGAATATCTTGCAACAAATCTAAATAGGATTGTTAAGAAGAGGTACTACACTCCCCAGTCTTGATTTTTTCCCTTTAGCCCTCCTTTTTCATAAGGGACCAAGATATAAATGATCTTCCTCCAACTGGGCAATTTCTTTCTCTTTTTTTTTATTTGTGTTCTGCGAGATTTATCATTGTTGTTTCCTTCTGCTTGTGTTTTCCCTTTTGAGTAATTATTTTTGAGAAACTCTCACAAGATCTGTTTCCTTTATGTGGTATATTAAAGAATTTAAAAAGACTATATAAGTGTATGATTTGATGAGCCTAGTCTGTAAACTGAATTTTATGAGGGGTTTCTGTTTGTTTTTTGAAAAAGCACTTGGAATGTCAGAGGCCCATTAAAAAAAAAATTTAAGCAAATTCCTAAAGGAAATATAGTGATATTTTTCTCTTGTGAGATCTTCCTGAGGGTCAACCTGCTCTACACTTGTCAGACACGCAAACAAGCAGTGGAGTGTTGGCATGACCACTTAGTATTTTTTGCATAGTTTTAAAAACTATAGGTTTGGGGAGGCTGGATGGCCTGGTGAATAGAGCACCAGCCCTGGAGTCAGGAGGATCTGAGTTTGAATTCGGCCTCAGACACTTAACACTTACTAGCCATGTGACCTTGGGCAAGTCACTTAAGCCCAATTGCCCTGCCTTCCCCCCTCCAGAAAGAAAACAAAACAAAACAAAACTGTAGGTTCAGAAGGACACATATATTTTCAAACCTGACTATTTCAACATAAATATGTTTTGCTTTATAATACTTTTGTTATAAGGAAAAGCTTTTACTGGGGGAAGGGAGACTTGGAGAGGAGGAATGTGAAACAATAAATAAGGAAATGAAATAAAAGCATCAACAAAGTATTTTAAAATATACAGAAGAATGCTGAGTAATGTTCAGCAGGGAACATAGACAAGGCAATTTTGCTACTACCACCTTAGATTTAATATTTTTTTAAAAAGAAAATATTAGGCATGAATTATTATTGCTTGGGCTTACTTTTATTAGCATGATTTGTATATAGAAAGGAAATGTGTGCCTGTTGAGAGCCTTGAAATTGCAATACATTGAAACTGGGGTTGTGCAGACTTGAACTCTTATGTTTGTGTCTCCAGGAGCTACTCTAGGTGCCAGAGGAGCCTCGGGTCCATTCCCTTTTGAGGCAGCACTTTGGTTGTGCTATCATGCTTTCTTGATTAAGCTGGTAAATCACAGGATGGTCTACAAGTGTCTTCTGGGAACTCTCAAGCTAAGTAAGCAAATGTGTGAAATTTAAATTTTTGCCACATCGTTAAAGAAAATTCTCATGAATTTGTCATTCCATTCAGTTGTATAGGCTAATGTTTTCCAAACTTTTTATGTTATATCTAAATACCATAATACATAATGGAAAAGCTTGGAGGCCATGAGATTAGAGTATAGTTCAAATGAATCCAAGACTTCAGGTTTGATACATGTATTGCCTGTTTTTTGTTGTTGCTAAGTCTTTCCCAGTCATGTCTGACTCTTTGTGAACCTATTTTGGGTTTTCTTGGTAGAGACACTGGAGTGCCATTTCTTTTCTCCAACTCATTTTATAGATGAGGAAACAAACAGACAAACAGAGTGAAATGACTTGCCCAGGGTCACACAGCTTGTCAGTGTCTGAGGCCAGATTTAAACTCAGGAAGATGAGTCTTCCTGACTCCAGTCCCAGCACCCTATCCACTGTTCCACCTAGTTGCTCATTTAGCTTTTATCATGGCCTACCTAGCTTCAAACTATTCCTTAGCTCTAGATTGAGCTGTCACTGATCATAAGGAAGCCTGAGTAAGGAAGTATAGATGACTATCACAAATGCCCTACTGATAGTGGGTCCATAGCAACATCTCCTTATCAGAAGAAAGGCACATTGGTCCCTATTAGAAGTATGCGTGTGGCTTATGGGAAAGAGGGCTGAGCTTATGAGTCTGGAAATCTGGGTTCTATTCTACCCTTATCACTAGCCATACAACTGTAGTTAAGTCATTTAATCTTTTTGTGCCCCTCTAAGGGAAGTTTTTTCATGTGACCCTGCTGAGGACTTCTACTGTGTAAGCAAATCAGATCTCTCATGTAATTGACCCAGGAACAAGCATTGTATATAATGGGGATACACTAGAAACTTTATGTCCCCTCTCCTCATATTATTGTTTGATCTAGTTCTAGAGGGCAGCTAGGTGATGTAATAGAGAGACTGTCAAGCCTAGAGTCAGGAAAATTCATCTTCCTGAGTTCAAATTCAGCCTCAGACATTTACTAGCTGTCTGATTCTGGGCAGGTCACTTACCTCCGTTTATCTCAGTTTCCTTATCTGGAAAATGAGCTGGAGAAGGAAATGGCAAGTCACCCCAGTATCTTTGCCAAGAAAACCCCAAAAGGCGTTGCAAAGTATTGGACCTGATTGAAAAACAACTGAACATAGTTGTAGAAATGTTATCAATACCAGTAAGAAGAGGATAAAATCAAGGGCATCAGTATAGGAAAAAAGAAACCAAAATTATTTGCCAATGACATGATGATTTTTTTTTATTTTGGGATTTTTTTGGACATGATGATTCACTTTAAAAATTCTAGGAAATTAATAAAGATACTAATTGAGATAATTCATAACTTCAGTAAGTTGCAGGCTATAAAATAAACCCACAAAAATCCATAGTATTTCTGTATAATAATAACAAATCCAGTTAGCAAAACACATTCAATACTTGTATGGACTCAACTACAAATACTCCATAAAGAAATAAAGAACAACTTTAATAGCTGGGGAGATACTCAGTGCCCATATGCCAATATAGTAAAAATGATAATACTACCAAAGTTAGTCCAAAAGAATACTTAATAGAATAGGTAAAGTAATAATTCATTTGAAAGAACAAAAGATCTAGAATATTAAGGGAAATGGGGGGGGAGGATAAGTAAAAAAGAAAGGAAAGAGCCCTTCCAGACTCAGACTATAAAATAACAAACATCAAAACTATTTAGTACTTTTTTAAAAATACAAAAGTAGGTTAGTGAAACACACACTATAAAGGAGAATCAGAAATAGTTGAACTCAGTAACCCAATGTTTACTAAACCTGAAAACTCAGATATCTAGGGAAGAACTTTTAGATGAGAACTGCTAAGAAAACTGGAAAATGTCTGGCAGAAATTAGGCTTATGCCAGCATCTTATACCATATTCCATAAATTCAAAATAAGAGATCATGCCATTTAAAATTAGAAGAAAAGGTCACACACACACACACACACACACACACACACCTTTCATAGGTATGGTTAGGGAGTTAATGGGGGCAGCTAGGTGGTTCAGTGGATAAACTGTTAAGACTAGAGTCAGGGAGATTTAGCTTCCTAAATTCAAATCTTGTTAGCTGTATGATCCTGGATGAGTCACTTAACCCTGTTTACTTGTTTCCTCATCTATAAAATAAGCTAGAGAAGGAAATACCAAACCTCTCCAATATTCTCTACCAAGAAAACCCCATATGACAGCAGTTCTCAACCTGTGGCTTATGTTCAATTTGTAACAATGAAAATACATCCTGCATATCAGATATTTACATTACAATTCATTACAGTAGCAAAATTACAGTTATGAAGTAGCAATGAAATAATTTTATGGTTGGGGGGGGGTCACTACAACATGAGGAACTATATTAAAGGGTCATGGTATTAGGAAGGTTGAGAATCACTGCTCTTTGGGGTCATGGAGAGTCAGACATGATTGGGGGGAAAAAATGACTAAACAAAAACAAAGGGGATGATTTCTCAACCACGCAAAGCATAGAGGCAAATGCAAAAGACAGAATAGATCATTTTAATTGTGAGAGATTGAAAAGCTTTTGTGTAAGTATACTTAATGCATCTAGGAAAAGAAGGGAAGCAATCAGCTGGGAAAAATCTTTGCATCAAATATCTGATGAATGATGAACTAGAGCGGGGGAAAACATTTTACACAATGACTTCAGCAATGTAAATGCAAGGAGCGACAACCACAGAATATTTGAAGTCCAATGTTGTAGAGCTAAAAACCATGCTTGGTCCTGAATAAGAGCTATGGGAAGTCTTCTTTCCCTGCTCCTTTGCAGAGGTTGGGGTTCATTCAGTGTTTCCTCTGAAGTCATGATTAGTGGTCACATTAATTAGAATTATGAAGTTCAGTTTTGTTTTTCCTTCCCTTTATTGTGATCATCATATAGATATATAAAGTACTTTTCTGGTTCTGGCTGCTTCACTGAATCAGAGGATTCAAATTTTCCCAAGTTTCTCTGAATTCTTCATATTTACTATTTCTTACAGCTCAGTAGTATTCCATTTCATTCACAGTCTCTTGGGCCCATCCCTCAGTTGCTGGGTACCTACTTCCCATCCAGTACTTTGCTAACAACAAAAATGCTGCTATAAGTACTTTGATAGAGAGAGGACTCTCCCTGTATCCTGCATTGCTGTGCAAAAGGATGAGTATAGTTCTGAGATATCCAGCTCTAAAACCTAAGAAGTATGAAGGAATCCCATGAACTATGTATGGTACAGCCTAAGTAGCGCTTAAGTTTACAAATCTGTCCTCATCTAGTCTTGCACCCCCTGATTTCTTAGACCCTCAGAATATCCTTTTCTTGCTTGATCCAAAATAATAGTTCCCTCTTTCTCCACAGTTCAGCTCCTCTTTCTTCTCCCACTCCCAACTTGCAATTTACCCAACTAGGTGTTTTGGAAAGGATTCGTTTTTATCATCCCAGGCTCTCTCACATCTCATCAGGATGCATTTTGTTTCACGCCATGACTTTGGGTCACACTTTCTAGTGTAATCAGTTGCTATCTGTCCAAAGTGGGGAAGAGAGAAATCAGACTTTGTAAGATATATTATAAAAGTTTTTCCATCATCCAGAGAAGAAAATTCAACTAAATATTCTAAATTCCAAAGTTCACAAGATATTCTTCTACTCCACCTCCTGCAACCTGAGTATTTGTTGCTTCAGGCAGAAAATAATCACTTATTGGCCAAAAAGACAAGAAACGTAATTTTATTTCTGAAGACTAATCTAATACTATTTATTTTCAGACAAACTGCAGTTGTTCCGGAAGATCCCAAAGACTACAATGCATATGCTAAAGACAGTATTGGACCCATCACTCTCTCAAGATTTCAAACTGATACTAGATTAGCTACTTGGGTCATTCATTTCTCTGGGTTGAATTGAGATGAATAACAGGTGCTATATTAGAGTGCTTCTTTTCCCTGCCTCAGGCTCTAATTGAAACTAATGCTTTTTTTTTTCCATTAACAGTCTTTATCTCACAGTAAGAAAAGACCCATGTTTCCTTGCTATAGGCTCTGAATCATGGGTTGATTTCTAGTTAATATCTCTTAGATACTATGGTGCTTTTGCCACCTCTAACACGTCTTCTATATAGCTACTAATGGTATCTCATTCCATTTGGGAATATTCCCTACTGTTGTGTTGACTTGAAAATAAATTACATATAAAATGTTACAACTTAAAAGACACCTCAGAGGTTGTCTGCACACTCCTCCACCTCTTTATTTTATAGGTGAAGAAACTGAACATTTTCTTTTGTTTTTTCATTATTCAAATGGAACTATGTCCATTGAAAAGGATTGTTAGAATGTAAACTCCTTGAGAGTAGGAATTGTTTTTTTGTGTATGTATCTCTGTACTTAGCAGAGTAATTGTCAGCTAGGAGATACTTAATAAATACTTATTGATTGATTTATCATGAGAGTCATAGATTTAGAGCTGGAAGGAACCTTAATGATGTCCATAGCCTTATCTAGCAGTGGTCTCCAAAGTGGTAGCCATGGCATGACTTCAGGGTATGTGCAATCAACGTAAGGATTGGGAAGATGGCATCACACTGTCTTAGTGAGCCAATAGTAGGGTTTGTCTCCCAAAACAACCATACCTGTGCTTCATCCACTATAGCCAATCCATTTCCCAATCCATCTTGTTGTCATTCAAGCTCTTAGTCTTTTCCCTTCTTCAGCCTCTTGGGGCAGTAATAACCAAACTGGGATCAAGCCTCTACATCAACAGCTGTAAAGGTAATATTAGGAAATTCCTTCCATCTCCAGCCTCCTCACCCCTCTACCCCCATCCCACTCCCAGATCACCATGACTGTGACAGGCACCCGTCAGAGGGCTGGCTCATCTCACTGGGACAATGACCAGGAAATGAAGGGCCTACCCTTCTTTTTTTGTACTTAGTAAGCATCAGCTGAGCACCATCACAAAGACACACATCACAAATCTCACCATCTTTTTTTGTGGTTCCAAATCTCCATCCTTCTGGCCACCCAGGGTCACCACCTCAGTGTCTTCCCATACAGTATAATAATAGCTATCATTTCTGTAGCACCTACTATGTGCCAGGAATTACACTAAGTGTTCTACAATCATCTCATTTGAGCCTCATAAACTTCCTGTGACATAGGTGCTATTATCACCCCCATTTTAAAGATGGGGAAACTGAGGCAAATGGGGGTTAAGTGACTTGCCCAAGATCCCATTGGTAGTAAGATCATGAATTCAAATTTGAGCTTGGGTCTCTCTAACTGCAAGCCCCAGTACTTTATGCACTTCACTTTCAATAATTTGCCGAACTTTGTTATTTCTATATCCACATTACATCTTTCACATCTCTCCCCCTTTGTCTCTACCAACACGGCCACCACTCTCATTCAGGGTTTATCACCTCTAACCTTTGACAAACTGCTAAATTCTTTTAATGGTCCAAGCTGCTCTTTCAAACAGAGCTCCATTTGGTTTTTTTTTTTTTTATGTGGATCACCTCTAGTGGTGTATGTATGTGAGTAAGTGATTACTACAGTCTCCAAAAAACACAAAGCTAAGGATCTTCCAGAAGAACAGAACCAAATTAAAAGTGCAAGAGAATCTGTATCAAAAATGCATCAAGGAAATGGGTGAGTGAACAAGTGAACCAGTGACAGGGAGAGATTGGGTAGCTTCTGTGCCCCTCACAATTTCAAGAAAATATGAACCGTGCAGGGTGGGTGGACCCTGATGCTGAGCTAATGGGAGTCTGTGGAGAGTGGGATTTCTCTCATCAGAGAGAATACCCCGATCCAAAGATCTCAAATCTACTGCAAGGCCAGAGCATCATACATCCCCCTTGTTCTGTTCTCCCCACCTTTTGCAGACTGTGCCCACTCCCCTTACTTCTCCCTTCTCTGATTGACACCTAGTTGTCTTCTCTTTGCTCAGTGAGTAAGAGTTCACCCTCCTAAACTAGACAGTAAATTCTCAGGGCAGGGACCATGCTGGCTGTAGGAGGAATTCTCAATTAAAATTTGTTCATGTGTACCCTATATCAAATTGCTTTCTGTTTCAGGGAGGAAGGAAATGAGGGAGGGAGAGAAAATTTAGAACTCAAAAAAAAAATTTTAATGAATGTTTAAAATTATCTTTACATATGATTGGGGAAAAATAAAAATATCTAAAAAGGAAAAAATTGTTTAGTCATTTTTCAGTGTCCAATTCTCCATGATCCCTTTTGGGGTTTTCTTGGCAAGATCTTGGAGGGGTTTGCCATTTCCTTCTCCAGGTCATTTTACAGATGAGGAAATTGAGCAAATAGGGTTAAGTTACTTGTCCAGGGTCACACAGCTAGTGTCTGAGGCAGGATTTGAATTCAAAGAAGTTTCTGTACTCCTGGGCCCAGCATTCTATCCTCTGCATGCCTCCTAGTTGCTCTTAATAAATATTTATTCTTTGCTTAAAATAACAAAAGGAGAGCCAGTATAAGTAAGAAAGCCTGGATACATCACCAAGTGAAAAATTATCCTCCTTCGTTGTAATAAGTATTAAGTGCTTTCTATGTGCCAGGCATTGTAGTGGGTGCTAGGGATAAGTGGACAAATGAGATTGTCTCTGACCTCAGGGAGCTTACGTTCTGTAGTGAAAAAACTAGCTTTAGAGCCAGGAAAATCTTGGTCTAGTTTCCAATAAGGTGCCAAGCAACCTTGATTGATAAAAGGAGTTTATCCTAAGGGAATCTGGGCATTCCCTATATCCATACCAAATAAGGACAGATTAGTAGGGGAAGGGTTGATGAGGAAGAGGAAAGGCCTCAATAGGAGGTGGCCTTGGACCTGGTCTTTGGGAGATACTAGGAGTCCTATGAGACTGAGTTAAGGAGGGCATACAGTCAATTATGGGAGGCAGTCATTTTTTATACATTGTATAAAGGAAAGGCAATGGGTGATGAAATGTGTAGGGAATAGGCCGATTTGACTAAACCATAGAGTGCATAAAATAAAGGAATAATGTAATCAGGATGGAAAGGTAGGTTGAGCCTTTAAATGGCAGAGAGGAGTTGATATTTGATGCTGGAGGTGATAGTTGCTACTGGAATTTATGGAGCAGGGGATTGTTAGGATCAGACTTGCACTTTGAGAATAGGCTTGGCATTTGTGGAAGAAGGGTTGGCCATGGAAATAGACTGGAAGCATGGATACTAATTAGGCTGTTAACTACATCTGAGAAGTGATGATAGCTTGAACTAGGGTTCTCACACCTCACACCCCAAGTGATTGGATAAGAGGGTGTTGTACCCAAACCCAAATCCCAGGTCACTACACACCACCTGATTTGTGGCCCACCATTAAGCCCCTCCATATTTTTGTCTGTCCCTATCCTACATGCTGTAATAGCTTGAAACAGCTTAAGGAATAGTCCTGGGTATTGCCCAAGGTGTAGGCCCGTGAGACCCTCCTTTTTTAAATCAGCATTACTGTATGTTCTCCCTGAATCAGTATAGTATACAAGAATCAGCCTGGAGTTATGGTGCAAGACTATCTTATGTAGAGACCACCTTGTTCTGTTCCGCTGACCAAGCAGGGTCCCCACATCCTTTACCCAGAACATGACCCTGGTCTGTTCTGGGAGATTGACTGCTCCCCACTCCCCATTACCCAATGACCCTCCACCCTGCTCTAAGGAAGATGACCTCCGTCACAGGAAGGTTGCACCCTTGTATCCTTGTACCATATTCCCAAATTAGCCCTCAGCTATGGATCTAACCAATGGCTGTTCTTGGCTTCTGTACGTCATTGCTTCTGCTAACTCCCCTCCCTGATTGTGGTTTTTGTGGTTTTAGCCTTTTTAAAGACTGGTCTTACCTTCAATCAAGGCAGCGATTTGAGTTTACACTCTGGGGTAGCCCCGCACTTCATCAATAAATCCACACCTAAATTTACCTTGAACCCAGGTCTTGGCTCTTATTCTCTGCACAACAAGGGGAGGGGAGGATTCCTCAAAGACTGGGAATCTGAGAATGATGTTATCTTTGAAGTTTGGAAGAGGGATGAGGTTTTTCAGAGAAATAAAATGAATGATAGATAATTAGCATGTCTCCTCTCTGTTCTCATTCTTTTCTTTTTCTAGGATTTGAAGGCATATCTACATGAGGAAATAAAATGACCATTTTTTGGCAAAGTGCCTAGAGTGCTGGGCTTAGTGTCAGGAAGATTCATCTTCCTGAGTTCAAATCTGGCTTCAGGCACTTATTAGTTGTGTGACCTTCTGAAAGTCACTTAGCCCTGTTTGCCTCAGTTTCCTCATCTGTAAAATGAGCTGGAGAAGGAAATGGCAAACCACCCCAGTATCTTTGCCAAGAAAACCCCAAATGGGGTCATAGAGTGTTGGATCTGATTGAAAAACAACCGAACAACACCAAGGAGTCTCTGTATTAGACCTGTGTGACATTCTTGGTGCTGAGGATGTATTCTCCTTTTGAGCCCATCTGTGTATTTGATTTGTTCACCATTCTGCCATACTTTGCAAAGTGTTTTCTTCTACTAATGCAGGCATGCCCTCAAGTGAAAGGAAGGTGATTTCCCTACCTACAGCAGGCCAATTACTCATTATATGGGAAGTGTTATCTCTTTTTTATATCTGTTCCAGAGGAAAGCATTCCAAATGATTGAGTATGATGCATTTATTATGACCCAGAGTCCATTAATGCCCATCATAAAGCTATAGAAGGATACCTGGTATCAGATTTTCTGTTCGAGTCTCTCTGTGAAAGGAAGAGTAAAACCCTCTCTTGGTTAGGTCCTCTGGAGACACTGGCATGTAGGCATTTGAACAAACATTATTATACTTAAAAAAAAACCCAACTAACCTTAATGCATTTAGTTATAGTTCAACTCCCCAGAGCCCAGCGAAGTTACCAATACCAACAAAAATACCTTTCCCCAAATCAACCATGACTTTCTGAAAGGGCTACAGGGCTATATTAAGGCAGACTTCAGAAGGTTCAAAATACCAAGATCCAATGTAAGGAAACATGGAACACACAAGACAGTAAAGTAAGCCAAATTACAATTCAAAGGACTATCAGGGAGGGTGGTGGAAATAGGTCAGGTCATTTGGGGTTCCAGATGGTTCTGGGCAGAACCTACTGGGGCCCAAGGAGATGGGGCACCCTCACCCAGTAAAGCTGCATGTTGTTTTGTTTTTTTAATTAGGTTCTTAAGTGGGTTGAACAGGACCAAGCATTGGGGGTAGGGAGCATTTGCTCATTCCTGTTAGTGGAGAAAGAGAAGACATCTAGGGAATTGGTAACTCCTGATATTCAAACTCCCCTCTGCTAGCAAATGGGGGCATTGACCATGATTGTATGTCTGGGTGGCATACGGATTTTTGAGCTTCTCTGGGGCATATTCATTTATAGCTGATTGGGGAGGTCACCAAGGGCTTTACCAAAGCTCTAAATAGGTATCATCTTGAGGAGAACAAAAAACTCCATTTTATATATTGTCTTCTTTCATTAGAATGTAAGTTTCTTGAGAACAGGGAGTTGACTTGCTTAATTATATTTGTACCCCCGGGACTTAGCAGAGTATTCCACATAGAGTAAACACTTAAATAATTTGTTCTGTCTTTACAGTATCCTCAATAAATGGTTATCCAGCCTCTTACTTGAAAATATCTGGTGAGAGGAACTCATTACTTCCCTAGAGAGCCATTCCACTTCTCCATGGGGTTCATTGTTAGGAAGTTTTTCCTTCCTTGAAATCTTAGTCTGTCTCCTCCCACTCATTTGTTCTTAGTTCTGCCCTTTACAGCTAAACCAAGAAAATTTAATCCTTCTTTCCCCAGATACCTTTTCCAGATACTTGAAGATAGGGTATTATCTCTGTACACCCTCCCTTTACCTGCTTAGTTCTCACTACCCTCCCTTCCCCCCCCCCCCCACACTTCCCAAGTCTTCTCTCCAAGTTTAACAAGTGTCAGGGACAATTTTCAAGTCTTGATAAAGAGTTTGGGTTTGGAATTAGGGTTTTGGGGGTTTTGGGGTTTTTTTTTTCCATCAGTGTCACTAAAATTAAGCAGATGGTCATAGACTATGAATTTGGATTTGCAGGCAAATCGATGCTTTCCCCTCTCAAAGAAAGGATACAGGCTTTTCTCTGGTTCCCAGTGTTATCTGTGGTTGGGTTTATAGAGTGACTCTGGGCTCTTTTAAAAGGGAGCTTGCCAAAATGACCAAGTTGTATGTCTCCAGACTGAACTTGAATAAAGCCATTCACAGAGCTGTTTATTGTGAGAGCGGAATGCGCTTAGTTCAGCTCTGTTTCCCTCTTCCTGCCTCACCCCACTAGTCTGAGAATAGAAAAGCACAGGTCATTCAGCAGAGATTTAGTGCAAGAAGGGGACCCTTAGAGGTGTTCTAGTCCAACCCTTTCATTTTACAGATGAGATAACTGAGAAACCCAGAAAGGTTGTTACTTGTCCAGGTCAAAAAGTAATGAACGGCAGAGCTGGGTTTCAATCCCAGGTCTTTTGACTCTGAATCCAACATTCTTACTACTACATTGCACTTACTGAGCAAACAGCCAGGAGAAAAATGGTTTTAATTAGAAGTTTGCCTGAATCAGTTGCTGAAAGCTTATTGCAGTGGTTTGCTGTGACCCTTTAATACTTGTATGTGGGCATAAGACAGATAGAGGAGTGGTGTCTCGGTTCCTAAGACCATCGGAAATATGTCTTTCCCAATGGTCTTAGGCAACCCCTGTTACCCCTGTGAAAGGGTTGTTTGACCCCCAAAGCCGTTGCAACCCACAGGTTGAGAGTCACTGGCTTGTTGGGTCACCACACCTGCTTCCTTTGTAGCCAGGCAGCAGCCACATCTCTCTGAAGGTGCTTCAGTCACGCCAGGTTTCTGTAAAAGTCTTCTGTGTGCTCTCCTCTTTTTCTCCCTCTGTCTTTGCTTCATTCTTGTGTCATGGACCCCTTAGACAGTCTGGGTGCTAAGTACTTTTCAAATAAGCACATGAGGATATAACCCCTGGGCAGTCTGGTGAGAGTGCTACTCTAGGGAAGTCAGGTTTCTACATTCAGGTTCCAGGTGGCTGGGTTATCTTGGTGGCATTTCTTGGCCATGGTATGACCCCACCTTTAGTGGTAGGTATCTCAAGGGGCTTTTCATCATATTGGGAAAGCATCCTACAGCACACGCGCTATGGATGATTAGTCATTAGTGGCATTATACTTGTACGTAGCAGCTTTGTGACTCCTTTTGTGACTCTAGGGTTTCATTCATTCACCTCTTTATTCAAACAATATTTGTTAAGTAGGTACTATATGCAGGGTACCTTGTTAGACACTGGAAAAGACACAGAGATGAATAAAGACAGGGTCCCTACCCTTGATGAGTTTATTATTCTGCTGTTTGGTTATTTCAGTTGTGTCCAGCTATTCATGACCCCATTGAGGTTTTCTTGGCAAAGATACTGGAGGGATTCGCCATTTCCTTTTCCAGTTCATTTTAGAGATCAGGAAACTGAGGCACACAGGGTTAAGTGACTTGCCCAGGGTCACACAACTAGTAAGTGTCTGAGATCAGATTTGAACTCAGTCTTCCTGAATCCAGTCCCAGCACTCTATCCACTATGCCCTTGTTCATTATCTAATAGGGCTAATAAGACTTGTACATAAACAGATATATTTTTGTACATTTTATTTGGATTGGTATTCATTTTTGAATCTATATGACAGAGACTAAAGTAATCATCTCCATTTATGATGAATTTTTTAAATGGATCTACATGGCACAGCCTTGTTGATTTAGCAACATCTGGCGCCCTTTATTTAGCAAAGAAATATTTGCAAAAGCTTATCAGACTCATCCAAAGAGGAGCTGACCAGCTAGAGCTTTTTATGACCATGCAGAAGAAATTGTAGGGACCAGATGAGTCATCAGAAGCCACATGTTCTCATCTCAATAAACATTTAAGAAGTAAACAAATTAGTGTTGGGAGTACCAATACTTTGGTTGCTGGAAGGAAGTAGGACAAAGGTCAGCAACTTCACAGTGCAGGGATTTGGGGTGGGGGAGGTAAGGAAAAGATTGCCAGCTTTCCCCAGTATCTACAGTCTTTCACTTGAGAGGATTTGCATGCATCCAGGCTAGGCCATGGATGTGAGAGGGACTGAAAGGAATAGGTATTACCATACCTATACCAGGTACCTCTGCTGTTCTGCAAAGTAGACCTCCCAGGATGATGGAATATGCTGGTAAATATTGAACAATTAACTCTCAAAAAAAAAGAGCAAGTTGTGTTTTAAATTTTAATCTGCAGCACTAACATTTTCTCCGTCACTTTCTTACATCTAGAGCAATCAACAGATCATTATATCAAGTCCTGATTTGTAGTGTTTACCAACTTCCAATGTGTAAATGTTCGTACTAAAAATTTAACAACTGGCTCACCAGATGGCAAGAACTGTCTCTATCACACCCCTGATTTGTAGGAATTTAGGAAACCAGGAGTCTAATAATAATAATACAGGAGTTAAAGAGGAATTTCTGAACCATAATTGAAATAAAAAGTTCAGACTAGTTTTTTCAAACTGTGATACAAAAAACCCTGAAATACTCCAAACTTGTATTTAGTTTGTATTTCTTTATGTTGGTTTGATACTAAAAAAAAAAAAACAATTTTAGAGAATTTTTCTACAACAGATCTGCTAAAATTTTGTTTAAAAGGCCCCTACTACTCTGGAATAGTTTGAGGACCACTGACTTAGACTATGAGAATCTGAATAGCAGCAAAAGAGTTCGAGTTCAAAAAACAGATTTTTACTAAGCCTGAGAACTGCTGGTTCACTGGGACAACAGAACAAGATGGCCCCCGAGTCTTTGTGCTAACAGACCTTAGAACTCCTCTTTTGTGAACCAGAAAAAGACGTGTAGCATCAGCAACTCACTGGAAATGCCGGTAGAGAGAAGCAAAGGACAGCCGGGCAAAGAGACCAGCGGAGAGAGGCAGAGGGCAGTTCAGTAAAGATGCCAGCAGAGAGGTAGAGGGCAGCTCAGTGAAGAGGCTCATTCCAGTGAGCAGTCTGCCCTGCAGCCCAGGGACTTCAGCAGAAAACACGTGACTTGGTATAAAAGCAAACAGCAGTTGTGGAGCAGAGGCAGAAAGGTGTTCCATCCAGGAACGGAGTGTGAGCTACCCTGACCATGTATCTTCCTTTTGCCACCTCTTCTACTTGGGATATGATCAGCTGTGGAAGAGTGTATCCCTATGTAGATGGAAGATATTTCTTTTCACTTACTTGTTTATTTTGTCAAAGTAAATATCTTTTACTTCAAACTAACACGTAATCTGATCAAGTAGTAAAAGAGACGCATTAGTAGAGGCTCCTGAAGCTACAGTGCTGAGTGGATGCTGACCTGCAATGGGCCTCAGACTTAAGGTAGCTTTCAGAGAGACCTGGCTGTGTTTAAAGAGGGTGGGGGTAGGTTAACCCCCATACCACAGGGGAGAAAATCAGTTGAGGATGGCCAAGTACAATGGATTCTCTGGTACTTTCAGGAACCTTCAAGGTCTGCTGGTCAGAGACTGCTTCTAGCCGTACAACTTTCATTTGAATAGACACGATCTAAGGGTCAGGCTCTAGGGGTAAATAGCTTAGCGTATGGACTATAGACAATGTTTATGAATGGTGTGACCTTGACAAATATGTTCGGTAATCTTGTCCATCATTCCAGAGGTTCCAGTGTCTTCTGCCTTTAAAGAACAGACAAATCACCGTGTTGCTTTGATCAAATTTAATCATTAAAAGTGACTTGAAGATAAGCAAGACTGCTGACTCTTAGAGTGCCATTTTGTCATCCTTAAATATTATATTGATTTAGATGCTTTTAGCACAAGGACATTTTCACCGTTGAACTCCTTGGTACATTTTCTTTTCTATTTTTCCTTTTGCTGTTGTTTTTGTTATTATAGTTTTACACTGGTGTGATTATAGGCCTGTGAAATAGACTCTGAAAAGGGCTTAATTGAGAACATATGGTGAGTAGATGGCTTGCAAGCAGGAGGAAGGAGATGGAACCAGATGTAGTAAAGCTAATAGAAAACAAGGTAGGCATGAGCAACGTGTGAATGATTGGGCAGGTAGAGAGGAGAACATGAGAGTGACCGGACAGTTAGCATGGAGATGAGGGTCTAGATTATTGTCCATAGAGCAGCTGGCATCACCTGAAATAGTCCATCTTGAGGCACACTGGATATAGGCTGAATCCATTTCTCTTGTTGACTAGGATGCTTTTTGTTGGTATGCATTGTTCATTCATATCTGATTCTTTGTGACCCCCTTTGGGTTTTGTTTGTTTTTGGCAAAGATACTGGGGTCATTTGCCATTTATTTCTCCAGCTCATTTTACAGATGAAGAAACTGAGGCCAATGGGGTTAAGTGACTTGCCCAGGGTCACACAGCTAATAAGTGTCTGAGGCCAGATTTGAACTCTGTCTAGCACTGTCCACTGTGCTGCTGTGTATTATTGACATCAAAGTGGGAAATATTCTTGTGAACCACTAAGGGAAAACTGAGAAGTAGAACATTCTGGAGCTAGGAGAGAGAATGTTGTCATGGGTAACAAATGAGTAAACTACTCTTCATACTGATGCCAAATACTGTCCCTCTTGTCCAAGTGACAAAACAGCCCTGACAACCCAAACTCACAATTATTGCATTAATTCCCCTTTTTCCGTCCTCTGTTACATAGAATTCCACCTTCAGTCCTCTATGGATTCATTGGGTTTTTGCCATCAGGTGCTGGCCATGAATTCTTCCCCTTTCTTTGCCTCTTGATGATTAGTTGAAAAAGTGCTGTCCCAGGTATCCAAATGCAAGGAAGTAGTGACAACATCACACAGATGGCTTGCACCCAGCCAGGGTAGAATTTCTCCTGCTTGATCGGGAAACCGTCCTGTAGGAATAAAACAACCACAAAGTTTGCTGCTGGTGTGCCCAAAGTGGCATAGAGAGGTGGCATGGGCTGGTTTCACTGGCACCCTTATTTTGAGTTCCCTTGAATAAGGATCATTGACAGTAAGAAGAACTGAAATGGGAAGAGTGCCTCTCACCAACTGTAGCAATTAGATTTCTATTATTTGCTGACTTAGAACTTTAGCTATGGAAGGAACCTCAGCTTTCTTCCTTCCTGGGCTCAATGAGCTCAGAGTCCTAACTAGATTAGAAGAAAAATACAAGTGTTCTTCTGTGTGTTAAAGGGAAATGCCGGGGTGAGACTTCTGGCTCCTGAGGATGCTCTCCCTGCAACATAAGCAACTTCAAGGGCTTTATTATGATCAAGACTGGGTTCTTGAGAACCAAATTGGCTCTCAAATTAGCATGGTTTAGATGAGATGATGTCCTCAGAATCTTATTTTGGTTTTCCCAGTCAAAGTTGTTTTATGATTACATCATTGATAAATTATCACTGAACCTCAGGGTAAAGTCTCAAAACTGTCCTATAACCATTTGTCATTCTGGTGACTGTGTATGCCTCTGTAATTATTTCATTTAACCTTGTGTTTTTGTGGGCACAATTAACAATGTTAGGTGCGGCATGTTTGTAGATAAAAGAACTGTGAAAACCATGTAGTGGTTATGATGTATTATTTGGGATTGCAGCATGGTCTAGCCCAATGGTGTCAAGCTCAAAAAAGAAATGGATCCCTACAGATCACATATTGACTTAGAAAACCATAAATTGACATCATCTAACTTGTGTTTTAATTTATTTTGCTAAATATTTCCCAGTTACATTGTAATCTGGTTCTGGCACACTCAAGAATTTTGCAAGCACACTGCACTTGTGAGTTTGACACTTTTGGTCTAGAGTCCATTCCCCTCATTTTATACATGAAGCAACTGAGGCCCAGAGCAATTAAATTTCTTTCCTATGACCACACACTTAATGAGATTCAGGACTTGCACCCTGAATTCCCCAACTGTATATTTGGCACCCTATCTGTTGTACCACATTTGAAAGGATAGCTAAACACTGATAAATATTTATATAAAATTAACATATCATAATATATGCTTACTATGACAGTTTTTAAGATTTCTTTCTATTCAAATATAGGCATTTCATTTTTATCATTACTGCCCTTTTTGGCTTTGCAACTTCCACTGTCTTCTTATTAAGAACCCAAATATATACTGTATTCAAGTTTTAGAAAATTAAGATTTGGGGAAGAAGGAGCAGCTCATGGGATTGCGGCCTTAATGCTATTGGTGGATCTGATTTGAATTGATTATTTAGTTAGTGGTTATCCAGCTTATAGATTCTCTGAGGTCATTGTTGCTATGGAGGTAGATTTTTGGTCCAAAAATATCCACAGCCCTAAAGTTTAAACTGATTCTAGAAACTCAATAAATCTGGTTCTTTGTTGGACTCAGAGGGATGAATGGGTGGGACTCCCTGCATTTCTTAAACAAAGAGACCTACGTATTCTGGGTCCCAGGATTCATATGTTGGCTGCTTTTGTGCCATTAGGATGATGTAAGCTACAAAGATGATGAACAGCAGCAGAGGACTGATGATTTTCCACGACACCTGCCAGTAGATGTTGGGCCGCCTTCCTGTCATCCACTCCACATCATCACAGAACCTGCCATGTGAATAGAACAGTTCACACGCTTGCCCCACCTTTCCTGCCGTAGCCCTGACTTTGAAGTTTCTTCAGTTAGACTCTCTAAGCAAGGTTATCTTTTCTGAATGTCATGGGCATCTTTCAGTTCCTCTTTACTGGCAAAAGATGAACACCCCAGATTCTAATAAACCCCACCAGATTACCCTAGTGTATTTATTAAGAAAATACTCCAGGTTCCAGTTTTGGCAGTCTTGAGTGACAATACCTTTTCCTTCTCCTTTTGTGTACTGTTATTAGGGTAGTGACTATTATATGTCATAGATAAAACCATATTTTATTTGAGTCTTTGTAAGAAATAGGCTATGAAGTTATTGAATTAAGTAATGAAAAGCTTTTTCCAGGGAGGAAACTGACTGCTTTCAAGATGGAATGACTTCAAATAAAGGTCCAGTGATAAGGTATATGTTATCTAACGACCAGCCCCGTTAAGTTCATGAAGGCTCAGTGCCAGATGTTGCATTATCAGGTGCTGAGTTTTTTGGCTTTACAAAATTATGAAACCTTCTGTTAAGGGGTGGAGGGAATGTGAGCTGAGTAGCAGAGGAAATCCTCAACCATTGAACTCACTGACCTTTCAATTATTGGAATAAGAAGACATAATCAGGCCTGTTTCTATCTCTGCTTCATTCCTTCAAGTTTTCCCTAAGACCACTCCCCAGACAGTTAGACAATTGAAAGCAAAATGAACAAGATGCAACCTTCCTGACCACAAACTGTGGTCTTAATCTCCCTGCTCTAATTTTTGTTTTATAAGGGAAACCCACTGCTGGTCCATTTTCTGCACTGCAGCTTAATGAAATCCCAAACTAATGGAGCAGGATGACTGAAATGACATTTCAGATCACATTTACTCTTTCTTGAAACACTGTTTGGTAGATGGTCAGTTCAGCTGGTTTCAGGACATGCTTGAGATGTATCCTTTCTTTCCGTATTGGAATCAGCCATACACAAGGGGATAAAATATGATTCCTTAGATACGTGGTTCTAAAAGCGAAGTCTTTGTGCTGTAGAATGGTTCTCGAGATGGCCCTAGGATAACAGTGTTTCTGGGCAGGAACAGGGACCAGGTTTTACTGGTATAGAGAGCTCCAGAATGAAGAAACTCCCTCTACAGGCATCTTCTCTTTAATTTATAGTCTTAGAATCTTGCCTAGGGCACTAAAGGGCTTTGTCCAGGATCACATATCCAGGATGTGTCAGAGAGAGGACTTGAGTCTTTTGGGCTATAAGGCTAGTTCTTTATTTACTATGCTATTCTGCCTCTCATGTTTTTGATAAACATATTTTACTTATAGATTTCAATAGCTCAATAGGTCTATTACCTTAGAGATGGTTAAATTCCCACTACTCTCTCCCCTATTATGGGTCACAATTCATATATGCCTTCTTGTCTTCTATGATTATTAAATTAATTCTCCCACAGACCAACAGAAAATCCACCTAATATGCTAGAGGCCTTCCTCTACGTCCTTTTTGTTTTGTGGGCATACTTTAGGGTCTCAATGAAGCCTTTAGAGCAGCGGTTCTCAACCTGTGGGTTGCGACCCTTTTGGGGGTCGAACAACCCTTTCACAGGGGTCGCCTAAGACCATTGGAAAACATTTCTGATGAAATATATGTGAAAATATATATTCATATATGAAATATATATGAAAACATAGACCTCTGATGGTCTTAAGAACCGAGACACCACTCCTCTATCTGCCTCCAGGTGGGTCCACCCACATGCAGATACATCCACATATGAGTATTAAAGCGTTATGGCATTAGGAAGGTTGAGAACCACTGCTTTAGAGGGGGATACTTCTAACTGGTTGAGTTTCTTACCCCTGCAGGCAACCTGATTTCTGCTGAGCTGCTCCTGGGCAGTGGGCCTTCCCCCTCTTCACTTTGCCAAAGGGAGGAGGGCAGGTGTTTGGTTGGCAGGCCTAATCTCAGGTCCCCTTCAAGCATTATTGAGAAGGAGCTCCTTACTTCCCACAAGAAGAAAGAACTCCAAGCCAGATTAACATTACCTTTTCAAACCATAAACATAAGTGACACCAATAACTTCAAAGAAGGCAAAAATCAGCAGGTTCAGGGAAGCTGCATAATTGTCAAAAATTTCAAGCCAGTAATTGCCAGATTGTAGTGTGAAACAAAGAGCGGAGAGGCAGGAAATTAGGCATATCACAGCTGAAAAAGGAGGAACAAAATTATGTTGGTGTTTGGAACGGGGAAAGGAAGAAGAGGGGAGGGGATATGGTATCCAGGGGCAGAAGCAACCATACTTTTTTACTACTTGCAAGTAGATGAAAAAACACTTTTTACAGAATCTCAGCTTTCATAGTAGTAAGGGGCTTCAGCCCATAACCAAACATGGATGACAAGTCATCATTCAGTGTTTGAAGAGTGATTGGGAGTCCACTACCTCCAGAAAGAAGGACAGGGGCCCATTCTACTCTGGGATAGCACTCATCCTTAGGAAGTAGCTTACAGTGGCTTGCCTGTCTGTAGATCTTTGTCTCCTCATTTGCCCTGCCCTTCCCTTCCCCTCTGCTTTTTCCTTCCTTTCTTCTCTTTCCTTCACCTCTTCCCTTCCCTTCCTCTCTTCCTTTCACTTCCCTTCCTTTCCTCTCTTCCCTTCCCTTCCTCTCTTCCCTTCCTCTCTTCCCTCCCCCTCTTTCTTTCCCTTCCTCTCTTCCCTTCCCCCTCTTCCCTTCCTCTCTTCCTTTTACTTCCCTTCCTTTCCTCTCTTCCCTTCCTCTCTTCCCTCCCCCCTCTTCCTTTCCCTTCCTCTCTTCCCTATCCTTCCCTTCCCTTCCCTTCTCTTTTCTTCTTCCCTATTCTTTTCATCTGTTCTACTTCTCCAGAGCTCAAATACTGAGTAGATAGGAGGACACGGCCTCAATTAGGGGTAAGAGTTAGACCATGGTTAGGGGGAGAAGGACTATTCTCATTCTTTTTTTTCCTGCCTCAGGTTTTGCTGGAGTTGGCATGAGAACCCCAAACTTAGAAAGGCACACAGAGGCAGGTTGGACCACCTTTTTCATATTGGTGAAAACTCAGAGATCCCTTAACCTTTATCCCTCCTAAGAGGGTTATAATGTTACTAAGCCTGTCCATTAGAGGAGAAACCCAGAAAAGGGGGAAGGGAATGGAGAGGGTGTCTCAGGCTGAAAAGTAAACTTGGAGGGAGGGTCTGGGGTGGGGGAGAGAGAGAGGAGAGAGAATAACATGAGTAATTAAGAGTATTTTAAGAATGACCTAATTCTTCACTTACCTGTTATTAATTCCTTGGGGACTGACCTGGGTAGAATTTGCATATCTAGGACTGGCGTCAGGACTCCTTCCATATTCCCAAACATGGAAGAAAGACCCAAGGAAAACAGCATCCCAAAGAATAGCACAGCCCATCCGGGAGAGCCAGGCATGTGAATGATAGCCTCTGTGAAGACAATAAAAGCCAGGCCGGTGCCAGAGGCGCTCTGTGGGACACACAGACACAGACACATGAACAATTGTGTGCACCCTGCAGTTTGGGAGCTTTGGTTCAGAGTCACAGTCAAGTCACAGGATCTTGGATCTAGGGCTGGAAGAGATCTCAAAAGGCTTCTAATCCAATCCCTCATTTAACAGATAAGAAAACTCCGGCCCAAAATGACTTGTCTAAAGTCACCCAGGTAGTGAGAGGTGACAGAGATGAGTTTTCAGCTCTGGTCTTATAGTAATTAAGTCAGAAATTCTTAAGCTTTCTTGTGTCCTGGAGCCTTTTGGTAGTCTGATGAAGTCTGTGGACCCTTCCTCAGAATCACATTTCTAAATGCATAAAATATGAGTAAGAAGGAAATGAATTATATTGTTAAAACAGTGGTTAGAATGCCGGGCCTGGAGTCAGGAAAACTCGTCTTCCTGAGTTCAGATCCAACCTCAGACACTAATTGTGTGACCCTGGGCAAGTCACTTAACCTTGTTTGCCTCAGTTTCCTCATCTGTAACATGAATTGGAGAAGGAAATGGCAAACTGCTCCAGCATCTTTGCCAAGAAAACCCTAGATGGAGGTCGCCAAAAACATTACTGAACAACATCAATTTAAAAAAAAATTAAGTCGAAGATGGCGGCATAGAAGCAGCAAAGCACCACAGCTCCCACACAAACATGCTAAAAACCTCATAAAATGGGACTCTAAACAGATTTTCAAGCTCCAAAACTCTCCAAAAGACAGAAAGCACATCTGTTGCTACAGGC
>CM053594.1:266868359-266884256 GCA_028646575.1 Pseudocheirus occidentalis
AGAGAGCAGATCAGGGGAGGGGCTTTACAGTGGGATGGCTGTTTTGGGGTTGGGGTAGGGGAAAGACGGGGAGAAAATTTGTAATTCAAAAATCTCCTGAAAATGAATTATGTAAACAAGAAAACAAATAAAAAATTAATATATAAAAAAAGAAGTGCTCAGTACAGTAAAATTTCCATACAGCAAAACACAGAACAATCAGATTTGGAGACTGGATCTTCTACAGAGTTGGCTAATTTCCCAAACTGAGTGTTGAATATTTTCTTGAACATTTGTATTGTTATGATTCCAGTTATTAATCAAGTCAATTTCAACTTTGGCCATTATTCCAAGTTAAGAGATGCATATAAAGAAGGACCCGCTTTGGTCGAGCTATTTCTGGCTTTTTTACACTTAATACTCAGTATCAGTGCTTCTCCAGGTATGGGCCACAGACCATCAGTGGCCTATGAAAGCTCGCTCTTGAAGAAATATCAATATTTGTAATTGGACAAAGTCTAGAAGTTTTGTTTCTGGTGAATTTAGTAATTTCCTCACTTTATTTAATAAAAGCTGGAAACCACATTGTTGATGCCTCAGCCAAAAGTGTAGCTTCATTGTTAACTTGGGGGAGTTTCTTTTGGAGGGGCAAATGGAAATGTATAAAGTAGGTGTTCTTCAGGGACTTTGCTCCTGTTGGAGCTTTCTGAGATCTGAGAAGTATGAGAATCACTGCTGTGATGCAGTACAGGAGGTGGGAGGGTACTGTATTATTTAATTAAAATTGTTATTTCTTACTCTTCTGTAAATGGTTTGGGATCAAACTTTTCTCCCTTGTCAATTTATCCTGGGTACTAGACAACTCTGGTCTGGAGTATGCTTCTGCCACAGTGCCCCGGCACCTTGGCCAGTTATGACAATGAGGGCTCCTAACATTTTCTTAACCATCACTCATGTTGATAAAAGGTTAGATGGAGCTTCCTCCAAGCCATAGCTTTAGTGCCCAAGGGGCAGTTCTAAAAGAAGTCTGCCGGTAGTAGATTTTTTAAAATTTAAATTATTTTTTTAATTAAAATTCTCTTCCTTTTACCTTCTTCCTAATCCCCATTGAAAAAGAAGTAACAAAAATCCTTAAAAAAAAATAGCATAGTCAAACAAAACCAATAGATCCATTGGCTGTGTCCCCAAAGTACATGCCTTAATCTGTCATCTGAATCTGTCACCTCTCTGTCAGGAGGTGGATAGAGTGCTTCATCATTGATCTCTGGAAATCATGACTGGCCATTGCGTTGATCAGAATACTTAAGTCTTCTAAAGTTGTTATTAGCACAGTTGTTTAGAACCAGACACAAATGAGGCCAGGTTCACTGCTGGAAAGGACCAGCTAGTCTTGTAAGGAGAGAATTTATGCTTAGGCCACTGTGTGTGTCTACCAGGCATCCTAAAGAAGTGTGAGGTTGGCCATGAGGGCGAATAGCTATGGAGTTAAGGAGTTTAGCGCTTAGGCACATCATACCCACAGAGGGAAAAAATCGCCCTCAAAGAATGTGTCATTATGGATAACAGACACACCTCATTTCTTTGTATATGAAAAGAGGCCCTGTGGGCATTTCTCTGTCAGTTCAGTATTGTTCCACTTTCTCAGCTACACTGAATTCATTTATTCCATTTACTATCCTAGTCGACGCTAATGTGGCTGTACATTCCTGAGCCCCAATCCCAGCCTCTCAGAAACAGAGAGTCCATAAACTTGGGCGGATAAGCTCTGTACTGAGCTGCTGCTGTGATGGCCAAGCATAGATTTTATCTGGCTTAAGGGAAAGACTTGGGATTTAGGACTTCAGAGTGAAGACAACAAATCTTGCCCCAGCAACTTTTAACTCTGTGACACTTGGCAAGTCGCTTCATCTGGAAAATGGGGATAATAATAATAAAAGTCCTAACAGCACCTATCTTCAGGCTATCGTAAGGATCAAATGAAATGGCGTGTGAAGCACTTTACAAAACGCTATGTAAATGCTATTATAGAGATGATTTGATTTACTTTTAATTGAAATGTTATCTACATATTTGTCTAGCAACTTAATATTTATTTTTTGATAGACTGCTAATGGAATAAATAATAATTAACAAATAAATAATATTTATTATTCCACGGGCTGCTAATGGAATGCCAAGGGATGTAATTACAAATCAGTTAGCATGACTAGTGGTGGGACGTTGGGTGAGTCATTTAATCTCTGCCGTAGTTTGTCCAGCTATAAAACGGAGGTAATAATAGCACCTATCGTGAGGATCACCTTAGATCAATTGAAAATTGACAATTTTATTTGTCAATTACTTAGCGTATTATTATTTTATTATTAACTGTTATCTTCACCATTATTACTATTCCTAACTTAATTGTTATTTGTGTTTTAGAAAACACTTTGATAAAGTGCAGCTTAGAGCCTTGTCAGAAGAGGAGATTAAGCAAAATTTGGACTCTAGATTTATCTGTCTGGCATCCAGACTCCGGTTCATCCCCAAACCCAATGGGCTTCGGCCGATTGTGAACGTCGACAGCGTCGTTGGAGCCAGAGTATCTAACAAGGAAGCCAAAAATAAGAAGGTAATTATATTTCATGTTTATATATGTATGTTGACCCTACACGTGTTTTTTTTCCAAAAATATATGTATGCTTTGTTTTTGCATTGCTTAGCTTTCCCTCTGTAGCTCTCTCAGCTCCCAGAAAATCACTGTCTGATAAATACATATTTTTTAAAAGGACTTGTGGGACAAGGAGGAAAAATTTTTTAAATAGTTAAGGCCAATCAACACATCAGAAAAAAATAACAATATATGAAATATTCCATAACCATGGACTCCAACCTCTGCAAAGAAGGGGGGAAAATGTCTTCTCATAGGCCTCTTTTGGGGCCAGGCCTTGTTCTTAATAATTTCACATCATTTGTTTATGATTATTTGTGGTGGTTGTTTTTTCTTTTTACATTATTGGAATCATTGTGTGAGGCAGCTAGGTGACTCAGATCAGTAGAGCACTGGGCTTAGAATCAGGAAGACTTACTTTCCTGAGTTCAAATCTGAGCTCAAATACTAACTAGCTGTGTGACCCTGGGCAAGTCACTTAACCTTGTTTGCCTCAGTTTCCTCATCTGTAAAATGAGCTGGAGAGGGAAATGGCAAACTACTCTAGTATGTTTGCCAGGAAAACCTCAAATGGAGTCATGAAGAGGCAGACACGACTGAAAAATGAATGAAGAATAACAACAGCAATCATTGTATTTGTTTTTGCTGGCTCTACTTGCCTTCCTTTTGAATGTATTCATTAAAGTTCCCATGCTGTTCTGCATTCATCATGTTTGTTAAAACCGAGCATATTCTATTTCATTCATGGGCCATAGTTGTCTAATCACTTTATTTTTATTTTATTTTATTTTTATTGTTTTATTTTATTTTTTGTTTAATCATTTCCCAAAAATAGGGCACCTACTTTGTTTTCAGTTCTTTGCTACTGTGAAAAGTGCTGCTATAAATATTTTGGTGCATATTGAACTTTTCTTTTCATATTTGCCCTTGGGGTATATGCCTTTCACAGACTCTCTGGGTGAAAGCATATAGACATTTTAGTTCATTTGTTTCCATAATCACATATCACCGTCCACAATGATTTTACTAATTCATTGCTCTTTGAACATCACATTCCCGTGCTTGCCCTTCTATGGTCCTTCCAATATCACTATGTTTTGTCATTTTTGCCAGTTTATGGGGCATGGTCATTTTGACTTACATTTCTCTTAGTGATTTGGAGCATTCTTTTATATATTTATGAATAGTTTGCAATTCTTTTGAGAACTGTTCATATCATTTGAATACTTCCCTCTGGGAAATGACTTTTTAATCTTACATATTTCTGTTATTTATGTACACATCTTGAATGTCAAAACCCTATTAGTAGTATTTTACATATTTTTTTTCTGAATTACTGATCTTTTTTCTGAACTATTTATCCTAGATTTGTTTTTGTTTGTGTACAAACTCCAATTTCATGTAGTCAAAATGATCTATTTTATCTTTCATAATTGGTTCTATCTTTTACTTAGTTAAGAATTCATCTCTGTAAATGTGAAAGGTATATGGCCTGCTTATCTTTTCATTTTTATGATAAGATCTTTAATATCTAAGTAACATACTCATTTTTAATTTTTTGTAGAATAAGGTTTAACTTATTGGTCTAAGTTACTGCCCAACTGCTGTCTTGTTTTATCACAAGTTATTCTCTCTTTCTGTAAGTTAGTCCTTTTGTAGTCTGATTGGTATAGAATTAAATCTATAAATAACTTTAAGAATGTTGACATTTTTATTATATTGGCATGGCCCTGCCATGAGCAGTGAATATTCTTCCAGCAATTTAAGTTGTTCTTTATTTGTTCATGGAGTGTTTTGTAATTGTTTATATAAATATTAGGTTTTCTTTGGTAGATATTTTGTACATTTTGTCATTATTTAACTTGAATTCTTTTCATTATTGTCTTTTGGATTTTGTTGTTTTATAGAAATGCAGTTGATTTTTTTGTGGGTTTAAGTTGCAATTTTGCTGAACCTGTTTATGTTCTCAGACAGTTCTTGGTTATTCCTCAGGATGTTCTAAGTAAATCAAGTCATCATCAAATAAATATTGTTTTGTCTCCTCTTTGCCCGTTTTTATGCTTTTAATTTCATCTTCTTCTTATTGGTATTGTTAACATTTCTAGAATTATATCAAATAATATTGGAGAGAATGGGTATCTTTGCTTTATTCCTGTATTTATTTGGAAAAGCTTCTACTGTATCTCTGTTGCAAAAGCACTTTGTAAACCTTGAAGCTCTATATAAATGCTATTATTATTGTCATGTTTGTTATGCTTCCTTTTGGTTTTAGGTAGATTTCTCTGTGCTTATACTTTGTAAGTTGTTTTCTTTATAGCATAAATTAATGTTGTACTTTGTCAAAGGCTTTTCTGAATCTGTTAATATAGTTTCAGATGGTTTTGTTTTTTATTTGATTAACTATGTTGATCGTTTTCCTAATGTTGAATTTTATGTTCCTGGTATAAATCCATCATAATCGTAAAGACTGATTTAGAGGAAAGTAATTTTTTTTTAAGATTTTATTTAAATTTTTAAAAATTGATATTCATTAATGATAGTGGTATATAGTTCTCTTTGCTTTATTTTTTTTCCTGGTTTGGGTATTAGAACCATATGTTTCTCTTGTAAAAGGAGTTTGGCAGAGTGATTTCTCCATTTTTGAGAATAATTTTTGTAGGATAGCTATTAATTTTTCTTTAAAAGTTGAATAGAATTTTCATATAAATAAACAGAACTAGGATTTTGTTTCTTCCCCTTTCTCCCACCTCTGGGCTGTGTGCTGTTGGGAAGAGGGTCATGGGGCCATTTGCAGTAGGTCATTTTGAATATTTTTAACCCATTCTCCATTTTATTCCCTTTAGATAAGGTGCTTTAATGGCCAGCTTAAAAACCTGTTCAGTGTTCTGAATTACGAGCGGACCCTACGCCCTGATGTCTTGGGGTCTTCCTTGTTTGGGATTGATGGCATTTATAAAGAATGGCGGCAGTTTGTGCTCAGAGTGCAGCAATCCAAGGACAAAGTTTCCAACTTTTACTTTGTAAAGGTTAGTCTTCCTAAAGGTCATTATGCTGAGAGCTGGGGATATGAAGACCCAGTTGAAATATCTCTTGCCTTCAGTTCTGCTGGGGAAGACAGCACGTGTGTGTGTGTGTGTGTGTGTGTGTGTGTGTGTGTGTGTGTGTGTGTGTGTATACACATATACATATATCTATATCTGTGTATCTATAGATGTTCATGTGTATATGTATAAAATGAACCACAGTGACCCATATGTAAGAACTTAGAAATATTTGAATATATACAGTGTGTCTCAAAAGTCTCATTGCAGTTTTAGGTTTATTAAAGCCTATTAAAGCTTATTAAAGCTCAAAAGTGCACTAAGAAGGGCAGCTGGGTGGTACAATAGAGCACCAGCCCTGGAGTCAGGAGGACCTGAGTTCAAATGCGACCTCAGTCACTTAACACATACTAGCTGTGTGACTTTGGGCAAGTCACTTAGTTGCCCTACTTCCCACCTCCAGAAAGAGCAAAAAAAAAAAGCGTGTGTACTAAGTTCTGGGAAGTTGCATATGCTCGGATCTGTGTGTACATGGTTAAGAACAACATTTTATGCAAGTGAAAGATATTGGTAACGTGACTAAGTGATTGTTGATGAAATTTTTGTGTTTGTAAAGAGTAAGGAGGGAGTATTCTGTTATTGCTTCCTCTTAATCTAAGAAGAATTCACAATGAAAATAGGTTTTCAGGAACTACATCAGTGATAGATGGGAGACCTGATGATAAGCTGGCATTGTGTGAAGCATTTTAGCAATAAGACATAGCTGGGTCAATAACATGACCATGTAGTAACAGCATAGTCAATCCCAAGGTGATTGAGTGGTTTGATTATAGGAGGATAGAGAGGGGTGGTCAGGGATCTAAGTGAAAGAATCAGGGTGGTTCCAGATCCCCGGGGGAAGGGGAAGTGGATGACATTTTTTCTAATCTGATGCATATTGGAGTGTGAAGCCATTGTAAGCCCTCAAGGAATAAGTCCAGAAAGATAACTTGTAGTGACTTTGAATATTGACTGTAGAACTTGAGGAGCAACAACAGACCAGTTTTCAGGGTGAGATGGTAGGATTTGAAGGATGGATGACAATAGAGATAGAAAAGGGAGTGAATGAGGGAAACATTTTTAAGGAATGATTGTCAGGATTTGAGAATACACTGGCTCCCAGGAGAAGAGGAGTGAGTATAAGACTACACCAAAACAAAGGGAAAGGTACAGGAAAAAAGAGGAAATACGTTTTCTTGATCAATTGAAAAATCTTTTGAATTTAATTCAGCAAGTGTTCGGAGGACATGCACTGTTTCCAGAACAGCATCCCTTTCAGGGAGAGGGAGGAATGAGCATCCTGTTGGACTTGTATGTTTTTTTGGAATTCTGTAATAGGTGTGCTCCTGTTCTTCTCTTAGTTTTATACTATGTGGGAATAATAACCCTACCTTCAAAACCAGCTGCAGTGGAGGAAGTAGGAAGTTCATCCTAAATTATAAATTCTCCTTATAATGAACTGAACTAATCTACCCAGCCCCAGATCATAGTTTTCTTCGTCTCCTATCCACCAAGATACCATGACCCAGGCAGCGTGGGTGCTTTACTCTCTCCTCCTTGGTCCTTTCTTGCTCAAGTATTTGGGAATACTTGAGACTACCATTGCTTCTGAAAAGGGTGTGTCAGCTTAGCTGGACCATGCCTCTGCTCACAATTCCTGTGATTGTCCCTAGCCTAAAGCTTCTCTACCTAGTGTCACTGCTCTTCTATGTGCATTGTATCTGTCTATTAGAATATAAACTCCATGAGGGTAGGAACTACTTTATTTGGCATTGGTATCTCCAACTTCAGTATAGTAGTGGAGATCTGCCGCTCTCATTGCACTTTCCCCTTAAAATAGAGAAATACAAATATTATAAATGATATTATACACAAATATTCTAAAGTATGTAATTATATGTGATTTGTATTATATGAAAACATAAATATTAAAAGTGATAATATATAAACATTGTAAATTATAATATATAAATATTATAAATAAAAAATATAAAATTTGAAGTAGAGACAGATAAATTTGGAGTTGGCTAAATATAGTCCTAGAAAGAATTTTTGCTTGTGTTAATTTGAGAGGCATTTTGGCACAGTGAGTAGAGAACTGACCTGGGAACTGGGAAGACCTGGGTTCAGATCTACCTCGGTGCTACATACTGGCCCTGTGTAGCCCTGTGTGGGCAAATCACTTAATCTTTCTGTGCTCTAGGTAGTTCTCTAAGACTGTAAGCTGCAGGGAAGGTGCTGACCTGCACTGGCAGAGAGCATTTCCTTCCCCAGGAGTTCCCTACGCCAGTGAAATCATAAATTTAGTCCCTATCTTTAATTTGCCTTTCATGTAATAGGTGCTTAATAAATATTTGTTTATTGATCATATCGAACATTTTAAAATGTTTCCCTCTTGGCTTGCATGACCCCAGAGAATAGTCATGTTAAGTAAATTTATAAACCTTAAAGGAAATTGTACAGATGGGGGAAAAGGTTCTGAGAAGCTGTGATTGACTTAGAGTCACAAGTAAGAAATGGCAAGCTGGGGACAAGATTCAAACCCAGAGGCACTTGACTTCAAATTCAGAGCCCTTTCCATCAGACCACACTGACTTCCATAACTGATTATGGTAAACTCCTGAAACATGCTTCATTTTCAAGGTAAATTTTAGTCTTCCTGCCCCATTCCTGACTCCAGACCACTCTTATAAAGCAGGGTTTTTCACCTTTGGTGGGCTTCTTGGAGTTCTTTGACAGTGTGGAGAAACCTGTGGTCCCCTTTGAAGAATAATGTTTTTAAATGCATAAAATAATATACATAATATTACAGAGGAAACCATTTATATTGAAACACATTTCCCAAAACTTGAGAAGAAAACATTTGCATTGTCTTGCAGAGAAACTCAGGTCCTTGCCTTTTGAGCAGTATTCATTTTTGGTCTTTCTTCTCACGTAGGCTGACGTGACAGGTGCCTATGATACCATCCCCCATGACAAACTTGTTGAAATCATCTCCAGCATCATTAAGCCTGAAGAGAAGAAAGTCTACTGTATCAGACGTTATGCTGTAGTCCAGAAGAATGCCTGTGGCAATGTCCAGAAATCCTTTAAAAGACATGTATGGCAGCCTCTTGGTGTCCTTTGTGTGGACATTCTGATCTTTTGTTCGCTTAGACTTCTCCACTTTCAGGGGATACGAAAACAGAGCTTTCCTTTACAGCTGATGCATTTGGAGGCATTCTTGATTAGACAGGCAGCATGGCATAGTGGATAAATTGTGGGCTCAGACTTGGGAAGAGCTGAGTTCCCATCTCACTTCTGATACTTGCTAGCCTTGTTACCATGGCAAAGTCATTGCCATTCTCTGAACCTCAATTTCTTCGTCTATAAAATGGGGATAATATCTGTAGGACTTACCTCCCTGAGTTATCGTAGGACTTAAATGACAAATACCGTATGTATTGCACTTTGCAAACTTTGAGACACTACTTAATGCCAGTTACTTATATTTTGCTTATATTAGATATAATTATTTTATTTAATAATATTATTACTATAGCTTTGTACTCTACTTGCACAAGAGAAGAGGTTGTAGACTACTTATTCATGTCATTATGTGCCTGTCTATGGTGTATTTCTACTTTGACAGTGTTAATCCCTTTTTTCATGTTTAGAAGATCATTTAGTTGATCTGCATTTTATAGAGGAAGAAATTAAAGCTCAGAGAGACTTCCCCAAGTTTATACAACTAGTGTAGGTGGCTAGGTGGCTCAGTGGATAGAGTATTGGGGCTGGAGTCAGGAAAACCTGAGTTTAAATCTGACCTTAGACACTTACTAGCTACATGACCCTGGACAAGTCACTTAGCCTTGTTTGCCTCAGTTCCCTCATCTGTAAAATGAGTTGGAGAAGAAAATGGCAAACGACTCCAGTGTCTTTTTCAAAAAGAATTGGACATAGGGGTGCCTAGGTGGCGCAGTGAGTAGAGCACCAGCCCTGGAGTCAGGAGGACCTGAATTCAAATCTGGCCTCAAGACACTTAATACTTACTAGCCGTGTGACTTTGGGCAAGTCACTTAACCCCAACTGTCCTCCAAAAAAGCAAAAAGAAAAAAAAAAGTTGGACATAAGTGAACAGTAATGAAAGTAGATAAGTACCTTCAGGCCCAGGTCTTCCTGATTCCAAGTATACCATTGTATCCGCTCATTAGTACAAGTAGAGAGAGAATGAGAATAAAAAGGGAATAAATTTAAGTGGATCTAGCTATATTTAGTATTGTTGGAAATTTTAAAATGTGCTTAATTTAAAAAATTAATTCTTGGCAAAAGGAGAGTTGAAGGAACTCTAGGATAGAGGTTCACCAGTGAATTTCTAGAACTTGTGCTATGCCAGAGGGCATAGAAATTTTGCATTAGGGCAGAGGTGGGGAACCTGCAGCCTTGAGGTCACAGGAGGCCTTCTAGGTCCTTGGGTGTGGCCTTTTGACTGAGTCCAAGAACAAATCCTTTTATTAAGGGGATCTTAATTCTGTTCTGTGAAGTTTCAGTCAGAGGACCACACTTGAAGACCCAGAGGGCCACATGTGGCCTTGGGGCTGCAGGTTCCCCACCCCTGCACTAGGGTCTTCCTTGAAGTTTAAAGAAAATATTTAGATTTTTTTTTTATCTGAGTTTTGGCTTTAATGTAACGTTCTTTGGGTCTGCACTGTGGAAGCCATATACTTTTGGTGTTAAGTTTCGCCAAGACAGTTTTCTCCTTTGTTTTTCATAGGTTTCCACTTACAAGGATGCCTTGCCTTACATGAACCAGTTTGTGACGCATTTACAAGAGACCACCTCCTTGCAGAACGCCATTGTGGTTGAACAGGTGATGCACATTCGATGCAATTCGGCAAACCTCTGTTAAGCACCTAAGTGTTGGAGATACAGAAATGAATTAGTCAACTAACAAGTATTTATTAACATCTGTGGGTTAGTCATTGGGGTACAGACAAAAATAAAACCGTCTCTGCACTCAGGGAAGTTAACATTCTAATGGGGGAGGCAGCAGGTAGGTGTGTATGTATATACGAAAGTAATAGGAGGTAATTTGAAGTGGTCTAAGCAGCTGTAGGAATCGTGAGGCCACTAGGTGGCGCCATAGTGCATAGTCCTGGGCCTGGAGTCAGGAAGACCTGAGTTCAAATGAGGCTTTAGACACTTATTAGCTGTATAACCCTGGGAAAATCACTTAACCTCTTCCTGCTTCTGTTTTCTCAGCTGTAAAATGGGATAGTACAGATAGTAACCACCTCCCAAGGTTGTTGCAAAGATCCAATGAGATAATATTAATAAAGTACTTCACACAGTGTAGGAGCTTAATAAATGCTTATTCCCTTCCTTCCCAGTTCATGAGTACAAAGAAGGTAACACTTAGAAAGGGAGTAATGACCAGTAAAGCTAGAAAGAGATAGGTTGAAAAAAATAAATAAAATTTTATTTTTAAAAAAGAGATGAGTTGAAAAAAAATAAAATTTTATTTTTTAAAAAGAGATGGGTTGGGGCAAAGCTATAAAGGGTTTGATGCGCCGAACAGAAGACTGGAGAGCCCCTGAAATTTATTGAGTAGGGGATGCCGTCACTAGGTCTGCCGTCACTTTGGTAGCAGTAGAGGGGTACTCGGGGATAACTTGTAGATGTGGACAGCCTTGGATCAGCGGACCAATGAGGCAGCTATTGCAAGTAATCCAAGTGAGAGGCGATAAAAGTTAGAACCAGGGTGGAGACGGAGGGTCCATGTGCAGAAAGGTGGGGGGAGTAGAATTGGCAGGTGATTAGATACGTAAGGTATGTGGGAATGAGAAATCTAGGGTGAAGAAAATGAGGCTGATTAAAAAATAAAGGGGAGCTTACAGCTGAGTAGGAGTACAGGACGCATGTGTAGCAGGAAATGCTTGTTTCATTTCTTAAGTTCAGAATAAAATAAATAAAAATTTATTTTAAAAAGATGTATGCAAAAAAGTTGTGACGGCTGTGTGTGGGAGTGATTAAATAGAGAGATGAGAAATTGTGAAGGGAGGAGTCACCCCGAGCTCAGCTTCCAGCTCAAGGAAGACGTCTTGGCACTCAGAATTGGACAGCATCGTAGAGATCTTGCAATCCTATCTCCATGTTTTATGGATGGGGAACCCAGAGAGATTAGGAAGTGGCTCCTGAACCTGCAGGAAGGAAGAGGAAGGAAGGGAAGCATTTCAGCAGGCCTAAGTGGGGAGGGTGTTAGTAAGAGGTATGCACATATGTGGGGAAGGGGGAGGATGAGATGAGGAACAACTATTTACCGGGCCGGTGAGGCTAGACCCCACAATGTACCCGTTTAATTCATTAAATGTTGAATGAACATTCTTTGTGATTGGGAGTTGTGTGAGATAAGTCTAGAAAGGCAAGTGAGAGGCAAATTGTAGGAAACCTTAAATGTCAATGTAAGACTCCACATTTTGTCTTATAAAGGCATTAGGGAATGCTTTAGGCCAAGGAATGATAGGGTCAAGCTGTATACTTTTTAACTTTGTTTTTTTTTTTCCCCTCCCTTCATCCCCCCCAAATTAATATTTTTAAATGCATAAAATAAATTGCATAGGATTATAAAGTGAAGCAATTACATTGAAGTATAGTTAGCAAAATAATTTTTTTTAATTAATTAATTTATTTATTTTTAGTTTGCAGCATTCAGTTCCACAAAAATTTGAGTTCCAGATTTTCTTCCCCTCCTTCTCCTCCCTCCTCTCCCTCTATGGCAGCATGCAATCCAGTATAGGTTCTACGAATATCTTCACACTAACATTAATCAGGTTGTAAGGAAAGATAGCCAATGGAATGAGCAAGAAAGAAGTAACAAAGAGAGAAAGCAAGTAGTTGGCTTCAGTCTGTATTCAGACTCCGCAGCTCTTTCTCTGGATGTGGGTAGCATTTTCCATCATGAGTCTTTTGGAGTTGTCTTATAGCCTTGCTTTGCTGAGAGGAGCCCGGTCTAACAGAGTTAGTCATCACAGATAGGATATGTCTGTAATTGTGTTCAGTGTTCTCCTGGTTCTGCTGTTCTCACTCAGCATCAGTTTATATATGTCTCTCCAGGTTGTTATGAAGTCCGTCTGCTCCTCATTTCTTGTAGCACAATAGTATTCCATTACATTCATATACCACAACTTGTTTAGCCATTCCCCAATTGATTTCTAGTTCTTTCCCAACACAAAAAGAATTACCATAAATATTTTTGTACATACGAATCCTTTTCCCACTTGTATGATCTCGCAGAATATTTTTAAATACAAGTTTATAGACCTGAGTTAAGAACCCCTAGCATTGTGAATAGAGTTCTAGACTTGGAGGCAAGAGGACCTGAGTTGGAATCATGCCGCAGACAACTACTACTCCTTGGCACCCTGGAGAAGTCACTTAATTTTGCTTAGCCTGATTTTCCTCATTTATGAGATGAGGGAAAAATATGAGTAAAATATAAATGTACCATCCTCCCTGGTATTGTGAGAACCAAATGACAGCTGTAATTTTCAAAGCATTTTAAACAATCACAGGCCCACTATAGCATATGCATGCCTTTCCCTTGTGTTCTCTAACTCTCCTGTGTCTCTGATGGTAATTTGTTTATTTTTGGATTTTTTTTACAGAGCTCTTCCTTAAATGAGACTAGCATCAACCTCTTCGCTTTCTTTTTGCACCTGATTCATAACAACATCCTGAAGATCAAGAACAAGTAAGAAGATCGAGAACAAGTAGATGTTTTTGGGAGATCTGTCCCCAAGCAGAGAAACTTCACTTTGACCTTATTTCACTTAGACAGTGAGCTGGGTGGCAGAGGAAATGCAGACCGCAGGGGTTGGCGTGGCCTCTCTTGTAGTGATCTCCTCCCCTTTCCTTCCTCTTTGCCTCTGGAGTCAGAAAGACCAAAGCTCAAACCCTACCTCTGACACAAGAGACTTCATCCTTCTGAGCCTCAGTTGCCTTCTCTGTAAAGTGAGAGAAAGGGAAGGGGGCAGATATTTATTTAATTCAGTTCGGTGCCAGACTAAGTGCTTTTCAAATATTATCACAATAATCCTAGGAGGTAGCTTTCTTGATACTCATTTTAAAGGTGAGGAAACTGAGGCAGACAGGTTAAATGACTTGCCCAGGACCACACGGCTAGTAAGAGTCTGAGGTTGGATTTGAACTCAGGTCTTCATGACTCTAGGCCCAGCACTCTATCCAGTGACCCACCTAACTGTCCCCATTTGTATGTGTACATAGACATATACCTATATATTTTTAATATCTGTATCTGTCTAGATCAGTGGTTCTCAACCTTCTTAATGCTGCCACTTTTTAATACTCGTATGTGGACATATCTGCATGTGGGTGGACCTGCCTGGAGACGGATAGAGGAGCGTTGTCTCAGTTTCTAAGACCATCAGAAGTATGTGTTTTCCGATGGCCTTAGGTGACCCCTATGAAAGGGTCATTTGACCCCCAAAGGGGTTGCAACCCACAGGTTGAGAACTGATGACCTAGATAGAGCTATATCTTTATATCTCTGTTTGTACATACATATGTATCTGCATACACATATTTCTGTATATTTTTATATCTATTTAATTTTTTTTCCTTTGAAACAACACCATGTCTGCTGGGAGGAGCTCACAGAGTTTTCCAAAACATGAGCGCACTTTACAGCTGATTGCACAGTGATCTTGATATAATTAAAGCAGTAATGCTCTAAGTCCTTTTTTTTGCTTAAACTCTATTAAGGAATGCTTTTTGTGCAAGTGTGTCACTGTTGCTAAAGTAGATAAAAGGTTAAATGTAAGAAGTGACAGAGAGCACTTAGCTTACTGGCTGACTTAGAGAAATGGTGGATGGCTCATCTTAGTTCAGTAGGGAGCAGTGGTCTGGGCCTTCATCAGCTGACTTATCCTTCTTCTAATCCAGAGGTGCTTGTGCTATGAACAACAAATTTAGAGGAAAAAAAATTATAAATAAAAACACTTTCAATCACTATGCATCATTTGTACTTTTCCCACTACATTCCCCTGCTATGTATTTCTCTCTCTCTCTGTCTCTCTGTCTCTCTCTTTCTCTCTTTCTCTTTCTCTCTTTCTCTTCCTCCTTACCTCTTTCTCCCTCTTTCCCTCCTTCTCTCTTTCTCTCTTTCTTTCTTTCTCTCTTTCTCTCTCTCTTTCTCCTCTGTCTCTCTGTCTCTGTCACACACACACACACACACACACACACACACACACACACACACACACACATATACATATACTCTGACTTTCCCCACTGACAAAGTCTTATCAAGTCCCTATTGTATAAGCTGCTGTGATGCAGTTATCCATTTAGATAAGATATAATCTGTGCCTCCTTTATCAGTCTTACAATCTACTTGGAGACTGACAGAATGGCCTGGTGAGATGAGGTTGGCAGCAGGAGATGACATGCAGGCTTTGTAGCAGATTCCATCCAGTGCCTCTTGCCATGATTGTTGTGTTTCTCTGAATGAGTAGGGTGGATGAAAGGCAGTAAGGGCAGAGATTCTCCTCTAATTTTCCCATACTTTTATCCCTACTGTTTTTTGAATGAAAATAAAGGAAAAAGTTTCTGTGATCCTGTGTGTAGCCTGTAGGAATGTGATAATATTGAGAAGCACTTCTGAGGGAAGTTTGTTTTTAAAGGGAAGAATCAGAGAAAGCTTCATGGAGGAAGTGAGATTTGAAAGAACTTTCTTAGGACGGGTAAGAATTAAACCAATAAAGAGAGCATTGAGGGCATAGAGACGGTCTTGAGCAAAGGCAGAGAGGTTTGAGAGCCCCGTTGGTTCTTGGGAGTAGGGACGATGTCGGGCTGTGTGGTACATGAAAGGGAAAAGGAGATAACGGCTAGAAATGTGGCCCAGCCACAGATCATGGAGGGCTTTGAATTGTGGGCTCAGGAGATTGTTCAGTAGGTAGGAGGGATTCACTGAAGATTTTTGAGGAGAGAAGTGACATGACTATCTTTGTGTACGAGACAAATATTATCTTTTTTTTTTATTTAGTTTTTATTTGTTTTCTTGTTTACATTATTCATTTTCATTACATTTTTTGAATTACACATTTTCTCCCCGTCTTGCTCCTGCCCCAACCCTATAACAGCAATCCCACTGTAAAGCCCCTCTCCTGCTCTGCTCTCTTATTTTCTGGT
>CM053594.1:266884756-266905618 GCA_028646575.1 Pseudocheirus occidentalis
AAGCAGCCCAGTGGAAGCCACTGCTGCTCTGTTCCTGCTGCTACAGCCGCCTCCCGCTGCTTCCTTGCCCTGGGAGCAGTTTGGCCAGACGTGCTCTTCTCCTCCCCAGTTAGCAAAATCCAGTGACCTTTCTCTTAGCCTTTTTGTCTTCTGGCCTGATAAATGTGGTAACTGTGCCTCCAGTGCAGCCAATCTGCTCTCCTATAGACGGGCTCCCTGCCCAATGCCCCAGGGCTTGAGCCGGTGGGTTTCGGCTGCGGCTCCCAGACTGCTGAGAAGAGCCCCACCTGATGAGCTGCCTGTAGCAACAGATGTGCTTTCTGTCTTTTGGAGAGTTTTGGAGCTTGAAAATCTGTTTAGAGTCCCATTTTATGAGTTTTTTAGCATGTTTGTGTGGGAGCTGTGGTGCTTTGCTGCTTCTACGCTGCCATTTTGGCTCCATTCCCCCCCCATTACCTTTTAATCTGGTTTCTGCCATATGGGAATGTTGCTGCAAAGACTATATGCCAAATATTTGGTACCTAGATGATAGCATAATTAAATGGACTGAGAGCTGATTAAATGGCCAGACTCAAAGAGTTGTCAGTAATGGTTCAGTGTCAACTTGGAAGGAGGTCCCCAGGGGAGGACTCCAAGAATTTGTGCTTGACTCTGTGTGAAGATTTTTATCAGTGCATGGATTAAGTCAGAAACAGAATACTTTCTAAATTTGCAGACAACACCAATTCCTGAGCAGTGGCTAACACACTGCATGACCAAGTCTGGATCCAAAAAGAACTTGGCGGTATGGAACATTGGACTGAATCTAATGAGGTGAAATTCTAAAGGGATAAAATGTAAAGTCTTACAATTGAGATAGTAGATTTTATAAGTAGAAGATGAAGGGGAAATTGTTAGGCAGGAGCTTGCCTGAAGCTTTTAGTGGGTCAAAAGTTCAGTATGAGTCAGTAATGTGATGGGTCAGCCAAAAAAACTAAGGCAATCTTGGCTTTCGTTAGAGCAGTGGCTCTCAACCTGTGGGTCGCATCCCCTTTGGGTGTTGAATGACCCTTTCACAAGGGTTACCTAAGACCATCGGAAAACACATATTTCCCATGGTCTTAGGAACAGAGCCACTGCTCCTCTATCCATCTCCAGGCGGTCAGCCCACATGCAGATACACGCACATACGAGTATTAAAGGGTCATGGCATTAGGAAGGTTGCGAACCACTGCATTAGACACTCAGTGTTTTCAGGAATAAAGATGTGATAGTTCCTTATTCTGTCCTCTTCTGACCACATCTGGAGTACTGTGTTTAGTTCCGAGTGCCACAGATTTAAAAGGATATTAAGTGTCCAGAAGAGGACAGCCAGGATGGTGAAAGGCTTTGACTCAGTGCCACATGAGGATAAACTGAATAAATGGGGGGAAGGTGAGCCTGAAAGAAGACTGAGGGATCAAGGTAACTATCTTCAACTATTTGAAATGCTGTTGTGTACAAGAAATGCTTTTAAATGCATAAAATAAAATTCATAGGATTACAAAAGAAACTAATCGTGTTGAAATATAGCCATCAAAAAACTTTTTAAAATGCTCGTAGACCCCAGTTTGAGAACTCCAAATCTAAAAGCTTATTGGCACAGGGCCTGCCTAGCACATTGTAGGTACTATGTAAATGTTTATTCCCTCTCCTTCCCTACTGTAAATCTCTTTTACATTTGTAGTCTGTGCTAGATATCCTACATGAAACTGGCAATAACTCTGGGAATGGGTACATCTTTTTTTTTTTAATCACTGGAGGGTTGTTAAGCAAAATTATCCCACTATTAAATCTTTCAAGGAATCTCCTATAATTTTGACCTAAGATGGCCATATCAAAATCCCCCCCCCAAAAAAAACCAATTTAGATGTCTCAGTTCAATCTAGCAGACATTTTATTAAGGGTCTACTATGCAAGACACTGCTAAATTCTGGGCAAAAAAAAAAGAGGCATTATAAAATCTGATATCAAGAACCTTGCCATTCATTAGAGCAGTGGTTCTCAACCTTCCTAATGCCACGACCCTTTAATACAGTTCCTCATGTTGTGGGGACCCCTGACCATAAAATTATTTTTGTTGCTATTTTGTAACTGTCATTTTGCTACTGTTATGAATTGTAATGTAAATATCTGATATACTGAATGTATTCTCATTGTTACAAATTGAACATAACCCACAGGTTGAGAACCGCTGCATTAGAGGGAGAAGAGAGGAAAGAGGCTCTGATAACGTACTAATGAGATAACCAGAAAAAGTTCTGTGAGAAATCTGGGAAAGAAGGGATCACTTTTGGTGTTGAGGATCAGAGGCAACTTTGTGAAGGAGCCAGCACAAGGCTAAGTGGAGTCTTGAAGGAATGGAGAGCTTAGTTTAAAGCAAAGCAAAAATTGGAAGAAGGCAGAATGAGAAGATGGGAAAGAGAACAGATCAGTTTGGCTGAAATTGGGAGTTCATGAAGAAAAATAATGTATGATAAGGATAGAGAAATAAGTTGTAGTGAGGTCATGACAGGGCCTTGAATGCCAAGATTCAGAGTTTATGCTTCTTTTGGTTGACACTGGGGAACCACTGAGGATTTTTGAGTAGGTAGGGGAATAATGTGATCAAAGTTATGTTAGCAGGACAGCTGTTTGAAGAATTGATTAAAGTAGGGATACATAGAGGTATGAAGACTAGGTAGGAGCCTATTATAATGGTCTACATGAGTAGAATTAGTGCACTCGTATGTTAGTATGATAGTTAGAATTAATATGGTTGCAATAGGAATGAAAAAAAGGAAACTGACTGAATAGACTGACTGTGGGTAATTTTTGTTATGTCTCCTGAATTAATATTTTAATAATAATCACTTAAATTTATATTTTGTTATTCAGTCATGTCTAACACTTTTGGCCTCATTTGGAGTTTTCTTGATAAACTAATACAGTTTGTCATTTCCTTCTCCAGCTCACTTTACAGATAAGGAAAGTGAGCCAAACAAAGTTAAGTAACTTGCTCAGGGTCACACATCTAGTAAATGTCTGAGGCCAGATTTGAACATAGAAAAGCGAGTCTTCCTGACTCCAGACCTGGTGCTCTAGCCACTATGTCACCTGATTCGATGGTCAATTAGTCAGTCAGTCAACAAACACTTTTGGTTAGACTTGGAAATGCTAACCTTTTGTGATGTTTAAATATGTGTGAATGAAGTTGCTTTTTTAAAGTTATTATTATTCTGGAGAACAGCATTTAAATAGTCCCTTGCTCACCTGCTTCCTCCAGGCATATGGGTCTTTCATATTCATCATATTCAATGTCTCTCAAAGGTCATGGTATTGTAAATAGTCAGGATTAGGTTTTCCTATTTTTAAGCCACATTTAGTGAGTAGCACTGTATAAAACCTGGTTTTAAGGACCGTGTTTGAAAATTACTTATTCCTGCTGACAGATGGTTTGGCTCTCCTTCACAAAATATGTGCTTTTCTAATAAAGAGATTAGTATTACATTCACCAAGGGATTATGAAAACACAGAGATTAAACATTTTACCATGAAAACAAAAATTAAGTTCAATAAACAAGTGCAAATCAGAAAGGAAGCAGAAAGTCATAAAGGTACAATTAGTTGCTTTACTGGTGAGAAAATATTTTTTTCAAAATGACCAATATATACAATCTCCAGAAAATCCCCAGCATTCAATGTAATTTCAATTCAGAAACTTTGTTTCCCACTCTTTGTGACTCCCAAATGACAAACCACTTCCGTATCTTTACCAAGAAAAGCCCCCCTTTGGGGCTTTTCACAGATCATTTTACAGATGAGGAAATAGACACAAACAGGGTTAAATTACTTACCCAGAGTCACACAGCTAGTAAGTGTCTGAGACTGGATTTGAACTAAAGAAGATGAGTCTTCCTGAATCTAAGCCCGGTACACCATCCACTGTGCCACCTACCTGCCCTTCACAGCCCTAATAACCTCAAAAGGAAGGCGGAAATAAGGCACATATTAAAATAACAAAATTCTGAGAAAATGGTGCTTTAAGGGTTCAAAAAATTTTCCTGACCTGTTGAATATATTATAAGAGACAGATCTTGCTGTTTCTAAGCAATGTGAAATAAATAACTGAAGATAATTCCAATTGTTCTCCAGCAGTTGTCCAAGTAATTAAAAAAAACAAACAGATGGTTCTCAAACAAATATAAATTATAAATAGCCATCTGAAAAATTCCTTGTTTTCTAACAATTAGAGAAAAAAACTCTTTTAATACTGCTTTATGTATTTGCTGAATGTAGTTAAAAGTGATAAAAGTCAATGTTGGCAGGGCTATGGAGAAATAGACATTATATATATGTGTGTATGTGTGTATGTATGTATGTATATGTAGGTATATATATATATGTATGTGTGTATGTATATATTTATTTACCGTAGGTAGAGCAAGGAATTGGAGTAGTCTTCAGAAAGCAATATGAGAAGAAACAAAGAATTACAAAACTGGTTATACCCTTTGACCCAGTTATACCACTACCAGGATTATACCCTAAAGATGGGGCAAGAATAGGAAAAAAATTGTTTAACCTGTGCAAAATAATTGATAGTATGATTATTTTTAAGAGCAAAAAACTAGAAACAACCTATGTGTCAAGCAGTCCGGGAATGACTGAACTGAATGTGTTATATCGGTGGGATGTTATTAGAGCACCAAAACCAACAGATTTGAAGAATTCAGAGGAATATAGGAAGAAATATGAAGTAAGGTTGAGTGAAGAAAGCAGAATCAAAATAACAACCAATCCACAACTTTACCTATGTAAATAATAATCAACTAACATCTGAAAAAAATAGACAGTAATAAAAGAATTTAGAAGAAGAAGCAGAAACAAAGTAAGCAGAACATTTTTGTTCTTAGCACAGTGCCTGGCATGTCATAGGCACCTAATAAATGTTTATTATATTGGATTGTATTATAAATGTTTTGGGGCAGTTAAGCAGCACAGAGGAAAGAGTGCCAGACCTAGAGTCAGAAAGATTCATCTTTCACCTTCCTAAGTTCAAATCTAGGCTCAGACACTTACTAACTGTGTGACCCTGGACAAGTTACTTAACCCTAGAGGTTTGCCTCAGTTTCCTCATCTGTAAAATGAGCTGGAGAAGGAAATTGAAAACCACTCCAGTTTCTTTGCCAGGAAAATCCCAACTGAAGTCACAAAAAGTCAGACACAACTGAAATGACTGCACAAGAACATTAGAGTGTAAGCTCCTTGAGGGAAGGAGCCATTTTGTTTTTGTATCAACACAGTTTAGCACAGTTCTGGCCACATAGTGAGTAGATAGATACATGGATGGATGGATGGATGGATGGATGGATGGATGGATGGATAATTGGATAGATTGATAGATAGGATGAATGGATGAATGGATGGATAGATGGATGGATGATTAATAAATTGATATCTATCTCAAGGCTTACTATACATAGACACATATGTATATATATGCACATATATACATTAAGCTTCCACATACATGTTTACATAGAAATGTTCTGTATTGTACTTAATTATATTAAATTATATTATTTTAATTATATATCACGTGTGCCTATACACATATACATATATAGCAAGCCTTTATGTGTGGTATATATGTGTATAAACACATATACATATGTAGTAAGCCTTTATGTGGTTATATTTATATATCTATAAATAGCATGTATATGTATGTATACATATGCATATATATTATAAGAACTCTGACTTGTCAATGCTCTAAACATTGTACAGTTTTCTGTGAACTTATTTTGTTGTCCTATTTTCTCAGTAGATCAGACATCTGATCCCCTCCCTGTAGTGACTTTACTATATTAATCTACCCAGATACCATTTCTGTCTCCCTGTTTGCCTTTCTTTACTCTTTAAACCACCTGATAAAAACTAATAAAAAGTACTTAGGAAAAAATCCCTCCAAAGGCAGCTACTTAATCTCTCTACCGGTGCAAATATGTCTCAGTCCCTGTTTTACATCTCCGGATTTCCGCAGCTCTACAAGTTACCTGGTGGAAGTTAAGAAAAACTGCGAGATAAAATTACTCATTCAGATGTTGAAGACTTGAAATTTACTCTAGGAATTAAACCTCTTATTTTTTTTCCTAATAAAAGCAGAGAGCACTTCCTTCCAAGCCTAGCCCATTCAGGTAGTAAACAAGCCACAAAGTTCTTCCCCTCAGGTGAGTGGTCTGGAAGAAGGGCTATGGGAAAAATGAGATAAAGGCCAAGTTGGTTCAGTTCAACAAACATGTATTAAGTGTCTACTGTGTACAGAGTACTGTATTAAAAGAAGAGTGTGAATAACTATGGGCCCGGGCCTTGTGAAAGTTGAATTCAAATGGGGCTGTGACACACACAAATAATCAGTCAGTAAATGAACATTAAATATTTATTGAGCATCTTTCACCTGCCATACACGGTGCTAAATATTGGGGATACAAAGAAAGGGAAAAGATAGTCCCTGTACTCAAGACATTTATAATCTAATAAGTATTTTTGTTGTTGTTATTCAATTGTTTCAGTTGTGTCAAACTTTTCATGACCCTACTTGGGATTTTCTTGGCAAAGATATTGAAGTGGTTTGCCATTTCCTTCTTCAGCTCATTTTAGAGATGAGGAAACTGAAGCAAACAGGGTTAAGTGACTTGCCCAGGGTCACACTGCTAGTGAGTGTCTGAAGCAAGTTTTGAACGCAGGAAGATGAGTCTTTCTGACTCCAAGCCTGGCCCTCTATCCACTGTACCAGCTAGTTGCCCATTAGGGGTCATAGTTGTCTTAGTGATGGAGGACTTTAATCATCTGGACATCTAGGGCACTCTCCCTCTTTCTCAATCTCTCTTTCTCTCTCTCTCTCTCACATCCATTCCCTCCCCCCACCCCCATCCATCTACTTGGGTGGATAAATGTTATATATGTATGTATGTAAGCATATGTATATGTGTGTATATATATATATATATATATATGTAGTTATATACATGTGTATATATACATATATATGGAAAGGGGGGGCTTAGATCTGGTAGAAAGAGTGCCAGAAGAGCTATGTCCAGGAATTTGCAATATTACACAGGAGGCGGCAATAAAAAAACATTCCAAAGACAAAGAAGAGCAAGAAAGCAAAATGGCTGTCTGATGAGGCTTTACAGATCGCTGAGGAATGAAGGAATGAAAGGGAAAAATATACCTAACTGAATGAAGAATTCCAGAGGTAGCAAGAAAAGATATGGTTTTCTTAAATGAGCGATGCAAAGAAATGGAAGAAAACCATAGAATGGGAAAGACAAGATATCTCTTCAAGGAAATGAGAAATATTAAGGGAATGTTTCATGCAAAAATGGGCATGATAAGAGACAGAAGTAGTAGAGACTTAATAGAAGTAGAAGAAATTCAGAAAAAAAAAGTGGTAAGAATATACAGAAGAACTACCTAAGAAAGATCTTAACATCACCAAAAACCAGCATGGTATGGTTAGTGATATAGAGTCAGGCCTCCTGGAGAATGAAGTCAAGTGGGCCTTAGGAAGCATTGCTAACAATAAAGCTGGTAGAGGTAATAGAATTCCAGCTGAACTATTTAAAATTCTAAAAGGTGATGCTTTTAAATTGCCGCACATCAATATGCCAACAAATTTGGAAAACTCAACAGTGGCCACTGGATTAGAAAAGATCAGTTTACATCCCAGTCCTGAAGAAGGGCAATGCCAAAGAATGTTCAGATTACAAAACAATGGTGCTTATTTCATATACCAGCAAGATTATGCTTATGATATACAAATTAGGCTTCAGCCACACAAACTGAGAATTATCAGCAGTACAAGCTGGTTTTTGAAGAGGCAGAAGAACTGGAGACCAAATTGCCAATTATTCACTGGATTACTGAGAAAGTAAGAGAGTTCCAGAAAAATATCTACTTCTACATTGACTACACTGAAACCTTTGACTGTGCAGATCACAACAAAATGTGGCAAGTCCTCAAAGAGATGGGAATACCAGATCAGCTTATTTGTCTCTTGGGGATCCTATATGCAGATCAAGAAGCCAAAGTTAGAACTGAACATGGAATAACTGATCAGATTAAGATTAGGAAGACAAGGCTGCATATTGAACCTTTATTTAACTTATATGCACAGTACAACATAGGAAATGCCAGGCTGGATGAATCAAAAACCACAATTAAGGCTGCCAGGAGAAATATCAACAGTCTCAGATATGCAGATGACATCACACTGATGGCAAAAAGCAAAGAAGACTTAAGAAAACTTCATGGTGATGGTGAAAGAGTAACATAGCTTAACTATATGGACCTATGTTGGCAAAGTGAGGTTTTTAGCATGCTGTCCATATTTGCCATAGCTTTCCTTCCAAGGAGCAATTGTTTTTTGATTTCATGGTTGCAGCCACCATCTGTAGTGATCATTGAGCCCAGGAATATAAAACCTGACACTGCTTCCATCTCTTCTCTATTTGTCAGAAATGGATGGGATCAGTTGCCATGATACCAATTTTGTTTCTGTTATGCTTCAAGCCAGCTTTTATATTCTATTTTTTCACCATCATCATGAAGTTTTCTTAAGTCTTCTTTGCTTTCTGCCATCAGTGTGATGTCATCTGCATATCTGAGACTGTTGATATTTCTCCTGGCAGCCTTAATTTTGGTTTTTGATTCATCCAGCCTGGCATACACATACACATATAATAATAAGTATTAAGTGTCTGAGGTCAGATTTGAACTCAGGTCCTCCTGACTCCAGGGCCAGTGCTCTATTCACTGTGCCACCTACCTGCCCATATGTGTATGTGTATGTGTATGTATATGTATATATATATATGTGTGTGTGTATATGTATGTATATTTGTGTGTATGTGTATATGTATAGGTATATATGTATGTGTGTATATGTACATATATATGATATCTAGCATTTAAACTGTGCTTTCAAGTTTGCAGTGTGCTTTACAAATCTTACCTTGTTTTATTGTAATATCCCTGGGAGGTAGTTACTCTTATCCCCATTTTACAGATGAGGAAACTGAGGGAGACAGAGGTTAAGTGACTTGCCCAAGGTCGCACAGCTAGTAAATGTCTGATGCACGATTTGAGCTCAGATCTTCCTGACTCCAGGTCTATCATTCTATCCACTGCTCGACCTGGTTCCATATGTGTACATGTATACCCTTCACATTATAATTCTATAACATGTATACACGAGATGTGACATATACTATATGCATATACACACACATATAATATATAATGCATGTATATATGGAGCACCGCTGGACCTCATCCTCTCCTTGCCTCTGGCTGCTTCTGGAACCATCTCTATATCACAGTGGAGGAGGGAAGGGAATCAGCAGCTCTTTGCAAGTGGCCCCATACAGAGAAATGGGCTGGAATAAGCTACAGGCTGGGGATTATTCAGATACCGTCTGTGATGTTTTTGCAACCTCAGTGACATTGAGCATATCACGTAGCCTCCCTGGGCCTCAGTTTATTCATCTGTAAAATGGGGGTAATAAGGGCACCTAACCTCTCAGGGTTATTGTGAGCATCAGATGAGGTGATGCTTGTGACGTGTTTAGCACAGTGCCCGGCACATGATAGGCACTGTATAAATGAAAGCCGGTTATTGTATTTATTATCATTAGGGGTAAAGTACTTTGCAAACCTTAAAGCACAATATAAATGCTAGATATTGTATATGTATGCACACACATACACACATACACACACACTCACATGCAGTATCCAAATTAGAGGAATGGGGAGAGACAGAGACAGCCAGCTGTTACCATTACCATTAGGAGTCAGAAGACCCTGGCTCAAGCCCTAATTGTGACCCACACAAGCTATGTGGTCCCTTGATAAGTCACTTAAATCCCCTAAGCCTTAACTCTCCTGTCCCCAGAGTGAAGGGGTTGAACAAACACTGATACATGCCTTTTAGAGGATGCCGCTGCTAAATTTTGTAGGGGGAACTGAGCAACTCTAAGCAAACCTGAACTTCCACATTGCCCTTAAGGCTTTCTAAGGTAATTCTAGTTCTACATGAACCATCTTAATTTGTTAATCAGATGGTATGAAACAGGAACCCAACCACTCGCTTTAGACTCCTTAGCATTTCTGCCTTTTTTACTGAAAGGCCTCTGGGGCTCCTGGCTGAACCTCTGCCCGGCTGGCACTCTTTTCCATCAAATGTGGCTCCATCACCTTTTCATAGGAACTGGCCTTGACTTTTCCTTCTCTGTGGGCCATTTAAGCTCTGGCATTTAACCTCTAACCACTGATAGGCAGTCACATGCCCTATAGTCTGATATTTACCTTGAACATTAGGCTGAAGTATATGCTGCATTGGTTTAAAATAGAAGCCTCCCCACCCCACCCACCCTCCTCCTGCCACCCCCAGTCCGGCTTGTATGATGGGAGAATGCCAGACAGTTTGCAAATCCATCATCTTGTCCTCAGACCTCTGGTGACAACTCTCCTGGAACTTAGTCTTCAGACAAAGGATGTCCATTTGACGCTAGGCCCGTATTCAAATTTTTCCTTTTTTTTAAAGCAGTTTTTATTATAAACTTGATAAACATGAAAATGTATATATACAAAGATCACAAAAAGAGAATTCTATGTGAAACCATGAATCTATTACATGCAGCTTGTTTTTTAAAAGTATATTAAATTTTACATGGCAATTAGCTAGCTAGGATTTTTAAAGCTCTTTAAAAAATTTTAAATGTAAGAATGTATTTATTCACAACTTTTGAGAAGTTGATTCCATTCCTTCAAAAAGTCTATAATATGCACAAAATGCTGGGAAAAATTATACATTAGCTTATGCCTAAACAAAAATGTACATCTGATGTATACAGATTTTAAAAAGCATATTACAGGTAGTAATTTAAAATATTTTGACACATTTAAAATATTTAAAGGACATATCTACAAACTTAAATTACTGCAAAACTTAAAGCAATTACATCTTTAACTTTAACAAAATATATATACGTATTTAGTCAGTGTCTTTATTTTGCAAGATAAAAAAGAAGATGCATTTATAGATACCCTTGCTTATACAAGTTAAAATATTTGAATGGCTGTGTGTTTTTTCAAAAAGACAGCAAGAATTTATACCACTGTTTGCATCTTAATCTTCTTATGGTTTTGAGGAAATGAACTACCATTGTTATTAGGAAAAAAATCTACTAAGGGAACTGGACAGCAATGTGGCTATTGAATTTATACTAGATTCTCTAGCAAAGCAAAGGGTGCATCCCAGTTTGGGGGCATTTTTCCCCTTAACCTTTAGTTCGTATGTAACTCATGTCCTTATGTGACAGTGTTCTGTCCAAAGGAAGGTAAATTTTGACGGCTGAAACCTAAATAGTTATCTTGGGTGTACTGGCAAGATTTTTTTCTTAAAGACCATGCTTTAAACCTAATTCACTCGGGCTCTCATTGATTGGCCAACAATAGGTCTGTGCCCATCACCACTTCATGGTTCCTTTTTTGGCCCTCCTGACTCAGAGTGAATGTAAATAGTAATTGTCTGTCTTTTGGCCAGCAACTCATCTTCCCCTCCCAGTTTACATTTTTTTAAGTTTTGAAGTAAAGAGGCCATCCCTTGACTCACTTCTTAAACAGGCCTATTTACTAAATGTGAGACTTTGGTAAGACCTTAGTTTGAAAAAGCCAAGGTCTCCCATTGCATCCTGGGCCACCTCCAGTCATCTTGATCTATATCCTGCCATTGGACCCAGATGGCTCCAGAGGAGAAAGTGAAGCTGGTGACTTTGCTCAGCCGTGCCTCACTTAAAGTCCAAATGTCGGGGCATCATGTTTCTGATGTCATGGGCCCCTTTGAGAACAAAGGACAAAGCACACAAGCTGTAAAATAGTAGAGAAAAGAAAGGTTAATCTATAGGGTGCAGGCCCTCCCTCCCCACTCCATTTACATAGCTCTTGAAGTTTTGCAAAGCACTTTACATATGTAAACTCACTAATTGCTCACAACTACCTGGAAGGTGAGTGCTAGAATTCTCTCCATTTTACAGATGAAGGAACCGAAGCGCAGAGACTTTAAATGATTTAACCAGGGTCACATAGCTAATAAATGTCTGAGGCTGAATTTGAACTCAGGCATTCCTGACTCTAAGTCCCACATTGTATTTACTGTGTCGCCTAACTGCCTGGTAGAAAGCAGCTGGACTTTAGGGGCCGCGTTAGCTTAAAATAAGACAACTTGGTGCAACTCTGCCTCACTTAAATTCAATTCACAAACAAATCAGGGCAATGCTCCGTGATATTGTCTGTCTTCTTCAAAATCGAAAGATGAACAACAATAACATCGTTGTAATGGGGGTGTACAAATTGAGGGACTGTCTAAAATTTAACCTCAGATGGAATTTACCACGTGCTTTGGGCTGCATTCTCAAACTGTCTCTGAGAAGACCTGGTCCTAGCAGAGACGCTGGGGCTGCTACCAACCTCACACCATCTACCGCAGGGACAAGACTCACTTGTTTTCTTTCTCAGGGTCTGAAGAGGATACATCTTTCTAATTTAATGTGAACCTTTCTCAGATCTTTCTGGGGTTTGCGCATGGGTCTAAGACCCCTTGGCAAGTTTTGGATCAAAAGCTCTTGCCGTTGTTTTGTTTACCCTAAAGAGATGGGCCTCTAAGGATGAAAGTGTCACTAAGGCAAGCTAAGAAGTTACTGGCCTTTGGGCTTTTGTTAGGCAGAGAGAGAAAGAAGAGGAGAAGAAAGGAGAGCGAGGAAGGAAGGGAGAGGGGGAGATATAGATATGTCTGTCTGTATGTGCCTATATGCACACATATATACACACACGCACATATATGTATATGTGGAGAGAGAGGAGAGAGAATGCTGACGTACACTACTCCCCCAACACAATAGTTGGCCCATTCTCGGTACATACATACATACACCTGCACGCACCCCGGATGGCATGGAATACAAATATATATTGGCTTTATTTATCAAATTATAGAGCAAAGGCAGAAAAACTATAACAGAGACCTCAAGTACTTCTTTCAGGCCTAAATAAATCAAAGATAATATGGAAAAAAACTTAGGGACCTGACCAGAATTTTAGAAATTTTAGTCCATAAAAATGGGTAATACATTCCCCAAATGGGGAATTTGTATATATAGAAATGAACCATATGCATATAAGTATTTATAGTAGTATCTTGTGTAATAGTAAATAAATACAATGGGTACATGGATATGATAGAATATTACTATGTTGTAAGATAAAAGAAATGACAAGTGTGATGAATAAAGAGAAACAAGGAAAGATTTACATGGCCTGATGCAAAGTCAATAGAGCAAGGAGAAACAGTATGTAAAAAGACCACAGCACTGTAAGTCAAAAGAACTACCACAAAACAATAAAACCAAAATATTGTGAAAGAAGAAAGAAGCTTGGCTCCACAGAAGGGATAAGAAGACACCTTCCCCAGCTCCTTTTATAGAGGTAGGGGTCCGTGGTACAAACAATACAGACATTTTTTTTTTCAGTGTTGATTAGTATTGCTGAATTTCTCTTCCTCCTCCTCCTCCTCCTCTTCCTCCTCCTCCTCCTCCTCCTCTTCGTTCTCATCCTTATCCTCGTCCTCCTTCTTCTTCTATCTTCTCCTCCTTCTCCTCCTCCTCCTCCTCCTCCTCCTCTTCATCCTCCTCCTCCTCCTTGTCCTCCTCCTCCTCTTCATCCTTCTCCTCCTTCTCTCTTTCTGTCTCCCATCTTTTCTCTATTTTATATCTTATTCTTATAAGAATGGTTCTTTTGGAGAAGGGAGTGGGAGAAATCTAGGTGATTTTTTAAAAAAATGCTATCAGTTAAATGTTTTTAAAAAGAAAAAGGTAATAACTTCCACAAAATAATGGCATATAAAATAAAATACCCAGATCCCAGCTTTCCTGGATACTACTAATAAAACCTAGCAGGAAGAAATAAAGAAACTCTATTAAAAATAACTGTGAAATATATAAAATATCTGGAAGTTCAACAACCAAGAGGCACAAAGGAATTTTATGAAAACAACTATAAAACACTCTTTACAGAAAGAAAGCCCTAAATAATTGTCCAGAATTTCTAAACATAAAAAATGAAATTTCAAATGAAAGAATTCACAGATCTCCTCCAGGAAAAAAAAAAAAGCCAAAGCTGCAAACTCCAAGAAACATAGTGGTTAAACCTAACCAATTCAAAAAAAGTTCTACAAGCCATCAGGAGAAAGACTTTCAAATACAAAGGAAAGGATATTTGAATAAAGCAAAATTTTTCCACATCTATTCAAAAAAGGAAGAAAGAATAGAATAATGTATTCCAAAGAGTAATGGAAGTCAATACAGCCAGGGTGACCTATCCTGCAAATATAAGTGTAACCCTACAGGACAAAAGATGGATAACAATAACAAAGAAGAGTTTGAAACATTTTTTGAAAAAAATAAAAAATGGGCGGCTACGTGGAGCAGTGAGCAGAGCACCCTGGAGTCAGGAGGACCCGAGTTCAAATTCTGCCTCAGATATATGACACACTAACTAGCCATGTGACTTTGGGCAAGTCACTTAACCCCAATTGCCCTCCAAAAAACAAAAAAATAAAAAAAATAAATAAAAACAAGAACTGAAGAGATTGCTTGCCTCTCAAATATTCCAAACAACATAAATGCAGGAAAAGTAAATAAATGTAGCAGTTGAGAGTCGTAACAGCAGAGATGAGTAAAAGATTTCTTTCTAAATGTAGATAAGGAGACAGAGGTGAAGGCAGAAATCTGGTAGAAGAAATGGTGAGGAGGCAGACAAGGGGCATTATGAACAGGACCCTGGTAACACCCTGCCTACAGGTGACTGTCTCTTTCCTGGGACCGTCACAACATGGGAGAGTATGTGAAAGAAGGGGAGGAGAACACAGAGACAGAGGACTGAGAGACATGCCAGGGTCAAATCAAGGGCTAGCAATGAGAGGAAGGGGACCTCTGTGGTGTCAGAAAGAGCAGAGCCTCCAGGGGAGTGGTTGATGAGGAACTGAAAAGCAGAGGAAAGAAAGGCTACTTCTGCTTCGGAGGTGAAAGGGTGCTTCACTGATGAGTGCTGCTATGGGTGAAGGTGCTGCTATGGGTGAAGGAAGATGAGGACCTCACACCGGACTAGGTGCTTGAAAAGTCTATTTGTCCTGTTAGGGAGGAGTTGATACTCATGGAGGCAACTGGCACCTGGAGGAGTGGGAGAGTATGGACACAGGAGAAGAAATTTCCAGGCAAATTGAGGGGAGAAGATCAATGAGATCAGTCATGTGCTGCATAATCAAGGAGTGGTAGGAGAGATGCCCTACCATGGGGCAGTATTCTCTCTGACACCTACAATAATTGTCATCGTTCTGAAAGTGAGGGACAATGGAAAAGGGGAATCCACCCAGCAAGCCTTACAAGGGGAAGGGAGCCTAGAATGGATACTTTGGGAGTTTTGATTGCATAAAGAAAACATAGCAAAGAGAGGGACCAGATAATTATGGGGGTAGTCCTGGGCCTTCATTCTGAGATTCCATTTTTTGTGCCCCTTACCTACAAGGATATATTATTCTCTCTGCATTATCCTAGAGCAGTGGTTCTCAACCTGTGGGTCGCGACCCATTTAGGGGTCAAATGACCCTTTCACAGGGGTCACAGGGGTCACCTAAGACCATTGGAAAACACATATTAGGGTAAGGGTTAGGGCTAGGACATGAATTAGGGGTTAATGTTAGGGTTAGTGCTTCACCGTGAATTAGGGTTAGGGTTAGTGCTGGGATGCAAATTAGGGTTAGGGTTAGGGTAAGGGTTAGGGTTAAGGTTAGTGCTGGGACACAAATTAGGGTTAGTGTTAGGGTGAGGGTTAGGTTTTGTGTTAGGGTTAGGGTTAGGGTTAGTGTTGGGATGCCAATTAGAGGTGGGTTAGGGCTGGGAGGAGAATTAGGGTTAGGGTTAGTGCTGGGTTAGGGTTAGGGTTACAGTTAGGGTTAGGGTTAAGGTTAGTGTTAGGGTTCGGTTCGGGTTTGGGTTAGCGCTGGGACACGAATTAGGGTTAGGGTTAGGGTTAGGGTTAGTGTTAGAGTAAGGGTTGCGGTTAGCGTTAGGGTTAGGGTTTGATTTAGGGTTAGGGTTAGGGTTAGGGTTAGGGTTAGGGTTAGTGTTGGGATACAAATTAGGGTTAAGTCGTAACCCTAACCCTTTCCCTAACTCTAACACTAACCCTAATTAGCTTCAATAAATTCACACTAAACCTTACCCTAACCCTAACTGGCGTCCCAGCACAAGCCCTAACCCTAACCCAGCACCCTAACCCAGCACACCAAACCTAACCCTAACCCTCCACACACTCACCCTAACCCTAACCCTAGCATTACCCCAACCCTAATTGGTGTCCCTACACAAACCCTAACACTAACCCTAATCTCAATAAGCTTCCTAACACTCACCCTAACACTAACTCTAACCTTACTCCTAATCCTAATTTGCATCCCAGCACAAAACATAAACCTAACCCTAACCCTAACCCTAACCCTAATCCTAACCCTAACCCTAACCCTAACCCTAACCCTAAACCTAACACTAATCCTAATTAGCCTCCAAACACGCACCCTAAACCTAACCCTAACTTTAATTAGGCTCCGCACAATCACCCTAACTCTAACCGTAACAGTAACCCTAAACTTAACCCTAATCCTAACCTTACCCCTAAAACTGATTTGCGTCCCAGCACAAAACCTAACCCCAACACTAAACCTAACCCTAACCCTCACACTAACACTAATTCACAAATCCTAACCCTAATTAGCCTCGGCTCACTCACCCTTTCTCTAAACCTAACCGTAACCCTAACCCAAACCCCAACCCTACCTCTAACCCTAACGCTAACGCTAACCTTAGCTCTAATTAGCCTCCAAGAACAAACCCTAACCCTAACCCTAACACTAATTAGCCTTAGTGTACTCAACCTAAACCTAACTGTAACCCTAACCCTAACTCTGACCCTAACCCTAACTGTAACCCAGCACTAACCCTAAACCTAACCCTAACCCAAACCCAGACCCTAACACTAACCCTAATTCATGTCTATCACTAACCCTAACCCTAACCTTAAACCTAACCCTAACCCTAATATTACCCCAACCCTAATTCACATCCTAGCACAAACCCTAACCCTAAACCTCACCCTAACCTTTACCCTAACTCTAATTAGCCTCCGCACACTCATCCTAAACATAACCCTAACCCTAATCTGAACCCTAACCCTAACCTAAACCCTAACACTAATTAGCATCTGCTCACTAAACCTATCTCTAACCATAACCCTAACCCTAACCCTTACATTAAACCTAACCCTAATACGCGTCACAGCACAAACCCTAAACATAAACCTAATGGTAACCCTAACCCTATACCTAAATCTAACGCTAACTCTAACCTTACCCCTAACCCTTATTCGTTTCCCAGCACAAAACCTAACCCTAACCCTAATTAGGCTCCAAGCAATCACCCTAACTCTAACTGTAACCAAAACCCTAAACCTAACCCTAACCCTAACCTTACGCCTAACCATAATTTGAATCCCAGCACAAACCCCAACCCTAACCCTAACCCTAACTCTAACACTAATTCACAAACACTAACCCTAATGCTAACCATAATTAGCCTCCAAACACTCACCATATCTCTAACCCTAACCATAACCCTAACCCTAACCGCAACCCTACCCCTAACCCTAACCTTAACCCTAATTAGCCTCTGAGCACTCACCCTAACCATAAGCCTAACCATAAACCTAACTGTAACTCTAACCCTAACCCTAACACTAACCCTAACCTTAAACCTAACCCTAATTTGCATCCCAGAACAAACCCTAACTCTAACACTAACCCTAACACTAACCCTAACCCCTAAACCTAATTTGCGTCTCAGCACAAACCCTAACTCTAACCCTAACCCTAACCCTAATTAGCCTCCGAACACTCACCCAATCTCTAAGTCTAAACATAACACTAACGACAACCCTAACCCTAACCCCAACCCTAATCCTAAACCTAACCCTAACATTAGCCCAAAACCTAATTCGCTTCCCACCAAAAACCCTAACCCGAGCCCAAACCCTAACCCCAACCTTAACCCTAAACCCAACACTAATCCTAACCCTAACCACAATCTTACCCCAAAACCTAATTTGTGTCCCAGCACAAACCCTATTCCTAACCCTAAACCAAACCCTAATTAGCCTCCGTGCACTCACAATAATCCTAACATTAACCTTAAACCTAACAGTAACCGTCACCCTAAACCTAACCCTAATCCTAAACTTACCCAGAACTCTAATTCCCATCCCAGCACAAAACCTAACCCTAACCCTAACACTAACCCTAACCCTAATCCTAATTAGCCTAGGAGCACTCACCCTAAACCCAACCCTAAACCTAACTCTAACCATATCCCTAACCCTAAATCTAACCCTAACTTTACCCTAAAAATTAATTCGAGTCTCAGCACAAACCCTAACCCTAACCTTAACCCTAACCATAACCTTACCAATAAATCTAACTCTTGTCCCAGCACTAACCCTAATCCTAAAGCTAACCCTAACCATAACCCTAACCCTAAGTCTAACCCCAACCCTAATCCTAATTAGCCTAGGAGCATTCACTCTAAACCCAACCCTAAACCTAACCCCAACCGGATCCCTAACCCTAAATCTAACCCTAACCTTACCCTAAAAATTAATTCGAGTCTCAGCACAAACCCTAACCCTAACTTTACCAATAAATCTAACTCGCGTCCCAGCACTAACCCTAACCCTAACCCTAATTAGCCTCCCAGCACTAATCCTAACCCTAACCCTAATCCTAATCCTGCCCCTAACCCTAATTCTCATCTCAGCCCTAAACCTACCCCTACCCCTAATTAACCTCACAGCACTAAGTCTAACCCTAACCCTAATCCTACCCCTACCCCTACCCCTAAGCCTAAGCCTAACCCTAACCCTAATTCGCATCCCAGCACTAACCCTAACCCTAATTCGTGTCCCTAACCCTAACCCTCACCCTTACCCTAACCTTAATTCGCCTCCCAGAACTAACCCTAACCCTAAACCTAACCCTGAACCTAACTCTAACCCTAAGCCTAAACCTAAGCCTAACCCTAGTTTGCATCTCTGCACTAACCTTAACCCTAACCCTGACTCTAACCCTAACACTAACCCTAACCCTAACCCAGCACTAACCCTAAACCTAACCCTAACCCAAACCCTAACACTAAACCTAATTTGTGTCCGAGCATTAACACTATCCCTAACCCTAACCCTAATGCTAACCCTAACCCTAACCCTAATTCACATCCCAGCACTAACCCTATCCCTAAGCCTAACCCTAATTCACATCCCAGCACTAATTGTAACCCTAACCCTAAGGTGATTTAGGTTTAGGGTTAGGGTTAGGTTTAGGGTTAGCATTAGGGTTGGGTTAGGGTTAGGGTATTAAAGTATCACAGTATTAACATGTTAAAGTATCTAGTATTAAAGGATTGCAGCTTTAGGAAGGTTGAGAACCACTGTCCTAGAGTCAGATAAATCTCTGTGGGAAAGGGGCATAAAAATGAAATCTCACAATAAAGGCCCAGGACTACCTGAAAGTGAGGAGATGAAAAGGAAATCTACTGAGAAAAAAATAGAGAAATATAAAATATATATATATCTATATCCATATATGTGTATAGATAGATAGGTAGATACATGATAGATAGATGATAGATAGATAGATAGATAGATAGATAGATAGATGATAGATACATAGATACATAGATAGATACATAGATAGGTAGGTAGAGAGAGAGAGGAAAGGAGGGAGGGAAGGAGGGAGGTAGATAGATAGCAGATAGATAGCAGATAGAGGCATAGATAGATGATAGAGAGCAGATAGATAGCAGATAGAGACATAGATAGATAGATGATAGATAGCAGATAGATAGATAGATGGATAGCAGATATAGCAGATAGATAGATAGATAGCAGATAGATAGCAGATAGAGATATAGATGATAGCAGATAGATAGCAGATAGAGACATAGATAGATGATAGATAGCAGATAGATAGATAGCAGATAGATAGATAGATAGCAGAGAGATAGATAGCAGATAGATAAATAGCAGATAGGTAGATAGATAGCAGATAGATAGATAGCAGAGATTTAGATAGATGATAGATAGCACATAGATAGATAGCAGATAGATAGCAGATAGATAGCAGATAGATAGATAGCAGATAGATAGATGATAGATAGATAGCAGATAGAGATTTAGATAGATGATAGATAGCAGATAGATAGATAGCACATAGATACATAGATAGATAGCAGATAGATATAGATAGCAGATAGATAGCAGATAGATAAATAGCAGATAGGTAGATAGATAGCAGATAGAGACACAGATGATAGATAGCAGATAGATTAGATAGATAGCAGATAGATAGATAGCAGATAGAGACATAGATAGATGATAGATAGCAGATAGATAGATAGATAGCAGATAGATAGCACATAGATAGATAGATAGATAGATAGCAGATAGATAGCAGATAGAGACATAGATAGATAGATGATAGATAGCAGATAGATAGATAGCAGATAGAGATTTAGATAGATGATAGATAGCAGATAGATAGATAGCACAGATAGATAGATAGATAGCAGATAGAGACATAGATGATAGATAGCAGATAGATAGATAGCAGATAGATAGCAGATAGAGACACAGATG